>JAFIDM010009631.1:226019161-226064270 GCA_023159025.1 Thereuonema tuberculata
TATTATTATTATTATTATTATTATTATTATTATTATTATTATTATTAATATTATTATTATTATTAGTGATAATTGTATAACCAATAAGCAGTAGACTAATGCATTTTAATGAGTTTTTAGATATGCAAATTTTATTTATTTCAATACATTTGATGTATTATATTATTGTATAACAAATACAGCACCCAGAATCCATCGATGGAGATTTGCATCCTAGCAGGACTTTACATGTAAATAGGTAAATAAAAAAAAGTATTATTATTATTATTATTATTATTATTAATTAAAACATATTAAAATAATTATTCTAAGATTTTTTTTCCTGTACTTTTTAGAATATTCACTTAGAATATTCAACTAGAATATTCCCTTGTTTTAAATGTTTATATAAACGTTGATGGCTCCACCTTGTGATCATTTTTTTTGTTTTTTTTGTTACAGTAATTTATTCAGTAGATCAGAATACGCCAGAGAATGTTATTTATTAAATTTGAACGGAAAATTTCTTGTTTCTTCTTGAGTTTCTTCATATTTCCATTCCTCATTCCTCGAAAAATCTTGACAGGTTTTTTGAGAATTCAATCGACTCACTAAAAATTCAAATTTTCAGAACTGGATTTTGTTAAGATTTTGGTTAATAATGTAGCTTTTTCTCGAAGAATCTATTGTGAAAATATGACCTCTGTTGAGAATATTAATTTTATAATTAGTAATTTTTATTAAGCAGATACAATGGGGATAGTTCTTAATTTTTTTATTTTTTTTGTAGCCAAATGTCGCTAGTTGTCGCTTGTTGTAGCGCTACAAATTTGTAGTGCGTTGTCGCTTCCAGTGGACGACCGACCTTAAATAGACGCGAAGAGTGATTTTAGGATATTGGTGCATTTTTTTCTTTTTTTTTAATCAGTAAGTTCAAAGAAAATTTGAAAGAAGAAGAGAGGTTTTAGTCACGCTCAACAAAAATCGTTTTGTTTGAGCTGTGATGTCAACTCATAGTCTTAGTAAATTTACGGTTGATGTGTGGCTGTTGCAGTTTTTCTAAGAACGAAGCAATAGCTTTCGACTAAGTTACCGCAATAAAGCTGTGTAAAGACTCAAAGTTACAAATGGTGTATTGTAAATTTTGTGTAAAAAATCACAAAATGGGGATTAATTACCATATTGACCTAAAATTACTTCCTGAGAGAAATCAACACAATAATAATGTGGATAAAATTTTATTTCAATACGTCGTTTCTAAATAGAAGAAATTTGTGCTGAAACTTTGCTTTTGGCCACACCTCCAAAAAGCTTGGCCAAATGGTTGTGACGTCAGAGTTCCCCAACTTTGACAGTGAGTTCAGGCGTTCAACCTGCATCTTACACACTTGGGCATTACTTTGTTCAAATGGCGTCTGTGAAACTTTCAGAAGTTAAAAGATATTATAAATATTGTATTGTGTCACTGTGCAATCGTGACTTCACTGGACAAAATTTTTATTTCTGTGCCGAAGAAAGAAGAGAGACGCCGCTCGCCAAAAAATCCGTTGTTTTGTCTATCCAAATATTTAAAATATTATTTTGAATAAAATATTTAAAATAATATTTTAAAATATTACAAAATAACTTCTATTTCTAATAAATGTGCATGCTATTAAATAATAGTAAAATAATTATTTCTTATGATTGACATTTTGGTGACTGCCAATGCATCGGTAGAATTGGGAATTATTTAAATCGTTCTCTGATGTGGCTGAAACTATTTTCAGTAAGGTTTTAAAATCAATAAATACTCAAACATTTAGGAGTATTTTTTTCTCATTGCTATAAAATACGTTAAAGAAAGCTTGAAAATGCTCAACGATAAGCGCAGCAAAAATTAAAAAAATCAAGAAAGTTTTGGAGTTGGTTTGTGTTGCAAACATAACAGTGAGAGCATGGAGTCGGATGATCGAGAAAAATGACGTCAGACCAATCACAGAGCGTTTTCATTTTGACGACGTCAGGGCACCATCTTTTTGAAGGTCTTTTCGAAGGTCGATTTCTTGAAAAATACTTAAAATTGAGCCGAGATTTTTAGCATGGTACACTTTTGAACATAGATTAATGTTATTAATAATAATGTAATTAATCTAATATTTTAGAGCAGCGTTTCCCAACCGGTGGGTCGCGACTTGATCCTAAAACTATCAGAAACCATCGAATAAACCATCAGAAAAGATCAGAAAAATCGAAAATCGTTCATATATAAGGAAGGGATACGATACAAATATGGTTTTATTCTATTGGCAGCCGAAGAGCAGGACTACGACATCTGGTGGCGAAAAAAAAAAGCTGTTAGAGTGGATAAGAGATTCTACAGTCAATTGATTTTCTATACAGAAATCATTACATCTCGTTGTTTCTTGCGAATTTATCATTCAAATTCTTTTGTTTTTGGAATATTTTGTGAATTTGTGATTCCCAAAAAGAGTATATACCTCTAGGAAGTAATCCAGAAGCAGTTTCCTAAAGAAAATTGAAGCGAAATCGAAGTTTTATCGGCGTGTGGTTACAATGACTACAGAGAAGAAACGGATTAAATGTCTGTATTATTTTGTATAGATAAAAAAAGATAGCTTATTTCAATAGTCTATATTTAAATTTACTAAATAATGATAAAATTCATTTTCTAGTGTGATCGAAAAAGAACCATAATAATTCGTTTGGATGCCTTCACATTCTTTTGTAGTTAATACAAGCTTGTCTGAATTGTAAGCAAATGCATTTGCTTTTCTTTTTTGTTTTTTACTAATGAAATATTTTCGAAAAAAATAATATTTCAATAAAAATAAAAATAAAATTTTATTATTATTGTGACATTTTTTCCCCTCTAATGTTCCAGGGTCTCAGTGAAGTGATTTATATTATTTTGAGTACCTAATGTAACGTTGTCAGCCTCGTGGTCTGTTTGTAAAACTACTGATTTCTTGCATGAAATAATAATGCAGCATAACTATTTTTCATTAAAAATTGTTTCTTTAAGACTTACTTTTACTATTGACATAAAGTGTAAAAATAAATGTTCAACAAAATAACCGAAACAAAAAACAAAACAAAAAAATACAGTTAATAACAGTATTGTACTGTCAAAAAACATTTTTAACTTTTAAAACATAGGACCGAAAAAATTAAAAAAAAAAACAAAATTACTTTTACAATAATAGTGAATAAATACTTTTAAAATGTTTAAAATAAATATTTAATGAACTACTCTATTCAACTTGACTTTTCAAATATAAGACGAAAACAAGTAATCTAGGTTTCGGAATAACTTACGATGATTCATATACTATTTACTTTAAATTATTCTTAAAATCAAAATCATGAATGAAGCGAATTATTATTATAATTTTTATAGCTTTAAGCTTCCGTATAAAGAAAATGGATAAATAGGTTTAAAATATTTTAAGCTAGATAGCTATTTTCTGAATCATGTGTTTACGATTCGAAATCGTTTGCCTTTAAGAACTAAAGAAAAAACATGAGTTGGTTATTCTGTATTTTATTAATACTAAGTTTTTCTCTGAATATAAGACCTAAGACATGGATTTAAATATACAAAAAACTGAAATAATAACAAATTTAGATTATTGTCAACGTTAGTAACAATTACGACGAAACATAACATTTGCGTGTTGAAATGAAAAAATTCAGTCCAATGCTAACGGCTTGTTTGCAATAAATAAAACTAACATCGAAAGATTTAGGAGAACTTCCAAAACGATTTTTTTTTAAAGAACTTGCTTGCCTGTTGTATCAGAAAGTCTTCCTTTCTGAAATGATTGCTGTAAATCTGAAGGCATTTTTCCGAAGCGAATTTCACCCACAGTGCTTTTTTTTAAAGCTTTGTCATTCGGAAAAGAATGAAAACTTATATTGTTATTACATCCATAAACCTTATTAAGGCATTGGGGAACACAACAATTCCTTCCACCTCACTTTTTCTTGAATTTTCCCTCGGACATATACGCACGTGGTTGCTCAGCTGGGCGACTGATCAACTACACGACGTTGACTATAGCGCCATCTACATTTCATTTCGCTTCCCAATATTCTTCTATTCCTATATATTCGGAGGTATTCCGATAAGGAAAGGTGGGTCGTCAGCTGAAAAAGGTTGGGAACCGCTGTTTTAGAGGATTATTCTCCATTGTAACTCTAAAAAAAAAAAAAAAAAATTAAGAGTTTCCACAGATCCACGAAGGCTTAAATAATGGGTAGATATTAAATGAAGAGACAAGACTTTCTGTCCGAAATCTCCACTGTTTTTTCAAGTTCATTTCAATTGACGGAAAATGAATAACTTGAATAATTATTATCTTTACTATTTTTTGGAATTATTAAATTTAATTATCATTTCGTGTAACAAAATCTACATTTCGAGAAAGCACCTATTGTTGAAAGAACTTATTCTATTCTACATCGTGGATCGTGCAGTAAAAATTAATAATTTATCAACTGCGCTTTCAATTAAATATCAAAAAATAGAATGTATGTAATCAATTATTCCACAATTTTTGATGATTAATAGAACTTAATTATTAAAGCAAAACTCTTTTGTTAAGCGTCAGGGTGAAAAGGTATTTATGCTTGTTAGGATGACTTTGAAGTTGGAAACTTAAAATTTGAATGTTCATAATCTTAATATTTTTGGAATTCTGCTTAGTTAATAGCTTGTACGTAATAAAATGTAATTTCGGAAATCAATTTTGATTTCTCAAAGAAACTACATGGTTTCATTATCTTACATCGTGGATCGTTCCTATTTTCAGTCAATCATTGTAGGTATGTTGCTATTGAAATTAATAACAATAACTATCATTGTTTATGGGGGAAAAAAACCCATAGACAATTGTTCATGATACAACTGATTATCTTAATTACTTTTAAATACATATTTTTTTCCTGTGACTCAATATTCAGAATTAAATAGATACGACTTTTAATTATTATCATGTAAATTTTATTAACCAAAAATTCAAAATTGGAAAAAGTTTGAAAAACTGAATTTTGTATATTTGTTAAGAATTTAAATAGTAAATAATAATAATATAAAAATGAATTGCAACAGAATAAGAAAATGTTTATTTAGTATTTTCTTTTTCAAGTCTCATTTGTAAAAGTTAGACCTACAAGAAACAATACGACTTATTTTAATTTTAAAATTAAATAGCTTTAGTTGAATTTTATTTAAATTTTATTTATTTGCGTATCATTTATGCTGTTGACTAAAATTATTTTCTGTATCATTTTTTTAGAGTTAAAAAAATGTTACAGAAAATAATTTTCTTTATTTCTAAAGATGCTAGTCCCAAAATCTGCATCTGTTTTCGAATATCTTATATTCTCATTTTTTGGGAAAAAAGAGAATTATTTGATTAAAAACAGCAACAACGAAGAAATAAACATAAACATACCAAACTTTCCTTTTTTTTGTTTTTGTTTTTTTACCCAATAGCAAAACATTTTTTAACAATCTCCTACCTGGATTCTGGGGAATAAAATGTTTATTTTCACTGAAATAGTTAAAATAAAATTCCAGTAACAGATTCAGCACTTAATGACCTATTAATCCTATTAATATCCTATTAATCATTAAAGCCAGGCAAATAAAAATTTTCAGAACTAGGACCAACTTTACTTTTTGGGATATCAAGTATCACATTACTTCTATACATGGATGGCAGTTTGTGGCAAGAAGTAGCGGTTGTTATGCTTGATAACAAATGACAGCAACTCTTGAGGTACTGTGCGTTTATGAAAGGCAGAGTTACCCCTGGGGGTCGATTTTACTCAGCACAGGGGTGATACGCTGAGATGGGCACTTTCCTAAGAAATTCTTTTGGACATTTCCGCTTTTAAGAAAAAAATAACGAGGAGCATTTTTGCAATAGTATTTATTCTTTCCATAATTCTTTCCCGAAAAGCGCAAATACAACGCAGCTACTAGTAAACTAACACTGATAAAAAGTAAACATCCCATCTTCCTTGCCCCTATTTGGAAGAAATCGGAGGAGACCTGACGCATGCGCAAAAGCGTTGAAGGCTTTCGTAAACAAAACCGAACAGTACGCCGAATTGCCAACTGTTGATGCACAGATTGCTTCGTTCAATGGCAAGTATTAAATGGCTTAAGAATGCGAAAGCAGAGTTAATTTCATTCAAATCAGAAATAAAATATCAGAAATGAAAATACTAAGGAAAAATCTTTACGAGTTAAAATATGAAACTATAATAATTCAAGTTATAAAAATAGTAAGAGTTATTTTAATCAGAGAAGAATGTAAAATTTAATGTATTAATCTATATTATTAAAATCTTTTATTTCTCTGTCTGTCTGTCCGGCGCAATTGTTGTGATTTGTGAAAATAGAAATAATTTCTACAAGTTCGTTACGGGAATCGAATCTGCAACCTTCTGATCCGAAGTTAGACGTTTTATCCATTAGGTCACAGGGACTACATTTTAATCTCTATAAAAAATAAAAATATGCCATAGATGCACTCGCTGGTTCTAAAAGCAGTCGTGGGTTGGGAGAATCCACTTTCATCGGATAGTTGTGAGAAAGCAGTCGCACGTTGGGAGAATCCACTTTTCCCGGGTTGCTAGTAACTTATTAAAATACAAAAACTAACATGAAATGAATTAAATAGATGAATTTATCTACGTTGCTGAAACTTAGAAATTGAATCCGAACGGGAAAAGATAAGTAGGAAGACAACATTACAATTACGTCTGAGAATGACCCATGAATGACCCATGAATGATGTCTAACAAACCAACTGTTTAATATAGTTGAGAAAGAAGAAAGATTTAATTTCATCGTGGTCTTAAAGTAGTTGAAACTTTAATTAAAACTTTATTATTATATTATCAATACTTATTTCTTTGTAATTATTATTTTTAAGTGTTTATAAATATAGACGTAGTTTAAAATAAAAGTTAAGTTTTAAAGAAATATGTATTGATAATCTAATACTTTATGCAGGACTTTTCTCGAGATTAAAAAAGAAATTCAAAGACAAAATTTGTAAAATTTTGATAAAATTTTATTTACATATTTTTTTTTACAGAAATCTTCATGTAAATTGTTTATAAATAAATTATAAATATTTAACTCTGGTATTCCTTCATTGTAGTTCTAGGTTATTCTAATAAGATCACCTGAAAAGTGAAAAAAAAAAAGGAATTTAAGAATTTCAGATATTTAAAAATAAGTTGTCATTACAAGTATTTATTTCTCACAGAAAATTACTCAAAAACTAAGATTAAGAGATGTTTTTTCTAAACCATTAATATTTGCATCAAAAGATATACAAAATTTCATACAAAAATATTTCTATTAAAACTTTTTAGTTTCAGATGAACATTATTTCTTTAAATTATTTATTAGTCTTTTTTCTGTAAGTTACATTTGTAATTTCTAAATAATGATAATTTTAACTTAATGAAAATAAAGTTGATAAAATTTTGATTAACTTTTAAGTATCTTACATCATTGTTTATTTTTTAGCTAAACTTTAATTTAGTAGTATCCATAACGTCCAAGACCGTAACCGTAGGAGTGGCCAAGACCGTATCCGTAAGTGTTGCCAAGACCATAGCCGTATCCAAGACCGTTGTAGCCCAGACCGGCAGCATAGCCAAGACCAGCACCATAGACACCATGGGCTCCATAGACACCAGCGGCATATGGGTAAGCACCAGCAGCATAGACGCTTCTGGCTCCAACAAGACCAGTGTTAAGAACAGCTCCTCCGAAAGCAACAGCCAAGACGGCGAAAAGAACAAGGATGGAGTACTATGGGGGAAAAAAAATATATGTAATTTAGATTTTTTTTTCAAAAAAATATAGTTATAAGTCACTTTTTTTTTAATACTTTTTTTGAATATTTTGTTCCCCTTCTTAAATATAGTTAGAAAAGGAAAAATCCATCTTATAAAGACTTAAGGAACGCAATTCAAATATGTCTTAAGTCTTTTTGATGAGACAAAAACATTATTCAAAATATTATTGTAAAAATGATTACAATTTCGTCCTATCAAAAAAAAACAAAAAACAAAGGAATAATTCTCTTTCGGAGGCAATACACTTTTATATTATTATTTAGTATTTTTTTTTCATTTTTGAATTTAATAAATACTCAAGCGAATTAATAAAAAGTTTATTAATTTAACAAAAATTATTGTCGAGTTCCAAATTGAATTTTACTTTGAAGCATAAATCTCTTACTTTAGATTCTAATTAATTTCTTCTAAATATTAAGATAAAAAAACAAACCAAAAAAAGCTTATAACAAAATTCGAGCTAACTTAATTACAGCAATAGCCCGAGTCTCGGTCTTTTGTATATTCTGAATTATTTTCTATCCTAGGCTTTGAAGATGTGTTGACATTGTAGCAATAGTAGTAGTAATAAAATAATAATAATAATAATAATAATAATAGAAATTAAGTCATTCGGAATTTAAGTAAAGCTATCATAAAAAAAACAAAAAAACAAAAAAAAAAACTGCTTAAAATTAGGAACTGGAATATAAGTTATCAATTATTTTATTTATAAGTTTTTGCCTTAGTTAATAACGCCATAATTAAAAATCTCTAAAATATTGGTTGGATTGAAGTAGATTCAAATTTAATTTAAAGATCTAAAACAAATTTTGGTTTAATTCTAAAAACGATCAACAAAAAATAAAGAGAAGGCTAAGTGGATTTTTTACTTTATCTAAGCAAAAATTGAAAATAATTGTAAATTAATAAATATAAATAACAGTAACAAAAATTCGAACTACTAAAATAAAATTAATGATAACAAACAATATTAATTGTTATTTGATATTTAATATTAATACATTAATATTAATTCCTATTATAATAATTTTAATTATAAGTAGGAAATTATTAATTCTAATTTTTTTTAAAAATAAAAAAAATTAGTAGTTATAAATAATTTTTATATTTTAAAAAGTAAAATATAAAAATAAGTTATAATTCATTTTTAAATTACTGAAATGCGTCATGTAGAAAGACAACAATACTAATTGAATTCTAAACTTGAACTGCAATTTTTGCTATGAATTTTTAACAGATAGCTCCCTCTATAGTTTCATTGCTGAACTTCTGTCTAACTCACCGAGGTCTGCATGATGGAAGTGGTTGTGTTCACTGCGAGAATAGAGCAAATGATAGTTTACCGTTACAAGACTTTCTCTTTTATAGAAACTTCTCACCTCGAGTAAACCTTGAAAAAGTTGTAGATATGGCGTGAGTTATCGGAAAACCCACTATTTTTTTTAATATGAATTACTATAGTCTTGTGTTGTAACAATTAGTTTTTGAGGCCAATGTCAGGCTTGAGGCGTATTCACAAGAACTGGAGCAGTATCGTTGACGTTAGCAGCCTAAATTTAAAACGGAATAATTTATTAGATTTTTTTTTTCATTTTCAAAGAAGAAACTGAAAATAAGATAATTCTAAGAGCTTGATTGGCGTTTCCTTCAGCAAAATTCAGTCATTCGAGAATTTTCGGAAATTTTTGCCAAGATAATTCATTGAAATTATAAATTCTATAAATATAAATATATATGTTTCTAAAAACCTTATTAATTTTTTAAGAAAATATATTCGAGAATAAAAAAGGAAGCAAAGAAGAGTAAAACAGATTTAATTATAATATTGATATTTTTTGATTTACACATAAATTTCAAATCAGGCTTATTCCATATCATAGAAATCTCTGTGGCAATTGTTTGAATTATTTATTTATTTATTTATTTATTTGCTGACACACTTATTACATATTTATTGATTTATTTTTGATGCAAGATGAGAAAAACAATTATGAAGTTCAAAATTAAATTAATTTTTTTCAGTTAGATAGATAGCTAATGCATTTACAAGCCTTATTAAATTATATAATACTAGTTACAACACAGTTGCGTTTTTATCCATTTCCAGTATGGACTTCTATGAAATATAATTGGCTCTCCTAATTTTGGCGAATTTATCGAAGATTTTTTTATTTCAATGATTCATTTCAATAAAAAAAATTAGACTCAAGCATTCCAAAAGTAGTCGTAGGATTTGACAAAATTCTTACGGGCGGCTGTTAACCTGACTCCAGCCTTTCTCCTTTCTCATCTGGCCTTAGGACCTGCAATAGCGGAGTTAGTGTGGGTGTTGCACCTACAGAAGATAAGCTGAGGGAGAATAGGCTTAAATGGTTTGATAGTGTTGAGAGAGGTACAATTGTAAAGGAAGTTAAAGAAGTCTGGGAAATTGCAGACATTGGGACGGAGGATTAGAGGTCGCTCTAAAAAGACTTGGTGGGAGTACATTAAGAAGGATATGGATATGTGTGGCCTAACGAGCAACAAGGCTCAAAGTAGATTGACTTGTAGAACCACAATTAGAAAAGCCGATCCCTAATGATCTGGGATTAAAGCTATGATGATAATGATGATGATGATTTCGATAAATAAATTATAATTCAATTCAAATTAAATGCAAGTCTTCTTGAATCCTTTCATCTGGTGATTTAACTATCAGTTTTATTTCCATTTAAATATATTAATCACTGATATCTCTTATATAAATTAATATCTAAAATGAGTTTTTATAAACAACAACGTAGCAAGGAGAAGATCGATTGGGATTAGTTTTGTTGTTGTTTTGTTTGTTTGGTTGGTTGGTTGTGTTTTAGTGGAAGAAAGACCCTCAAACTATTTTTAATATTCCGCCCTGGACGCCCCCCCCCCAAAAAAAACGTCCATATTTCCCAAAGCTAGTCAAATTTCCTAATAAATTAACATTCATTCCAGAAAAATATTTATCTTTTCAAGCTCAGGTAAATCACTTCAGTAAAAATGTACATGTTTGAGATATTGTTGAATCCTCTTTGTTTTTATTTAGATTTTCTTTTTCTAATTTTTCATTTGCTTCCTTAGTTTCTGCATGAAGGTCGCATCAATCTTAAGTCTGCATTGTTTTATAAAGTCAAATCCAGACGATTCTGTTGTGTTTAGGATATGGAATCAATGTACTATCGAAGTACAGGGAGATCTCGTAACAGACGCTTAAAGAAAACCTTAATACAAAAATAAGGTATAGATTCAAAAATTAATAAAACATTTAAGTTAGAAAAAAAATCAAAGTGCTCTCATTTTTTTTCGAAATTTTTGATAATTACTTTATTTAGAATTTTCAAAATTTTAACAAATTTACAAAATGATTTCAATTTCCATCAATAAAAAAGTCATTGGTATGTAATTTTACAAGTAGAACCCATAAAAATTATACGGTTGGAAATTCTCCTAATCACCATTAATGACAATACAGATTAAGTAATATCTTTTAATCTTATTTAAGTGAAAATTAAATTAAAGTAAAATGCAAAAAAGTTAATCTAACTTAATTAATTACAGTGCATAACAGCCCCCTTCGACGAGAACGGATTCAATCACTTTCTAGTTGCAGGAGGACGCAATAATAGGGATCCAAAAGGATTCAATTTTTTTATGAATTTTTTTTATTAAAATTACTACTTTTAACAAAAATAAAAATGCTTCAGGGCTTACAAACTCTTCCTTTTATATGTAAGTATAAATAGATAATAATTGATGCAATTAAATTAAGATTTTAGTTCTGACTACAGTTACATCTAAAATGAGTTTTCAATTATAGAATTATATTTCATAAATTTGAAATTACAAAATAAGTTAGTGGAAAATAATTTATTCAAATATATTTTTATAATTGAAAAATTTGGCAGATTTACAGTTAAGTTAAAAAAAATGCAATCACAAGGGAAAAATGGGTGATATAACGATCGTGGAGATATCACGCCCAATCTGGAAGATAGAAGGTAAAATTCTGCTACAGATAAGTTGAAATCTACATGGATGAAGTATTGTCAGCAATTTTTTTTCTTTTTGTCTTTTTTCTTTTTGTTTTGTTTTATGCTTCATATTCTATGAAAATCTAAACCGTTAATTTTTTACTGTTTTAAAAAATCACAGATATTTATTTTTATTTCGTGAATGAAAAAAAAAATTTTGTTCACGGCAATTCAGAAGGTTGTGGGCAATAAAACGCTTGGAGCAGCAGTTCCATTATGTCTTCCATAATTTGTAGATGAGACACCTTTATTAAATTTGAAGTCCATGAGGATAATTAACATAACGATTGTAACGAGATAATATAAAAGCGAAGAGAAAACTTGAAATGAAAATCCGAAAAAAAATAATGATCTAACGGAGATACAAGAATTTAAAGCAGTGAATTGTAAAAGATAAAAATACTAAATGAAGAAGGAAAACAATTATATTTACAAACGTATTCGTATATATCTGTAAATAAGATGTCGATGATGTCCCATTGAAGAACATGCACGTAGTTAAGAACAAGAGAATAAGTGGAATTGTAAGATACTTACGCGACCACTGTCTAATCAGGCGAGTTAAAGTTTCAAATATGGCAACAACAAAGTTGCATAATTTATAAGGCAAATAATACCTTCTCTTTTCGACTCGAATGATACTAGCATTAATCATAGTTTAATCTCAATCACAGTACTAAATACTGGACTTAAAAACTATCATTTATCTATTTTTTTATTTTTACTTTGATATTAAGTATCAAAGTTGCTGTATTTCTTTGAACTAAAATACAAACAATTTATTATATCATCCCCTAGTTGATAGACAACATCATTATAGTTACCTTAAACATTTTCAATTTGAATTTAACGGACCCGGTAGCTAAGTCGTAAGGAACTTGACTGATGTCTGTAGGCGACGGGTTCAATCCGCGGGGGAGGGTTGCTGATTTTTTCATAATGAATTCTCGTTCGGATTGGACCTAGAGTCTACCCTTCCTCTGTAGGATGGGTTCCGACTTTCTTTCCCTAAGGTCAAAGGCAGGGACAGTAGCGTACCAAGGGGGGGGGGGGAAGTCAACTAGCCTAGGGGTCCCCCACCAGCCCTATTTCCTTTTTTTTTTGGTTGGAAAAGCATGATTTCCTTTTTATTTTTTGGTTGGAAAAGCAAGTCTAGGGGGCCCCCACCAGCCTATTTCCTTTTTTTTTTTGGTTGGAGAAGCAAGATTTCCTTTTTTTTTGGTTGTTGAATAATGGAACTCCCGCCCCGGGCCCCCAAAGGCGTTGGTACGCCACTGGGCAGGGAGGCTGACTACCCGACCACAACTTAGTTCTGTTAGTCAGGAAACGCAGGGAGACTCCAAGGACAATATATCTTAATATTTATCTGTTTTTTTCTTATTTCTAATCTAACGCTACAACAGATACAAATTTAATACTTATTCGTTTTTTTTTCAATTTTCCTTAGAGTGAGAGAGTTCAGCTATATTTCCTTGAACTAAAATAGAAACAATTAATCATCTTTTAAAAGAAGAAATGATTTTTTGTTGTTTGTTTTCCTTATGTTTTCTGTTACTGCCGTTTGAAAATTTTTGTTAACGTTTGTCCTTACGTTGATCAAAAATCCTTTTGTTATTTTGTTATTCCGATACGTTACGTTGCACTTAACGTTTTCCAGCACTGATGTAGGCCTGTGTATAATTTTTCCCATCTCGAAATTTAGCCAATGTAATAATTACAGAATGTCCTCGGTGGTACAAACGTTGGATTACAGGCTGGTGAAGCCGAGTTCAATTCCCAGCAGAGATCGGGAATTTTGTTCCCTGGAAACGAGTGTCGGCAATACATCTGAGTTAAGCGGTCATCGATGCTTTCCTCTGATTGGAAGAAGATGTTAGGTGCCATTGACTTCTCGGAGTTTCAATAGTTTATACGAATTTAACATTAATTTGTAACTATCATTTAGAATTTAACATTAATTGGTAGTGATCACGTGATGTGTTACCAATTGGGGAAGGTTTCAAGTGATAGTGGTATGGAGAAGGCCACAACGAGCTGGGAAGTTGCATATTCTCCGATCTCGATATTAATTTGCTAGGTAAGTAAAGCGTTTTTTTACGTTACATATGCATGGCTTCCGAAGCGAAGCGAGGGAGCCGGCTAATATGGAATAAATTAAATCTGTTTTTTTTTTGTTTTGTTTTTTTAATTTTATTTTCACAAAGTTTTTGTATCTTTAATTAAACTTTAAAAGATATGTTTTATATGATACTTAACTAAAATACACATCATTACTTAATGGATATTTTTCTTTAAAAAGTTTAAATATGCAATACATTTTCAGCAATAAAATACGAAGATCATGACCTACTTTTTCAGGGAGAAAGTCTCAACATTCAAAGAGAATTAATATTTTTTCAATTTTTCAAATTCAAAACGACAAAAAATAATTGCTTTTATTTAGTTGAATCATAGATAGAACACTGTAATAAAGGTTACAATGTACAAGCAAAGGAAAATTATAAAAATCATTTACAAAAGTAAGTACAGGATTCTTAAATTTAGTAATCAAATACATTTAGATAAGTATGAACCTTTGGTCAATAGAACCTCTCGTGAAGAAGCATCACGGCTAGTCGTTTTTGAATTCACAGAAATTAGCTGTTTATACTAATTTCCTAGGAAATAGAGGTTCATAATATCAATATATCTGTGTGCTCGTAATAACATATGAACTGTATAAATTTTCTTTAAATTTGGTATAGATATCTACTGACAAGAAATAACCAATTTTGTATTTGATAATTTTCTCTGTGGATCCCTGTCGAGAAATCTGCGCGTGAAAATTACAAAAAAAAAATCGCATACAAAAGCATTAGCACTTAAACAATAGATTCTTTCTATATCTAACAATGTATATTAATCTTTTAAGTTATTCTCCAATTTACGCTAACTTTGATGCAATTAATTGGATTTAGACAACTTAAGTAAGTCATGTGGATTTAATTATCGTATTTATCGGCATAAAACACGCACCCTAATTTTAAGAAAAAAGTTTGAGTAAAAAAACTTAAAATTTAAATTAAAAGTACTCTACGCATATAACACGCAGGTAGAATTTCAACTCTACCTGTTTCAGCTCTGCCTGAATTTCAATTATACCTGATGTCATACGCGCAATTTTAAGAAAAAAAAGTGCACGTTATACACCGATAAATACGGTACCTTTTTTTTCAGAAAGTGGAAAACAAATATTGGCTTCAAATTCTTTCAGAAACTTCTGGAGATCTTTAAAATCTAATTGAAGCTTTCAATTAATTGTTTCGAATGAAGTTACTTGTGAACAACTATTTTTTATTTATTTGCTTACAAAAGCAAAAGTAAGTAAAAGTAAGTTATCGAGCATGAATAAAACAATAAAAAAAGTTAAATGCTCAAAATATACAGATTTATCATCATTAGCAATTTGGGACAGCTGTTTCGTCCTTGTTAGGACACAACAGCCAGTTACCCATTGATGACCAACTTATTTATTTGATTTCGCAGAAACAATGTTGTTTAAATTGAGCCTAATAAATTCATTATGCTATTACTATGTCTTTCCATACTCAGAAACGTTACTGTCAATAAGTATCATGTGTGTATGTATGTTTTTTTAGGTAAGATGCATATTTATTTACTTACTTATTTATTTATTTTTTAGTAATAGAAAATAGAAAAATCGATATTTGCTAATGTATTATCGTTGTGGATAGATCCTAAATCTTATATATATATATATTATATATTTGTCTTTTTAAAGCTAAAGTGTTTCAATGCTAACAATGCAAATATGATAGTGAAGGAATATCTTTTGCATAGCAAGTATCAATAACTTATGATACTAATATATTAATTTTAGAAGTGTTTGTAAAATGCTGAATACAATGTGATCTGGCGAAAAAAAGCAAAACAAGTTTTAAAACATTGTTTTACTTTCTTTTTATTTTACATTCTCTAAATTCGAGATTTGTGGAAACGTATTATCTATCAGACATTAAAAATTGACATAAAAAGGGAAGTATTTCTTTTGGTCTCTTTATTAGAAATAAAGTATCTCAAAACAGGCTTATGTGGACCTTTGGGTAGCGGAAGGTAAGACTCCCCGAGTTTCCAGACCAACCGGACTAAGTTGAGATCGGATGGTCAGTCCGACGCCTGCCAGAGATTAACTCCCTGTAAAGAAATCAGATACCATTCTTCAGAGGGATGGGTGAACCCTAGGACTTGTATGGAAAAGAATTCGATATTATTAGAAATACTTATTCTAAATAATGTAGAATATTCTTCACACCGGAGATAGATCAAAGGCTCCAGTCGGCACCATGGAGGATATCGGATGACCAATTTAATGATAATAAGTCTATTATCATCTGGAAAGAAAAAAACTTTATTGAAAATATACTGGATAGATCCTAGGACCAATCAGGAAGACGAAAAGAAAAAAGAAAATGAAAAAAATACCTGACCTTCTCTGAACATCCGTTTCAGCAACCTTTAGATAAACTTATTAATTATAGTAATTAATATTATTTGAGCTGCAGGTGGTGTTTAAATTCAATGTAATGTTTAGATTTGTAAATTGAAATAGGAAAAAAAAATAAAACTCAGCAACCCAAAATGGTTATAAATCAGTAAACTGGTTTTATGAATTAATTTATAAAAATAAAATAACAGGTTTTGTAATATTTAATAAAAGTAAATTTCATTTCAAGAAATTAAATATGGAAAAAAAAAATAAGAATACATCGTTTTATCTTCGTGCCAATGAATAAAAAAGGTAAATGCAAATGTTTACGTGTGCTGAACAGTTTGTATAATAAAAAAAGGGTGCATCTCATATTTTGAATCAAAATTTTAAGTTCTGAAACAATTTGTCATTTATGTGGTTTATGTTTAGCCTATCTTCCTAGAAATTGCGACTCATCAAATCACCCAGTCTGTTTCTATGTCCCCACTTGTAATTTTTGAACAGCTGGTTGAATCTTCTTGAAATTGGTACGCATATTTAAGGACTAGAGATGATCTGTCTTTTACTTTGAAATCTTTTCCAAGTGTGTCAATTCGAGAAATTAGCGCGGGAAAACGACAAAAATTCCCATAGAAAAGCATTGGAATCTAAACAATGGATTTTTATCGATATCTTAAACAATAGGAATTAATTCTTTTAGGTAATCCATTAATTTGCACTTAATTTGATATGGATAAAATGAATCGGCTGTAGACAATTTAATTAAAAAGTAATTAAATTAATGGCAATTTAAATAATAATAATAATAATTTTTGTTCAGCAAATGAAAATTATACTGTTTGTACAGCGGATATTATAAATTGGATAGAAATGCAGGCTTTTCGTTTCTGTCTTTTAAAGGACTTTACGAAAAATGAATAATAAAAGAATTTAAGAACGACATATTAAGGAAAGTAAGCTTAAATCCTTTCCTGAACTTCTTGTTTGATTTTTGGGTTTGCTTTTCATTTTCGTCGTAATATTTTAATTTTTGTTTGACTTTTAAATTGGAGGAAAAAAACCGTAAAAAAGCTTTTTAATTCTAATGATTTCAAAACTAGTATCATTAACATTTCTAATAACTTTCTCTTCCAGAAAAATAAAAAAAAAAATGAAATGTCTCAGGGAGATTATTATCAGAATACACTTAATGTGATTCTTGTTCTATTTCCTGGTGTGACGCCTCAAAACTTGACATTGGCACGAATAACAGTTGCACCATGTAAACCCATATTGGCCTAATAAAAAAGGAAGGGAAAAAAAAAAACCGGGTTGGTTCCTTAACATATGCACTGTTCAAGGTTTCAGTAGGTCCAATTTTGTATAAAAGCCGTAGAAGCCAACAGGACTTTATCATTTGTCTGATTTCAGCAGTGAACACAACATCTTTCAACATGCAGTCCTCTGTAAGTAAAACTTAAAACAAGCATTTAAAATCATTTAGAAAAAAAAAAATTATAAATCGCGAACTTTCACAGAAAAACATGTTTATTTAACTTAACTAGTTCTCGCAATTTTGTATAAGACTAACCCTTTTTGGAAAATTTATAGTTATAGTTATAATTATAGTTAATTTATAGTTAGTTATATTATATTTTTTATTTTTCATCTCTTGTAATTTCTGCATGTTACAGAAAGGTTAAAGTTAAAATTTTTGTTGCAGTATAACTTTTAGGATAAGAATTTTTTATTTTAAGTTTCAATAATGATTAAATATTAACATTTTAATCTAAAAATATTCCTTTATTATTTTTCCCCATAGTACTCCATCCTTGTTCTTTTCGCCGTCTTGGCTGTTGCTTTCGGAGGAGCTGTTCTTAACACTGGTCTTGTTGGAGCCAGAAGCGTCTATGCTGCTGGTGCTTACCCATATGCCGCTGGTGTCTATGGAGCCCATGGTGTCTATGGTGCTGGTCTTGGCTATGCTGCCGGTCTGGGCTACAACGGTCTTGGATATGGCTATGGTCTTGGCAACACTTACGGATACGGTCTTGGCCACACCTACGGTTACGGTCTTGGCAACACCTACGGCTACGGTCTTGGACGTTATGGATACTACTAAATTAAACTCTATAGTAAACAAAAATGTAAGTGATTTAAAGAAACTTATTTCAAATTTAAATATTTATTAAAATATTTCTTTAAAATATCTTAACTTTGATCTTCATTATTTTCTTTTTCGAAATATTCATTTTTTTTTTTTTATTTGTATTGATTTTGATTTCCTTTATTTATTTTTCCAGGTTAAAAAACAATCCAGTTGACCAAGAAGATCGAATTAGAAACATCTGATAAATTTGTAAATTAAAAAGTATTAAATTAATATGTAAATATTTATTTATAGAAAATAAATTTGACCAAAAAAACTGGAATCTGTTGTTTAAGCTTTATTAATTACAAATGAAATCTAACCAAAATCAAATATAATCTAAACAAAAAACATCGAAGGATCAAAGTAATTTATAGTTAAAATTTTAATTATAAAAAATATGCATTCTAATTTCAAAACACATTGTAAAAAATACATTTAAGTAAATTCAGTCAGATCTAATTAACTTTAAAAACAAATAAACATAAGGCTTTTTCTTAATAAAAAAAACGTAATTTGTACTTTACAGTATGTTAAAAAAAATAATTTTTTTGTTTTACTTCTGTAAAATTCTGGTTAGAAGCACACATTCCACAATATAATAACCTCTGATGCACTGAAATTTCATAAATAGTGAAAGATATAGGATTAAATGAAAAGAAATTTAACGTGCCTGAATAATTCAAAAATGTAACAAAGTAAGGCACAAGCTAAAAGAAGGAATTCTCATATAGGATTAAACTTTAATTTGGCATCTAGATTAGATGATATTTACAAGTCAAACTGAAAACTATTTCATTTGGTTCAATTATCAAATATCCATTCCAACATTAAAAATAACGCTATTACGTCAACTCTTTTAGATATTAAAATTGGAGATCTGTTCTTTTTTTTTTTCCAACTTACATGCGTACATATTTGCATTGGATATTAAAAAAGAACTTTAATTTCAAAAAATTTAGCAATTTGGAAATATTTAACCATGACTATTAGTAAAACTCTGAATAAAAAGAAATCAATCAATAATATCTTCGACTTGCCATTCCAACATACTGTCCTTCAATTTTGAAAGATGCTGAAATAATGGAGTTTAATATTCCTGTAGCATTACTGTTAATATATAAAAAATATATATTCCTAAAACTGAAAGAAGCTTTCATAATTTCAGGATGTCATGACACTTTAGAATTTAGAAATAAAATAATACAAATTAAGTAATTGTAAGTTTTATTTCATATTTAGTATTTTTTTATTGGTAGTAGGACAAAATATAGCACCTCCACAAATCTAAATTAAACAAAAACACATTAAAAATAAAATAAAGGAAATTCTTGTGCCGCCTTCCGGCAATCTCAAAGAATTTTCTATGCGCATTTTAAGAAAAAAAAGCAAAAAAAAGCTCCTAAAATGTATAAACACATTAAAAGGGTGAGAGGAGTGTTTACAAGTGATATTCAAAACAGCTATTTCACACTTAATTGTTGAGAGTAGTCACTGTAAACACCCAAAGTCTCAATACAGCTCAACTGATGATCGCCAATTGAATGTGTTTTGGGATGTGACTTGTAAACACTGGTCTCACCCTTTCAATGACTTTTTTTTTTAATGCATACTTCATATTTTTTTTAAAATTACATTTATTTTAATTTTAAAGTTTGCTTTTACTGATTATTTTATTTATATATTTTTATTTATAGTACATAAAATCCTTATTAATGCTATTTGCTATAATATTACTAATTATTAATTGGTGTGATTTTAAGTACAATATTATATTAGATAAGAAGGTTTACAAAAACGATTTTAAACTATGTTTTTATATAAATTTTTCTTCTTCACTTACATTCAATAGCATTTTAAAACTAATAATATACTAATAATATTCGATAAATAATAAAAATCATTATTTAGATATTTCATAAAATTAGACAATAACTAGCTAATTTTTAGAACTTCTAGTTTTTTTTTTTTTTACATTAGAACTGTGATTTTTCAAGTTAACTCTCGTAGCATTTCCAGATTTTTATACTTTATTCAAAATATTTTACAAAATTACAATATTTGACCATTAGTCTACATGACATCATAAGAATTTTAATAATATAAGTCTGGGATGATTTTATTGCAGTGAATCACGGTGACAACTCAGGGTGCGAATCCTTTCTTGTAATGTTGTGCCTTCGTTTGCTTACTCAATATTTCAATGTCTTTATGTAATTATATCATCCAAAAAAAATCAAGTCTAAAAATCGATTGTAGAAAATGTCCAACCACGGACCGACTTTTTGTTTGTTTTTCAAATTTTTATGTTTCTGCAACACATTGAGTAAGAAAGGAAGAAGAACTTTCACAAAAAAAAAAAAAAATAAAAAAAAAAATCATTGATTTTAATGACTTTGCAAAAGGGTTAGTGATATATTTGGTTATATTTTTAAGGTTTACAGTATTTGATTAAAAAAGTATTTCTATTTTAGTAAAATGTATGTAAAACTTTGAATATTATTATAACTCTTCTGCCGAAATCCATAAGTACGTGATTTATGTAACCCACTTCATTTTCGGGTTACATAAAAAAAAATGTTGGTTTAGTCAATGATCCTAAAGTTAAGACAACACCTATATCTAGATTTTCAAAATGAATCATTTCTTTTCCAAGAGACGAAATATAATCATAATTGAACGAAAAAAATCCGTTAAATACCAATAACAGTACGTTTTTATGGTCCAACAAAATAATCAGCTATAAAGAATCTAAAAAACGAAAATTTAATATTGGAATGGGAATTCTGATTGGTTTTCTCTATGCGGCTCATTTTATTCTGTTAGTCAAACGTAAAAGCGTAATTAAATCGCAATTACAAATACAAATAAGGAATTTTGGTAATTAAGAGCTTATGTTAAATCTTACGACATTATTTCAATGCTCATTTTTTTATATTTTTAACTTCTTTCACTTTTACAATTCATTCAGGAGATTCTTAAATTTACTTTTATAATTTTCGTTTAAATCAGTTCGTATTTATTACACAACTTATTTACAAAATAAACTGCTGTGTTCTTCCATAAAATTTTAAATAAGAAGAATTTTAAGGACAGATATACCAGCATTGTATTGTTAACTGTCAGTTGAGAAACTGTAAAATTAGATTAGATTAGAATATGGTGAATGTGGGCGGCAGGAAGCCAAGCACCGCGACCAGTAGATCTATTGTGCTAAACCCAAGGAAATGAGGACAGATGAGAGAAAGACTGAGAAAGTATGGTGGTAGGCTCGCAGGGGAAATGGGAGAACCCCGAGAAAACCTACCCAGCGCGGATCGTCCACCATCACGAAACCCACATGAGAACCGATCCCGGGACTCACGGGTGAGAGGCCAGTGTCTTAGCGACAACGCCAACCGCGCGGCCAACTGTAAAATTAAGTATTTTATAGATTCACATTTTATAGACTTTATAAACATTTTTTTTTTTTTTAAATAATAAGTTTGTAAATAAGTAATGAAATCAACATACCTCCTGCTTATTTAAAAAAAAATTGCAGTAATATTATCTATGAATGAAATTTTTAGATTCTAATGTTCTAAATTTTCCAAAAGCAATAAAAAAATAAAGTTTAATCAATTAAGTCTAAGATTACTTTATTTACAAGTCACATAACCTTTTCGGGACACTGGAGCTAAGATTTTCCCGCCTTTATTCTCCGTCCCTATCTTATACAGGGCAGGGTATACTTTAAAACCCATCTTGAGAGAGAAAACTTGGAAAAACTCCCGAGCTCCGACAGATATCGAACTTCCCAATCAAATTATTAATTATGTTTTAGAAACGTTTTTGTTTTCAATTCCCATTGCTTTCTTTTAGAAGCTGTTTAGAGGGAAAAAAAAGAATATCGATTTCGGGTGGTGACAAATTCAATAATAAATTGAAAAAGAGTACCAATATACGTGATAATGAGTGATTTTAAACGTTAGGATAGTTGCATCTTGTTTAGGGGCTGAAATTAGAAAAACATTCAATAATTGTACGTCTGGGTACGTTTCGCAATCTCTATGCTCCAGGAAAGAAAATGGAAAACTAGCACTTAATAATGACGAAAACTGTAAGCTATTAGCAGAATATTTTGAAAAGTTACTGAACTGTGAAAAACCGACCAAAAAACTGGAATTCCATGATAGCATCCCTAATAAAGATTCAGAACCACCAAGTCTTGATATGATTAAGAAATACATCCAACAACTAAAAACAAACAAAGCCCCAGGTGAAGATGGCATCACAGCAGAGATTCTAAAAGCTAGTGGAGATTTAGGTGCCACAGTTATAAAAGAAAAAATGGACAAGATCTGGGACACCGAGACAATTCCAGAAAATTGGAAGGTTGCATTAATTCACCCACTTCATAAGAAAGGGAATAAAACAGACATTAATAATTACAGAGGAATCTCATTATTACCTGTAGAATACAAAATCTTATCCAAAGCTTTTTTGGACATACTAAATCCTCAATTGGATAAAAAAAATGGAGAATATCAAGCTGGGTTTAGGAGTAGTAGATCCTGTCCAGAGCAAATTCTAAACCTTAAACAAATAATTAGATATTTGAAAATATCAAATAAGAAGATAGTGCTAATATTTGTTGATTTTAAAAAGGCCTATGATTCGATTGACAGAGATTCTCTTTTTAAAACCCTAAAAGAATTTTCAGTAGATAAGAAAACTCTGGAATTAATTAAACAAACTTTGACAAACTGGGTGTCTGAAGTTAAATTCCATGGAGCTATTTCTAGTCCTTTCCAAATTGTATCAGGAGTCAGACAAGGAGATGGTTTGTCCCCACTCCTATTTAATTGCGTGTTGGAAAAAGTTAATAAGAGAATGGATAAGTGAGGAAGAAAAACTAAAACTTAATAAATACATTATGTTGGATAGATCTAAAGTATCAATCAACTGCTTGGCCTTCGCGGATGATCTAGTAATATTAGATGGAAACATAGAAAATGCAAAAAGAAGACTGGAACTCCTAAAGGAGACAGCAGAAAAGGTGGGTTTACAAATATCCTTTGAAAAAACAAAATACATGACCAATGAAGACAGTTCACCAGGAATTCTTAAAACTAAGTACGGCAACATTGATAAAATGGATAACTTTAAATATTTGGGTGAAAATATAAATCTTAAAAGTGAAAAAGAAGCAATTAAAATTAGAATTGAAAAAATGAAAAGAGCATACATGAAAGTAAGAAATTTGTACAATAAAAAATGTTTATCTAAAGCCGTTAAATTGAGGCATTATAATACGGTTGTAAAACCTGAAGTGCTTTATGGGTCAGAAACACTATTACTAACTGGATGCAAAATGGCACTAGAAGATTTGGAAAAGAAAGAAAGAAGAATTTTGCGAAAAATATTAGGTCCAATCAAGAATAAAGATGGCGATTGGGTTTTGAAACCAAATAGAGAAATTTACTTGCAATGCCCTAAAATAACGGATGAAATCAGGAAAAGACGTGTTACCCTTTATGGGCACTTAGAGAGAATGAATGAAGATAGATTAACAAAGAAAATCCATACTTTCTTCCAAAACAGGAAAACAGACAAAAAAAAAATGGGTGGAGTGGCAAAGGAATAAAGGACTTAGAAGAAATGCAGATTGATCGGGAGACCCTACTCAGCAGAGACAAATTCAGACTAAAAGTTAAGAAGTTCAAAGGTTTTCAGAAAGACGCAGGGAAAAGGAAAACAACTGGAGCCAAATGGTCGGATGAAAGGAAAAGAGTCCATTCGGAAAGGATGAAGGAGTTTTGGAGAAAGAGGAAGGAAGAGAGAAGAAAATAGTTATGTTGATGTGGTCCTTAGTTGGCCTGAAACGATTATAAAAAAAAAAAAAAAAAAAAAAAGCAAGCTGTGTGAAATAAACTGAAATTGCTCGTATGTTTAATTTTGTTTTATTATAGGTTACCTTAAAACTCCTTTACAACTTCCTTAGTTCACAAGATCAAATACCTAATCCTTTTTCTAATATTGATATTTTCAGAAGTACAGTAAATCAATGCATATTACAATTAATTCTTTCTGAAATCCATACTCACAACCCTGCTAACAAGATTGAACTATTAGAGATATTTCGTTTAGGGTCACAGTATTAGATCGTTAATTATAATTTTCAAAATTATCATCAAATAAACAATCCTCTTTCCCCAAAACACTTACTGTTCGTTTTCGAAAGCGAGAATCACGACTCGCGGACGATTCTACTCCGCAAAGGGGCGATACCCTGAGATGGGCACTTTCCTAAGACCTGTTTTTCTTTTAGTACCTGTTATTTTTGCAGTAGTATTTATTCTTTCCATAATTCTTTCCCGAAAAGCGCAAATAGAAAGCAGCTACTAGTAAACTAACACTATAAAAAGTAAACACTCCCTCTTTGTTTCTCCTATTTTGATGAAGTCGAAGGAGACCTGATGCATGCGCAAAAGCGTTGAAGGCTCTCATAAACAAAACCGAACAGTGCATGCGATTTACTTCAAAGTACGATTGAAATTAAAAACTGGTTATATTTTGGCCATCATTTTGAATTTCCTCCTCCTTTTTCTAACCATCGTGGCTGGTGTTGCATCTGCTTTATTTTATGGTAAACCATATCCCTCTACAACATACACAAATTGCAGTTTTCTGTGTTTTTGAAAGATGCTGAAACCGACGGGGGACAAACATTATCCCTCATTTAAGTATTAGATTATTGATATGTGAAACAGAAGAAGCTCCCGAAAGACCCTTTAAGTTTTCTTTCCTTAAAATGTTATTCTCAACTTTTTGTTATTATGTTGTTGTTGTTTTTTTTTTTTTTTTTTGGAATTAAAACGACAGAAATGAAAAATCTTATTTTTATTTTCAAATTATACAGCATTGGGCAGTTGTGAAACATTCCACATCCCCACGCCATGGTAGGCGTGTCCGAACGTCTCTGTCTATTTGAATATAAACTACAATAACTGTTATTAGGTTTTGAATCAGTCGGGGCAATAATGGTTCTGCGCACAAACGAAAAAAAGTATTTTTAGTCGAATATTACAACCATTCATTCGGTCTAGGAAAAAAGACGGACCCAGCCTTGCATTTACGAAGGAGCGGTTTCAGCTTACGTTTCGGGAACACGCCCCAAGTGATAGTGTGATTCTTGGCGTCATCCAAAAATCCGACGGACACAGCGTAAAGGGTGGAGGGGACGGCCAAGAATGTTAGCAATAAACGAGAATCATGGCCATCACTTTGGAACAGATGCTTGCCTGTCGTACAGCTATGGCGCGCAGACAATTTCTTCTTGAAAACTTTCCAGGCCGTGTCATGTCAAGGTAGAAAATTTGCAGGAACGAATTGAACTTTTCATTATAAATTCACGCTTTGGATTGATGATGATAAATTAGGGTATTCCTGTCCTACATAATTGATATTTAATTACATTTACTGTTCCACTGCTAGTTTAAGTCTTTCACTACTGTTTGTTTTGAGCAATACTGTAATATTTGTAGAAAGCAGACAATACAAAAAATTTCTAATTTCTAAAAAAAAAAAATAATAAAACCCAACTGATTTTACTTAGATTGACTAAATAGGAATAATTTTAATCACATCAAATCACATGGTCAAGTAAGTAATTAATTAACAAAAGAAATAATACTCATTGTTTAAAACATCATAGAAATCCTTAGTTTAGAAATCCATTCTTTTCTTTCTTGACAATTTCTTGACAAGACTCCATTTAAAGAATAAAATATAAAAGTTAAGGTCATCTTAAATATACACACCAAGATTCAAAAAGATCTATTCAGCCATTCAAAAGTTATTAGAGGTAGAAGAATACACTGATTGATTTGATGAGTCGAACTTACCGAGAAAATTGACTAAAAAATATATTTGTGTAGTCTATTTTTTGTGAATATTAACTTAGACACTCACCAAATTCCTTTTCAATCAAAATTTTTTTTCATAAAACAGTGACTTTTGTAGAGCTTCTATTTAACTTCATCTTTAATAATTTTCCTAAGTAATGGTCTCAAAATTTATCTCTGTATCTTTGTAAAATTTCATTTGCGCTTTAATAATTCATCCTGCTTTAATTGTTCAGGTTTTGACATTGGCACCAATAATATTGCATAATGTAATCCTATACTGACCTAATAATAAAAGGGTGGTGAGGGTGGATAGAAGTTGATGTTTCTTCCTTAAGAGATACATAGTTCAAGGTGATCGAAGGCCTGATTTCATATAAAGGCAGCAGTTACAAAATAAATAATCATTTATCTAATTTACAAGTAGAAACAAGCAGTCTCTAACATGCAGTCGTACGTAAGTAAAAATGATTTTCTATTTCTAATTTCTAGTTAAATGTACCTTAACTGTATAAGTCCTAGATTTGGAAATCAGGTATTCAAAATTTAAGGTAAAATACTTTGAGAGTTTTATTAAAATTTGTAGTAGTAATTTAAATTAGTACACAAAGTCTTTAACAATTCTATATTGCTGATCAATGGATATAAGCGGAAAAGAAATTTACATCCTGATATACTGAAATATAAGAAATCGAAGTAGAGAAGCATATACATAGGCAAAATGTTCCTTGACTTACGATGGAGTTGACTTACATTCCAATGAACCCATCATAAGTCATTGTGTAAGTGTAAGTCGAATATGAATATGATAAAAATTATAATAAAATAAATAAATAACTACTGTCATTGAATAAGTGAAAATAATAATTACTGTAACTAACTACCGAAAATAAATATATTCTCTACTCTAAAAGTAAAGAAATAAATATACGTTTATCCTATCAGTATATGTGCAGTACTGTACAGAAAGAAAATTATCTATTACTATTGTACCATCGTAAAGTCAAAATATCATAAAGGGAACCATTTTAAAGCTAGTAGCATCTATATGTAGGCCTATATCCAGATTTAGACGAGAATTATTGTTTTCCGTCCTCTAGAAAAGCATTTTCCTGTTGCTGATGATATCTAGGAGTTTTCAGAAAGCTTTTTTGTATATGCTTATGTGTGACTAGTTTTTTTGGTTAAGTTGATAGGATGCTGACTGTAACAATGTAATGTCGAAAGAAATTTATCAGCAAAAGAAGGTTGGGAGCAATTGGTTTATTATCAGAAGTTAATACAATGAAAAAAAAAAAAGGAGAAAATTGATTTTCCTTTCAAATTCAGAATTAAATCAGCAACATTTAGTTGAAGTTTTAAAACGTAATAGTAACCTATATCTATTAAAAAAAAATAATAATAATTTTTATTTCAGTATTTCTATGATTTTCAAATATTTTCAAATATTTTTTGCAGTATTCCGTCGTAGTTTTCTTCGCTATTTTGGCTGTAGCTTTAGGTGGCAATGTCCTCAGCACTGGTCTGGTTGGAAGTGTCTATTCTGCTGGTGCTTATCCATACTCCACTGGTGTATATGGTACTTATGGAACATATGGAGCCTATGGTGCTCACCCTTACCCTTACGGCGCCCTTTCTTATGGACGTATCGGATACTCAACTCTTGGCTATGGCTACCACTAACCCTATATTATTAATTATGAACTATTTTTAGGTCAGTAACAGTTAGTTTTTTATATACAGTGAAACTTGGATAATTCGAACTTGTTTAATTCGAAATTCTGGATAATTCGAATTTTTTGCTCGGTCCCTAGAATTCTGTATTAAAATATTTTGTATGTTAAAAAATCGTGGATAATTCGAATTTTATTTTGGATAATTCGAATTTTTCGTACGATTGTCCTTAAAATATTACGGTAAAAATTGTTCCTGAGACTTTTCTCAGCTAAGATACATTATTTATTTTAATGGTCTTTCTAAGGAAAACAAAAGTGAGGGTTGGAATGTCACTATGTGGGGATATCCGAGGATTTTTCTGTTCACCCTCTGTTGTTATTCTCTCCCCTCCCACACCCCTTCGGTCTTAGAGTCACGTGCGCTTCATGTGAATGATTTAATGCGGTTATATACATTTTTAGTTTTTGTGCTTGTGCTTTAAGTATTGTTTATATGCTCTTACTATGCCATTGTCAAAATCTAAAGCTCCTTATAAGTCATTAACATTAGCTGAAAAGGTAGCGGTGATTAAAGAAGTGGAAAAAGGCCTTAAAAAGAAATCGGAAATCGCCAAGGAATTTGGAATTCCATCCAACACGTTATCGACATATTTGAAGAATATTTAAATATTTGATAAAATGTTGAGCAGCAAAAATGGCAATGGAAAAAATATAAAAAGAACGAGAGGACCTGGCAACCCAGAGTTTGGAATCATACGCTAGGACACAAAGATTGCATTCAATGAAGCAATTAAAAATATCTGCCTTTTTTTTTTTTTAAAGTGATGAATAATTAAGGTAGTAAAAAATGTTTGATTTAATGAAAAAAAAAAATATAGCAGTATTCTTAGATAAAGTTTATGTGTTAAATCTTTGATCGTGGAGTTAATTTTTTTTATTTATCTCTTCTGTTTGAGAGAATATATGTAATTCGAATTTTTGGATAATTCGAACTTTTTCTCTGGTCCTTCACCTTCGAATTATCCAAGTTTCACATTTGTGCATTCAGTTTTTTAAAATAAATTTTAATGTTTGTTTTTTATTCTGAACTAAATGGATGAAAATATTTATAAGGTTAAAGTTGAGCTACCGAACCTCATTAGCGAATGAGGGTAGACATTGTAAGAGATATAAGCTACGGCGAATAGCTGAATCGGAGTTTCGATGATACTCCAATTGTAGCTCTTCCTTACACCTGTAAAGAAATACGGTGTTTATTTGACCAAGACTAGGTAAGACATATGGTATTTGTATAGAAGAAATTAACAGGAGAAAAATTTCCCGATATTTAAGTTACCATTTCACCTGCCAGAACCCATCAAAGTTTCATGAAACCACATTAAGTAAATATATCAAAAATAAATTCCATCAGATTGTTTTTACTATTTCTTATTAGAAAATCCTTTAAGATATATTTTTATTGAATAAGTGTTTTTCATCTAAAATTAAACTGAAAAAAAAAAAAAATTAATTTTGGACTGGTCTTTGGTTGCAAATTTCAATCCTTTTCTCTGTTTTATTTATTTTATTTTTTTTATTGTTGTTATTTGAAGAGTCATTTTTATTTCTAGTTTTTGTTTTGTTTTTTAAACAGCTTTTTGTCATGTCTTTAAACTACAGAAAACCATGGCCTATAGCTACTAATTACGAAAAAAAGAATAATTCTACAGTACAAAATATCAGAAATAGTTACGGTTTTTATTTTGTATACTTAAAGGTTTACAACCAATAAAATTACGGCAATTATAAGAGACAAAGACACCAAAGACATCCATTTCATAAACTTTCTTAGATCACTGTTAGATAGCTAACAATGATATTGATTTAGGAATTTAATTTCTTTCTATTCGATCACGGACTTAATGAATCTCTTAAAATATTCCAGTATTCAATGAATATATATATATATATAAAACAGAAGCAATCATATATCAATGTAATTGTTAGCACACAGCAAATATCTGAAATTTAAAACGAAGTATTGAAGTATTTTTTAAAGCAGTGATTACAAAATCAAAAAATTTGAGTTTGATTATATAAGCATTATAATTATTTTTAATTCCGATGTTTTTAATATTTGAAGCTGTTATCATTTTTAACTACATCAAAAATAGAGGTTTTTAAAAAAATGTTCATGTTTTACATGTTAAAAAAACTATTAATGTTTTTTAATTTTGTTTATTTCTACTTTAATTATTTCTTTTTAACTGTAAATAAATAAATTTTAAATTTAAGAACAGTTATTTGGATTCTTATACAAATACAAAAACAAAACAAAAAACAAAAAAAATAATAAAACTTAAAAAGAAATATTTCTTCTTTTTTCAGAAAAAGAAATCTGATTTTTTACAGAAGAAGAATTCAAAATGTAAAATAAAAATGTGTATTCAATATTGAATAAAAATTATTTATGGAAAAAATTCAAATCGTAGTTAAGCTGTTATTCTATCCGTACACCGAATAAAAATAAAAGCAGAAGTCAGTAGTTTAAAAAAAAAAGAAATTTTGAAAGGAATAGGGAAATATACACAAATTAATGTGGGCCCGGTAGCCGAGTGGGTAAGGGCGCTTGGCTGCGGGTTGGAGGTAGCGGGTTCGATTCCCGGCCTCGGCGGAAGACGGGAATTTTTTCACTCTTCTTTCTCCTCCAAACGGGCCCTAGGGTCTACCCAGCCCTCTATAGAATGGGTACCGGGTTTCTTTCCCGGGAGTTAAAGGCGGGCGAGCGACGGGCCAATCCCCGTCCTCAACTTTGTCCCGTAGGTTCTGAACACTGGAGCCTACCCTCCAGCTGCATTGCGCGGTCCTCTGGGCCTGATCGCAACTTTAACTTTAACTTAACACAAATTAATAGATATTACAGAACTTACTTTAGATTAATGAACTTCTGTAATGTTTACTTAACATACTTCTTTCTAATTTCCTCTCTTTTGGAAGTCTTAATATTAAGCATCAACATAAATAAATGTAATAAAATACATACATACATTTATTAAAACGCAAATTTGCGAAGAAAAATCGTCTCTTCTTCTTCAAGCTTACAACGACATGTAACGAAATAAAATTAAAATAATAATTGAATTTAAATAACAAACTAAGGAAGATTACGTGAAATACAGTAGTACATGGATTGTTGAAACAAATAACATTACAACAATTATAATAATCTGAAAGTAATAAAAAGAATCAACCATTAAAGACATCGAATTTTACTTTGTTATTACAACGTGCACAATTTTTATTAATTATTTCATTAGCCGTTACTACTACACGTTCATTCACTTCTACTCCATCATTTCTGTTTAAATTTTTACTTTTTGTGTTTCTAATGTATATACTTTCTATTACTTTTTTTGTTTTATGGTCTTTTTCTACACATAAAATTTTAATTTCATTATTCATATAATGTGTTTTTTGAACACAATGCTCTGCCACCTCTGATTTGGTTATTAATTTATTATTTATATAGCTGTCGTGTTCAAGCACCCTCTCCTTTAATGTCCTTTTGCATTCTCCAAGATAGAACATCCTGCAGTTCATACATTCTATCTTATACATAAATAATAAATTAATAACCAAATCGGAGGTGACAGAGCATTGTGTTCAAAAACACATTATATGAATAATGAAATTAAAATTTTATGTATAGAAAAAGACCATAAAACACAAAAAGTAATAGAAAGTATGTACATTAGAAACACAAAAAGTAAAAATTTAAACAGAAATGATGGAGTAGAAGTGAATGAACGTGTAGTAGTAATGGCTAATGAAATAATTAATAAAAATTGTGCACGTCGTAATAACAAAGTAAAATTTGATGTCTTTAATGGTTGATTCTTTGTATTACTTTCAGATTATTATAATTGTTGTAATGTTATTTGTTTCAACAATCCATAATACTGTTTTTCACGTAATCTTCCTTAGATTGTTATTTAAATTCTTCTGTATTTCGTTACATTTTCATTGTAAGCTTGAAGAAGACGAGACAATTTCTCTTCGAAAGTTTGCGTTTTAAAAATAAATGTATATATGTATATATTTTATTACATTTATTTATGTTCAGTATGTTGATGCTTAATATTTACTTAACATGTTTAAATTATCGTACTTCATTTGAAAATATAGTACCATTTCTTTATACATTTTATACATGTTTTTATAGAAATAGTGTACCAAATGAAAGAAGAGAATTCTCTTTTAATGATAGAATCATATTTTATAAACTGGAAACCTTGCATGAATATAGATAAAACATTAAATGTTAATAAAATTACATTTGGCTACTTTCAAAGTTACATGGAAAACAAAGAAAAGAAAATATTGACTAATTGATTAAAAACAAAGTAAATTTGTAATTCAGAGTTATTTGTGTGCATCTTGCTCATGATTTATAAACAAAGTTTTCTAAGTAATAAGATTTGTAATTGTTCATTATTTATAAACAAAGTTTTGTAATTGTTAATCATCTTTCGATTAACGGCCTAAGTTTTTTGTTTACATTATTTACATAATTATTCTTACAGTTTAAAGTCAGAGGTTTTTCAGTTTCAAAACAATTAACAACAATTCAAATGCTACTCAAAAATGACGTTGTAGCTTAGACGTAATTGGTCAGCATATCATTCTAAAAAAAAATTATCAATTAATGTCAATGTTATCTAAACCGTTTAAAGCAAGATAAGTAACTTTGACTTTAATGTAAATTAAGATGAACTAATTTCAGTGAATGTAAAAAAACAATAATAAACAATTTGTAAAAAAAAAAAAATACAAATAAAATTCAGTAATTTATTTTGCAAATATTTTACTTTAATCAACAATTTAGGTTTTTCCATACATTTAATGAAATACAATTTTCAGCTTTTGTTTTTTTTTTTTGTTTTTCGTCTGTCGTAACCTGCAAAATAAAGAAAAAAAAATGTAAAAAAGATGATTTTTTTAAACTAATTTTAAAAACACGTTAATAATATAATAAACTTTACTAATTTTTTTAAATTAAAATTTTTAAAACACTAATTATACTTGAATTTCTACACCTTCTGTACTGATTTCATACATCATTATACAGCATTATACATTTTATATAATTCTTTAAGTTATATCTATATTATACAGGTATCTATATATGTATAGTAAAGATCATTAAGCATTTATTTAAATAGGCATAATTCTTCCAGAAACAGAAATATGGTCTGTGAAATAGATCTTAGCAAATTTCACATTTCTGTCCTGGCTTTATATAGTTTTGTAATATAAGTTAATTTTATTCTCACATTCTTTAAGTTTCAAAATTGATTAAATGTAAATCTTTGCAATGGGAAACTCATAGATATGGCTATGTATGAGTTTTCTATTCGAAATATATAAAATATATGTATATAATTAAATATACAAATAAAGTAACCTTTGATGAGGGATTTTCTCACTCTTGTTCAAAATTAAATCGATGTTTCGGTTCGGTTCTTTGAACCTTCGAGAATTACATGAACTTCTGTGTTCTTATTTTATCAAAGTCAACGTTTTGGAACAGACGATTTTGTGAACGTTTCGTTTAAGACATATTGTTTAACACATATTGTTTACGCAGAGTTTAAAATGTCTTGCACAAGATAATCGCAAAATCGTTGATGAGGGCTCAAGGGCCAAAATATCGAGATGCAAGTTATGTAGATATATTTTAAGTCGAATGGAAACTTATTGAAGTCAGACAAGAAAACATAATGTAACAAAACAAAATACTTATAAATTGTTGCAACGTTATTTCTTGATTTTTTTTCTGTTACATTAAGAATAGACAAGTGTAGGTGTTTCCTTTGGTAGCTCAAGCGACGAAAAGATATAGGCTTCTAGATTTCTAAGATCAATCGAGAATGGCTGGTGAACCCCCAAATCACGCCGGCCTTTAATCTCTGGGAAAGAATTCTGGTTCCTATTTTACAGAGGAGTTGGTGAATCCAAGGCCCATATGGAGGAGAAATAATCTTGATAAAATCGTTGACATGCTCCAGAAATTGAACCCGGCTTCTCCAGCCCTCCCATCCACTTTCAGTAAGGTAGTGAGCCCACATAACATGAATACATTATTTTCATTATGGTTTTAGTTTTAAATCTAACATTTACTTACATTTTTGGATGGCATTGTGATTTTATTTATCCTTTGAATCCATATCCACCATATCCATAAGCAGGGACTGCGAAGGCAACAGGTTTGACTGGATAGGCTATAGGAGGAGGAGGAGGTCTAACGGGGTACATTGGATAAGCATAACCGCCATAGCCCATACCTTTGACGCCTGGGTAGCCGTAACCGAAACCACCGTAGCCGTAAGCAGGTGGGTAGCCTCCAAACATAAAACCACCACCCAAAACAATAGTCAGGATGGTGAAAAGAACAAGGATGGTATACTGAAAAGAAAATATACAGACAGAATTTATTAAAAAAAAATCAATAAATCAGGAAAGAAGAGAAGTTTTTGATAAGTTTCTTTCTGTTGATATCGAGATCACTAAACATTAATATCGTACATTGAAGCATCGTTTTTCCTTTAGAAGTATGAATTCAGGTAATAGACAATGGGAGGAGCTTAGAGTTATTTTTTTTCCAATCGAATCTAATTATTGAAATATGAAGAAATTGAAAAAAGTTAAAGTATCTCACTGTAGGCCTTTCCAGGCCCTCGGTGTTGCGGGAGGTAAGGCTCCCGTCATATCGAGACCAATGGGAGGTTTCGATGCTCCCACGCCTGTAATTCAGGGAGAGAAACCTGGTACCCATTCTGTAGAGGGCTGGGTGGATCCTAGGACCCGTCTGGAGGAGAATTCAGCGTGATAAATCTTCTCATTTTCAGAAGGATTATATATAAATTAAGAGATCCTCTCAATTTCTATTTATCTACTTTGTTAGTTTTAAATTTCATTTCTAATGATAATTATATTTATATTAATATTATAATACATTTTTAAAAAAAAAAAAATAAAAAATAAATTTAAAAAAATTAAATTTATCTCCCCAGAAAATTGCAATTGTGTTATAAGCTTTAGAGCTAAACTGCCTCCATTAAATTCAAAATTTAATTTGAATTAGGTTATAGTGTATAAATTTTCTGAGGGATTAGCTTCAAAAGGTTTAGTATTTATAAAGGTTTTTATTAGTTAGATGCTTATAATCATCAATTTCTTTACGTGTTAGTTATATAACATACACGATTTTTTTATAGATTTATTTTCTATTATGTAAAAGCTAGAATTGTTAATATGTAATATAATGTAAATATAAGTTAATGAAAATTAATTTAATTAGGAAAATAAAGATAAAATTTAAGAATTCGGCAAATAATTATTCGCCTGTTTATAAAAAACATGGTATCTTATAAATGATAAGAAATCTGACCTGCCCAATTAAATGACCGCGGTGTTTTAACTGTGCGAATATATCATAATCATAAAGCACATTGCACGTGGATCCGAAAATCGGACGGCGGATCTAAAAATCGGACGTATTCTATTTCACTTAAGGATTTCCTTAAGACGAACATTCATTTCGGAGAATTCATTGTATTTCAAACAACTGCTTCTGTGTCTTTGTACTTTTCTTCTTAAAATCAAAGTAGCGTTTAGGTTTCCTTAAGACGAATATTCATTTCGGAGAATTAAAATAAATGAAAATAAAATTAAAATAAAATGAATGTTCACTTAAGGAAACCCTTAAGTGAAACAGAATACGTTCGATTTTTAGATCCGCCGTCCGATTTTCGGATCCATGTGCAATGCTCTTTATTCTTTTACTTGTGGACTGTAATGAATGGTTGAACAATAATAACATTTTTTATTTTAGATATTGAACATAAGTGGTAATGAAAAATTTACAAATAATTAATATAAGGAAATTGTAATTTTCTTGTATTATATTAAAAATTGTATAATATATATAATTGTATATATAATATACAATATAATTAATACATATTATATCGTATTTATATATATGTGTGGCTCAGTATAGCCTTATTGTTAGTTCTTAATTGTTACTTTCTCGCCAGTGGATTTCTAACTATAAGTCTGTTGCCTCCGGGAAACAGCTTGGTAATTTAATATTTCTTTAATGTAATATGCGTGAAATTAAATTCTTGCTTGCTAAAAGATTTATATTATTTCAAAATTTATGTTCTAAATTAGTAATCTAGAGAAATTTAAATTTACAGTAAATTGTACAAGAGGCATAGGCCTGAGTGGGTTTGATAATTAGGTCTATTTATATCTATGCCTAATATTTGTAGATAAAACAATGAACCCCATTCTATATAATAATAAAATTCTAAACCTATTTATAGATAGAAAGATAATAGGTACAGACCGATCATATGATACATCAGAAGTCTTACTATTCCATTTGTATATTTCCTTCTTTGTTGTCTGTACGTGCATCAGGCTGAAACGGCTGAAAGGATTTCCATTAAGTACGGTACACTACTTATTTGTAGTCTAACTTAAAAGATAGACATATTTACTTCGGTCTCTACATCTCCAATCCCTCAAAACTGACCTTCGAAATCTCTCGCTAAAATGGCTATGTTGATTTCTTTAAAATTTTAGCAATGCTTAATGGTCCAAATTAATTTTTCAGCACAATTACTTTGTCTTCCCTCCCCCATCAATGTACATTCAGTATCAATGCATCCACTATGCGATGGATGATGAGCGTCTACCTAATTAATATTTATAATTTACAAGCTGAGAAAAAAGTATTATTGATATTGTTTCTATTATTATTGATTCTACTCAATAATTAAAAAAAATTCGCTAGTTTACATTGAAACCGTGAGTTAAGCATTCGAAGAATGTGTAGAATACTTCTGTCTGTGAACAGACTATATACTAGTCTTCTAAAAATGTGTCTTATAATATAAAAAAGCTTTCTCTTACCAGGAGCTGCATGATGAACAGATGTCGAGACTGAAGTAAGTACTGTACCAAGAAGATGCTCCTTCTTATATAGTTACTAGAAGTCAACCTTGGAATGATTGGTAATAAGAATATAGAGGTTTATTTGGTCATTTATGTTTAATGTGCAATTTAGTTGTAATAATAATGAGTATTAAGGTCATTGTCGCAATTATGGATACGGGAATAGAAATGAAACAATAAGAAATTGAAGATGTCAGATTTTTCACAGGAAGAATTATGCATTTCCGGTAGTGCTTAAAATTTAAAAAAAAAAATTAATAATTCTTCTAAAAAAAAAACAAACTTGAATCTTTATTGTCAGAAAACTGTTGTACGTGAACTAGTAGAGCATTTGCAACCATCACGATTTCAAATTATAAATATTTTTGATTTAAATCTGAAGTAGAATAACAAACAAGAAGTTCCGAAAAAACTTAAAGTCTGCTTTCTTTTTAATGGTTTCTTTAAAGTTACTTTTGCTTTCTTTGTTGATTTTTTTTTTTTGTTTGTTTGTTTATTAAATTTTGTTTTTAAGTCGTGAAAACGATATAAACGAAAAGTCTTTGTTTCCTCGTAACTGCAATTTCTGCTGAATTCATTTCAAAGATCTTGAAGTTTTTAATGCCAAGATTCAAGATGGTCCATCCAGATGTTCAAACGTTCTTACGGGAGAGGGGAAATACACACAGACTGACTAATTAGATGTGCCTGACCTTTCTAGGAAAGTTAGCTGTAGAAAGCTTTTTTGTATTGACAAATAAATTAACCATGAATAGGTAAAGGAATTTGTTGTTTTGTTTTGCTTTATTCGAAAAGGTGCAGATATACAGGTGCAGATTGAATAACAACATTAAGTAATAATGGTTTAAAAGACAGCCAGGGGAAAAGAAAGTGATGAAGATAAATACACACATAGGAAAGAAAGGAAAGATTTATACTGGTCTCAGGATTCGAACGTTTAGACCATTTAGAACGTTTAGACCGCTCTGCTACGCCTGAACTACTTTGTTATTCTTTGCCTCTATGTATGCCTTTTAGTAAACGTTCCTCTATTTGTTTTCAAAGTAAATGGACAAAACTTTAAAATTTTTCCAAGTAGCGACCAATACTATACTACTAGTGGTCAGCAACCTTTTGTTGTAGAGGGCCAAATATTTTATGTGGGGATTACTGTGGGCCGCACTTGGGCCATACGTCACTACAGTATACTAATCTTATTTTAACAACCAAAAAAAGGAAAATCTTATTTTAACTACCAAAAAAAAAAAAAAAAAAAAAAAAATTATACTGATACTGAGTAAACCTCCAAGATGCCTCGCGGGCCGCGGGTTGCCGACCGGTGCTGTAGCTAATATACTTCACGTGTGGGGTTATTTATTTAGTGAGTTTATATATTTTTTTAATATTTTTGAAACTCCTTCGTGTAGTCTTTACAAAATGCCTTCTCACCCCCCCCCCTCCTCTCTATCGCTTAATTTCAATGTTCAATTCATTTTCAAATAATACAGAATAATTAGAAACGAAGAAAACAAAATACTTCATAATGTAATAAATCTGATATTATTACGTACATTATTATAATTTTTCAAGTTTATTTCTCACTTGAAATATTATCAATGTAAATATTTACTGGAATGACAAAAATTTGTTTCCCTTTGTTTCAATTTTAATTGGAGGCTATAACTAGAGAACGCACTATTCCTAGTTACTCAAATATCTCTGGTATTCATAAATAGACAGTTATTTTTAGGACCAATGCTTTTGGCCTTTCTAATTACACATGCATAGTGCAACACGTAATTTACAATTGAGGTTGGAATTCTTAAAATGTTTTGTAATGTGTAATCTACACACTCAGATGATTTCTATAAATTTGAAAGCTTATTATGAAAAAAATTTAATATTTATATTAATTAATAATTATTTTATTTATAATCATTTTAGTAGTTTTATAACTTATAAATTTTAAAGTTTTATAAATTTGTATGTAGTCAAATATAAATAACTCTTCACTCTAAATCTTTTTTTAATATTTATTTACATTAAATATAAATATAAATAACTTTATAAATATTAAATCGTTATAAATATTTTTAATAATTAATAATTTCTGGAAGCCCAAAAATTACTAATGAATCTATTTCAGCAATTACTAATTTTAATAATAATAATTAATAATAAATTTTCAAACGAAAATGTCAAGCGCACCTCACATTCATTATCGAAAAAGAATGAGAGCATTGTAATGCTCTTTTGGAGGAAAAAAATATATAATTAATTACTGAAAATGTGTAACTTTGTAATAGTACTTTTGTTAAAAGTATTACATAACGGAAATATAACAAAAATAACAAATTATTGAATAAAATGTTTGTGTTTATTCTTTCAATATAAATTATAGGTTTCTTAAATAACTGATAATCTTTTAAGTTAATTCTTAAGCTTGTTTTCAATTTATTAGATCCGCCAAGATCCCCAAACCTAATCCCCTTGGATTTGTGTTTATGGGGTTAGATGAAGTGTACAGACGTTGAGTTGTTCACGAGACAAATTGCTCGCTCACATAATGAATGCGTTTGTGCGCATAAAGGAAATGTCATGATGAACTCAGACAAGCAATACGTCATGTTCTCTCAAGAGTTGAGAAATGCATTGATGTTGCCTGTGGAAGTTTTGAAACTTTATTATAAACTATAAAAAATTCGTTCATGTGGCCTTTTTTTGCTTAAAATGACCGATACTGTCACCTCCCAAAATATTGACCTTTCCTCCTGGGACACCCTGTTTATATAAAAAAAAAGAACATTTTAAGGAAAGTAAACTTACAGTTCTTTTAATAACTTCTTTCATAATGACAAAATAAGCTTTCAAGCTGAAAAATAAATTCATAAAATTTAATTTATGTTTTAAAAAATTTGTTATTACAAGCAAAATAATTATTTTGTTGAACTTAGAGGACCTTTGTTAAATTTTATTACAGAGGTCCTCAAACTTTTGGGAACCTTTTCTACTCCTAAAAACTTTTGAGGGCCCCAAAAGAGCTTTTGCTAAATATCATGAAAGTAGTTTAGTGGCGGAATCCTGAAGAGGTGTCGAGCAGGAGTAGCGATGGGGTAGGGGTGCAGTGGTTGCAAGGCACCAGAGTCATAGTTGTACATAGGTTCCCAGAAAAAAGGAAAAAGAAAAAAAGAAAAGAAAAAAAAAACGAAAAAAGAAATTGAAAATTAGAAAACAATAAATTAGAAAAGCAATCGCGGGATTTGTAGCATTTTGTTAAAAAAGATCTAATTCAAGAAATTATTTCATTAAAATAATTGATTTTTTAAACGAAAAATATATACATTATGCGCAGGATTATGTGCAATGTATATTAAATAACAAATACAGTAATCTTTTTCCCAATATTTTATTTGTAATAAAAAAATTATTTATATTGCCTTTGTCTGTAGCAAGTGGAGAGCCTTCTTTTAGCAAATTAAAGCTAATTAAAAATTACCTTCGTTCAACAATGTCTGCAGAACGATTAAACGAACTAAGAAAGATAATGTTAAAGATTGTGATTTTACTAGCATTATCAATGATACGGCAATAAAAAATCACATATTTAAAAGTATTAAGTAAACGTTATTTATTGAATAAGATATTTATAATGTATTTATAATTATAATATTTTATATCTATTTATCGTCAAATATTAATAAATCTGTGTATCTTTTTTTTATGTTTTGGTTGTGATTATTAAAATTGTAACAAAATTATGATAAAGTGTTTATTTAATATTGATGTCTGTGTGTTCACAGTTCTGCAAAAACTGGACGAAGTTGAACAGAGAACGTGTCTCCTCGAATACAATTTGTTTGTTTTGTTTGTTTGTTTTTTTCTTTTCTTTTCTTTATTATTATTTTTACTTTCGTTAAAAGATATCTTTGAGAAATTTCTTTTGGTTGCCAAAAAATTAATTACATCCGGGTCCCTTTACGAAGATGGTTCCTGGTATCGAGGAACCTCAAGAGTCCAAGGACCACGCTGACTATTCACGGTAACTTAATTAAAACGGAGGAGGAAAGGCAGATATTAAACTCTGAACTCCCAGTACCCAGAAAGATTAAATGAGTCCCAGAACTACAAAAGAGTTTTCTTTCATAGTTAAATTAACTTAGGAAAAAAAAACACCACAATTTCCTCCTCCCATATATGAAAGTGGAATATTTTACGACTAAAGAATTACAATGACCAAGTGGCAAATTGTCGGAAAATCACAGGGAACGAAAGGAAAATGAAATTCTAGGGTTTATGATGTTGGAATGAATGTTTAAGACTGTCATTACAAAATTAATGATGAGAAGTTGACGGTTACATCATTTGACGGTTTTATTAAAACCAGAATGTCTTCAACTCAATTTCTATTTATGCTCATAAGGAAAGGAAGCTCCTGCAGGGACTCAGGTTTGTATGATGTTCGTAATGTACAATGATAACTTAGAAGTAATTTGTCCTGCAAAGCTGAAAATTTAATGTAATTTAAGTGCATTTCTTTCCGATTTTGCTAGAAATGAGATACTAAGTAGGGAGTTTGAGGTTAAAAAAAAGGAAAAAGGCAAACGAACATGCAAATCACCATTATATATTATTTATTAAAATATTTCATCTACATATAATGGAAATTTTAACGTATTTACATGAATTTTACAATACAATACAAAGGATTAACTATAAGAAAGTCTTGGATTCCCGGGTGTCAAATGTTCCAAAAGCAGCTCAGTGATTTTATTTATTATGCGTTTTTATTCCTTTATGTATTTCATTTATATTTCCTTTTTTTCTTATATTTTTATAATACATAAGTTTGCAATACTTGCTTCTTTAGACTTACAAGATTCTTTTGTACATCGTGAAAAGAAATATTCTTTTGTTGGTATTTCACTTTTAAACATATTATTTAATATCTTTGTATTAAATGTAATATCTATAATCAGTTGTTATAATTATTATCAATTGTTTAATAGCCATATTTCTATTATTATTAAAAAGTTATATTCTTTTTTTGTATTTTTGCTTACCGATGGATATTAAGAAAAGTTAAATTAGGATATTTTAGATCAAACTTTTACTATTTATTGAAAACTAAATTTTTCTCTTTTATCTTTGATTCTTTTTTTTTTAGTCTCTATTCCAAGAAAAGTGAGGTTCATTAAATTAGCCAGTCTGTGTGTGTGTTCCACTAATAATTTTTAAACTGCTACATAGGTCTTCCTGAAACTTGGTATTCACATTTAATGAAAATAAACAATCTAACTTTTCTTTTGAATTTTGAGTCCTTGTCGAGAAATTAGCGCAAGAAGGTGACAAAATTTACCCTAGAAAAGCACTAGACCCTAAACAATGGATTTTATCTATATCTTCAACAATGGACATAAATCTTTTTAATTTTCCATTAATATTCACGTAGTTTGATTCAATTAAAATTAATCGCATTTCGACAATTCAAGTAAATAATTCGGATTTAATTAATCTTTCAGATAACGTATTTTAACTGACTTTATTTAGAAGAATGTAACTTTTCGCTTATATTGTTTTACAAATTTCAAAAACAAGCAAAACAACATAAAATTAAGGAATATCATTTTTAACGAAGATAAACTCAATCAGGACCTTCTTTTATTCATGACATTCTTTTCTTTATTATTAAGATTAAGAGTTTTCTCTTTTTATGAACATGAAATAATAATTTAATGTTTATTGTTTGGTTTTTGTTTATAAAGAAAAAAATTAACAAATGAAAATCAACATTAAATTACCATTTCATAGTTTTAAGTCATTTTTTTTGTTTGTAAAGTATTTCAAAGTTTTATTGTTCTTTATTATTGTTTCACTTGTTTATGTTTCAGTAAGCTTAATCTTTTTATTATCATATTTAATGTTGTGATAATTTTTTTATTTCCATTTTATGCTTTTTTTTTTAAATGTGCTTTTAGGCTTTTCAAATATTTGTTTAAAAAATACTTTTCGTTTTTGTTTCATTAACAGTTTGCCTCTCACTTATTTTATGGTATATTTCAAGATGAAATATTTTTTTAGTCTATTTTCCTATTAAACTGAAAGTCATTCAGTCTGTCTGCGTGCGTTCGTATGTAAATCCTTTACTAATATCTTCTGAACCGCTGAATAAACTTTCTTGAGAAAGTACGTGTAAGTACAAGAGGCGATTTAACTTATTTTGAATTTTTTTCGTCTACGTCCTTCTCGAAGTCACAAAACTTCTCATAGAAAACCATTAGAACCAAAACAATAGAGTTCTATCGATATCGTAAATTGGCGAAAGGCATTGAGAAACAAAAAATTCATTAAAGTTAATTAAAAAAACTTATTAACTTTAAAAATATGCTGGACAGTTTCGGTAACTACCAAAGTTTGCTGTATTAATACAGGATGTGGAGTGAATCTTCATGAGGACTCTTTAATCCTCTTAATGCCTGTATACGTTCAGCTATTCGTTGCTAAGTGGGACTTGACCGCGCATGCAGCTTAGGAGCAACGGCGTTCATGTTGAGGACTGAAGGTTGATGTTTGCGAGACCAAAGTAATACAGCTTATATTGTAAGTTCGTGCTTATATTTAAGATCGTATAGAATCGTCGTACCAAATTTTAACGAAAGCAGTGCAGCCGTTTTGCCGTGAGTTTTCGGGGATGTTTTCTGAGGGATGGATACCAAAGTAAATGTAGCGATATTTAAGTTGGACCATATCAAATTTCAAATTCATCCAGTCGTTTTAGCGTGATGCGTATACAGACGAAAAAACAGATAAACAGACAAGTATTCAAGTGGTATAGTATATAGTATGGTATAGTATGTCTGAGCACACTCAGTAAATTAATTAGATTCAGACAGTATTTGCGAGTTCTTTAATTTTTTTTCAGGAAATGAAAAAAAAAAATGTTTATATCCAGGAAATATTTTCTTTTTTTTAATTATATTATTTCTTGAATATAAGTAATATTTAAAAAACATTTAATTTTTTTTTTCTTTTTTTTTTACGAGTTTAAAAAAAAGAAAAAAAAAATTAAATGCAAGATTTTAAAGAAAGTAGACTTCAATTTACTTCAGAAAATTCTTATACTTTGTGTATTTGATATTTTGTACCATTTTATTCCATATATATATATATATATATAGCCGGACAGTGATATGAAATTTGAAACCAATGCAAAGAACAAATCACTGCCTAAAAATGCCAATATAAAAGAGTTTGGACATTAGATAATATGCCTAATTTTGAAGTGTATATAATTATTGCTTCTTATTAAAGGTAATTATTTAATTTATTTATTTACTTCTTATGTACTTTAACTCAATATTTAGGATTTTGCTCTTTTTATTTTATTTTATTTTTATTTTTTATTTTTTATTTTTATTTAAAAAAATATAATTCAGTTAAAATTTTTGTTTTTAGGTTTAGATAATTTATTTAATTTGGTTTCTTTTTGGTAGTTTAGTTTTAATTTTAAATAGAAATTTAAATAATTTAATTACTTTAGTTAATTTGTTAAATCATTCAATAAGTAAAAAAGAGGACCGATGCACTCTTTTTTGCTTCATTTTCAATATTAAGTAATTCTTAACATTAATATTAAATATTTAGGTAATTTTTAAATTTTAGATAGTTATAATTAAAAAATTTAAATTGAAGAGAGCAAAGTCTTAATATATTGCGTTTTTACTAAATTAATTCTAAATTACGCCGCTGATGACGTGGTGGTAAATTAATCTGTTGTATCACCATGGAAACAGTGATTTGAATTTTGTATTGGCATTTTTAGGCAGTGATTTCTTCTTTGCATTGGTTTCAAATTTCATATCACTGTCCGGCTATAATAGTTTAGTAATATAAGTTAATTTTTATTCTTATATTCTTTACGTTCTGAATTTAAATTGCAAATGATTGATTGAAATCTTTGCATTTCTAAACTCGAAGGATGAGCTTCAAGTTTGGACATTAGATATATATATATATATATATATATATATATA
>JAFIDM010009631.1:226064370-226082876 GCA_023159025.1 Thereuonema tuberculata
AATTTGAAGAAAATACGCCTGAAGGGGTTTTTGGTGCATTGCAAAGATGCGAGACGTACTATGAGCGAAAACATTTTTTCAAAAAAAAAAACTCAGACAAAATTAAGAGTTTATTAATAAAATTTAAGTACCCATATGGTAATGTATGCTTTATGACATTAAAATTATTACGTTTATTAATAAAATTTAAGTACCCATATGGTAATGTATGCTTTATGTCATTAAAATTATTACGTTTATTAATAATATTTATTATTTTTATATTTTAAATCTGTTTTATGCAGTTTAAAGTAATTTTAAAAGGTGAATCTCTATTTAACGAATTTTCCATATAACGAACTTTTTTTCGGGATTTAGCGACTTCGTTAAATAGAGGTCCGACTGTATATGCCTTTCAAATTCTTCTTCCACGATATATATATATTTTATTTCCACTTTTTTGATGATTTTTTCCTATTTTCAAAACTTTACAGTCACGTTGTTTTTAGAGTTTTTGCCACAAACTTTTCAGAGCTTTTACGGCATCAGTTGAACTACAAATAAGCATCAAAAAATTCAAAATCTGTTCGCGGGTTTTTAGGGGCGAGCCTTAGAAGTGGGGCATGATCTCAAAGTTGTAAAATGGATAACAGCCGTAAATTTTGAGTTTAGGGTGCTGGATACCCTTAAGGACTCGGCTCGTATTGTATTTCAGCCAAATCGGATCAATCGTTCCAAAATGGCGGCCGATCGAAATTTCAACTTTTGACTTTATTCAAACCATTATCCTGATATTGTTTTTACAGCTTGTGCCACAAACGTTTTTCAGCTTTTAGGGCATTGGTGTAACTATAAATCAGTAACAACAAAATTGACATCTGTTCACGTGTTTTTTAGGGGGGTAGAGCTCAGCAGTGGGACATGACTTCAAAGTTATGTTTTGGATAACTTCCGTAAAGAACAAACGGACACCTGTATAGGATCGTGCCATATAGGATCATCTGACCCAATGGAGGTCAGAAATATATTAATTAGGTTAGATTAACAAATAAAGTCAATGGATCACATGTCCAGTCTTACCATTGCCGAGTCAGATGAAACCTTTTGAAACCTCAACAAAGTCAGTTGATGAGCTCGGCCATAGTAGTAGGTTGAGCTCTGGTTTTTTGGACCCGCACAATAAATTTTACTCTACGAGAGAATCAGTTTTTCCTCTAGCACCCATATTCGGAAAAATCGTATTCACAGTCAAAATCAACTTTAAAGTTAAAAATTCACTTTACTATATGACCAACTTAGGAAAACGATACGAACTTCAAACTTCGCATACATATATTAACATATTATTAACATATGTGATAATACCATGTATAGACCTAAGAGGTATGCCCCTCAAAATCTCGACTTATGGGCCCAAAACCAGTTGAATATACTCAGGTCACGTGGTTCCAGGGTGGGCGGGGGGTCAACTGGCACATCAATAGAATAGTCATGCCAAGGCTTGATGATTGCGACAAAAACCAGAGCTCAACCTACAACGATGGCCGAGCAATTTGCAATCAAAGTTTTCAACTGACATGGTCAATTACTCGGCAATGGCAAGAGCTGGACATGTGATCCCATTGACTTTATTTCTTATTCTGACCTACTTAATATATTTCTGACTTCCATGGGTCAGATGACCCTGTATGGCACGACCCTATACAGGCGTCTGGTAGTTCTTTTGGGCTTTTCAGCTAAAACTAACATTGACTTCGGATGACTGAATATCAAACTTATTAAAATATTATTAACAAAGAGGTATTTATATTTTATATTTATTTTATATTTATATTTACATTTTTTTATGTGAAATACCGAAATCCGAAAAGCTCTTTATCAAATATTTTAGATACACTTAAAATAATCCTTAAAATAATCAAAGCAGTCAGTGTGTTAACCTTTGCATGAATCTTCTTGAATTTGACCGACATATTAAAATATAATCTATTTGAAAAGTATCAAGTGTGGGTCCTTGTCAATAGGCAATGGAGTAAAGCGAGTATATAAAAGTTCTCATAGAAAGGCATTAGAATCGAAAAATTGGATTTCTATTGATGTCTTAAACATTGGATATGATTCTGTCTTTTCATCCTCTTAACATACGGGAACTTTAATATACAGTAATTAAAATTAATTGCATTTAAACAACTTAAGTACATAATGTAGATTTTCTTTTTTCTAAAAATGAAAATACCAGTATATTCAACTTAGACTTGTTACTTGTTGCTTTAAGATTAAAAAAAAATGATCAATATTTAAATAAAGTAGGCTTAAAATTCTTTGAGAATTGCTAGTACTTTCTGTGGACCGCATGATGAAGTTTCTGAAGTTTTAAGTATAGCAAATTGTGAAGCTATTGCAAAACAAATGAATTCGCTTTTATAGCAGATTCGGACGTCTAAAAGCCTTGAAATTGACAGTGGAATGATAATATTCACTCAGTTCTCAACTCCTTTCGATTACATTTTACATAACATAAATGGGCGCAGTAAGTAAACCTTGTTATTATGGCCAATGTCAGCAACTAAACAACACTAACGGGATTAAAAAACTAAAAATTGAACCAATGAAAAAAAAAAGAAAACTTTATTTAAGATGTAGCTTTCAGAATTCTGTGATATTAATTTTTTTTTCTCTAAAAACTTGAACAATTATTTTTTTTCCTTAAGGAAGTCAATCTTATAGATGGAAATCATATTCAGTATTTCCAGTTTTCATTTCTAAACCTTTTAAATTAAAGCAACGTTACAACTCTAAGTGTTCATTATGTCTCGGATAGTGTATTATTATTATTAAGTATATTAATTTTGATCTAAAGAAGCCCTTGGCGAAATGACTGAGAATTGGAGATGCGGTTCGGCATTCTTTCAACCATAGGTAAAAAGGAAACAGAATTTCATTCTAAAATAAAAGAAGAACTTGTCTTCAGTCGAATAGAAAATGACGCCAATTTGAAATTAAATGAACTTTTGACTTATTCACAAGAAGCTATTATTCCAGAATGTGGAAACATCCAGAATGATGGAATGGAGAAATTGATCGCTTCTATTTTATTAATGTTTTATCACCATTGAGCAACAATTCAATGCTACTATTGAGGAAGTATCTAGTGGATGTATTACAGATATTTGAGGTATATTACGTATTTTAATTTTTAGACAGCTGTTTATAAATTTTTCAGTTATTACGGTAGAACACATCGTTTTACTAGAATATTGAGATAAAGTATAACTTAAACTCCGAAGTATAACTTGGTAAAATGTTTGTTTCTGATTTATACTAATAGAAAACTCTATTCTAAAATGATTACATTGTTATGATAAGTTTAGTCTGTAATTGGAATTCTTAGACGCACCAAATGAAGGCAGTTTGTTTTTACTTATTTTCATCTTTAGAGAATTATTTAGTAATTACTGTGTAGTAAACAGTAGCAAAGTAGTATAGTTGCTGCCATAAGCACATGCACGACATAATCTTCAAACATTTTACCAAACTCTTATCAAGCCCATTTTTAATTAAATTTCTTTATTGAAATGCAGACATAACGTCTTAAAACAATTAAAAAAATAGTGATTTCTTTTATCATGATTTTTCAAGTAAAATTGAACCTATTTCTTCCAATGGAAAATTAAAAGCAAAGAAATAAAAACAAAATAAAATGTAGTTGATGTGTTGAAGTTATAAGCTTAAAAAAAGTTTTAGTTTAGTTGGATAGGTAGTTCTAAGCTCCCTCGATTAACGGATTTTAAATAGCTCTAGCTCTAGTGATCGGATTTGTACGAAAATTAATAACAAGCTTTCTTGTAATATCATGTACCTGCTTATAAAATTTCAGTTGAACTGATTAGATTCTGAATTACAACGATTAGTGTACGAATGTTTTAAGAAAATATATTTTTTAGCTGCTTCCTATTCGTCTGATACATACCAAAATCAACAGGATCTTTCTTATAACAACCAGCAGCCATTCTAAAATTTCAGCTTTCCAGAGTGTATAGTTTTTGGTTGTAATAACAACAACGGATATGCATATTTCTACGTAAAATATTGTATTTAAAACTTTTTTTAATTCTAATCTCTTTTCTCTCTTGATCTAATCTAATCTTTCTTTTCTTTTCCGCATAAGAAAAACTAAATCCGCCTTTTCAGGAAAGAAGGGAGAAAATGAAAAATAATGAATTCTATTGATTCATTTCAAAACGCTGAACGCTGAAACTCCAATAATACTCTTATGCCCGAGTGCACCAAACTTCAGTTAACTTTGATGACTGCAGTTTGGACGGAGCTAAAATTAGTGGGGGGTGCTGCTTCAGAAAAATTTTAGAAGCACAATTCACACAATTTTAAAACTTTGTTTTAAAATTGTGTGAAAGGAAACAAACATGTATAAAAAGAAATTTATCAAGTTTCTGAATAAATTTTCTTTGTATACATGTTCGTTTCCTTTCACACAATTTTAAAACAAAGGCTAAAATTTTTCTGGAGCAGCACCCCCACTAATTTTAGCTCCGTCCAAACTGCAGTCATCAAAGTTAACTGAAGTTTGGTGCACTCGGGCATTAGTCTGTTATAAAAAAAAAGATGCAAATTGCATTTGGTGTAATTTGGCCAAACTGGATTGGAATCTTATCTTAATAAGAAATCAAAAATCTACAGCTATGTTGTTAAAATATGAAACAATAATTTATATAAAACCTTCGTCTTAAACTGACTATGACAAGGCACATTTTACTACTAAAGCGCCTTAATCTCGAATAAAAAGAAATATTCAATTAAAAAAAATACTGAACTTTTTTTTATGTTGATGATCGAAAGCTGTTATACTAATAATAATTTATTTGTCAAATTGTAGCTTATGTACTTCGAAAAATTAAGATAATTAATTTAAGCCAAAATTTTTATTTACATTAATTTACATTTTATATAATTTACATTTTCGAAAGCAATTTCCAAAATTCTGTGAATTTTCTTCTATGATGATTCATCTGAAAATAAAAGAAGAAACAAGCATTATACAAAGAAAACCAAGTAGAAAAAAATATGAAAAAATAAATTTTCCTTCATGATTTGAAAATAGCAAATACAGCAACAAAAGACAAATATCTTTGTTAAAATAATATTATTCCTTTTTAGATTAAATTATAATCAGTTAGAGTTGGTATAAATAATTTGAATTTGTTTTCGAAGATCTGAAAAAATATAAAAAAAAAAATCTAAGACCAAATATCATCTGTGAATGGAGATTTCTTTTTTTCTTATTTCGTTATTTCTATACATATTTTAGTGTTTTGTTTTGGAAAATAAGTGAAAATGAAATAAATTGCAGAAATATGCATTGTTAGTTAATTTCTAAAATTTATTTTCATAATAATAGAATGCGTATTTTTTTTTCCACAACTCAAACTGTGAAACGAAGCAATCAATATTTGAAAATAAGTATTTATTTATTTTTTATTTTCTTTACTACTTGACACTAAAAAAATAAGAATTTCTTGCAAGAATTGAGTCTACTTTCCTTAAGATGTTCTTGCAATTTCTTTTCACAATTTGTTTTTTTTTTTTGTTTATTTTTGCCAGTCGTCAAACATTAAGTTTGAATATTTAGTTTGAATTATATCTGTATTATACAAACAATAGAAATTTTCCATTTTCTGAAAAATCCTCAATTCTTAAGTAAATCTGCCAAATCCAATTAATTTTAAGCCTAAACCGATCCCAACTAAACGGACTAACCTAATATGCAAATTAATACGCATTATTGGACGCTCGAATTTCTTGTCCATAAATATGAATGTCTAGCTTCAAGAAGATCCATTCACCGATTCAATAGTTATTAGGGAAAGGGACGCACGGAGATATATATAAACTAATTGATTGTATGAACTCACATTTTCTAGGAAATTAGGCTAAATAGACTTAGCTATCTAATGTTTAGTTATTCAAACTCTATATTTTAAACTGTGAATGGAATTTATAAAGTCTATTTTAATTCAAATATCTTGGACAAAAAAGTATACAAAATCACAATTACTTACATTAATGAAATTCGATGTTTTATTTAACCTTTGTATCCAAGACCTCCATATCCGTATCCAAGACCTCCATATCCATAGCCAAGACCTCCATATCCATAGCCAAGACCACGATATCCAAGACCATAGCCATGACCATAACCTCCGTAGCCTAAACCTCCGTAGCCGAGTCCATATCCTAAGCCTCCATATCCCAGTCCATATCCACCAAGAACAGCTCCTCCGAAAGCAACAGCCAGAACGGCGAAAAGAACAAGGATGGTATACTGAAAAGAAAGAGAAAAGTAAAAATATACAAATACATAACCATAATTAACTTAACATTAATTAATTCGAAAATACCATTGTGAAATGATTGAAGAAAGAAGAAATGTTATGATACCAATATTTATATTTAAATCAAATCACAATGTATCTAAAAACTTTGCTAATGAGAAGAACGAAAGAAGTGGGAGTAATTTCACTGTAGGTAACTTACATCTCTGAATTCACCTTAAACGCAAAATCCTAATATTTCAATCACTGCATCATTTTTTTGTTTTGCTAATTCTTTACTGTAATACAATAGTTGTTGTTACAATAGAAGAACTTTTCTCTTGCTTGTGGCAATTGTAAAACAGACTTTTCTGTAAATAGAAGGCATTACTCTTATTGCTGCCTTGACTGTAATTTGACCACCATTTGTAAAGGCAAAAATCTGACAGAAATATTATACGGAACATACGGACTTCAGATTCGAACTTCCAATCACGAATACGTGATAACTCTCAAAATACAGTGCTGCTACTACTACCTTGAGGGCAAAATGGAACCAGCCTCTTTGAAATTTCGTTAAAGATGAAAAATCCGAGAGGTAGCGATTTGTTTTTTTTGGTAAAGAGTTACTTATTACTTTTAACTTTATAGATAAAAGTAGTTTTTGCGATAAATGAGGAAAGAAGCAGAGCTTTCACTTCAAGATCTTAAACTAAAGTTCTTTCACAAGATTAAGCGTTTGCATATATATAAAGAAAATCGTAAAATAATAAAGTACTTTGCTTACCACAGACTGCATGGTGAATGGAGATTCGTGAGTGAACTGAACTTACAACTAACGGCGCTTTCTTTTATACTAAAATCAGACCTCGATAAGAACCTTGGAGCCGTCGGTGACATGGTAGGAAAATCCAGAAAGTGGCAAACATTTCTTTTCTTGCTAATATTTGCGTAATTTAAATTGTAGTTGTTATCTTGCTTCACTTGATCAGGGTGAAAAAATAACCAACTAACTTAAATATTTTTATTGCCTCTATACGATAGCATTGGGAAAATGAGATGAAAATACATTTTTTTTCCTAATAAATCTAATCACTTTAATTGCTTGAAACTAGGACAGTATTCATACAAAATGTTCATTTTCTTAGAATCCTGTGTTCACGATAACTGAAAAATAATTAGACTATAAGACTTTACTGCTATAATGTAGATCTGATTTAAATTTGGAATCTGTAGGCCTATTTATGAATCCTTTTATATTTTTTCCATTTAGACTGAAAAAATGAAACAAAATGTACTGATCAATATCAGATTTAATACTTGACAGTTAAATCTATTTATTCAATTCTATTGCAATTTTCAAGTATTAGATTTTGGGTGTTTTCGTCTTTAGTTTACGGGCCACTTCAGAGACAAATATTGTACTGATACAAAACTCAAAATACATTATTATTAAAATTAAATCTAATTAGATATACATTAGTAGATTTTGATAATCAGAAACCCAGCTTATTAATCTTTTTTTAAATATGGGCCAAAATACCTTGTACTTCAAAGAATAACGCAGCGATATACATCAAATTTAACATTTAAGAGTTTAATATTACTTCTCAAATCTCATCAAATTTTAGTAGCAATAAACTGCCTTAAAATTAACTTTCAGTAAGTCCTAAAAACTACCCTTTTTAAACTGCAATAATAATGCACTGATGTTCAATTTTATTGTTCTACTTTATAGTTTAGCTGCATGTTATCGGTTAATACATCTCAGCTTATCTGGATTACTGTTAAGAGGTATTTTATTTAGAGTTAAAGCTTTCCGACTGAATGTGTTATTCAGTTTTATATATACTCATGGACAAAAAAATTAACGCACCAAGAAATAATTGCGGGATCGTAACGAAACTTGCAATGAAGGTACATGTCGGGGAGATATGCAAATGATTAGAAATGCAGCGTGATTGCGCATTACGTATAGCCGGTAGAGGGCATTGAACATCGTACTCTGTGGAGTATAAAACAGGTAACCAAAGCTTGTTTGAGTGTGCTGAATCATTTACAAAGGAAGAGCTGAGGTAGATATGCTATTATGCCGTGTTCGAAGACAGTATACGCAGTTGTCGCAGTTTGAGAGAGGGAGAATCGTCGGGATAATGGAAGCTGGCTGGTCAGCTAGGCGAGTAGCTCGTCAATTAGGCCGCTCTGATTGTGTTGTGAGGAGGTTTTGGGACCAGTGGACCCGAGAGATGTCATGTACACGAAGACCAGGCTCAGGACGCCCTCGACAGACCAGACGTCGAGAAGACCGCCACATAGTCAGAAATGCACGCGTACAGCCAACTGCTTCATCGGCTGCCATCCAGGCACAGGTAGCACCTTCACTAGGGGCTGCTGTGTCTTCTCGAACCATACGAAGGCGCCTGGCTGAAGGACAATTGGTATCGCGGCGCCCATTACGTGTGCTGCCCTTGCCGCCCACCCATCGACGCCTCCGTTTGGAGTTTTGCCGCGCACGAGGAAACTGGACTGCAGCGGAATGGAACCAGGTCGTCTTTAGCGACGAATCCAGATTCAATCTCGGCAGTGATGACAATCGTGTTCGTGTGTGGAGAGCCCGTGGTGAACACTTCAATCCTGCCTTTGCTGTACAGCGACACACCGCTCCCACAGTTGGTGTGATGGTATGGGGTGCCATTGCCTACAATACACGGTCACCCCTAGTATTGTTCCGTGGCACCATGACAGCCCAGCGGTATGTACATGAAATCCTGCAACCACATGTGTTGCCACTCATGCAACGGCTCCCAGGAGCCATTTTTCAACAAGACAATGCTCGGCTTCATACGGCAAGGGTGTCACACGACTGTCTCCGCACTATTACTACCCTTCCTTGGCCTGCCCGATCCCCAGATTTGTCTCCAATCGAGCATATCTGGGATCATTTGGGACGACGAGTTGGGCATCCCACGAGTTTGAACGAACTAGAGGCAAGGTTACAGCAAATATGGAAAGAAATGTCTCAAGACATCATACAGAACTTGTATGACTCAATGCCCGATCGTATCGCATCGTGCATTCGCGCTAGAGGGGGTCCAGCGGAGTATTAACTCCTCCGTTCTTTTGTCTTTTTCTCTGACATAAATTATCCTTTTTCTTTGATTTTCTAATCATTTACTTATATCAAAGTAGTCGTTACGTATGTAAATTTTCGTTTCATTTTGACGACTCCTTCTTGGTGCGCTAATTTTTTTGTCCATGAGTGTATATATATATAATTATTAAAATTATTAAAATTAGGGTTCCCACATATGTGTCTGTAACGCCATCTTCAACCCAAACCTGGAGTCCGAACCCCATGAGTCATATCTCGTTGGACTCCCGATGACTTGAAAGCTTGTACGTATGTTTACCTGAGCTGTACCGTTTACATAAACCATTTCACAGGCCATAAGCGCGCCATGGCGAGATGACCAGCACATTGCCCCATTTAGGACATGTCCTAAAACGCGCCATCGCTCAGGCCATCTGACACTAGCGATACTGGTGACGAATTGTAGAATTTGAAATCCAATCGATTCGTATCTATTTATTCGAAATTGCCGATTACAAAAATTAAATGCACGTACGGAGGTTATCTTTCCCTTAGGTTTTCGTGGATGCTTTCAGAAAACATTACATTATTAAGCAAAATCATTACAGAATTTCGGCCTGAAAAATTTGCATCGACGAGCGATTGGAATCTCAAAAAACATATCGAGGTTGATCGAGATTTAACGAGACTGAATTATTTATCGAAACCGATTTATAGAAACTGAAAACAAAGAAATACAAAAAGATGAGAAAAAAAATGAATACTTCCTATTTTAATGAATTAAAAACATTCTTTCCCCTATTCGATGCATTGAATAACTGATTTTTATGTAAATCAATACTATTTTTTTCGTAAATAAAACTTAGCTATGATGACAATTGAGAAGTGTCAATTTTCCGTGTGATGGAAGGCGATATGGAACGTGTAAGACTAGAGTTTTAAAGCTGTCTTTTCACTGGCAATCTACCCTGACATTGTCTGCATTACGGCCTGTTGAAATGGTACATATAAAGCGGCCTTTACGGACGAATTATCGTATTGCAAGGCAAGGACTGTTTTACAATATTGACGCCTCGCAGTATAATCATCGATTAGCAATTGTTGGGCAACTTGAATCTTGTACGAATAGGCATTCAATGTTTTAAATATTTTTTGAAGTGACTGTAGATTCATATCCAGCTTTAAAGTAATTCTCCATTGACTTAGCCGTGGTGATTGCACACTTCGATTGAAAAGCGTTCATGGTCTCCATTGTTTTCGGATGTCCTTGGTGCAACACACTTCCGGAGCTTCGAAATTTGGCTAAAATGCCAAGTAGAACAGGGTGTTTGTCTACCAAGCATTCTGTAACTTCTCATACACGAACTGTGAACTTGAACCATTTTGCCTTTCTCTTCTGTATGAGCGGAAATGAAGCTCCACTAAAAAATCTTTTTCCTCAATGGACAACATTACTAATACCGTTTACAGTACAGACTGTTCACAGCCGTGTAGTATATAACACCGGCGAACAACATATGAGATGCTCTCACATATAATCATAATGTGGCCTGCATTTTCAATACTGTAAATTAAATTAACACAGTGTACTCATAAAACCAAATACTCATAATACTCATTAAAACCAAAGTCAACGCACTCAAAAAATGAAAGTAATGAAATTCATATTCTTATAATTGTCTAAATACAAAATTTAAATAAGTATTTTACAGTTTGATATATTTTGACTTTAAGATATTTCACATATATAATATTTAACTATATCTCATTCGTAATAGGCACACATTGTACATAACTTTATTTAGTTCCACTGTTTTCCTTTTATTGCGATATAAGAAATTGTAATCATGCAGGAGAATTACAAAATAAAATATATATTTTCATATATTTATTGGGTGAGTGCAAAAGTTCTACCCGTTTTTATTACCCATAAAGAAGAGCAAATAAACGCAAAATGAACAGTATCTATTATTGTGCATAATCCCCATTGTTATCTAGGACCTCTTGCCATCTTTCTGGTAGGAGATGAATCCCACGGCGGTAAAATTCCGGCGGTTTCGAGTCAAAAATCTTGGATGGCAGTTTTCACAGCATCAAGATCATCAAAGATTTTCTGACTAAACGAATTGTTTAACGCACGAAATAGATGATAGTCAGTTGGTGCCAAGTCAGGAGAATAGGGAGGGTGGGGTAAAACCTCCCAACTAAAGCCCAGTAACTTGTGGCGAGTGATGACAGCAGCATGTGGCCTGGCGTTATCGTGATGAAGGATAACACCGCGACGATTGATGAGACCTGGCCGCTTTGCTACCAAATTTGAATGCAGCCTGTCTAACTGTAGACAGTAGAAGGCAGCATTGATGGTTTCGTTGAGTGGCAGGACCTCCCGGTGAATTATTCCCTGCACATCCCACCACACACTCAATAACACCTTCTTGGGATGAAGTTCAGTTTTCGAAGTCGATGCAGGCGGATCAGAAAGGCGACACACAGTCCTACGATGCTTTATGTTACGGTACATAACCCATTTCTTATCTCCTGTCAGAATTCGTTCAAGAATGGATCATTTTTGGACCGGGAAAGCAAGGAAACACAGGTGGCGATTCGGTCATCCCGTTGCTTAGCTGTCAAGTTATGTGGAACCCAATGATCCAACTTTCTCGTAAAACCCAACTTAACCAGCCGTCTCTCGACCGTTGTTCGGTGTACGTTGAAGGTCTCCGCTAATTCTTGCACAGTTGGGTTCGGGCTGTTCCTTATGGCTTGGTCAATATCGTCCTCTCCAACGTGTGATGACCGTCCACTCCTGGCCTGATTTTGGCAGCTTCTGTCTCCTTCCCTAAATTTACGAAACCATCGACGACATGTGCTTTTGTCTATTGCATCCTCCCCATAAACTTGACAAACATTGCTACATGCTGCGGCTGCCGTACTCTTTTTATCGAACTCGTTTAACAAACAATCTTATATGCTCCTTCTCGCGTTCCACGTTACACCCTCTGATATTTTTTTTGAGATGATTAACTTTGTGAGACACGATGCATTTATATGAGAGGCATCCACATGTTTGATTGGCAGACGATTTGCGTTATTATAATGTCATGTGTGAGGACAATTCCATTGCAAATTTTCATATCCAAAAACGAGTAGAACTTTTGCACTCACCCAATATATTCTTATTTATTTTTACTTTCTGCAAATGCACATAGTTTTATGCCATCAAAATACAAAATAAAAAAATATATTTTGTAATTGGAATTTCTGGAAAAAGTATCATGGATGGAATCAGAGATAAAACACATCAAATCTAATAATAATTGGATGTAAATTCTTTAACATGTTTCATACAATTATACCTATATGGTCACAAATAAGTTCAAATATTTTAAAAATAAATATTTTATTTTACACTAAAAAGTTATATATTTTTCCAAAAAATGCTTTTGTTATAAAATAATAATGATATTCATGACAACATAGATACAATTATAAGAAAATGTTTGAGAATCGTATTATTTTTTAAAGCTATGAATGCAACTATTGCATATAAAGTTAGATATTGAATTTAATATATTAAGTTTCATCTTATTATTTAGACTTTATTAGAATTTATGATGTCATTTTAAAGATTAAGTTACCCATAAATTTTCTAAGATCAAACAGTAATACGTATGTAAAGAAAATTGTTACACAAGAGTACAAGATTTAAAGCGTTATATATTTTTGTTTACTATGATCATACATGAATAATATCTTTGTGGATTTGTTCCAAACTGCATCTCTTCTATTCCAGACTTTGGTCTTTCCATCGTTTGCACGGTCTTCCTCTTGATCTTTTTTTTTTTTTTTTTTTATCAAATCATAAGCTATTTTTTAAAATTAATTTCTTTTAAACATCCAAACAATTTTCGGAATGAGTATTCTAACTTTCTTCTATTATTTTTCATTTAATAATTTTAAAATCATCATTTTTATTTCATTCTGAACTAAATGAGGTTCAGTGGTATATACTTCCATTGCTTTTAATCTGCTTTCGTTTTTCTGTCTGTTTCTACTCAATAATTGGTAACACGGAACGCATACTATTTACTATCAAAACTTTCTATTTTAGCGACACATCTTTTGACCTTAACGAACTGTTTGCATTCTTGTAATAAACTTTACTGCAACAAGTCTTGGAAAAAAAAATACCAGCGTATTTTAGTGAACCCCTTTCATCTTATTTGCCCTTACTTACGTTATCTTATAATCCAAATCCCATCATTCTAATTTATGTTTGCCTACCTTAGTTTCATTGATATGTAAACTACATTTGTAGTTTCAATAAATTTGAATAAATTTGAATAATTTCAACAAATACAGATAATTAATTTAAGCCATAATTTTATTTACATCAATAATTTACATTTTTCAACAATTTATCTTGCAAATCTTCTTCTGTGATGCTTCATCTGAAAAATAAAAGAAAGATAAAATAAGTTTTGGTAAATGTAACCAAGAGAGGAAATTTTCATTTAGTAAAAGATAAAAATAGTACAAAGAACTTTTAATTTTTCTTTATTTAAAGCTTTAACTAAAAACCAGTGAAATTTGCATTTAAAGATCTGTTAATCTTCTATTAATCATAATGTTTTGTTGTCAACCGAGTTTTTAAAATGATGTGATAGTCATTTATTTATTTGAAATTATAATTTCTTCAGTTACAATTGTGAAAGAAAACTTTCAAAATTATAGCCCATTTTGAAAAAAAAAAGTACTTTAATTATTTTTTTATGAATGTACAAACGACACATTTAATTGCAACCTTAAAAGAAACTTGCTGTTATCTTTCGAAATTAGGATTATTTTTTTCCTTGGCATTATATAAAAAGTGATTCACTCAAATTAAAAAAGAAAGAGTTGAACAACAAAAACTTATCCTAGAGAAAACTTTCAAAAATTCTGCTAATTAATTTTTTGTTACTGTTTTTGTTCTAATATTAGTTTCTTAAAATTAAAGGAAAGAGAATTTTTTTATTTTTGTTTCGTTTTAAGTTTTCTTCCTATTATGATGATTACTTAAATCCAATAAAAAAGTTGTTTGGTTTAAGAGATATAATACGAGTCAAATTTGTAATAGTAGTTTCCTGTGTAATTTATATATTCAATGATAAGGCAATAAAAATAAAAAAAGTTATTGTAGGATTGCAATATCCACTTTTTCTGATTCGAAAACCCTCAAAAATCCAAAAAAGAAACAACAACAACAAGACAAACACCATCCAACCCATAAAGAAAAGCTATTATAGAATTTTCTCCACGAAAATCTTCGAAACTTCCAATCTTGGGCATTCAAATAGTAAACGTTGCTCAAGAATATTCTTTCTCAAAAACCTACAATAAATTGTTAAAAAATTGCCTAGTACGTAAAAGGAAGAATCTTTGAAAATAAAAGAATTATTGTACATAAAAAGATTAAAAACTGTTTAATCTTTTTAATCTTTTTATGTACAATAATTAGTTTGTCAATTATTTCAGTGTGTCTAGTCAGAGATATAAGGATTTCACTGTTATACTATTAAAACAGTAATGGATTTTCTTAATTATCAAAACTTGGGAAACTCTTAATATTTGATATACTACTACAGTACAGCAAGCTACACTATAATGTTTAGATGCTATGAAACAAATATCACACTGTGATCATTGAGAATTATGATTTGTTTTAACAAAATACTTTTTCTACTGTATAAACAGTACGGTAAGTTGTAAACTATACAGAAAACCAGCTTTTTCACATTCTCAATTCTTAGTGTAAATATAAAAATTCCCCTTTAAGTAAACTGCCTTTCAATTTTAACATTATGTCCACTTCTTATAAGTCATTTTTTTATCTCCTTAAAATAATTATGGCTTCAAATAAATGATTTTTCTAAACTCACAGGGATTCTAAAAGACTTCGACCAAATATATTTCCCGAGTTACTACTAACAGTACTAACCGTTAAAGAAAAATATAAAAGTATATTTCTATCATACCATTTTTTTAGATTAGTAGACATTCAAATCTAAGATATTTCAACGAAAAAGAGATTCTAAATTACTTACGTTACTGAAATGGTTAAATGGATTTATTTAACCTTTGTATCCAAGACCTCCATATCCGTATCCAAGACCTCCATATCCATAGCCAAGACCTCCATATCCATAGCCAAGACCACGGTATCCAAGACCATAGCCATGACCATAACCTCCGTAGCCTAAACCTCCGTAGCCGAGTCCATATCCTAAACCTCCATATCCCAGTCCATATCCACCAAGAACAGCTCCTCCCAAAGCAACAGCCAGAACGGCGAAAAGAACAAGGATGGTATACTGAAAGATAGAGAAAAATAAAAATAAAGCACAATACAATAAACTGTAGTGGACAATTAACTAATAAGTGACAAATTGTCTGTAGTTTAAGATTAAGCAAATTTCAGAGTTTGTCCCGAAACTTTCGGGCACAACTGACTAACAAATGATAAACAAAATGCCACCAGGAAAAAAAAATCATAAAAGAAAAAAAAAATACGAAATTCTGTTAACAAATATTTTTCTGTTTTCTGTTTGTTTGTTTGTTTGTTTTTTTTGGGGGGAGGGGGGAGGGAAACTCACATTCGGGAGCGGTTGGGGTTCCATACCTTTTCATGCCTTCAGAGCTTGTCATCGAAATGGTAAGTCTGGCTGAGGAATCATAACAACAATGAAACAACAGTCTCAAGCCCATTGAATATGGATCCGAAAATCGGATGGTCGAATCCACGAATCGGACGTATTCTCTTTCACATGGCCACGAAACTCTCTCTGACGTCGTCTATACGACATGTAACATTCAAATCGTTCGTATAGCCGACGTTTCGTGGCCATGTGAAAGAGAATACGTCCGATTCGTGGATCCCACCATCCGATTTTCGGATCCATGTGCAATGGGCTTTAGACTCTACTTCGTTGACAAGCTCTAGACATGAATTGTTATTCTTTTCTTTGGTGCAATTGGGAAAAATACCTTTTCCGCATCAAAAATATTCTTTTTCAATTTCAGACAATAAATTGTTAGAATTCTCCATGAAAAGTCTACGTACGTTAGTCTGACTAAAAAGCAAATTCCGTTTCTTTATTTTATGAATAAAAATAAATTTATTTTCTGTTGAAAATCAGCTTTCCCAAAAGTGTTTCTGGACTTTAACATTAAAGAAACTTAATCTAAAAAACCAGTTGAATAGTTACTTTAATATAAAAAAAAAAAAATAATTCCAAGAAACAGCAAAATGTTACTTACCACGGACTGCATGTTGTATGGAGATTCGAGAGTGAACTGAACACAATAGTAACGGCGCTGTCTTATATACTGAATTCAGACCTCGAAAGAAACCTTGGAGCCATCGGTGACATGGTAGAAGAATCGAGAAAACGGTAAATGTTTCTTTCCTAGTTACCATTGGCATAATTCAAATTGTAATCTTGCTTGACCCGATCAGCTTCAAATCAACACAAAATAAAAAAGAAAAGAAAAGAAGGGAAAAAAAAATAAACAAGCAACTTTCAGTTGTGTCTTTTATGTTTTCATTTAAATTATAATATTTTTTTGTTCTTTCATGAAATTTTAAAATGTTCAAATTTGCTTACAAATTTTTGTGTTAAAAAATGATTTTGTTAATATCCTCTGCACATTCAGTAAAACACAAATAACTAAATAAATCGACACTTCATATTTCTAATTTCCCTTAATATTCCAAATTTTCGTAAATATCCCTTATACCTTTCTCAACTTAATTCACATACTGTACTTTAAAATATATTATAAGAATTTGACAAGTATGAGATATTGTTAAGCTTTTAACAATTGTACAACGAATTTAAATTTAATGTACAAATTCTTATTAACGTTAATTATTAAATTATTACAACAATTTTGTAAAATTTGATCAGAAAAATAATATAATGCATGAAACAAATCAATTTATTACAATATTCAAACACTTTGATATTGTCAAAATTTATTTGAAATTTTATAAAAATAATTTTTAAATAGTAAATAAATATATAAAAATAATATAGTGAATCCAAGTATTGGATATTATTAAAAATATTTTTGTGACACTTTATTTTATACATTTTAATATTATAAAAAATTATATAGTTGTATAAGTGATCAGTGAGCAGTGATGGAAAACACTACAGCCGAGTTCAATATCCGGCTGAGGTGGGTATTTTTTCTAAATTATTTCTCTTCCGACTGGGCCCTAGGATTCATTCAGCTTTCTGTAAAATGGAAATCGGATATCTTTTACGGGGTAAAGACAGGCGACAATTAAGCTGTCGACCCAAAATTCTCAACTAGTCCTGATGATTATTGAAAAATTCGATCCTACTTTGGCGACCCTTGAGCCACGTAGGCATATGCAAAATATTTACCTATAATATTATATTTTCATGCCTTGTATTATTACTTACATAATCATTTTCTAAAATATATTTTGGAAAGGTTAATATGTAGCTTGGCACAGTCGATAATAATTTATACAAATCGAATTTAAAGGGAGTGTAAAAGTGTTTGATACAATATTTAATCGTTATTAAGTCTTGTAATTTATCATGGCATTTAAACTTATAAATTCAAAACTTGCGAATGATAGAAATATTAAGAAAATGTGGGGTTGTTACATGTTGTAAAGTTTTGTTTTTTTATTATAAAACAAAAAAGAGCATATGAAGAAAATATAAAAATACGAAAAGGAAATTTCAAAAATAGCCCTAGGGAACAAACTTTCTGTTGCATTGATACCAGTACTTCTTCTAACCTAATTTGGGTGTGCTGATTTCAAATCTGAAGTTAAGTTTTTCTCTGTAATCTATAGTTTTTTTTGTAATTCAACATTTTAATTTTTCAAAATGTAATTCAACATTTTAAAGTTGGATGCCATCTTGGATACCATCTTGGCGAAGATATTCATGTATTCACAAAAATGTATAGGTGCATCACAATATGCATTACATCATTCATTAATACAGTGTGTAGAGGGAATAATTGAAAAAATGGGACCAAACACACTACTAGAGATAAAAAAACATTTAAAAAATTCATAT
>JAFIDM010009631.1:226096657-226111890 GCA_023159025.1 Thereuonema tuberculata
CCTAAGCCTCCATATCCCAGTCCATATCCACCAAGAACAGCTCCTCCAAAAGCAACAGCCAGAACGGCGAAAAGAACAAGGATGGTATACTGAAAGATAGAGAAAAGAATTTAAATCAGAATGAAATAAACTAGATCATATACTTAAAAATGATTTAATTCCTAAAAAATTAGCTTCACTTTTGAATTGCTTTAGCTTTTCTGAACTGCATACTAGTATTACATCTATAATAATGTAGATGTAATTTCATCTATTAAAACAGGTCAATAAACAAGGTACAAAATTATATTAACAGAGTTCGTTTGTATGAATATCGTATTAATGGAATATAGTTTTGAATACAACAATTTATGATGATACTGTAAGAAATCACTTCAAATATAAATGTAAAAAAACAATCATAATATCTCGTCATAGAACCACAGCGCCGTCATACTGGACCTTGGTATTTGACTGTTATGCAGGCTTGTCTGCAAAACAAATAATTGCAAATTTTCTGTCCTCTGCACTTAATTGTCACTTGTAATTACAGCCAAACCTGGGATACATTAAATCTGGAGTCTTTACAGAAAGCAATTAACAAATCCAAATCAATCCGATCGATCTGATCCAGAGTGTTGTTGTTTTGAAAGATTCATTTTTTTTTTTTTTTGGAAGCAAGAGTCTATCCGTAGGGCCAATCCACTTTTGAATATATCTAAGAGAAGTTTTCCTAATTGTTTCTTTTTCACTGGTAAGGAAGATCATATTTTTCTATCAACGATGTAGAAATACGATAAACCAAAGCGTCTTCCCTTTCACTTACAGATTCCTAACATACAAGAAACACATGTAGATTAAAACATTTTTCGTGAATGGTAAAGTATATTACTTACCAGGGACTGCATATTGTATGGAGATTCGAAAGTGAACTGATCGCCAAAGCAACTCCGCTGTCTTATATACTGAATTCGGACCTCGAGGAAAACCTTCGTACCATTGGTGACATGGTATAAAATCCAGAAAGTAGTAAATATTTCATTCTAGTTAATATTTGCGTAATCGAATTGACATTACAATTGCTTGACCTAATCAGCTTAAGACACACAAAAAAAAAAAGAAAGAAAGAAAGAAAACAAGTTCATTTTCCTTGATTTTCTTCATAATTATGTGAGAAGAAATTTTGTGTTGCCTTTGTGGTTAAGAAAGGCAACATAAAAACAAACAAAAAAAACCTATGACATTAAATCTGTAGAAGTACAAAACAGTGGCTAGACATGCTACCGTATTATTTAATAGGTCTATAATTATTCAAAATATAATATATAATTGCGAACTTAATTACGACTTTTAATGTAGCCTGTGATATTTTTAATCATCATTACAGTAATAAACGTATTCAATATACATAATATATAATGCATAAATGATTTAATATACAATATTGCATAATATGGGGAAATTCATTTGTTCTACAATTGTCTTATTTGATATATTCTATTCAGTTTTAATCTTTATTTACAATTTTTAAATTATTAAACGAAATTAACATATATACAATGTATAAATTAATTAATAGACTATGTAATATAATGTGTATATAATGGGGAATTTAATTTATGCTAAAAGTTCCACATTTACTATATTTTAAAGAGTATTTAAATTTAACTTTTAAGAAACAAGACAGTTTAAGACGTATTTGAATTTGGATAAAAATTGAGGATTAGAAGTTTAAACTTTTTCTTAAATATTTTACATATTTTGTGCTACGACCATGTGTTGCCATCAACTCACTGTTTTTGATGCTATAAACTACCTTGAATCTTTTTCTTGTTTAATATTATTATGTATTAGTAATGAATTTTATTTTTAAATAAATATATGATTGCATGATTGAGTATTTACTTGATTTGAAAAGCTTCAGAAATTAGTTTTGTGCTGTTTTAATAAAAATCCAATTTCTAAGCCTAAGTTCTTATTTATAAGAGTCTTTATGAAGAATATTGTAATTATTTACTCTATTCTATTGTAATTGACTGCATAAATTGCTAAAATTCTATTTAACAGTAGATCAATGTGATGCTGTGTATCAACGTGTATGGTTAATATAGACGACAACACACTTTGAAACAACAAAAGTTAAAATTTAAAGTGATTAAATATATTTATGGTATAAAAGAAATCATTGTGAGATAATAGCAAACAATCAGCAATATTAAAATAATTTAATGAGTAACTACAATGCAATTATAAATAATAATTTCGTTAATTTTTCTTTATGATCTTTGAACTACACGATAAACAAGAAAGTTTTCGATAAATTTACCTTTCACACGCGTGCACTTTTTTTTTCATTAACATGATTCATTACTATTACAAATGGTTAATACAAACAATCATTTTTCTTCTTTTTGACAGTTAAAAGGGATTTTAAATAATGAAATTTTAAGAAATAAAAAAAAAAGCGTATATGTCAAATATTTGCTTTTTTTCTCTTTTTATTTCTTTATAGTATCTTGTTTTTAAATTAAAATCCTATATATCAAAAGCAGCTTTATAGTTCTATTTAGTGAAAATCTTTTTGTTTACTTTTCAGGAGACGAGATAGAGTTCGGTTGTAAATATGTTTTCTTGTAGGGAGATTTTCCTTAAGAGTCTTCGTGGCTCGTACTTCCCTGTAGAACTTATAATGGGCAGCCATATAATGAGGTAACTCTCGTGAGGCTTGATGGTTCTTTTTTCTCTACCCTTATGCTTCCAGATGAGTGTTCCTCTGCACTTCTTGCTTCATCCGCTACTTTATTTCATACTTGATTACTTAATGCTCACGGAATTATTTAATCAAAATAAACTTATGCTGAACTTAAAACATAGACACTTTCGTTTTGGTTTCCACCCCTCCCATCCCTAAAAATGATCCCAAATTCCTCACTAAAATATCTGGATCTGTTTAAAATTTGATATGATGTTTCCTTATGATGTTTCCAAATTAAAGTACAGTGCAACTTGGATAATTCGAACGTCTTTAATTCGAAATCGTGGTTAATTCAAAGATTTCTCATAGTCCCTTGAATTTCTTATTAAATCATTGTTAAAAAATCGTGGATAATTCGAAGTTCAACTTCCTTAATTCGAAGTTTTTTATAAAAAATTTCGAACCATAACGACTTTTCGGCGTTTCATCGTTAAGAAATTCGACAGGTGACAACTGAAATCCCCTTCCGGCACCGTTCGACACGTGACGCTTCAGACGCCATTCGAGGTTCCTGCTGTCAGTGTCACCATGTCTTTCAGTAAACCACGCGGGTACAAGAATATAACGTTCGCTTAAAAGGTCGCCATCATTCGCGAGGTGGAAAAGGGTGTGAAGAAGAAATGCCAAATCGCCAACGAGTACGGGATAGCGCCGAATTTCGTCGGTACATTGAAGCACAAACCAACATAACTGAAGCTGTTTTCCGTTCACTACACATGCTTGATGATTTTGCTAACCTTAAGCGACTGAATTCTGCAAAACAATCAGACATTGCACAATTTTTTGAAAAACTATAATTTTCTGTATTGAATATAATATGTACTGTAGCTTACGTAATATAAATCTCATTTTGTTTACATACATATAGTATTTAAGTCTTTCATACCATGATCTTTCTGAATAAATATTTACTTATTGACAGAATAATCTTTTCAAGCATTCAGTGGACCCGAAATTAAAGTTAAAAGATGTAACTTGTTTAATTCGAAGTCTTGGATAATTCGAAGTTTTATAGTGGTCCCTTCAGCTTCGAATTATCCAAGTTGCACTGTATTAGCACGGTAGTTACTTCCAGTCCTCAAATGGACCTCGCCCCAAGGTCTACAGACTTACTCCTACGAGAAAGAGAATAAGAGAATATTATCTAATATCAATGATCTAATAATATCAATTATCCATGTATAATATGGATCTAATAATATCAATTAATATGATCTAATAATATCAATTATCAATGATCTAATAATAGCAATTATCTAATATATCATTGATTGAGCATGTGAAGTCTTGTATTCCACATGAACATTTTTTGTCTGTTTGTGGAATTGTGTAGTTGTCTGTACGCGTATCACCTTAAAACGGCTGGATGGAATTCCAGAAATTTCTGATACGTAACTTATTAATGGTTCACAGTTGCATTTAATTCTATCTACACTCATCCCATTCCTCAAAATGACCCCGAAATCCCTCGATAAAAACTGGGCTAATTCCTTAAAATTTGATACATTGTCTATTTACAGTTCAACATGCATCCGATAATTTTGGTCTTCCCCTCCCTCCACCCGTTTCTTAAAAATGGACAACTAGAGCTGCATGCTGAGTCAATAAGCGATGGATGGTTCAACTATTAGATGTATCATCCGATAATTTTATTATTTTTTTTTCACATATTTGTACATGTATCCAATCACGGATTTCAGAACCCTATTTGGCAGAGTGCCAAGAACTGTCGATTCGTGAAGTGATTTTGGGACCACAATATTTTTTTTATTTTTATTAAAAGTAAAATCTTCAACTTAAGAAAAATAAGCAAAAAAGCCAAAGTTTAAAATGCTGTGAAATCAACTAAAGAAACCAAGATAAGACAAGGAAACAAAAGAACAGCACCTGAATCAAATAGAAACTGCCTTTCCGATTCAATTACTAGGAGAGGAGTTGGGTACGGCCGTTTCGTCTTTCTACGGACTCATCAGCCCAATCCTGCCTCTCCCGATAAAAAGAATCAGAAAGGTAAGATCCTAGCTTTTCCTTTGTTGGGGGGTCACTTCCAGGTTAGCGGTGACTCTCATCAATAGGATCTTGCCTTTCCGAGTCTTTTATCGGGAGAGGCAGGTTTGGGCTGATGAGTCCGTAGAAGGACGAAACGATCGTACCCAACTCCTCTACTAATAATTGAATCGGAAAGGCAATTTCTATTCAGGTGCTGTTCTTTTGTTTCCTTGTCTTATCTTGGTTTCTTTAATTTAAAATCTTCCACTGTTAAGCAAAATAGTTACAATTTTCAAAATTATTTACAAAATAAAAGCTAATTTTCCGATGTTTAATAATAAACAAACAAGACGGATCAAACTTCTCACAAGACGGTTTGACTACCCTATTTTAGAAATGCATTCGACTTCTTCTGACATGCGCAGAAGTGTCGAGGGGGGGTCTCTTAATCGTGGTCGGACAGTACATGTTCACAGATTACAAATAAAAATAATAATAATAATAACTAAAAACACGCTCTTTTTAACAATAGAAAACAGGAAATTCCTAAAATTAGTAAATTTTCTATTTTTTTTACCTGTAATTTTGAATTTTACATTAAGTATGCCAAACTAATACCATTTTAAAGAATGGTTCATTAAATTTAACATTAGCGAAACATTACTATCTTATCGAACATATATGAATATTTATTTTTCAATTTTGTAATCTATGACCATTTTTTTGATCAATCAGGACAAGTAGGCATTCTGTTATTTTTTAATTCCATTTTCTATTTTATGAATCTACTTTAAATAATATTTAAAGCATAAACCTGTTTTAGATTTCATTTTGTTATTAACAAAATATTTTTTATCATAAGAATACTTAAATAATTGATTGAAAACTGATATTTAATTAAACTGAAATTTTTATTTACATCAATAATTTACAGTATTTTAAAACAATTAACATTTCCAGAATTTATTCTTATGATGCTTTATCTGGAAAAAAGAGAGAAAAAAACAGTATTATCAAGTTTTGGAAGCATTGAAAAAAAAGTTATACTATGTTCTTAAATATTTAAAACATTACATTATTGGATATTAAAATTTGAATGCATATATAGGCTTATCGTTTTTGTCAATTACAAGACTTTTTAACTAAAATATAAAAAAAATTAAAAATAAATAAGAAATAACGTTTTCAGAAAGTAGGTTTTAAGTTCTTTCTTTCCTGTTTTTGTAAACTTTTCTGTTCTTATATATTCATATGTTACGTAAGTTTTAAGTTTTCAAAGTTTTAAGTTTTAAAACGTAAGTTTTTACGTAAGTTTTTTTTGAGTTTTAAGTTTTAAATGAAAAATTAAAAAAAACTTCAAAATTACTTACTTTATAAAAATCGAATGTTAAATGTTTTATTTAACCTTTGTATCCAAGTCCATATCCATATCCAAGACCTCCGTATCCATATCCAAGACCTCCATATCCATAGCCATGACCTCCATATCCATAGCCAAGACCACGGTATCCAAGACCATAGCCATGACCATAACCTCCGTAGCCTAAACCTCCGTAGCCGAGTCCATATCCTAAGCCTCCATATCCCAGTCCATATCCACCAAGAACAGCTCCTCCCAAAGCAACAGCCAGAACGGCGAAAAGAACAAGGATGGTATACTGAAAGATAAAGAAAAGAATATAAAACTGTAGATCACAAGCATTCACAGCAGTAGTAGTTCACTTTGGCATTTCAAAAAGTTTTTATAAACTGTTCTTCATCTTTCCTATTGTATTAATTCCTATTACCTTAAAATTGAATTATATTAAACTTTGTTTGACTACAATAAACTCTTGTAGATAACACCATTAGGTAATCTTCTAATTATATATTCATAATACCTTAGTTAAATCTTCGAGCTTTAAACGATTATCATAGCTTAAAACAGCACCAAGATGTTTATTTTTAGTCATTCCAAACCTGCTTGTAGTCCTTTGTTTGTTTTTGGTGGTAACCTCTAGATGGAAATTATACTGCCATTACCGAAAGTTGTGGTGGATGAGCGTCAGACTGGCCATCCGATCTTCAAGGAGCCTTTTCTCCAGTGTTGCCTTAAGCCAAAGAAGGAGAAGGACATGATGGTTTCACCTTAGTTAAAACTATTGCTCTGTGTTTACACATGTTTATCTTCAATAAAACGATTCTAATTGCTCCTGTCCTGCCCATGATTGTCATCCTGCCCATGATTGTCACTCATCAAATCATATATTGGTATTGGAAGATATTGGAGTCCTTACAGAAAGACATATCTAAATAAATCCGATCGATCTGACCAATTTCTAGGTAGGGAAATTAGCGTTTCCGGTTTTTCGGATCAGAAGAGTTTTCTGGAGTTGCTTCTCTGCTTTTGACATATCTAAGAGGAGTTTTCTTAGGTTGCTTCTTTTCACTTTTTCTGTTAAATATGTAGAAGTACCATAATCCAAAGCAAGCCTTGATTTCCCCTTTCGGCTTTTAAGATATCATGAGATATGTGTGTAGATTAAAAATCTTCCTTGAAATCGTAAAGTATATTACTTACCAGCGACTGCATGTTAATATGGAGTTTTGAGAGTGAACTGATCAGCAAAGCAGCTTCGCTGTCTTATATACTGAATTCGGACCTCGCAGTAAACCTTCGTACCATTCTAAAACATGATACAAAAATCCAGAAAGTTTTTATTTTGAGTTAATTCAGTATTTGCGTAATCGGATTGGAGCTAGTTTTGCTTGACCCAATCAGGTTAACACACACACACACACACACACACACAAAAAAAAAAAAAAAAAGAAAGAAAGAAAACAAGTTCTGTTTTGTAAGGTCAATTTTCTATTTAATTTTTATTTAAATTTTCTCCTTAATACCATGACGAGAAACATTATTTAACACAAAGACGACATAAAAACAAAATAAAAAAAGATCAAATTTAAATGTGGTGAAAATTTTTATTTTAATATTACATAATTTTGTAGTTTTAGTTCAAAACTTTTTAAACATTTTGTAGGACGTAGATAAGTTATTATGACATTAGATATGTGGAAGAATAAAATAAACATTATTAGACATAGTATTCTTTAATAGATAATTAATTGAAATACAATGTATATACTATAATTGCGGCATTCATTTATGCTGCAATTTTTTACATTTAATATATTCCGTGCTGTTTTTAAATTGCATCCTCAACCTTTACAGTAATATTCAATATACAGGGTGTTTCAAAAATACACGGCATAATTTCAGGTATGTATTTCCCACATGTAGACAATCAAAATAGTTCATTACAACATATGTCCGGAAATGCTTCATTTCCGAGTTATGGCCTTCACAACATTGAAAATCACCGGAACGTTTTTCGTTCCGCCGGTCGTTGCCATTACAGAAGATGTTCAAAATGACCACCTCCTGCTTGAATACAGACCTCACATCGATGTCTCAATGACCTGCGAACACGATCCCACACTCCAGGAATGTTGCGTATGTCCTCAGAACGTGCCACAATTCGATTCCGAGGGGATTCCAAATCAGGCACCGGAGACGAATAAACCAATGATTTTAAATGGCCCCACAAGTAGAAATCGAGAGGGTTCAGATCAGGTGAGCGTGGAGGCCAAGCAATTGGGCCACCTCTACCTATCCATCGATCAGGAAACGTTCGATCCAAGTACCGGCGAGCCGTACGACTGAAGTGTGCAGGAGCGCCGTCATGCAAGAAGTGAGCGTGCTGACGATCGATCAGTGGAGTGTCGTCATAAACATGAGGTATGGTGTTTTCCAGGAAGTTTGTGTACGCCTGCCCCGTAAGTCTGTTTACAAGTACATGGGGTCCAACTAATCGATCACCAATGATACCGGCCCACATGTTGAGGGAGAACCGCACCTGGTGATGAGATACAACAGTTGCATTTGGGTTTTCATACGCCCATACATGCTGATTGTGGAAATTTGTTATGCCATCTCGTGTGAACTGTGCTTCATCTGTAAATACGAAAAACGTTCCGGTGATTTTCAATGTTGTGAAGGCCATAACTCGGAAATGAAGCATTTCCGGACATATGTTGTAATGAACTATTTTGATTGTCTACATGTGGGAAATACATACCTGAAATTATGCCGTGTATTTTTGAAACACCCTGTATACAGTGTATACATACATATATGTATGTTATTGGGAACTGGGTTTCATAACCCAGTTACACGTAGTTCTGGTTTGCGCGTAATTGTTTGTAGGTCCTGGCGAAAATTGTATTTAATTATAACCGATATAATGTACACCGATATAAAGCTCGGGGTTTCTTATCGATATACAATTGTCGCGTTCACGAGGTTTCTGGGCGGTTTTTAATGAAAGGTCGATCAGAGACAAAAACTGTGGGAATCCAACTGAATGAATTTTCGCATTGATGAAACATGTGTTCTCTTTATTTACTTCAGTCTCTCTCTATTGCAGCCATGGATAATAGAAGGAATAAAAGTTACTCTTTAGAGGAAAAAAAGTGAGATTTATTCGGGAGTGAAAGACAACCCGCAAAAATCAAAAGCAGAAATAGAGAGTAGCTTAAATAGAAGTTTGCACATTACGTGCAGTCATTAGTAAGAAGGAGTCAATTTTAGAAGAATGTTAGGTTCAAAATCTGTAAAACGCATCCGTCAATAAAAGGAAAAAATTGCAGATATGGAAAAGTGAGTAATAATGGGAAAATTAGTGAAAATTTAGTGAGTCTTTGCTTTTCATTTATCTTAGAACTGTAATTGTGTAATGGGTTTACAGTATTTATTCAATCCCTTACAGTTTCTTAAAACTCAAAATCAGAAAAACTCTATGAAAATGAATACACTATTTTGAAATTAATAGTTTTACAGTTATATACATATATGTTAAAAAATATATACCCAATACACGAATGTTTATTACGAGTGTTCTTATTTAAGTTTAATTAAAAATAAAGTTAAACCTGAGTTGTAAGTAATTCTCAGTTATGTGTAATTTTAAATTTTCCCCTTGAATACGTATAAACCAGTTTTTACTGTATTATATTCAAAGCAGGTTTTTAGCAACCCACATGGGTGCTAATGCCTTTGTCCTGCTCGTCTGTATCTGTTCCTCCCTTCGCCTTCATGTTCAGAGGCCCAAACACCGTAAGAATGGGGTATTTAGTTTTGCCTATCCGGAAAAATGCGGACAGAGTCGACTGTGCCTTAAACTGTTATAGATACAGTCGAATAAAAATATAGGTTGTATAGTAGACACTCTAAACTAAAGCATATCCAAATTTCAAGTCGATCCAAATTTCAAGTTGTCTAGGAAAAATTTCCCAAACTTTACTGTTTTCCGGTGGGCAGTCGGCTGTCGTTGTGCGGAAGATTACCCTCCAATGCTCCTTAGGTGAAGTTTAGATCAAGTTTGGGAATTTTTTGCTCAACACGTTCAATGTCCGTGTAGGCTTTAATGGGTTGTCCTTAATTTTATGCTTTAGCACAATTTTTTTTTTACTTATAAAATTTTATTTTTAAGAAATAATGCGTTTTGGGGCTTATTTGAGCTTGGAAAAATTAAAGCCCTAAGTTTAATTGTTCCTTAAATGTTTTACAGCTTGTACTACGACCATGTGTCTCCCTCTAGTGACAGTTTTTGGGACAACGAAAAGCGAAATGTTATAAATTACTTTGAATCTTGTTCTTGTTTAATAATATTTTATACGAAGGTTATTCGAAAAATAGTGGCAACAGATTTATAATCGATAAATTTTGGTAATTAGATATGAATTGAACATCACCGTCCCTCAATATACTCACAGGCCAGATGAATAACCTTCTTCCAATAGATTTCTAGATCTGCCGTTAGCAGATCCGTTTCTGTTAATAGCTACAATAGTCCGAACTATTGCACGAAGTACCTCAGTAACATCATGGAAACGTTGTCATCGTAAAGGTGCCTTCAATTTGGGACACAGATCAAATTCACAGGGACTCATGTCAGGGGAATAAGATGGGTGATCCAAAGTTTACCAAAGCCATCGTGCCAAATTGAGTCTAGCATTATAAGAATGGGAATGGGGTTTAGTATTTAAAGTAATTGAAGGACATAGTTTTTTGCTGATACTTTTATAGGTGAAAAGGGTCAACTGAAGCTTGAAAAAATGATTAAAAGGAATTATTTTATATTTTGCCCAAAGAGATTGGGTAGAGTAGACGCGAGTTTTTTTTATCGAGGAATCTTAGGAAATGTTTTGAGCTTTAATTATCATTTTTTCAAAAAATTTGGAATTCTAAAATTTTTATTTTGATTATATTTAATTTGAAATTTATTTATATAAATTGTTAATATTGTAATCTAAATTTTGATTTATTTAATTTGAAATTATTTATATAAATTTATATAAATAATGTATTATTATAATGATTATTGACTAATGATGTTGTTATCATAATTGTTATGGTAAATGGTATAGTTACTTTTATTATTATTACTGTTATCTATTTTTGAAATTACTGTAATATTGTATATACATACTTTCCAGAATCCATTTCATAGGGATATTTTATCCCTAACGGGACTGTACTGAATTTTCCTATTTTGTAATAACATAAAAAAAAATATTATTCACTTAATTTTTAATTTAATATTATTCCAGATATCTTTATAAGATGCCTGTTGTTTTTAATTCTAGTTTAATTTTAAGTTTATGTATTAAGTTTATGTTTATGTATTCAAGAATGTGTCTCAACTTTATTTTAATATTGTAATTTGAACTAAACAAATTGGTCTCGTCCGCATATTTACTGGCCCTGTAAAGAGACTTTTTTTTATTTGGATGAATTATGGAAAAAAAACCAAGACAGGGTTAATCGGAGAAAGATAAAGCATAAGGTTTAAAGCTTTCATCAAAATCACTTTCGTCACTGAATTTAAAAAAGCGATGATAAGGGGGGCTCAACTCGATTTTCTATAAGATAATTCGATTGCCAGTAAACATATTCTATCTGCAATACATGATTGTGAGCTGCCATCCAATTATCGGATGATATATGGTGTACAACTGCCATTGTTTTTCTTTGCCTGTGTGAGCATTCACCCAAGTCTCATCTCCTGTGAATCGAATTTTTGATTGAAGTTTTTAATAATTACATTCACTGTTGGATATTCATTCTCTCGAAAATTTTCACTCACGTTGGCTCTAGCAGCTATCAAACTCCTCAATCATTATAAGTGGCTTCAGATGTGGAAAATATCGCCAATAGTAATTGCCATTTTCCTAGTAATTCAGAAATTCATATTCCATCACCCTGACCTTAAAATAGTGAAAAACGGTCCAAATTATACCCTTGGCTTGGCTGTGCAGGCTCTGCCTTTCTTACCCAAACTAACTTGTTTCTATAACGCCACCATATTACGCTTTGCAGCAATCAGTTCCAGGATTAAATACGTGATCAACATTTCCATATATGACAGGTCTTCTTTCGTTGAGGCAGTTATAATGCTCACTGAATTAAAATAATCAACGTAAACTTATTTTCATCACCACTTCTCAGTCCTCATAATGGACGTCGCTCTCAGTTCTGCAGGATTACTCCTCCTACGGAATGGATAGTCAAGCCTCTCTGTTTAGTATTAGTATAGTATTGGCTGAGCATCCGAATTCTTTCTGAGCAGAAAGAGTGTGGCCCCTCCAGAAATTAAAAAAAGGGCAACAAATACATAAATAAAAATGAATTAAGAAACTCACGTGCCAGCATTCCGCCAGCCATAAATGAATTTTCCCTGCCCGTTAAGAACAAAAAGCGCCTAAAGTATACATAAATCAACAATGGTTGAGACCAAATGTTTATTAAACATTGACATCCCAGGTGACTACTCCGGTTGATAACCGTCAAAGACGAGAAACAGCTGTTCTAGGATGTCACTTAGTAAACACTTGACCTCAACCCCTGTTTATTTATCTTACTATTCCATTTGAACATTTTTCTTCTGTCTATTAGTCCATTTGTCTGTTTGTTTATTTCTATGCATATGAACTTTAAATCTTTCCTGAACAGATTACCACAAAATTTAGTACGTAATATTTTGATGGTCCACAGCTGAATTTAATTCGGTCTCCATTCTCTCTATACCTCAAATGACCCCGAAATCCTCGAAAAAAAAGTTGGACTGATTTCTTTACAATTTGATACGATGCTTATTTAAATCCAACATAAAACATGCACCAGATTATTTTGGTTTCCATTGCTCCGCTACCCTCATTCTTAAAATGGACACTAGCGCTGCATGTTAAGTCACTATGCGATAGATAATTCAAACGTATGTCTAGTATTAAGCCCATTGCACATGGATCCGAAAATCGGACGGTCGGATCCACGAATCGAACGTATTCTCTTTCACATGGCCACGAAACATCGCTTATACGAACGATTTGAATGTTACGTGTCGTATAGATGACGTCGGAGAGAGTTTCGTGGCCATGTGAAAGTTAATACGTCCGATTCGTGGATCCGACCATCCGATTTTCGGATCCATGTGCAATGGGCTTTAGATGTACGACTCAACATGTTTGGTACATATTCACAGATTACAAAAAAAATATTATTATAATTTTTGTAACCTAGTTCTTTATAACAAGAAATTCTTTAAATTAGTAAATTTCTTTCTTTTTTATTTCATATTAAGAATGCCAAACTAATACTGTTAAATAATGGTGCTTGAAATTTAACATTGCCGTAAAATTACTTTCTTGTAAAACATGTATGAGTATCACGACGTTTTAATCAATCTGGACAAATCGAGATTGTGTCTTTTAAATGCATATTCTATTTTTAGAATCTATTTTTACAAACAATTTAGAACATAATTCTATTTTAAATTTGATTATGTGATTACTCTCATAAATTTTATTACCAAAAGAATAGTTTAAATAATTCAAAAATTTCTTATGTTTAATTTAAACCAAAATTTTATTTACATTTATAATATACAGTATTTTCCAGAATGTTCTCTTTTGATGCTTCATCTGAAAATAAAAAAGGGAAAAAAAAAAGTATTGTCAAGTTTTGGAAACATTGAAGAAAAAGTTGTATTATGTTCTTAAATATTAATTTATTACATTATTCGTTAAAACAACTTTGAATTACTTTAAAGTAACTGAAAAAAAATCCAAAAATTTTAATTCAATCAATAAAATTGATGTTAAATAGAAATGTAGGTTTTCTTAATTTTTTTTCATTTTTCACGACTTAAAAAATAAACAAAAAAGAAATTTAAAAAAATAACATTTTAAGAAAGTAGTTTTAGGTTCTTTCGAAACTTTCCTGTTCTTATGTATTAAAATGTTACGTAAATGTTTAAAGAGTTGTAAGCTTTTCAAGTGAAAAATTAGAAAAAAAATTCACTTACTTTATAAAAATCGATTTAAAGGTTTTATTTAACCTTTGTAACCAAGTCCATATCCATATCCAAGACCTCCATATCCATAGCCATGACCTCCATATCCATAGCCAAGACCACGGTATCCAAGACCATAGCCATGACCATAACCTCCGTAGCCTAAACCTCCGTAGCCGAGTCCATATCCTAAGCCTCCATATCCCAGTCCATATCCACCAAGAACAGCTCCTCCCAAAGCAACAGCCAGAACGGCGAAAAGAACAAGGATGGTATACTGAAAGATAAAGAAAAGAATATAAAACTGTAGATCACAAGCATTCACAGCAGTAGTAGTTCACTTTGGCATTTCAAAAAGTTTTTATAAACTGTTCTTCATCTTTCCTATTGTATTAATTCCTATTACCTTAAAATTGAATTATATTAAACTTTGTTTGACTACAATAAACTCTTGTAGATATATTCATAATACCTTAGTTAAATCTTCGAGCTTTAAACGATTATCATAGCTTAAAACAGCACCAAGATGTTTATTTTTAGTCATTCCAAACCTGCTTGTGGTCCTTTGTTTGTTTTTGGTGGTAGCCTCTAGATGGAAATTATACTACCATTACCGAAAGTTGTGGTGGATGAGCGTCAGACTGGCCATCCGACCTTCAAGGAGCCTTTTCTCCAGTGTTGCCTTAAGCCAATCATGAAAAATTGCTGCAGTTAGTGATACGTTTTACTGTTACAGGCTTGTCTGCAACAAACGTAATTGTAAATGTTTCTGTCCTACGCACATTATTTGACTCAAAATTACAGTAAAAACCTCGAAGATTTGATGTCCTTAGAAAAAGTAATAATCATATTCAAATAATCCGATCGATCTACCACATCCTGAGTAGCGATAAGATTGGGCACAAGAGTTAATCCGTAGGTGTCGTTCAGCTTGTGACATATGTAAGAGAAATTTCCTTAATTTCTTCTTTTCACTTTGTAGGATAATCACTTTTTCTGCGATTAGACCAACCACAATCCAAAACAGTCTTCACTGTTGCTTAAGATTTTGAGATATCAATAGGCATGTGTAGATTAAAACATTTTTCGTGAATGGTAAAGTATATTACTTACCA
>JAFIDM010009631.1:226177534-226190713 GCA_023159025.1 Thereuonema tuberculata
AAAAAAAAAAAGACATTTTCCGCATTTAAAAGAAACGAAAACAAATAAATAATAATAAAAACGCAATCATTATTCAACTTACTGCAAGTCGACATTTCTTTAAATTAAGAATTTCTTTAGAATTGTCTACTTTAGGCATTTTATTCTGGGGCATCTACTGAAAAGCATAAACAGCATTTGTACAAGATTTTATTTTAGCAACTGAAGTTCTTCAGATTGTTTAGTAACTCTGTTGTATCTTCGTTGGGAAATAATGAAGTTGGACAATGGCCAAATTCCTAAGACAAGAGAATAAACGAATGCAGACAAAAATAAAACAAAACATAAAGGACAAACAAATACGGATAAAAATATAAAGGAGAAATTATTTACGGCGTTTCCAAAACTCCAAAGATAAATACATAAAACTTAGTGCTTCTTTAAATCTTCCTTCATTAGCGATCGAATGAATGATCTTGTTAATATTGTTAGTGTTCAAATTTTTTATTTCTTTTTACCTGAAGCATGAAGTAATATCAGTATAGACCAATGTATTTTAATAAAGCTATTTATTACACAAATTCCATTTGTCAAGTCCTACTGGGATCGAATCATTCGTGAAGCCATAGCAAAAAAAAAAAAAATGACACTAGAAACTATAAAAATATGACATCGCATGTCTGATTATAATTCTAACAGATAGTAAGCCTACAGCATAACTAGAGCCTGTAACATATAGAAGACAAATGGGGACCTCTACCTACAGAGCAGATTTCGGGTCCCCAGCGGACACAACACACAGAAGAATACGAAAGAAACAACCATGCCACGGCCGGGATTCGAACCCAGGTACTGGCGCATTGGACGCCACGGCTGGCCGCCGCCGAGATCGCACGACCACGCCAGCACGCCTACAGCATAACTAGTGTGCTTGTTTAAAACACTTTTAAAACTATCTTTAATTTAATTGCTACATTGATACAAATATTAATATTAAAATTAGAAAGTTATTTATTATATTTTTATTTAGAACTAGCTGCAGTAAAGGAAAGTTTTCTTCTCCTATATTTCCTTTTACTTTATATACTAGTGTTTGCGAAAATTGCAACACCATGAAGGAACCCTTAGAATGGAAGGTTCACACCAATTACTAATAGTGATACAAACAAACGATTAAAGTTTCAGAGCAATGCAACAACAATACTTGCAAAAGATCAGTATGGTGTAAAGCCTCCATGAGCTGCAATAACAGCTGCTATACGCCGTGGCATCGAATCAAACACGCCCTGGATGTGTTCCTGGGGAATCGCCTGCTAGGCTGCTTCTATACGAGTCCACAGTTCATCGGTATTGGCTGCTGAATGGCAATGATGGGCTAGTTGCCGATTTGGGCTAGTGACCAAATCCCAGACATGTTCAATAGATGCCAAATCGGGCAAACATGCAGTCCAGGGAAGAAGACAAGACGTTCTGAACATTTCTGGCAACATGTGATTGGGCGTTGTTTTGTTGGAATATGGCGCAAGGAGTGTGCTGCGTATCCGGCCATCATAGTAATCCAAGTTCAAGTGGGACTCGTCCGAAAGCACGACATGATACCAATCTGTACCTCAGTGCGTGTGTTCGAGTAGTACAGTAGGATACTGCAGTAGGATACTGTCAGTAGTATACTGACTCCAATAGGCATGTGTACAGCTCACTAACGATGAAAAACTACTTTTCTGGATCCACAACAGTCCTCTACTTACACGCTCTTCTTACACGAGAGTTCAGACGGCGCTGCTGAGTCTATGCATGCGCAATCATTCGCAAACTTTAATCATTTGCATATCATACCTTGCTTTACATTTCCTATAAGTTTCACTTCATTTGCATGTTTTCTTCATGGTGGTTGCATTTTTCACAAACATGAGTGTAGATTTCTTCATAATTTTAAAATTAAGCTTAGGGAAGAAAAGGGTCTAAATGAAAAATTTAGAGCAACATCTGATGTATGAAAACTGTAGAAATTCAGGATTGAGAATTTCTGATTTAATAGGAAAATCTCTGTAACCCTAAATTTATTTTCCCGTTAGCGTTGGCAAATTTAATTTGCTTTTGACAGTCGTTATTGAATTAGCATGGAAGGTTGGCATTTTTGCAGGTTTCAATAACGGAATTAAGTCCCCATGATGGCTTGCTGAAACAATGCGTTCACGAGTCAAAGTGATTGTTGTCTCGTGGAACGCGAAATTATCGCTATGTGAGACGGTTTTGTTAATGCAAGACATCCGTCAATTCACCTCGTCCCATTGACCAGACAAGTCACTGGGGAAGACCGCTGCCCAGTAGGGCGGGCAGCGGGAGTTCGCTTGGTCCCGTCGACCAGACAAGTCGGCGGGGAAGAACCCTCCCGAGTAGGGGAGGCAGCGCAGTTCACGTCGGTCGTCCAACCAGTTAGGACGGGCAGCCAAATAGCTGCCGAACTCAACACGAAGTTGGCTCGTCCCCTTCAACCAGATCAGATGTAAAAAAAAGGGTCGCTCCTAGTTTGGGAGTTGGGTTTGCTGCCGATTCTCTCCAATGATTTTGGATTGAGAATGATTTTGTATTCTCAATAAGGATGGGAATACGCCCGGAAGAATTCAGTGGATTCTGAAGTTCGCTCGATCAAAAGCGAAGGTGCTGTAATAATTCCAATCCCCGGGAAATTCTGATGAATAGCAGAATAGTGAGTCCGGATTGAAAAGTAGACGGTTTCGAGGGAAGGCATTCCTTAGAATGAATTTTATCCAAGCCAGACGAAGTTGGCAGGATGCGATTCAAGTAATAGCCGATACGAAATGCGAAAGAACTGACCGTTCCGTACGCAGAAGACTGAAGCCGACGAAAGTGATTGGAAGCGGAGACCGGAGAATCTTTTCCCCGTAAGAGACACAGCCGCCGCCGGGATCTTCTAAGGTGATAAAAGAATAGGACACATGCAGATAGCTTTGCCGATTTAGAAGAATGCGAAACAGAGTGAATAACTACTGCTGATTAAGAAGATTGGATCCTCGTTGATTTTATCGTATATCGGCAGAGAAACGACGCCCCGGAAAGATATAACCCTAACAGGAACATTTAGTCGGAGTAACAGGCCTAGACGTTTTTAGTGACATCTCACCAGACCGACAACGGAGATACAGTAAAGACGAAGGGATCGAATTTCTCGCAATCGTTCATCCAAGGAAATCGACTTTTACTGTAAGTAAAGTTTTATTAAAATATCAATCAGCTTGATAGGAACCCTAGAGCAAGTTAGGCATAGATAAATCGATTCATACGAGAGTTTAGGATCATCGAAATTTATACTATTCGAGATAGAATAAAAGGAAATCAGCGACGTGAAGTTATTCAAGAATATCTCTGGCATTAACGTGTAGATAAAATTAGGATTCTACTTTAAAGCTACTAGATTACCTTAGGAGAAGTTAATAGGAAATTTAGCTAACAGCGTTTGCAATAAACATAGCGTAAAGAAACCTCCACAAAAGGGAGATTAGAGATAGCTAAATTTAAAAGCAGCAACAATTGATTCAGTTATTTTTCTGAAATAAAAGAAGATCTAGAAAAAGGGATCTTAGGATAGATTCAGGGAAAAAGCAACTGTTTAATGATTTTGGAGAAGGGACCTCAGACGTAGCTTAGGAATAGAAGGCTAGCGATAAAAGATTGCCCACAGAAGCAAGCCGTTCCAAGAGAAGCAAGTAAAATCTTCCCAGAAGATTGTAAATATAGAATTCATTAATTCTGAGCTTCTAAAGCATTCTGTATATAAGTTAAAGCATCATTAAATGTGTTTATTGATTTCTTTGTTTTGGTATAATTTTAGATAAGTATTTTAGAGCACTAAATTATTACTGTGCTGACATATATATTTATAATTCTTTACAATAACATAATGAAAGGCTTAAAATTCTTAAAGTACTTATGCTTTACAAAGGAAAGCGAAGCGAAATTAAGGAAGAAAAAGCTCTGTTATTAAATGTTATTATGTTGGAAAATAAAGAACCTTAAATAAAGGACAATATTTCTAATTTCAGTTAAATCAGTAAAATTTTATTGACTTTTCAACTTTTATTGACTTCATAGTTCTAAATGTTAATGTTATTAATAATAATATTATTATATATTTATGAATAACTTCAAGAAATTAATAATAATTTCTTGAAGAATACAAGTACGGAACTTGAAATCTAAGTCCTAACAATTTCTTTCCGCCAAAATATGATTTACTTCTTTTGAATTGTTCAGCTTCAAACGGTAGGGTTTCAACCATTCTGTCACATCATTCCAAGAAATTAATCGTTGTTTAATCTTCTCTTTTATTATTCATTTGCTTAATTCCAGTAAGTAAGAGAAATAGAAAACGTATGGTTTTGACAGTCGGGGTTCTACGCAACCCAAATATGAAAATCACTCGATAGGACAACAATAGACCTCTTCCACCTGTTAATTTGGGATACGTATGTTGTGCTCTAATATCAGTCAACTGACACAATTTTATCAAAAGGTCGTATTATGGAAAAACAGATCATTTATTTACGAAGCCTTTTAAAATATCTGGTTATTATAATCTCGATTGAAATAATTTAAGCTATTCTTTTTAAAATTATTTATTATGTTGATGATTGTCTATTTGCAATCTTATTTATGATATACTGATTGTTATTTAAAGGATTTAAAAATATTTATGTTACTGAATGATTTAAGGGTCAATTATATCAAGAGGTCCAAAAAAAAATTTATTAGTTGGCTAACTACTTTCAAAAAAAAAAAAAAAAAAAAAAAAATTTGTTCGCTATTACCGCTAAGTTTGGACAGTTCAAAACCAACAATATTAAATTTTTATGCCAAGTGGTTTTAACATGGCGACCATTTTTGTACTGCGGCGCATGCCATTTTTACCCTTTGTAAGCGTTTGCAGTAACTTTGATATCTCAGGCTTGATACATTCTAAAACCATGAAATAAAAACTGTGACCTTAAGCACATTACAAGCTATAATTTTGATCTTGTACACTTTTCTCTTAAAATCATTTTTTCGAAATAAATTTTGAGCTCAAAATTTCTCATTGCCATTGCAAAAACTGTCATTTTCAATAATTTTTTTTTTGGAGGCAAGGCAGCTTGTTTAAGGGTTAAAATTTTTTTGAGAAGTACTTGTATACTAGTACTATTCGTGAAACAGTTTGGAGGTTTGAGATTCAAGTGCTTTTTTTTTTCAGGAGGATCGTTAATACGATGTTTGTAAATTTAAGATATGAATATCTCTGGTGGATAGTTGTTTAAAATTCTGAAATTTTCACATATTAAGGTACTATGTAAGAGCTAACTTGAGTTAAAATTCTGACTTTGAGACTCAACTCGCATAGGTTTTCACAATGCCATATTTCCTATCAAAAATGCACGAATATGCTATTTGTAAAGCGACACTTACTTTTATTATTTTGTGATTCTTGCTTGACAGAGTACTATAAACTCTCATAATATAATACTAAACATATTATTATACACAGAATATAATCTTAAGTTGGCCTGGAAATGTTTTCTGGTTTTGAAATTAGATTTGTGCATGTCTTAACAAGCTCTAACATGTCCGCTTTAGCTAATCAGAAGCGGCTTATTCTTAGCAATTTGAATGAATTATTTATAGAATTCAAAGAAAAAATATCCTGATTGCAAAATAGGAAGGTCAAAATTCATAGAGCTCAGACCAAATTGGTGTGTGATTGCTGGAACCTTTGGGACACAAGCCGTTTGTGTATATATTTACCATCAAAACGTTAAATTGATGGTTGATTGAGCAAAGCTGAAAACAGACTACAAAGACCTTCTTGGTAGGCTTGTTTGTAATTTGCAAAGTTAAAAATGTATCTCGGGAAAATGTGATCAATGTCCAGGACAGGAAGGTCTCCTAGAAATGTTTCAACTATTTGAAGAAAGTTCTGCCATACCAGATAATCTAACTTTCAAGCAGTGGACTGTGACTGACGGAGCTGAAATGATTACTGTTATTCAGCCTAAAGACGAATCCTTTCAGTCTCTTCTTGAAAAGCTTGAGACTGAAAAAACATCACTTCATTTCTAAAGTACCGGTACAAACTGAATTTCTTTGAGAGAAGAAAGATCAACTGTTAGAGACAGTATTCTAGCCGATTTTGCGGAAAATTATTCTTCTGTAATCCAGGATGAAATACAGGGTCATCACTGAGTGAACAATCAAGCAACTGTCCACCGTTTTATTTACTATTATAAATGTGACTGTGAATTTTCCAGCCGCAGTGTTTATATTATTAGTGATCACCTAGAACATGATACTGTAGCAGTGCTCACATTCCAATCCCAATTGCTCTTCATATGAAAAAAAAAACTCTTCCTGTCTTGGAAAAGTTATATACTTCTCAGATGGAGCTGGAAACCAATATAAAAACAAAAAGAATTTCATTAATCTCTGCTTTCACGACAGAGATTTCGAGCTTAATGGAGAATGGAACTTCTTTGCATTGTCACACGGGAAAAATGCTTGCGATGGTGTCGGTGGAGCTACCAAGAGGAAGGTGACAAAGACGAGTCTGCAAAGAACTGTCACTAATCAAATTCTTACTCCTGAAAATATATATCTGTACTGCTCACAAAAAAATACAGGGAATCGCGTATATATGCGTGCAAAAAGAGGAAGTAATCACCCGACAAGAGAAGCTGACGGAAAGATTTTGCATCTGCCAGCGACTACCCGGAACTTGGTCATTCCATCGATTTGTTCCACTTTTTAGAAAACATGATGAGATGCTTTCCCACATCCAAGTCAGAAAATTACAAGGATCTTATTACCACCAAAGCTGTGACGATGACACTCAGGAACAGTGACATTGTTGCCAATGTTTATGTTGAACAGTGGTGACTAGGAGTCATTGAGAACATAAACTTAGAAAATAAGGATGTCTATGTCAGGTTCTAACATCCACATGGACCAAGAACAAGCTTCAAGATATCTGAGGACTGAGTGTGGCTTCCTGTGTGATCCTAGCTCTCTACAAAAACCGGTCGCTTTCACAACATATTATCAGCATTATGAAACGCATACAATGCTTCTAATCAAGAAATGAGATAGAAGTAAGCTAATCACAGTTCATGTCTTCTAAAACAGCCAGCAGTTTCAGTAATTGCCTACCTATTACTTCAAATTGTAGACTAATTTTCTTCTGTTTATAACCACAGCTTTTATTTTGTTTAGTATAAGTCTCAAAACCAGAGTGACATGATATTTGTTTTTCTTGTAATAATATGTTTAATATTATATTATGGGCGTTTATACTATTCTGTCAAGCACGAATCACAAAATAATAAAAGTAAGTGCCGCTTCACAAATAGCATATTCGTGCATTTTTGATAGGTTTTCACAATGCCGTATTTCCTGTACGAGTTGAATCTCAGTCAGAATTTTAACTCAAGTTAGCTCTTACATAGTACCTTAATATGTGAAAACTTCAGAATTTTAGACAACTGCCCATCAGAGATATTAATACCTTACGTTGGGTAAATTTACAAAAACATCATGTTAAAGATCCTCCTGAAAAAAAAACAACTTGAATCTCAAACTTCCAAATTGTTTCACGAATAGTACTAGTACACAAAAAAATTGCTTCCAAAAAAATTTCAACCCTTAAAAAAGCTGCCTTGCCTCCAAAAAAATTATTGAAAATGATAGGTTTTGCAATGGCAATGAGAAATTTTGAGCTCAAAATTTATTTCGAATAAATGATTTTAAGAGACAAGTGTACAAGATCAAAATTGTAGCATGTAATGTGCTTAAGGTCACAGTTTTTATTTCAAGGTTTTAGGGTGTAACAAACCTGAGATATCAAAGTTACTGCAAACGCTTACAAAGGGTAGAAATGACATGCGCGCAGTACAAAAATGGTCGCCATGTTGAAGCCACTTTGCATAAAAATTTAATATTGTTGATTTTGAACTGTCCAACCATAGGGGTAACAGCACACAAAAAATAATTGTTTTTAAAAACTGTCAAGCAACAAGTGCTGGACAACTTCATATGGACTGACCCTTAACCTAAGTATCTGCCAAAACAATAGTAGATAATTTAGTAGTTCAATCGATTGGGTATCTTCTGATAAAAAAAATCGAATAAAGATGATGATAGCGGATGGAAATCTCTGGGCTATAATCTCCTATGCTTCTTATTTAAAATATACATAGAATGTACCTAAAATATTGTATGTATGTATGTATGTATGTATATATAAAATCACAGAATAATAAAGAGATAAATAATAAATAAATAAATACAAATAAAACAATCCACAGCACTTACTGAGCCATAATTCCAGATGCACTAAACGATGCAAATATTGATAACAATGATGACAAATCGCATCCATAATTTATTTATCTCTTTTTACCATGATAACTCTTAAGAATAAAACAGCAGGATACAGCTCATTGGAGAACACTGAAATTTGACTTCTTTTCTTTTTGATACTTAATTTTAAGTGGGTGTCAAGATGAGGATGATAATTATTAACTATTGACTCTCGTGAACACAAATATTCTTGTTTTTTACTTTGAAAATATTCAAGTATTTTTTCAACAAAAATCGTTTATCACAATGTAAAATGACTTGGAAAGTGTCCATTGCTACATAAAGAAATTTATTACAATATATCCTAAAGAGATTTATTTTTAAATTATTAATGAATTCATTTTGTTCGGTAAAAATATGCAAATTTAGAGAAATTGAATTCTCATTTGAATTGAAAGAAATAGCCTTTAATTTCAAAGTAAATTTTTTTCCCCAAAAAGATATTATGCCTGTTAAAATTATATAATACTTCATTTAAAACGTCGAGGTGTAATAGGCCTAACATTAAGTATTAAACTTGTGTTGTAATTGGGAATCTGTAATTAATAATATGAAAAAACTGAATGTTTAATGGAAATTTCTGTTAACAGATGGAGAAGATTTTGTCGGTTTCGTTTTAGGGAATTTATCAAAGTTGATATGATAATTATAATTTCTTTCTTTAACTTAAAATTAGTTTCACCTCAAAAATGCATGATTTTTTTACTTTGAAGTTGTAATTTTTCAACTGTTTTAAAAAAATGTAAACTAACAATAATGAAGTGAATGCTTGACTAAGAAATAGCAAATTGTAAAAACTTTTTATGATTAATATGAATACGTTAACACGAAGCTTTTTATTAGTAATTAAGTATATTAGTCCAGTAACTATGTACATTGGACCATGCATCAGATCGGGTAGTTCTGAAATTTTGCAGAGTTGTTTATGATGTTATCCCAATGTAAGATCCAAGTTTTCGACCTCGAGCGCCGAACGCAACCTTGGCAAAAATAAAAAAAACCGCGAAATTTTCGACCATTCTTCAGGATTTGGCGATTTTAACCCGAAAGGACTATTGTTATGATAATAATGACTTAATATCTTTTTAAAGGAGACGAAATTTTTTACAGTTTGAGACCAGAACCATGTAAGCTTATATGAACCTATTAGTTTCCGAAATACAACGTTTCAAAATTTAGTGAGTTTTGCGAAATCGGCAATTGTTAGCAATAATGTGATGTTCTGTGGGAATTTCGACCTTGTAGGCTGATGTTCCTCAGAAAAGCAATCAAATATACGATAAAATAGCAGAAAATAAATGAAATAATGATCCTTAAAACCTAATGTTTGCAATTGACAGTGATAATAATAAAAAACAGAAGACAAGTAAGAACATCTCTCTCTTGGAAGGGCCCGGTTGCGCTTCGGTGGTTTCTCCACTGGGAAGGTCTGCAGTTGAAACATCGATGTCTTCCCAAAATACAGTCTCCAGCATTTCGAAATCTGGCAAATCGTCGCTTTCTGGGGAGTGCAAAACAACCTCAAGTGCAATGTCCGGCACACAGTCGCATGAGGCCCGCTGGAGTGGCTGCAGACGAAAGAACACTTCAGCTCTTCCTTCCTACAGCTGCACGCCTTCCCACAATCCCTCGTACAGCCGCACGAAATCATCCGCAAGAGGTGTTGTGGAGCTGCGTCTCTGGTCATCAGTTTGGGGCTGAGGCCTTGTGAGGTGGATATCTACCCGCAGTCGAGAGGGTTCAGTTTGGCTCCCAGCCATTTCTGCACCTGTAACAGAATTGGACATGTATAGTTGAAGACAAAATGATGAAAGAGATATATATAAATAACATGTATATAATAAAGTAAGTCTACACATGTATATAAGGACGAATTGTACCTGATGGTGGGTGCGGAAGGAGTGAAACCGAGCCGTGTCTCTTGTTGGCGGTAACCTTACGACAATGTCATTATTATCTTAAATATATTCCTCCGGGTTAAAATCGCCAAATCCTGAAGAAGGGTCGAAAATTTCGCGTTTTTTGGGATTTTTGTCAAGGTTGCGTTCGGCGCTTGAGGTCGAAAACTTGGATTTTACATTGGGATAACATCATAAACAACTCAGCAAAATTTCAGAACTACCCGATCTGATGCACGGAACCTCCCCTTTCAGACGACAAGGTTACTGGGCTATATATGTTGTAACTTTCGTTAAAATTAAATGATTTTAAAAGTTAAAGTATTTTGTCGAATACAATTTTTGTTTACAAAATTTTATTAAACAATGCAGTGTAAAGTTTCTTGAAAATAAGTTTTCAAAGATAAAAGTCGAAATCTTTCAGTGCACCGATGGACAAGATAAGCCCTTATGTCTATTTCCATAATAAGACATAATCAGAAGCGTATGATGCAAATAATAGCAATTTTTTTTATCATTTAAGAATTCCTAATTTTTTTAAATCAAAAATTTAAAGTATAGACCTTATCACCAAATTTTATTGTAATAATTAAAATTAAAAAAAAAGATAGTCTGTAATGTTGAAATTTATTAAATACTTAATAAATTATTATTAACAAAGTATTATTAAAGTACTTAAGCTCTCAAATTAGGTCATTAAAAAATTCAACATACGCTTTAAAAATTTCGGCATAAGGAAGGAAGGAAGGAAAACTTTTCCATTACTTGCCTCATTTTTCATTGTTTTGGAAAGAACTTGAATGTAATCTAAACATTTCTAGTCTATAGAGAATGGTTGAGAGTTGAAAATCTTGTTAGAAACAATTCCATTCCACAGTGAATCAGAAAAGGAGAAACATAAATCATTATTAAGGTTTCCAAACTGCATTTCAAAAGTAATCGAAGAAGAATTCTTTACGATTTCTTTAATATTTCTTATTTGAGTTCTTATCAAGTTCAATTTTTATCAATAAGAGACTTTTTCATTCATTCTTCGCGATAATAAAATAAATATTTCTCAAGAAATTTAAAGTTAACGGTAAATATTTTTGCATGCCTTTAAAAATTAAAAGCTTTTAAAAGTAGCTGTTCAATTTTAGAAATTTAAAACAACATTGCTGAAAAATAATTATGAATTACGAATAACGAAATTCTGTTATTTGAATAACAGAAGCAGCGAGAGGTAAAAGGAGTATCAATATTTTGTTATTTAACCAATTTCATTTATGAAAGTCCTTCAATAATGTTTTTACCTCTAATAACGTGTGGATGGATCGATCTTCTTTAAACTTAGCATGTAGTATTCTTCATCATTCCTTCTTAATATTGAATATAAATTACATCGACTCCATATAATACTTCTTCATCTTTTATTACGAACTTGGACCAAAAACAGGTTCAATTATTACAGATATGTCGACGACATACTAATTATTTGGAGAGGGACAGCAAGACAATTCCAAAACTTCTATAATAAGATAAATTCAGCCAACTACATCAAATTCACCAAACAAGAAGAACTGGAAAAGAAAATTAATTATCTAGATTTAACACTCATGAATAACGATACTGGAATAACATATGAACATTATGAAAAACCTTTTAAAAGCAAACAATTCATAAATTACAAATCTGCGCACAACATTAGAATAAAGAGAGCAGTGATTAAAAACACCTTGGATCGTATAACCATTAATACTATAGATGAAGATAAAAGGACAAAAAAAATGAATAATTTTCGAAGAACATTAAAAATTAATGAATACCCTCATTATTTCGTTGACAACATCTTTAACGATTTTAGTAAGGGAAAAGACAAAATAAAAGAGAAAGAAGAAAGAAAAACACAAAGTTTCTGAAACTCCCTAATAATATTAGAATTAACAAAAGAATACAAGAAATATGCAAAAAGAACGAAATTCAAATACTCTATAAGTAAGGAAACAGCATAAATTCGATAATACAACATATCTACAAAGAAACAGTGGAGGTTATAATCACAGAGACAAAGGAAGGAAGAATTATGGGGACGGTGTACAAATTAAAATGCCGATCATGCGGAAAAGTATATTTCGGAAACACGGGCAGAATGTTAATGGAACGAGTTGAAGAACATACCGCCGCCTACAGAAATAACCATCCACTTGTTTCCGACTGGGCAGGACACTGTATCACAGAAAAGCATAATCCTGACCCGATTGTTAGCATATTATTTCGAATAACAGACAAACACACAAGGTACATTATAGAAGCCTGCAGTATTCAAACTTTCACATGCATTAATAAGGACAGGGGTTATATGGTAAATCATAATACCCTATCCTTCTTTTAAGATATGATTAAGGGAAAAGAATACAAATTTCAATAATGAATCATTGCTAAATTAAATCAAAATTGTTATCTATAATAATGTATCATTGCTAAATTAAATCAAAATTGTTATCTGTAATAATAGAAAGAACTTAATATAAAAACACTTATGCCCAAGTGCACCAAACTTCAATTAACTTTGACGGCTGCATTGTGGACGTAAATAAAATTAGTGGGGGGTGCTGCTGCAGAAAAATTTTAGACTTTGTTTTAAAATTGTGGGAAAGGAAACAAACATGTATAAAAAGAAATTTATCAAGTTTATAAATAAATTTTCTTTTTATATATGTTTGTTTTCTTTAACACAATTTTAAAGCAAAGGCTAAAATTTTTCTGCAGCAGCACCCCCCGCTAATTTTAGCTACGTCCACAATGCAGCCGTCAAAGTTAATTGAAGCTTGGTGCACTTGGGCATTAATGTATCAATAGAAAGATTTATTTTGTAATAATGGAAACATAACTTACTGTATCATTACTGATCTTTGTTGTT
>JAFIDM010009631.1:226191113-226222612 GCA_023159025.1 Thereuonema tuberculata
AAATAATAATACATTACACAAAGAAATGCTTATTGAGGCCGGTTTTATGTTCTACCCTGTAATTAATGACTTTTTCATCCACAATTAATTAATGAAGTTTACTATAATAACACAATTGTTGATGAGGTGTTTTACGGAGGTATTGAGTGATTTAAAGCAAGTTACAATGATTTTATTCCTGAAAATCTCAGTAATTTACGATGTATTGATAGAATGGAGAGATTTAAGAATTCCTCTGTTTCAATTTTAGTGTTTCCGAATTTGAAGTGGCTAATATATATTTTTTTTCCTCAGGCCAAGAATTCAGATTTCTGTTTTAAAAATAACGATTTTTTGATTTCCAGAAAGGTATAAGCATTTTATTTTCTTTCGTATTTAGATACCGCTGGTATTACTCAAATGAAACTTTTATTATAGTTTATAGATTCTAACTTATTAATTTTTACGAAATTCAAAAACAAACTTATTGTTTGAGTTTTGAATATCAAACAAAGACTTATCTTTATTCTCCTCCAATGAAAAAAATTCATTGAATAGCACTGGTTTTTAGAAATGAAAAATAAAGGAAAGAAAATATGAAGGCCTTGTCGGCATAAAAAAAATGTTTTAATATTTTGTTTGATGAATGTTTTCTCATTGGAATCCTAATTATCTTAAGTGTGAATGAAATTCGGCAATAGTAGGCTTTATCGTAATATTAGCACTTTAGAATTGTATAAAAAAATAATTAATCACAGTATTGATTTATAATTTTGATCAAAAGAAAATTTATAGAATCTTAATATTTTAAATTCTTTTTTAATCCAAGACTTCAAAATTGAAGCGTATGCTACAGCTATTGACTTAGCCCAATTTCGAAAGCTCTATTTTATAAACTGTCATTAAATCGTGACATAAGCAAGTTAATAAAAATAATAAATCCTTATTAGTTACACAGCTTTAATTCATTATAGTTACCTCATTCTTTTCGGTCATTTCTTTACTGTAGTTTGGGAAATAGCAAAGCTCTCCTATATCTGGTTTTAGTGGCTCGTAAAATCTTCTATGACATCTTCCTTGTAGGAATGAACCATTTGTATTTGTGGAAGAGATAACAGCAAAGAAGATGCTTTATGGACGTTGGGTATTTTCACAAAATGGCAACAGAAAAAGATATAAGAAAAATTTGGATAAAAATTACAATAGCTATTCTTTACAGGAAAAGAAAAGAATTCTTAAAGATAAAAAGATTTGAAAACTTTTATGTCCTTTTACCGTTAATTTTCTGAAAATTTACAAGGGCAAGAAAAACTATTTGTACTCATTTGAAAAGAGTTAATATAAAACTCATTTTAAAATCCTGGCAAATGGAAACATTTAGTAACATTTGGCAAATGGAAAGCAGTTACTTCTGAATGTTGATCAGGATAATTTTTACTATAAAGTGAGATCATAAAATCATTGAGTGTGTGTCTCTGTACATTGTGAGTGTGTGTATTATTATGTGTTAGTGTATGTGGAGGGCCATTAACAGGTGAGTGAAACTTGGCATACATATTTAAAAGTAATAGATGATGTTTGCTTATTTTATTAGAATGTGTAGTAAGGATATTTATAACATTATTATATACTATGATGATGTAAATAGAAAAATTACTTATTTACTGCATTAACAGAAGATTATTTTTATTTGTTCGGATTTCTCCCTGAGTTACTATCAAGCGAGCAATCACACTTACGACCAAAAGCATCAACCATGTACAGTGTATATTATACCGGTCGAGTCAAAAGGACTTGAACGATTTCAAAAATTCACTGTTAAAAATATATTGAATATTTTAATAAAACGAATTGTGTATTTGGATACAGCAACTTTTGAAATTTTTTTTTTTTATTTTTTTTTTCCAGATCTCATAATTGTTGAATAATGAGCACCTTTCGTCACACGACAAATGTCAACACGGTATTCAAATTCCTCCCAAATGAGAAGTAGCATGGATCTGTCGATTGTGGCAATTGCAGGGCGGATGCGCATCTTCAAGTCGCCGAAATCTGTTGGTAAGAGAGTACAAACACCGCGTCCCCATAATAAGAAGTCGCAAGGACTAAGATCTGGGAAACCGAGTGGCCACGTCAACTGTTGATCGCAAGCACCCGCAAGGCCGATCCACCGTTGTGGTAATCGTTCGTTTAGGTGCTGGCATACTGCAGTGTGAAAATGGGGTAGTCCCCCGTCTTGCTGGAAAATGAATCCATCCCTGCCGGTCTCCTACTGTGGCAACAACTATTCAATTAACATCGAAACACAGTACGCTTTCTCATCTCCTGTGGCAGCCATGTTGTCTACAACGCCACATTATGGTCGACAGAAGAAGTTGTGTCTAACGGCGCATCACTCAACTCGACAGACCCATGCTAAGAGTATCTCGCAGTTTGGGAGGAATTTGATTACCGTGATAACATTTATCGTGTGACAAAAGGTGCTCATATTAAACAGTTATGAGATCTAGAAAAAAAGCTTCCAGAATTTGCTGTAGCCAAATTTACAATTGCTTTCTTAAAATATTCAATAAAATTTTTACAGTGAATTTTGAAATCGTTCAAATCATTTTGACAAAATTCTTCAAAACTGTTCATGCAACGTCTGCTAGAATTAGATAGTGTTGTTTGAGGCCAATTCAAAAACAACCGTAGAAAATGTGTTCGTTTGAAAATATTTACTCAATTTATATTACAATGCCCCCGAAAATACTGATTTTGAAAGAACTACATTTCTTCCCTTTCCGAAGTCAAATTTTCATTTTCTGCGATTATAAGCATGTGCAAAACCTGGGCATTGCACATTTCGAAAGGAAGGGTGAGCAAATTATTAAATAAAAACTAGAAAAAATCAAACACCGGCAACGTTAGACGAACCTGGACACTCGAGGCAGAAACCAGCACCTCGTCAAACTTCGGAGACAGTTGCTAAAATGAAGCGCCTCGTCACGGGAGGAATCCGAAAACGCAAAGGTTTATTGAAAGACAAGTAAGGATCTTTCAGTCAACGGTTCACAACATAATTCACCAGAAGCTGCAACTGGTTAAATGTCACAAATCCCGTGTGCAAAAGCTGCTGCCGAGGCATGTTGAAGAGCGACGTACCAATTGCAGAAAATTATACGAGCGCTATCTTTTTTCCGGCGATGAATGGAATTTGTTGTAACTTTTGACCGGGCAAATGTGTGCCTAAGTGACTGTAACAAGCCCAGAGCAATATATTACAGGCCAAGGGGTAAAATTTTTTTATCAAAAATGGTATCGAGAATGTAGGAAACGTTTTCCGAGAAGTTTCATGATGATCGCTGGATATTGTTGTAAGGGAAAATTCCAGATTCGTAAGGTGGCCAACGTCGTCAAAATTAACTTCCTCTACTATTAAAGAAACGTGCTGGATCCATTATACTATAAGGAAATCCCTTTGTTGTATGGATCAGACATAAATCAAGTTTGGATGCATTAAGGCCAACCTTTCAGCCATACAACCAAGTCGACCATGAATGACTTAAAAACCCTTCAACAAGAAACGTCAATACGTGCAATTCCTTTTTCTCATATATCTCTTGTTAAATTCCCCGATGCACCCTCTTTCCACTTTTGCGGATTTGGGTTATTAAAACGGGCCTTTGGCAGTAGGCGACCAAATTCGTTGGACTGTTTGTGGAAAGCCTGTAGAGAGGAATGGAAGACGATTGATATTAATTCTCTGAGAAGGAATGGAAATTGCGATGCAGGGCAATAGTTCGATGTAAGGGCTATCAGATAGAACATAGACGAACTGGGGGTCGAGGATTTTTGTAATGTTGTAAAGGTTAGAAATCGTTCGATTGTAATCAATACACTGTATTTGTTCATTTCTGGAATTATCTGAGATTTCTGTATGGATTTATGAGGGTGGGCTGAAAAGTCAACTAAAAGTGGGGGAATGTGTTTACGCATGCGTTGAAAGGTACTCACCGAAATCGCAGCCATTTAGATGCGCAGTTGTTGTTTGACAATCGTTTGAGTGAGTCTGTCAGTGTTTTTGTGAAAATGGAAAATATCGAGTATCGAGCTGTCATTAAATATTTAGAAAGGCAATACGCCTATGCAAATCAAAGACAAGTTAGACGCTGTGTACGGGGACTCTGCACCATCATTTACCACCGTGAAATTTTTGGCAGCTGAATTTAAATGTGGTCGGGTGACCAGCTTGGTGACGAACAGCTTGGTGACGATGCACAGTCGGGACGTCCAAAAACTGCAACCACTGACGATAACATCGCTCAAGTTCACCTTATGGTGCTAGTCAACCGTCGAATTAAGGTTAGAGAGATAGGAGAGGCTACGAATATCTCCAAAGAACGTGTTTGGCACATATTGTATCAAGATTTAGACATGCGAAAGCTGTCCGGTGCCGCGCTTGCTCACTTTGGACCAGAAACGTGTTCGCATGAACATTTCCAACGCTCTGTTGGCGCAGTTTAGGTGCAATAAATCAGAGTTTTTGTGCCGGATAATTACTGTGGATGAAACTTGGATACACCATTACACTCCAGAATCAAAAATATAGTCAAAACAGTGGACTGCCAAGGGGGAATCGGCTCCAAAAAAGGCAAAGGCTGTTCCTTCGGGAAAGGGATGGCGACTGTTTTCTGGGACAATCATGGAGTTGTCTTAATCGATTATCTTCAAAAAGGGACAACCATTACAGGAGCATACTTTGCATTATTACTTGACAAGCTGAAGGCAGAAATTTCGAAAAACGGCCACATTTGCAGAAAAAAAAATCTTATTCCACAAAGACAAAGCGCCGTCTCACACCTCAGCGGTTGCCATGGCGAAATTCCACGAATTACGGTTTGAACTGCTTGACCACCCTCCTTACTCACCCTATCTAGCCCCAAGCGACTTTTTTTTGTTCCCTAAGCTAAAAATTGCGCTCGGAGGAGGAGGCCATCACCTTCGTAAACAAATATTTTGCAGAGAAAGTTGCCGAGTACTATTTGGACGGGTTGAAGAGATGGGAGCATCGTGGCAGAAGCTTGTAGACTTACAAGGAGACTATGTCGAGAAATAAAAGTAAATTTGCAGAAAAAATTCTTGTATCTTTGTTAGGTCGGCAACTTTTCAGCCCACCCTAGTGTATAACGACTTGCCACCATATTCTGTAAGCATAGGCCGGTATATAATTATACTTACAGTGACGCTGTCGGAACGGAATCCTTTTGTTACAAAGCTGTCGGGCTACCTGTATACAGTAATTAAAACCGTAATACATTATGATTCATTAATTCAGTTGCTTTATTAATAGACAATAAAAACATCCTGAAAGCGAAAAAAAGTTTAAAAAGCTTAAGGTTTCAAGGAAGATGGAAGGAGACTTGAGAAACTCTAATTTCTCTATAATTCTTAAGCGCATTGCACATGGATCCGAAAATCGGACGGCAGATCTAAAAATCGGACGTATTCTATTTCACTTCCGAAATTTTCCGAACATTCATTTCGGAGAATTCACTGTATTTCAAACAATGGCTTCTGTGTCTTTGTACTTTTCTTCTTAAAATCAAAGTAGCGTTTAGGTTTCCTTAAGACGAATATTCATTTCGGAGAATTAAAATAAATGAAAATAAAATTAAAATAAAAGGAATGTTCACTTAAGGAAACCGATTTTCGTCCGATTTTCGGATCCATGTGCAATGCGCTTTATTTGTGACATTTCTAAAACTACTTCCTCGTCTAACAAAGAATTATATAGGGTGTATCAAAACTCTGTACAAATTTTATTGGGAGACTGGGTGCACCAAGACTAATCTTTTATTTGTCAATGAATGTATGTCCGCTGACAGCAACTTCGGTGCCAGAGGGCGCTATTTAATTCGGCTGCAATCTGCTAGATATGAAACACCAAGATAAAACTAAATGAATAGAAACAAGTGTAAACAACATGAAAACATGTTTATTTAAAGAAGGTCCTCAAAGATACTGCCTGCAACAACAATGCAGCGTCGAAGCATTGATAGGCCAACATTTTGAAAGATTCCAGGAATTTCGCGAACAGTTGCAGAGACGACAGTGATTCTTGCAACAAGGTCTTCATTAGAGTGAATGGGAGTCTCGTACATGAGGTTCTTCGTTGTTCCGAAAGGAAGAAATCGATACATGCTAAATCGGCTGACATTGTGGCCGGATTTGGGCACAATAGATAAAAATGGATTGTCTTGGTGCTCCCGCAGTATAAAGGATTCGTTTTTTCTTATTTATACGAATATTTAGAGAAATATTATATAAATAGTCATAGTTTACCATTACAAGAGATGATTTAAGAAATTCTATTAGTTAATTTCCTAAATGTTATTTTTTTTAATGCTTCATAACTCAAAATAAACTAGTATCACCTTGACGTACAGTAATTTAATTGTAGATATAATTATGCTTTCTTTCTCGTAAACTAAGCATTCTCATGTATGTTTGATTAGTTGAACCTTCATCTCACTTAATTTGGATAATCGACGTCAATTCTTTACTTAAGAATATAATATTAAGCATTATATCACAAAATGTCCAGAAACTATTATGATTTTCTCAGTTTTCTCTGTAAAGAATGCCTTGTTTTTGTGATTATGTATTTTGTTTTCAGTAATTTGAAGGTTTTTTTTTAATTTCTTTATAAATAGGAAATAATAATCATTAATAAACAAATTTAAGGTGCAGCCAATTTAACAATAAAAATGGAAAAAAAAGCTTGCACATAGGTAGCTTTTACGCCTTCAACTTTTCTTCGAAAGGAATCAGGGACAGCTGTTTAGTTCTTATTAGGACTTATCGCCAGATTTACCCTCGATGATAAACTCAGAAAGGCGTGAAAGGTCCACTCTCGTTCCCGGAAGTGAGACCGTCACAAGAACCAACAACAATAATAAAATTAAAAAAATTGTATTAAGTTTAGCATTACAAACCTTAGCCTTCAAACGTTCAGGCAACAAAGGCTTTCAATTAAGGAAAAAAAATAACCAGGAGAATGACATACTCATTAATAAGCAAGTTTAACGTGCAGCCAATTTAACAAAAAATGGAAATAAAAAGCTTGCACGTAGATTAGCTTTCATGAATCTGTACATTTAAATCTGGGACATTTATTTTTATTATGAAACAATAACTTTCACCTAAAAACAAAACAAAACAACAACAAAAAACAAAACAAAAAAAAACAAGTATATTAGATAGTAAAACTTACCACACAGTTTAAGACGTTTTATTTACTTTACTAAATTAAAAGATTTGTAATCATATCTTATTAAGTTCCCACGAATGTAATTTCACTGACCCATCTGGGAAACCAAGCAATTAAATGAATAATAAATTCAAGATTCCTTCTGCTTATTGTTAAAGACGAAATTACCAGAAATGAATTACCAGTTAAATGAATTTACAAGCAATAAATTAGCAATTTAATTCAACAACGAGTGAGAAGAGAAAGAAATTTACATAATCATGAAATTTAATTCTTAAGTTCAAGAATTAAACATGTAACTGATTTCCAAATAATTACAAACAATGAAAAGAATATTATCTAAGTTTTTAAATTTAATCATTGATATTGATTTACCTATTTTAATTATTCTAAAAAAATAGAAAGATTAAGAATTTTGATGTCGTTTCTAGTCTTTAATTTTAAGTTACAAAAAAAAAACTAATATTTTTTTTCCTGAGCCCCTCTGGAAATGTTTTTATTTTAAAAGGTACTTGTATCTTTACTTTTGATACATTTAAAATTAAAGTTTATTTTTATTGCATCATTTATTTTTCGCAAATATATGATTATTATAAGGTATTATATGATGTGCATTCTTATTTATGTCGTTTCCTCATGCAGCATTCATTTACATCAAGCCAAAGTGGGCATAATACCTCCCTTAAAAATACTTAAACATATCGGTATCCAGAGAAGCAACTAATAAAATAAATTGCTGAGACATTGATATAAATACCTCATATACTGTGTTCATTCTCAAATGAATTAATTACATGTTTGGGATTTTAAATGTTATTTATCTACAGAGCAGGATACTAAAGCTTTTTTTTTTTTTTTTTTTTTAAATCCTCCTCCAGGTTTACTGCAATTAATACACCAAGTATTACATTCAACCCCTACAACCCCTTGGTTGTTTGTTTTTTTAAATCCTCGTACATGGACAAATCAGTGACTTTTGTGTTATTGCTAAATTATGGATTTTGAAATAATTTTAAGTCGTTAAAAAATGTTAGTTGAAGGAAAAGCGGAGAAGTTTATTTTTACGCTTCAATGATTTTCATGGCACTAAAAACAGTAGTTGCAGATGTTCTTTACAGCTGCCACAGACAATTCTTTGAAGAATGTGTTAAAACTGTCTTTAATTTCATTGTTCCAAGAAAAACAGATGACGTTTCTTGAGATTAGGATCTTAAGTTTTAAATAGAGATAAGCCAAGCTAAAGAATTACTCCTTTCGTCTTCATCTTCTATGTTTTAATCATCTTTCTTATTGTCGTCCTCGCTCTTGAGAACGACAATAAGTCATTCTTCTTGAGTCATTCTTCTGCTCAATAAAATACATGACAATTGTAATTCCTCCTGCATAACATCAACATTATATTTGTCTGTGTTTTGGTATTTTTATTATTCTTGTTATGTTACTTAGTTTTATTTACGATTTCTTTACTCTTTCTGTCTCAGCAACATTTTCTGAGATGTAATAAAACCAAGCAAAAGATTTTTTTATAAGAATCTTAGTTCTTCTCGAAAGTACTCTTAATTATGTTTTTTTTTGTTCTAACAGGCAGTAAAAAAAACAATAGGTAGAATAAGTTCAAGCATGGAAAATGGGAAAAATATATTGATTTTAAAAAATTCGATACTTAAAGTTAAAATATGTAAACATTAATCCATAAGCATTTACTGCAAATAGTGAAATAATTAATCAAACATGAATTTGAAAACTTGAAATAAGAATTGAATTTTTATAATGTCACAGTAAACAGCTTAAAAAGTAGATTATTAGATTCTCTGTGGTCAATGTAATAACCTACTTTTTAAGTTGTTTTCTGTGAAAACAATCTGAAAACAGATTGGGACGAAATAAGATTTTAATAAAAAACTAGTCGGCTACCCGTCGCTTCGCTCCGGAAGCCTCCCTTATGTAACGGAAAACATTTTTTTATTTATTAAAAAAAAAACACACACACACACACACATACACACAAATTACATCAAGGAAACTAAAACTAAAATTTTTTAAAAGCTTTTTTTTAAATTTAATTTTTGATGTCTATATTCTCTCAATCTACGACTGCTTTTAGAACCACCTTGTAAATCATATATCTATGATATATTTTTATTTTTTACAGAGATTAGAATGTAGGCCTAGTGGCCTAATGGCTAAGACATCTAACTTCTGAGCAGTATTCTACCTAATAGAAATAGTGCATCTTTCTTTCTTGACTATCTTTTTTTTTTTATTCCTATTGATACTTTTCAGTGGTTTTCGAGTTAGAAATAGTGATGGTTTTTGAGTTACAAATAGTGATTTCTCAGTATTCTACCTAATGAAATACTGCTTCTTATTTCTTGACTCTTTTTTTTTTTATTCCAAATGATACCTAATTATACTTTTCAGTGGTTTCTGAGTTACAATAGTGTTCAGTATTCTATCTAATAGAAATACTGCTTCTTTCTTTTTTGAGTCTCTTTTTATTCTAAGTGGCACTTTTCAGTGTTCCAAATATTGAGGGTTTCTGAGTTACAGATAGTGATTTTTCAGTATTCTATCTAATAAAGTATCGCTTCATTCTTTTTTGACTCTCATTTTAATTAGAATTGTCACTTTTCAGTGACGTTTGAGTTACATTTATTGATGGTTTTTGAGTTGCAAATAGTGATTTTTTCGGTATTCCACCTCAAAAAAAGAGTGCTTCTCTCTTTCTTGGCTCTGTTTTCTTTACTCCAACATCTGGCGTGTACACCCACATATTTTTTAATATCACATAGGATTTGGTTAAGTAAGAATATTTAAAATATTGCAACGTTTCGGCAATTATCGTTCTAATTGTCAGTTTCGAATTACAAATAAACTGACTGATGTGAAATAAATAAACAATCTTGAGATTCAAAAAAAAGATTGAATACATTCCTTATTGATGGGGGAAAGGAAAGGAGATATAAGTCAAAAAACCAGATGAAGAGAGTTGTAGTCCCTATGGCCTAATGGATAAGGCATCTGACTTCGGATCAGAAGGTTGCAGGTTCGATTCCTGTCGCGGATGTTTCATTGTAAAAATTATTTCTATTTTCCTTTCTCTCAGAAAATTGCGCCGGACAGACAGACAGACAGACAGAGAAATAAAAGATTTTAGTAATATAGATTAACTAAAATAAAACATATACCAGAAACCTTAGAATCTATTTTTTAAAGACTTTAAGACATTTTTTTAAAATTATTTTATTTTTAAAATAGTCACGGGTTTCCCTGGTGTTGGTAATTTACAATATTTGTCGATTAGAACCTGTCGTTAAATTTCTCATTTGCTGAAAAGTAAGATAATCTGTAACTTCTTATGTTAAATGCCCAAAAATACTATTATTTTTTATTTGATCAGAATATCAGTAGCGTGATACCTGCTATTATTAATTGCTGATGTAAAAAAGAATTTTAATATTTAAATTTTAATGACTTAAGGATTTTTCTGGCCACCTTCTACAATCCAAGCGGAATTTTGTTTTAATTCATAGAATAGATCATTTCATCTCCATTAACATTTATGCCAAATATCATGAAGACGAGCTATAGGCTCAGAAATTAGATACTTAAAAATCACTTAATTCTACACTAAATTTCCTTTTGACTTTGGTATTTGAACCAAGATCTCTTACGTAAACTCAGAATGCATTTGGGATCTTCTTCCTTTCAGATAGAATATTATTATAAATGAAAGGCTTTCGTCGGTGTAAGGGTTAACTGAAGGAAACAATCGATAGAGGCACAGATGCTTTTAGATTAATGGTTGCCGACACTTAATGTCTGATGACAGAAACCTAATGTTTGTAAAGATGAAGTTCTTAAGCCCCGCGAACAAGATCAGACCAAAACCACTTGTCAATCGAAAACTGGTCTTCAGCGACAGTCCCGAGCGAGGACTGTCTTTCGGTAGAGCAGAATTTGGTCTTTTGAAATATTCTACTTCACTGAGATACTTTTCCGCACAAACAAATCACTATCAATTACTTTGCAACATGTCAATGTTGACGTCAGACAGATTCGTATTACTGTTTGAACGGAGAATATTTATAAAATTATTGTAACAGTATTAAGATTATCCTTCGAAAAAAATAAAGTTTTCACTTAAATAGGCTACATTAATTTTATGCCTCAGAATATATCAGAGTGTATTTAAAAGCAAAAGGTTTTTTTTCAAAATTTCACAGCATTGGCATGAAATTTCACATGAAATTCTTGAATCGCAGATCGCTCTCCAGTAAAGATTTATAACTAATAATTAATCCTAATAATTGGAAGAAATTCAAAAATAAAATATCTCACAATGGATCTTGCTAAATTTCCATTAATTTTTTAATGTAAATTTTGCCGTATTAAAGGTTGCAATAATTGTACTATCAAACTTAAAAATCTTTTTTTGCTGCTTGATTCACGGAGTAGAAACAAGCACAATATCGTTCAATATCGTTCGAAACTCTTTCTTCAAATTTTCCATTATAAACTTGCCTGACGAAGGGAACCGGTCACTGTTCCGTGACATTTAGTATTTTTTTGAATATATGTTCTCAATTTTAAGTATGTTTAGTCCCTTCTCTTATCTATCTTCAAAATGTTTTCTAGCCTATTTTGATGCATAGATCAACAAATACTGCGGCGGCCTAAATAGATATAAATGTACATTTTTAACATCGTTAAAACTAGCGAGAAAACTTACGTATATATGATCGTTTGATTTCAAATATGTAATTTATCTTGGCCAAATTAACATAATCGGGCGGTCTGGAACAAAATCTACCAATCATTAATATACCAGATACAGTGAAACCTCCACTAACGGACACTCTCGAAAAGCGGACACCCCCCAATAGCGGACAATTTTGCAATCCCCAGTCCCTTAATATAGACGTTTCCATGTATTGACCTCCGATTAGCGGACACTCCCAATAACGGACAACATTCTACAGAAAATGAACGATCTTGTATTAAATTTTTCAAAAGCAATAGAATCAGGCTACAGTAATACGTAGCGTCCAGAGGAAATTTTGAAATTATGGATCACGAACGCCAACGAAAACCTTGCAAAGTTAAACGATTTAAATATTCATAGTGAGAAACATGTTTTCAATGCAAAAAAGAAATGTCAGACTCTGTTAACTGATTACTTTAGTTAATAAAATTAATTTTCTATAGAATAGAAAATACTATAATTAATTTTGTCATTTTAAGTAAGACGTACTTAAATGGATTAGTATTCATTTAAAAGAACAATAGTAAACAGTTTGCAATTGTTCATATTTTTTCATAGGGCAGTGTTAATTGTAGAAATTTAAGATTGTATGTAATTTTTCATTAAATGACATGCTATAAGCTAAACAATGAAAAAAAGATAGTCCTACCAAATAGCGGACACCTCACAATAACGGACGAAACTTCCGGTCCCATGACTGTCCGCTATTCGGAGGTTTCACTGTATTTGCTTATTATAAATGTAGAAATACATCTACAGTATTACAAAAAGTGAGATTCGCTTTATAGTATGGTGGGACTAGAATATCTTAGTGATGGGACTCAAGAGGCGAAAGATTGAGAGTCCCTATTGTAGACTGTTTTAAAAAGTCATCGAATTTTATTTAACAAGAATTTTTATCCGCTGTTTGTAAAGGGCAAAAACAAAGATTACCAAAAAAAAAAATATTTAACCAGAATCTGAAATTTGATTTCAATATATCCTTTCATTATAATTCTGCCTTTAGAGAACTTAACGTAATTCTTTATTCCAAGGAAGTTCACGATCTGGTATATACAGAACAAAATTTGTCTTTTCATGAACTGATAACTGATTTTAAAGAAAAGATAAAGTTGATGAAACTCAAATATTGTCTAATAATTGTGATTTTTCATTTTTTTTACGGTAAAACAAAAAAAAACAAAGCAAAAATTTCTTAGATTTCTTAAAATTTACCCTTAACTAAAAATCATTATTTTGGAAACCATCTTTTTAATTGTTCTCAACTTCAGTGATCTGTAAATTTAACTTTAAACAATTGTATTTATTGATAAATACAATGATTTGGTTTTATATTTCTTATGGATTGCATGAAATCGAAAAGCCATTAAAATGTGAATGTGATGCAAAATGGTTTTATACACTGACAACAATCTATTAACTTGATGAAATACGAATCAAAAGCCATTTCTAGGTAAATTTTCGGAAATTAGTTTTTTTACTGAATGAATTGTTCAGGTTAGATTATTTATAACTGAAAATTGATGGTTTTCCTTAAAATCACAGAAAAATGCTATTCTCCTTCAGATAATCAAAAGTTACATGATAAGTGGGTTTGATTATCTTGTCCATAAAAGGATAGGCGGCGGAGTATTATATTACTTTTTTGCCTCTGACGTAGTTTAAATCCTAGGAAAGCTCACATAAACAGTATATTTCCCATTAGTAATTCGTTAGTTTCTATATTTGTTTTCTGAATTAACTTTTCGAGAGATCGTACCCAATAAATGCAGTTCAGTTCTTTATATGAAAGTATTTTCTAATTTATAATGTTCAGTAAAACTTCCAAGGAGAGGACACGGCGCGGCGTGCATATCGAGAAAATCAATGCCCTTTTAGTGAAATGAAAGTATACACGGAGTATTTCAAAAATATATATGGGTTGAGACACCAATTTTTTACTGACAAGATCAGCAGACTTATAATCCCATTTTGTATGTCACGTAAAAAATCTCATTAAAATCTCCTTAAAATATCATTAAATTATCATTAAGCACAACAATCCCAACAATTGCGTCTTTTACATTCGCAACAATCACATTTATAATGCAGCTCTACAACAATCGCAACAATCACAGTAAACGCAACAAATGCGCATTTTGCATTCGCAACAATCACAGTAAACGCAACAAATGCGCATTTTGCATTCGCAACAATCACATTTATAATAATAAGAAATTTAAAGCAATATCAATGATATTTTCTTATCAGTAGACATTGCGAAACATTGTGATTGGTTTTCTAATCGCTTTCCTCCCTTGTTTATTATTGAGTTCGCTGCGCTCCATCTCAACAAAAGCTTCATTAACAATGCTTTCCCGTTGTTTTTCATAACCTCTTTTGTTTCCATGGAAATCAGTTGTTTGGCGTCTTTTCTCAGTTCATGAAATTGATTTCCATGTTTATTTACAACACAATATTTGTTTGATCATTGGGTAAATTTCAACTTCTATCGTAAATACATAATTTTTGTTTTTATATTTACCACAGAAATAAGGATTTCGTTTGTTACGTATTTCGTACAAAGCACGAACATAAAAAATTAGTTTTTCTAAAATTATAAAAATTTCTGAAATTAGAACTAAAATAACTTAAAAAAATTACAAACGTTATGACCAATAAAGAATTATCAGGATAAATACTTCAATCGAAATAATTCAATTTATAAAACTCGATGTTCAGAAACATTTATGTATACACTATTAAATAATAAATGAATTCTTTTACTTTTAGAATTCTTATCCATAAATTTTAATGGTTCAAATATTAATAATATTAACAAAACAACAAGAGTAATAGTTTAGCTAAGAAAAAAGATTAAATGAAAAGTTCAGATAAGTTGCATAGATTTGTCTTATTTTATATTTAATAAATTAAAATAATTTTAATAAAAAGAAAGTTAAGGACAATATTATCTATTTATTTATTTCAAATCTATTACTTTTCCACCTAACATTCTTAACATAACCTGGAAAATAAAAAATAAAAACCTATATTAAAGAAAAGGAAAAAAAAAAGGAATTAAATAAATAAATGATTAATTACTTAAAGAAATAATAAATAAATGAAAGACTTGTTCCCCCTATCATAATCGATCGCTGGAACCATAGATCACGCCATACGAACACATTTTATGGAATCGAACAGGTTGTTAAAAAGCTAATACTAGGAAATCGATGAAAACAATGTCAAATATCTTTAAAATCCTAGATAATTAGCGTCTCAACCCATATATTTTTTTGAAATACTCCGTGTGTACTTTCATTTCACAAAAGGTCATTGAGTTTCTCGATATCCATGTCGTGTTCTCTCCTTGTTAGATATATTCCGTTCCGATTTCGAGGAATCATAATTAGATGACGAACAATGATATTGACGTATGCTTTACATAAAATTATTACAATTTCAGTAAATACTCGTAATACGGATTTAATGAAAATGAAAAAATCGTTGGTGTCTGTATTCAACAGATGTAATTTTAAAAAAGGAGACTTTTTATTTGTAGTATTTTCAAGACAACAAAACAAAACCCGAAAGAAATGAGAAATGCGAAATTTGAAATAAAATAGATTATAAGTTCTTTTAGAAACTATTTGTTAATATTTTATCGCTCGTTGCCTGATAGCTTTTACACTTTAAAGGAAATAAAAGTTTCCTTCGCTCTCTACTAATGTCTTCAGTATTTTCATTTGGAGGATGTTTAAGTAGCTTGTACTTTAATATCGAATCGTAAGAATGACAACTCCTTTTCGAAACCGATAAAACGAAAAGATATAAGCACTTAATCCCTCTGTAACAAACTTTCCTGTTGCTACAAATTGATTTGGTCTTCTTCCAGTTCTTCTAGTTTGATTTCTATCATATATAACAAACTATACTTGTCTCATAATCTTCCGTCGTCTACCTTAACAGTCAAATACCATTATATCATCCCAAAATCTAAGCTGACACAGAGATTCGCTCGTTTTCCTTCTAAATTCATCTATTTCAGACAGATGATCTGCGTCCTCTACATTCCCGCAATTTCTAGCCATAACTCTCTCGATAAACAACCCTCCAGTGACTTCCTTCTTTATTACCCACTCTCCATTTAAACGCAGGGCGTTCGTTATAAGAATTACCTCCCATTCGAGAGCTTTAATGACAAATGGATATTTTCATCATTTGAAGGATAAAGAGTTTGTTCCTTCTTTTGTGACTAAGATTTTCCTCTTAAATAAATCATGATTTGAAGAGCATGTAAACAGTGTTTTTGGTAATCCTTTCAAAATATTAAATTCCGACAAAATGAGGATAGGAAACGAAATGAGGAAAGGAAATACTTCAATAAAATACATTTTCACAAAATAAATATCCAACCTAAAAGAATAAGAAGTACATGAAAGAATCTGAAGCCTACTTTCCTTAAAATCTTGCTTTTTTCTTTCACTTTTCGTTTTTTAAAAGCTGAAAATAATAATATAAATAAAAAAATCCGGTTTACGTTTTTGTAAATTGTAATTTATGCTGAATATAGTTAGAGATTTTCTTCTATTTTTGTAAATCAGTGACATTCTTAAGGAGAATATTATTTTCCATATGATTGAGAATATGGACATTGACCTAGGTCAATCTTTCAACTTTTAATTTAAAGACCTTTCACTTCTTCAGCGATTCGAGACATTGACCAAGAAGTCCATTTGCGAAAAATGAAAATTGAAATGATGTCGTTTTGAAATTGTAAATTCATTTCTTCAAAACCTTTTACAATTCCACAGCTCTATAATGAATTGTGCTTTGATGGATATTTTAAATTATCACAACTTTCCAACAAACATTAAAAACAGGTAATCTTCCATAAAGTATGCTGCCCAAATAACGCCACCTTAACATTTAAATTATTGTAAGTCTGGAAATAAGGTGTATCGAAACACGAAAGTTATGACCAAGAAAGTTTAATCTTCTGTTTGAAGCATACCATAATAAAACATATGATAACTTTTACTGGAGAAGTATGAGAACTCAAATAAAAAAACTTTGCAAACTGGCGTTATTAGGAACACCTGGTCCAATTAACGCCACCTACTTTCTAGTAACTTAACTTATTTAAAATTAAGAATTATTCCATCATTGTAAACATTATTTGTACAAAATTACAGTAAAAAGCAACTAAATTTGACTTTCTGTAAAAAATAATAAAAAATCACTTGAAATTAACGCAGTCTTTCTAATCTGTAGCTAAAACAAAAGAGGAAATGTAAAAATTAATTTGGATATCCACTCCTTTTAAATGAAATAGACAATAAGACAAAATACCATAAAAACAATATTTTTCAGTTAACTCATATTAGTAACTTATAAATGTCGTAAGCTTACATAACCTAAAATCGTATATGTAGACCATTAACGCCACCATGGCGTTAAAGCGGTACTGAGCACATGGATCACATGAAATACTTGTTTGTCTACAATTTCCGAATTTTAAAAATAACAGTTAACTTATCTACATAGAAGAATCGTCAAGAATCAAGAAAATATATAGTTTTATATAGTTAATCTTTGCTGAACATTAAAAAATCTATATCTTATATTGATGTAGTAGCAGCCTTTCAGAACCAGTCCTCGACATGGTGGAAATTTACTTTTGCTCGAAAACGTTGGCGGTCTGCTAGTAACTCACTTCAACACTAGATGGCATGTCAATGCAAACTACTTTAGTGCAGTACCGCCATCTCTTATGTTTATGAAGAATTAGATAGGTGGCGTTAAAGGTATACATGGCGTTTTATGGCTCAGGTACCTTATTACAAAAGATATCTCTCTTAGAAAAAATGAAATAGAAAACAAAATAACTACGACAATACCGTATTTCTTCTTTATCTCACTTCCTCTAGATATATTATTAATCATCATCATCTTCTCTATATCACAAAATAAACGTAAAATTTAAAATTAAATTAAAAACACATTTATTTACAAAGCGAATTTTCGAAGAGACATTTGTAGCTTGAAGAAGAAGAGAAGAAATGTCTCTTCGAAAATTCGCTTTGTAATTAAATGTATTTTTAATTTAATTTTAAATTTTACATTTATTTTGTGATATAGAGAAGATGATGATGATTAATAATGACTACGACAATTTTTTAACTTATTTCAAATAAATGAAAATATATTTTTTTAGAATAAATCTCAGAAGTAATTCATTCTAGCATTCTAGAAAATTTAATTTACTCTTACATGTCTATTAGTTTAGACTCTGGTTCAAGCGATGATCACTAGTAAAACTCCTCAATTTTCTGGAAAGATAGGCTATAAATGCTTAGTTAAGAATATACAATCTTCAGTACATTAAAGAAATGAGATCTGAAGATTTTGAAAACAAGTTCATACAATTTCTTTTCCAAGTCCTCCAGTAAACTTTAAAGTGGCTCAAAAAATAATAAGTTTAACATAGAATTCATCTAAAAAAGTACGGATAAAATTCTATCAAAATTATATCAATGTCAAAAATTTTAAATTCCCAACAAATTTGTCAGGAATATAAAATTTATAATTAATATATATTATCGTATATATATAATATGAATATAAAAAATTAATATAATTTATTATTGTTATTTATTTATTATTATTAGACATAATATAATATTTTGTTAAATTTAAAGTTAATAAATTATTTGTATTGTTACAATATTAATTCTAAAAATTATTAATAACGTTATATTTATTTGAACTTAAATTAGTCGATTAAATTAGAATTAAATATATTTTTAAATTTCAGGATGAATTTAAAACTAAGACTTAGAAGTCTTTCATGGGGTTAATGCGATGAAATGCTATAGCTTTAACAAACATATAAATTTTATAAGATATATATTCATTATAATACAAATTTAATATAAGTTTGGATATATCCTCTAGAACAGCGGTTCTCAAGCTGTGGTACATTTCATTGTTTCAGGTGGCACAAAGAGATGTAACAAAAGAGAAATTCATATACAGGTATCCAGTGCATTACGAATCACTAATATTCTCTTGCTATAAAATGTGTTACAGTGGAACCCCGCCATTCGTCCGCCTCTCTATTCGTACAACTCGTTATTCGTACAACTTTTTCAAGTAAAATTGAACTCGCCATTCGTACGCTTGCTCGCCATTCGGACAGCGTGACCTTGTTACTGGCCGCCCCACGCGGTCGCTTCAGTTCAGAATCGTGCTAGCTTCCGTATGCTACGCATCATCCAAGCAAACTTCGTGAAACTTTGTGATATGTTATTGTTATTTTTTGTTATTTTTATTAAAAATAGTGCAGCCATGGGTCTAAAAAAGATTACTGATTCAACTAAGCCTAAAAGGAAAGCAGTGAGAACGACAATTGAATTGAAAAAAAGAAATCGTTGCGAAGTTTGAAAGTGGAACTCGTGTCTTTGACCTGGCAACTCAGTATGGCCTGGCGAAATCAACTATATCGTCTATACTGTAAAAGAAAGAAATAATAATAGCGGCCCATATATTTATTGTTTTCATAGTTTTTATGTATTTTAGGCTTAACATATTAATACAAAGGTTTATATAAGCAATCGTCTGTGGGTCTGGAACGGATTAATCCAATTTACATTATATCTTATGTGAAAAAATGATTTGCCATTCGTACAAATCGCCATTCGAACTGCCTCCTGGAACGGATTGTGTACGAATAGCGAGGTTCCACTGTATTTGCACTTGGTTATCAATAGGTTATACAAGCCACATCAACTTATTCTGACTGAATTCTTTAGCTGCTAAGGTTTATCAGATACTGGATTGAATGAGATAAGAACACTTGTTCTCATTTTTTTCTACGTTCATACTTTCCCGAAAATTTAGAAAATGGAATCTGGATAAGAGTTCCTTTTTAATCTGTCGGAAGCTGTGTTTGAGAATGTTTCAGTTCAAGAGAGAGAGATCAGATAATAGAAATTTAATGTGATGGAAATCCCGAAGTCCTAATTAAGAAATATGCACATGGTGATACATGAAGTGGTATAACATTCCAAAATGTTTAAAAAACCCTGCTCTAGAAAATTTATCTTTGAAACATTTCCCTGGCCCATAGTTATGGGATGATCAATGAAAGTACTCATACAGATGGAAACATCACAAAGTAACTATCATCTTTTACTAGTACTAGACCATGCGTTATGTAAAAATTAAAGTAAAACAAAAATTTTTGGAAACAAAATAGGAAAAAACCTGAAACTATAAATTATAATTATAATTTCAGTTTCATGTAATTATTTATTTGAAGTTTTAATCTTAAAGATACTGCTAAATAGGTATTCAAACATATGTGACTTTTACATTTTAAAGGTAAATTATTGTTTTGTGTAAATAGGGGAAGTATTAGAGAAAAAACAACAAGAAACAGTTCCTAGTTTCACAGCTGTGATTCAGTGTTAACTTATTTGATTTCGTTCGGTATCCTCTATCCTCATTCACAACTTCTTACTTCACGTTCCAAATAGAATACCAATGAACTGAATCGAGATCGTGTAGAAGAACAAAGCATGGGGATTCTCTAAGCTAGATACATATGCTTCTGGTCTTCTTTTACTAAAATTATTGGAGAACAAAAGATGGTAATTGAAGGAAGTTCTACACTTGATTACCCAATGAAAAAAAAAAAAAAAAATAGATACTGCTTTCAAAGAATGAAATTGGCGATGGTTCAACGAGTGAAATGAAAAGCAGAAGTCCTTGTAGATTGTGCAATTGAGAGAAAATGAGAAAGAAAAGAAAAGCTCTTGGAATAATAGATTAAGGAAGGGAAAAAAAAAACAAAAAATCAGCTTTTGACAATAGAGCACTTGCTGTAAGACAATCAAGTTAAATTCATTCAAGTTTTAAAAAAATGTTGCTTAAAATTTCTGTAATCTGGAGAAGTAAAAAAAAAAATTATGTTCTCAGGACATTTAGAATACTAATTATGTTTTTCAAAGTTATGAAAACGACAGAAACGAAAAGCCTAAAGTTCTATTCAAATTGTAATAACTTTTAAATGCAAACACTCAAAATTTTTTATTTTCTGAAAAAAAATAAAAAAATATGAAATTAATTTATTAAGTTGTCAAAATCAGATTAATTTTCATTATATCATACCTTAACTAAATTCATGATTTAGGCCTATCTAAAAGGATTAATACTCACTGTGTAAGGTATCGATTGAAAGACATTGTTTATCCTGTAAAACACATACAGCGATTTTTTTTTATCGCCTTCTGGCGGTAATTTCTCGACAAGGACATACTTGGAAGAAATTTGAAATATAAAAATTATATCTTCTACTTTTTATATCTGCATTGCATATAATATAATAGATTATGCAATGATTATACATATTATGCAATGCGAAATTTCAAGAAGATACATCCAGAGGTTCAAAAGTTATTGGGAATTCAAGAACATGCAGACACTGACTGATTGATGAGCTTCACTTTCTTATTATCTAAATTTAACAACAGAATAAGTTTATTATTCTGTGGATAATTTCCATTCAGTGTTAATTCATAACTACTATGTAAAGAGTTTTATTATAGAAATGTGAAATATGTGAAATCTTTACGACAAGAGATGATCTAACTTTGCAGTTGAATTTTTTCCGTGTGAATCTTTGACGTGGAATTAGGGCTTTAGATGACAAAAATTATCTTAGAAAAAAAGCATTAGATTTAAAAATTTACAGAAAAAAAATTAATCAATTGCTATACAACTTTAATACATAAAAAGTTGGCTGTTATGCTGTACAGTGGTGTATACCAAGGAAGCTATTATTATGCTGCTAGTATGAAATAATAATCGGTAAAAGTCTAGTTTACGGTACCCGGTGTTGGTGTTTTTTTTTTTTTTTACGCGTCGTCAAACATGGCCGTTTTTGAAGAGCAAAAATTGTTTCAAAAGTTGCCAACATATACATCCTGGAGCTGAGCAGACCTCACTTAACCTAACCTACAGCTAATCGGAATAAACACTTCGGTCCTTCGGACCTCATTCGGATGAAATTTGTTTCGAAGGCTAATTAATCGGAAAAACAGTTGGATCCTTCCACGTCATGTATCCTTGCGCAACACTAGTCACCTATGTATTCTTACGAATCATCCTATTGAAGGGTACCGTATTCTTGACTCAAGCCTAATAATCAGTGCTCCTCAACATTTTTGCTACAGGGAACACTTACATGGTTGCTGAAACAAATTTACTAAAATATAACAAAATAATAAAAATAAATATTTAAAAACTAATCTGAAATATTTTTTAAGTTGATTTAAATGTGAATTTAACACTTTTTCAACCTTCACTATTAGGACGGAACAGAATGTAGTTTATATTTGCGTTTGTCGAGTTTAGATTTGTGTAACACTAAATATTTAGTACCGGTACAAATATAATTTCAGAATTTACACATCGATTGAGAAGCTCAGATTGAGATAATAGATTAATCCTGTAGCTGCGCAACCCCATTAAAAATTTTCTTTTTTTTTTTTTTCTTATACTATTTGACAAGTCTCCTAAATTCGTTTTGAGATTCGCAGAAATAAAATTTGAGAACCTCAGGTCTAAGTATAAAAATAAAGTTAACTTCAAATATCAATTTACTGAAAAAAAAAAAAGATTAAAAATGTAAGTTGACTTCATTTAATTTTAATTAAACAAATCAAAGCAATGCTTTTCAATATGTATACTTATAATTGAAAACTGTAAAGTAGCAATAGTTGGAAACTATTATAATTGATTTATAGTTGGAACTTCTTTTTTTTTTTTTTCTGTCAACGAGAATAATGCTTTCCTTTCAGCACTTTTGCCACCTTGCAGAGTCTTTATAGAAATCCACACAGATACGATTTCAAATATGAGAATGGTTAAATAATAAAGATCACGTTTCCTCCTCAAATATTCATGTTAAGTTTCAGGAATTTATCAGTTATCTGACTGAAAAGTTATTAGGGAGGGACACACAGACATATTGTTTTATGAATGAATTCTAAAATAGGCTCAAATATTCTTCAAATGAGCATAGATATATATGGCTATAGATGTCTTATGTACAACAAGGATATATAAGACATCTCGTATATTGTTCCTGTCACTGGACAGATTATAGCCTAAATATGTTTTATTTAGTCATCATTACTCATGACATTCCTGATAAGTCTTAACCACTGATGTTCCTTCGATCTACGTGGGCCAAATAACCTTTTATTAATAATTCTATCATATTCATGCTCTAAATTGCTTACTTTCATTTGCAACTACTTGTACTAGAAAGATATTTCTGGATTTTATTCTTGTAATTACGATACAAAGAACTAGTTTTCAGTTTACTAAAAAAAATGCCTTTTCTTTCAATTCTATTTTCTTTTAAATTCTTTGCAAGAAGTACATTTCTTCTAATTGGATTTACCTTATACTTTTGAGTCTACCTACTTTCAAAATATGCGGATGGAAAAATTCGATTAGACTTTTCTGTTTTGGGTTTTGGAATGTATATTCTACTGGTAAAGACAATTTATTTCTAACATCTCTTTTTGTTCCTTTCGCTATATGGTTTTTTTATTACAGTGAAGGAAAATGCGATCAATCAATTTTAACAAGAGAAGAGAAACAAAAAAGAAAAAAGATTATATTTTTCTTATGTCTCTTTTAGTAGTAGTTTTTACTGTTGATAAAATTCCCGTTGATGTTGGCTCAGTGTGCGAAGGCATATTTATTGTCCAGTTGGGATTTTTTTTTTCTCTATGAATTATTATGGACGTTAAATTTTGCTTTTCATTGGCTGTACATAGTTTTCATTTGTGTCATTTTACGATTTCAAAAATAGTTATAAATAACAAAAATTTAGAAATTAACTAGGCTTTTAAGTTCTTTCGTGAACTTCTTGTAATTTGTTAAATTGAAACCACTTCAAAATGGAGTTTGCGGCAAAAAATCTACCATGGCTCTGAATTTAGTCGGAGCCTCTATAAATGCCGCCGTCTACACGGAGATCTTTTTAATGTGCTTACTATTGTGTTGCCTTTGATACTGTAGAACATATTTTTCATTTGTTGTCACAATCTACATAGGTCATTTTATCATATGACGTCATTTTATAAATTTCAAACGTTTCAGAGGTGTTTTGAATATATACAAATCTGATGTGTTCGGAGATACACATTTCCTTTTTGCGAAAGTCTAGAAGATGGCAAATCAATTTAACCAAGTTTTAACAAAGTCAGTAAAAGAAAATCTTTGTCTTTGAGATTTCGATCTAGCTTCCAAAAAGAACGTTCTTTCAACAGCAATGCCAGATTCAATTTCCATTATGATTCAGTAAATAAAATTAAATGGTCTCGTTGCATTGAAACAGTGAAGATGCCTTCCTTTGCTGCCCTCTGGGGAAGAACAAAGAATCGCCGCTTTTATCGATTACTTTCAAGATCACAGATGAGGAATTAGATTTCCATCAGATAAGGAAATTAACGAAAATAAACAAAAGGAAATCTTTGGATTTCTTACTAATCTGTGAATTGCAGTAAATGTGACTTTTTTAAGAATGAAGGTTTAGTTTTGTTTGATTTTCATTAGATTTTGATTAGTGTTTCACAATTGTTATCATTTGTCAGCAGCGTAAATTCAGACTGAAAGTTTATAAGTTGTGTAAGTAGTTTTTTGAAGCAACTCCCAATACTAGAAGAAACAGAAAAAAAAAATCCTAATTTTATCATTTAATCCCAAGTTGATGTTTTTTGGATTCAAAGCTATATCAAAGCTATATTAGGGAACAACTTAATCCAATTCTATCCTGTAATTACATTACCAAGATATAAATTGCTAGGATTTTAGCTTTAATTTGTTAGAATAAATTTATGTTGATTTTATTTTTGTGATCCTACTTTTGATCCTACTATTGATCATTCTTGTGGTCCTACTATTTATTCAAACTGTTATTTGGATTGAATTTCAATTATAGACTAGAACTGTTTTATCGAAATAACTATTGAAATATATCGCAGTTTCCATATAAATCAGGATATTTCGTTAATGTAACTAAAGATCTTCTATTCAAGATTTAATAGATTAACTTGTAGAGAGATGTATTTAACTAAGTAGAAGATACAGTAAAACTCCGCTAATCCAGCATCCGATAATCCAGCACATTCAATGATCCGGCATTGGTCTAAGGGTATTTTTTACACTGAATAAGCCTTCCGGGCGCGTTCGGCAGAGTTCGCGGGCAATCGGCTGAGGTCGGGCATACTCGGCAGTGATGACAAATCTTCGTCCGCCATTTTGTGTCGTCTAGTGCTCACTTGTCAGTGCTACGGTACAGTGTCGCTTTGCCGTGAACGTTCAGTGTTGTGAGTTTGAGTTGAGTTTCTGTGCAATGTTTTCTAAACCAAGCACATCTAAAGAAGCAGTGAAGCATAAACATGTTACGCTTACAGTACAACAAAAGCTAGAAATAATTGATCGGATTGGGAAAGGTAAGATTATGGAAGAATACAATGTTGGTTCTTCAACAATGTATGACAATCTATTGTCCGTAATGAGTTTTTAAAGAAAAAACATGATTCAAAAAGACATTAGGTCTTATTTCTTACCAATGCAGTACCGTACACATATACTTTCCAATGTTATAAGTATTATAAGTATTAACAACAATAATGTATGTACTTAATATATAATGTCTTAGTACTGTACTATATTACTTAATGTACGAAATAAAGTAACTATACTGTACTGTATGTACTGTATTAAAATACTACATAAAAATATATTTTGTTGTTTTGTTTTTAACATTTTCCATCACTACCGAAATCAGAGAAATCACAATAGAACACGGAAAAATGGCCTGATACCTATTAATAGCCCTTTTGACTCTCTATTTTAGCGATATTTCCGCTATCCTCGCAATAACGGCTATTTTTAGGCGGCGCTTAGTAATCCGACATTTTCGGTAATTCGGCACTGCCGAAGTCCCGAACGTGCCGGATTACCGAGTGTCTACTGTACTAAGCAAATTGAAAATTTACTTTTTCATCCAATGCTAGGCCATTTGGTTCACACTTCGATCTAATCTACTATATGCAATACATCGTTGTCCTGAAAATTATAAGACTGTTTATATTTTAACCGAGAAACAGACATACGCAGAAGGAAGAGAATAAAACATCCAATCTGAGTTTGAATGTAAGCCACAAGTTAGAAGTCGATATTCCAGTTCTATCGATTGTGCCGCCCGACAGTGTAGTGCAAATGAAATTTGATGGTTACGTTCAAATTAGGAATCGTAATGTTTGGATTATAATGCAGACTAAAGAATATTTATAGTAAAGAATAGTAATGAATTTATTTGTTATTATTCGTATTTTATGTCTTTAAGTTAAAAAAAAAAAAGAATCAAATAAACGAAAATATAGTTCTTTATTTGAAGAGAAGTATTTATTTATTTGCAGTACAGAATAATTCTTCTATAATAAATTGTTTGATCTTTGAATAACAAATTAAGTTAAATAACTAAGTTAAAAAACTAATCAATGATTAACAATTCCTTAATTGAAATAAACGTATTTTAATTTTTATTACAATTTTTAAGAATAGTAAGGAAACATTCGAATATTGTAATAAAATTAAAATTAAATTTATAAAAAGAAGAATATTGAGTTTTTATTATTTATGCACTTCTGAATGGGATTGAACTTTTCAATTTGTTTAATTAGATTCTCGTTAGGGATTAATTTAAAAACAGCAAATCTATATTCGAAAGTTTTGAGTTACTAACATTCAAAGAAATCACAAAATGAGAAGACATTTCTTTGTCTAATTCGATTTATTTCCAGAGAGTTCGCCAGGAAATCAATTAGTATTATGCTGCAGAACGGAAGTTATGAACCGGAACTCAATACCGAAAGTAGAAACGGAAGTAATAAAAAGAGATGAAATGATAAAAGGAGATGAAATGTAATAAAAGCAGATGATTCCAAAGGGAATGACTTGTCATGATGTTGTATTGTTTATTTTAATATACTTAGTAAGACAATACTGCTCATTTATTTATTTTTTTAAATGTACTTTATCATTATTTGTGAAGCTCTGCCTAATAAAGAATATAATTTTTATCAGAAAAAAACACTATAATATTTATATAAAATAATAATATTTTTTGATAAAAGTAATTCGTTTTATGTTACCTGGTGTGGATTGATCTCTTTAAATTAGTATTAATGTAGAATATTCAGTTGGGAGTGTACATAAAATTACTATTTAATAATTCCTATTTAAAATATCCAGCTATTTTTCTTAACCTACTTTACAATTTCAAAGTGTGACTTACACAAACAGATTGACTGATTTGGTGTGTGTGTGTGTGTGTGTGTGTGTGTGTGTCTGTCCTCTAATAACTAGAAAATTACCTGATGGATCTTATTGAAACTTGGTATGCATATTCGAGGATTAAGGACGATGTAAGTCTTATATTAGAAATCTTTTCCAAATGGCTCCTTGTCGATAAATCACTCTAGAAGGCGACAATTTGAACTAATTGTATTGATTGTAATTGGAAAAGATTTGCAACTTTACGTTTTTGCCCAAAACAAAAACAAAACAAAGAAAAAAGTTAAATAAGTTTTAAGAATTCACATTTTAAAGAAAGCAGACTTTAAGTTCTTCGTACTTCTTGTTTGCTTTGAATTTTGATATTAATTATCTGTGTTAATCTTTCGAATTCATTCTTAACTCCCATTGCTCTTCTTTTTTTTTTTTTTTAAATTTTGATTCATTGCGCTTCACATAACTTTCAATGGCTTTCAGTTAATTTTCTCATGTGATCATTAGGATTTTGAACAATAATGTCTAATTTATAAAAATTGTTATAATAGTTTCAGCTTCTTTGCGTTTTAATAATGCTGTTTCACTTTTTTAAAATACTTATAATACAAGGAATAATGGTTTTCAAATTCCTACATCATAATGAAAATTTTCAAAAGAAATTCTGTCTGAATATCTGAAGATAAGGGTGTTTAAAACTCATTTAAAAAATTGTTTTCTAATAACGAAGGGAATTCCTGGAGTGGTTTCAACCGTTGTTTACTATTAGATAGGAATTTGTGTTTTGACCATAGGATATTTTCAAAAAATATTGCAAAGAAATATATTAAGTTATTGTTCTACGAAATACCTTACAATTTGGGTAAAAATAACTACCAGAATTTAGAAGATAGACTGTATTGAAACTTTCTCTTTTTTTTTTTTTCTTATTTTAGAATCAAAGTTCTTGCGAATAGTTAAAGTTTGATGAATAGGAATTTTGAAACCTTTAACCTTCTCTTGTTTTCAATTTTGTTGGCGTTTGCATGAGAGAACAACAATTGTTTTGAATGGTGATCCTCTGTCTCTTTATTTACGCTGGTGTCTGGGTTTTAACAACAGCGAAAGGCATCGTTGGACTCCATCGGTTTCTTTATTATGAGGTAATTCTATCACTTGTGTGAGCAGCAGAGCATTCTACTGGATCTACGCATTAACATCCGGTTCCTTCTGAATCCTGAATGCGGAAGAGAACATCCGCTTATTGCGGAACGTGGAAACATATACTGAAGGAAAAACACGGCCTGTTTAAAATTTAGACTTTAGTAACTCGTGGCGGAAATTAATTAATTTAAAGAGAAGTGTAATTCATTCATTAATTCACATTATATTAGCTATATTCAGAAACAGTACTTGTCATAAATGATAAATGAAAATTAACAAGTAGTTCCTGAAATTTACTTACTTTAAAATTTGCGAATTTTTTTTTTTTTTTTTTACTTTTCTTTGTTTAATAAAATCATGGCTAAAATACAGACGAGTCTCTGTTTAGTATTAAATTTTAAATGTGCTGAACACAAACATTAGAAAATTTCCATTTCTGAAATAATTATTTAGATCCATATTCTTTAATTTAATTGTTGAAATCCTAATTAGTTTTAATTACATTATAGCTCTCGCAGATTTTAAGAGGCTTAAAAGACTTATTAATATCACAAAAATTATTTTGGCTTATTTTTGTTTTCTTATTTCTCGACAAAGAGCCATGTGAGAAAAATTGATATAAAGTATACAACATCTTTTTTCAAGTTCTTATAACTTCAGATTTTCCATCTATTAAATGGAAATGTTCAAACGGCACAGAAACCCATCCATCGTTGTAGTTGCATGGTACGCTCAAGTAACAATGACTATATAGACTTAGAGTGACGACTCTAATATCCTATAATGTACTGTCTGTTTTAGAGCTAAAAGAGTAAATTCAACAAAGGTGCACAATGAATTTTATGTTCGTTTTGTTCCGTCGCGTCGTATAATGAATACGATCAGCAAAACTGAAAAGCTATTTTTCTTAGAAGGCTGAATTTTTTTTGAAAAGCATAGGTTACTAAACAGGCATAAAAAATACCTAAATTTGCATTTCTTGCAGATAATGACAGAAAAAATATGTTTAACTACTTCCAAAAAAAAGCCGAAATTTTTGCTTATCTTATTATTTATGCATCTTAGAAACAGATAACTTCTAATACTAAATTCAATTAAAATTTAATAAAAATCTTTCCCTACAACTTTCCGAAAAATGCTGTCGGCCTAACTCGACTCTTTCACAAGCATATTTTTGAAGAAAAAGATGTTTTTCAAATTTGAATTATTTTTCCTTTCCTAATTCAGAAAATATCCTGAATGGTTTAACTGTTCCTTCATAATAAATTTCTTTTTCTGGAAGTTATTAGTAGAATTTCAGGCACCACACTTCTTTTTTTTCCTCAAAAACGATTCTCTTCATCTAGAATGTTCAAAATTTCACAAAGTTCAACTGTAGTAAAAATGAAAGCTTAATTTCTGAAGAGTGGGTTCAGTTATAAACCAATTGCAGCAACTGATCTAATCTCACTAATTCACAATGTCAGTTAAAGTAAAGCTAGCAGAAAATTTCACTACATTTGAAACAAGCCTCTGGGGAAGGAGTTTCAGGCCTAGTTTTCCTAAAATATCATTTTTAAAAATGTCAGTATTATATTTTTGTTCTTTTTGTAAGTACTCAAAAGAATAGCGTACATTTATTTTCAAATTATAATATCTACTGAATACTAATAGTACAAATGTTCTATTTTCTGAAAAAAAAATTGAATTAGAATTACTTATTTACGTTATTCCTAAATTGGATTAATTTTAATCATATCAAACCAATCGTCAATCAATAAATTACATAAACGAATTAAACATCCCTTATTTAAGACGTCGATAGAAATTCATTGTTGCTTTTTTATAGGAATTTTTGTCGCCTTCTAGCACTAGTCTCTCGACAAGAATCCACTTAGAAATGGATTTTAAACATAGAAGTTTGCCTGTCTCTAGTCCTTGAATATACATATTAAGTTTCAAGAAGATTCATTCATCAGTTCAAAAGTTATTAGGACATAATCACACACATAAATTCATACAAACGTAAGTTACATATACACTCACAATCACGCATACATACTCATTTTCTGCAAATAACTTTTTTCGGATAGCCCAATAAAATTCATAAACCAATGAAAAAATAGTAAGACTTCAATTTAAAGTAACGGTAAAATAATAAGAACAACACACTGGGTTAAAATTCATGATATATTAAAATTTACTAAAAAATACTAAAACATGCAAGCTTTCCAACCGTCCTGCGGTTCGTTTTCAAGCAAATAAATTTACAATTCAAATGACAATTATAAGAAGAACAGAAAACTAAAACATGGTCGAATACACGTGGAGGACGGGTCCAATGACAGGCCTGAGTTGAAGTCACAACAGCCACTCCAGTCCATTTCCATTGCCCTTGAGGGATGACATCTTTACGCCTAATGAAAAAACCTACAAAATTTCCATAAGCAATAACATTACATCAAAAGAACTGATTACAACTATTATAACATAGCTTTATATATGAAACAAATACCAAATTTAACTAGATAAACTAAAAACTAGAATCAAAAAAGAAAGAAAAAAATAAAAGAAAAAATAAAGAATTTTTTTTCCCTTTTCTTTTTCTTTTTATTTTTAAATAAAAAAAAAAAAAAAATTCTTTTCCTTCTTTTTTCATTTTACAAAAACTTTTTATAATTCCGAATTTCTAGCGAACCCATAGTGCGATAGAGCTTGAACGGATAATACCTCATTGTAAGAAAGGGGGTCAGTAAGTATATGAAATGATTCCTTGCACTTACGAAGAAAATCATTAAGTTCATTACAAATAACAATTGAATTTCCGAAATCTAAAACGTGATTCGAGTCCCTAGCACGCAAAAAAAGTAAGGTAATTTTGGTGCTTGTTATGGACAGCACTTTCATGCTGGGAAATGCGTTTCTTGAATGCTTACCGAGTTTCGCCGATGTACCGGCAGGTGACATTGATGCAGGTGGCCTTCAAGCTATATCGCACTATGGGTTCGCTAGAAATCCGGA
>JAFIDM010009631.1:226228059-226270184 GCA_023159025.1 Thereuonema tuberculata
ATTTTAACAAAATAAAAGAAAAGAAAAAATTGATTTACCAGTTTCAACAATAACAATAACGAATGTCCAACAGCCAATACCAATAATCTTGTCTGGACAACAATGACGGCATATGCATCGTCATTGTCCCTTGCTTGTTGATTATTGAGCGAGTGGCTACACTGCCGAAATTATGTAAAAACCGAGGTTTTACAAACTCTCTGATAAATTTTGCGCATGAACTTCATGTATTTGAGTGTAAACTTCATTTATGTTGGAAAGAAAATTTCAATACGCTGATGATAATTGTGTAATCGCGATCCGTCGCCGTGAATTGGGGAAAATAGAGACGCCATCTTTAAACATGGGCGTGACGTCATGCCTGACTTGTTCCAACGCTGCACTGGGATTGGTTATTTCAAATTAAAAATTTACAAATTTACAAATTATAAATTTACAAATTTACAAAGGTCGTACAACTTTTGTCTATTAGTAGGATGATTTTAATTAATAATTAGCAGTTTTGGAAACATTTTTAAAATTTTTTATATTCAAAAATGAAGGAAATTATTAATATTACTATTATGTTGAAGTTTCAAACCTTTTGTTTCCCTAGCTAACACAATATGGCGGTTCAAGAACCAAAGCACATATTGCCAAGTGTAAAGACGTGTGCAGGAATGATTAGGGATGTGTGGTTGTGTCCATAAATTTTCTAACTATGCGTGTTGTGTTGAGTATCACTGCCTTCTGTAGTTGTGCATAAGTGTTTTTATGAAGTCCTAGTGTGTTAAGGCTGTGGTGCAATGTGTGAGGCACTAGACCAGTGGCGGACAGGATGATGGGTACAACATGTACTCGGTCCTGTCTCCACTGCTTCTGGAGCTCGTGTGCTAGGTCGGGGTATTTACTGATATTATCTGTGTGAGTTTTCTGCATGTTCTTGCTGATAGGCACTGCAATATCAATTAGATAGGTCTGTTTGTTGACCTTATCAACAAGTGTGATGTCAGGTCTGTTGTGATGCATGGTTTTGTCTGTAAAGATGGGACGGTCCCAGTACAGCTTATGTGAGGATGACTCTAATACGCTTTGTGGTATGTACTTGTAGTACGGGACCGTGTTCTTAATAAGTGAGTGTTTGTGTGCTAGCTGTTGATGAACAATCGACGCTACCTGATTGTGTCGGTGGAGGAAATCTGTTTGGGAGAGAAGGGGCCAAACATGATATTATGTGGTCGATCGTCTCATGCGTAGTGTGGCATTTCCTGCATGTGTCGTCATGCGTGTTTGCGTCGTGTAGGATGTGTTTCTTGTAGTTGCGTGTGGGGATGACTTGGTCCTGTATCGCGATCATGAACCCTTCGGTCTACCCAAACAGCTCGCCAATCGTCAGCCATCTGTTCGACGCTTCCATGTCGACATGAGGCTGGCAGAGTTCATGGTGAGGTCTGCCATGGAGTTCCTTACGAGCCCACGATTCACGCAGCTGCTGAGTGTGGATGTTAGGGATGGTGAGTGTTGGAGAAGGGTTTTCGAGATCCCGGGGTGTGAGGTGTGTGTCAGCCTTGACAATGTTTTAGTGTAGTGAGGAGTGTTGTGCTCTTTGGTGGAAGTCTTCCCTAAGTATGTGTACTTGTTTTGCATTATTATTATGTAAAAGATTCAAACCTTGGGTTTCCCCAGCAAAGATAACATGGCGGGTCAAGGACCAAACCACATATTGCCAAGTGTAAAAAAGTGTGCAATAATGGTTAGGGATGTGTGTCATTAAATTTCCAAACTATGCGTGTTGTGTTGAGCACCCAGACTTCTGGATTTGTGCTAACTGCTTTTGTGAAGTCCTAGTGTGGTAAGGCTCTGGTTCAATGTGTGAGGCACCAGACCAGTGGCGGACAGAACGATGGGTACAACAAGTACTCGGTCCTGCCTCCACTGCTTCTGGAGCTCGTATGCTAGATCGGTGTATTTACTGATCATGTCTGTGCCAATGAGATAGGTTTGTTGGCCTTATCAACAAGTGTGTTGCCAGGTCTGTTGTGATGTATGGTTTTGTTCGTTTGAATGGGGCGGTCCTAGTACAGCTTATGTGAGGGTGACTAGTAAGCTTTGTGGTGTGTACTTTACGGGAGCGTGTTCCTAATAAGTGAGTGTCTGTGGGGTAGCTGTTGATGAACGATCGACGCTACCTGATTGTGTCGGTGGAAGTTGTGTCGGTGGAGGTAGAAAGAAGGGGACAGCCTGATATTATGTGGTCGATCGTCTCATGCGTAGTGTGGCATTTCGTGCATGTGTCGTCTTGCGTGTTTGCATCGTGAAGAATTTGTTTCTTTTAGTTGCGTGTGGAGATGACTTGATCCTGTATCGCGATCATGTCTCCCCAAACAGCTCATCACTCGTCGACCTGAGGCTGACTGAGTTCGTGGCGATGCCTTCCATGGAGTTCCTTATGAGCCCATGATTCACGCAGCTGCTGAGTGTCAGTCTCGGGGTGGTGTGTACTTGAGAAGGGTTTTCGAGGTCGAGGAGTGTGAGGTGTGTGTGTGTCAGCCTTGACAATGGCTGAGTGGAGTGAGGAGTGTTGTGCTCTTTGGTGGAATTGTTCCTTAAGTGTGTGTATTGTTTTTCGTATTTGGTTGATGACCTCCCTCCTTGCGGGGAAGAGTCATCCTTTCCGTAGCGGACTTGGGGTGGTGAATGTAGGGCGTGTTTTGCGTTGTAGTGCTTCGAGTTCGGTGTTTGTCCAAGGAATTATGCCTAATGAATATGTTAGTGTGGGGACGACAAAAGTGTTGATGGCTTTAATTTTATTTCTGGCGTTGAGTTGTGTTTTGAGGATATTGTGAACGCGAGCACAGTATGTGCTCTTCAGTGCGTTTTTGATGTTTGCGTTGTCAATGACGCGCGCTAACTGGAAGCCTAGGTAATTGTAGGTCTCTCCCTCTTCCATGGATTAGATAGTCAACCCATGGTCCAGTTCAAAACTCTCCAAATTCCAAGTCTTCCCGCGTATTATATGTACCTTGCGGAATTTGTCGATTCGAAATTCCTCCCAATGTTTTTGGTGAACTGTGTGGTGACTTGTAGTAAATTAAGAAGTTGTGCGTTGTTTGTAGCGTAGTATTTAATATCATCCATGTAGAGTAAGTGTGTGATTTTGTATGGTGTCAGAGTGCCTGAGATAAGTCTATAACCGTGTTGTGTGTTGTCTAGCAAGCGGCTCAATGGATGCAAAGCGAGGCAGAACCAAAGAGGACTCAAGGAGTCTCCTAGAGAATACCTCTCCTTTTGGGAATTGGGACTGTAGTGATGGAGGTGTTGGAGGTACATAGGTGCAATGTTGTGTTCCATCTTTTCATCGTGACATCCAAGAATGTGGTGATCTTGGGGTGTATTTTGTAGAGTTGAAGAGTGTGTAAAAGCCAGGAATGAGGGATTGGATCAAATGCCTTCTTGTAGTCGTTGTGTAAGTTCCAATTCTTCGCGCGCGCCTGCCTCAGGATTATCGAGTCAATAAGGAGTTGCTCCTTACAATCCTGGGAATTCCTGCATTTGTTCGAAAAGGATCTTATGTGTCTCGATTTTTATGTAGATTTTGTCTGTAGGTGAGGAGTTTGGAAAGTGTGGGGAGGCAAGTGATTGGACGATAGTTTGCAGGGTGCACTGTTTCAGTGTTCTTGTTCTGTAGGTATGTGACACCCTGTGTGAGGAAAAGAAGCATATGTTTTGGGTATTGGATTTTGTCAGTGAGCGTAAGAGCTAGCTTTCTATGCAGAGACGTTAATCTCTTGATCCAGAAGTTCTGGACACCGTCTGCACAAGAAACCTTCTAGTTGTGTGCAGGTTTTAGTGTTGTCTGTATGTCTGCGGGAGTAATATGATGGAAGAGAATGTAGGATAAGTGTTCAGTGAGTTGTTGTGATCCCCTCTGTGATTTCCTCTGTGATCTATGATCATGTGATCCATGTTCCTCTGTGATCCATGATGCTTTAATTGTGGGGGATAGGGTTGGACCACATAAACGTATTCATGTAATGCATCGCTTGTGGGAGTGTTTGTGTTGGGTGTAGTAGAGGGAGATGTAAGGGATGTGTAGAATATTTTCTCATTGTATTGGAAAGTGTTGTTCTGTTGTTTGCGCAGATTGCACTGTTTGTATCTTTGTAATCTTTTTGCAAGTGCACTTACGTTTTTGTTTCAGTGTGGTGAGATGTTCCTGAATCTGGATATGATGGTTGAGTTTGAAGGGCGAGTGTTTATATGCTTAAATATCATCCTAACCTGGGTCATAAGTTTCTTTGTTTTGTTTCCTGCACAGTATTATGTGAGCCAGGCTATGTCTCTAAGATCGCTGATGAGGCCCTCAAGGCGACGTCTCCAAGGGGGAATGTATTCTTGTGACCGTGCAGTGGGAGGTATGTGGTGTTGTTTGATTCCAAGTGCCTGTACGGTTTCATTGTAATATCTCTAACCGTTTGGCCACTCCAGAGTGTGACATCCAGACAGGATAAAAGCAAGAGCTGTCTCCTAGCGGTTTTACAGGCAAGCTGTAACCTAGGGGCCGCTAAAAATTACAAATTAAGAAGCTTTTTACATTCAAAAACTTAATGATAAATTAATAAATCGAAAGCACGAAATTCCTATGTTAACAAATATTTTTATTGTTAAGTGATTAAGTTTTATTTTTATCTTGTTGGTTGATTAATGTGCTATTATTGTTAATTTCTTTTGTATGTAACAGTGATATCATGTTTTTTGTTGATTGTTAAAATGTTATACTTTTCCTTTATTAATTTAGTTAAAGTACCCCCGTTCAACTGATCTGAAACAGACCCTTTGGGGCACGGTAGGTTAGGCTCCCAACATATAGCCTACGGGACGAAGTTGGGATCGAGGGGCCGGACCGACGCCCGCCCGTCTTTAACTCCCGGGAAAGAAATCCGGTACCCATTTTACAGAGGGCTGGGTAGACCCTAGGATCCGTTTGGCGGAGAAAGAGCGTGAAAAAATTCCCACCCTTTGCCGAGGCCGGGAATCAAACCCGAATCCTCCAACCCGCAGCCAAGCGCCCTAGCCTACTCCTTTTTAAATTTTCCAAGTTATTATTCTCTTTGCAAATATAAAAAAAATCGTTACGAAACATATGAGTGAAATTAAATTTAATAAACATTTTTCCTTAAAAAAATCTGTAATCAAAAAAATATATATATTCAAAACGATATTTCTTTCTACATATTAACTATCTATCTAATTACATTTATAGTTTACAATCATATAAATTACATTTATAGTTTACAATCATATATTATATAAAATCTTTTATTTCTCTGTCTGTCTATCTGTCTGGCGCAATTGTTGTGATTTGTGAAAAATAGAAATAATTTCTACAAAGTTCGCTACGGGAATCGAACCTGCAACCTTCTGCGAGAACCTTTTATTTATTCAGGTGTAGCCTTATATTTCTTTACTTTATTATATATATCTCTGCACGTTAAACTTTAAAAACTGATGGTTTTTTGGGTTCTCAATCCTTGATTAAATTCTTTTAAGCCCGGGTGGTTGCTGGAACGAAGAATTTGAGGCCGTGCGGTGTACGATTATTTATCATTGTTGCGTTGACTTTGCTCGAGGACCATTTCGGGGAGCTGAAATGATTTTCGCATATTTGTATCGCACTCTGAGCTACCATCAAGGGTATATCTGGCTGAAGAAGCCTAATAAAGCTGAAACAAGTAACCCAGATTCCCCACATGATAGCTCAGGGTGCGAGAACTTTTTGTTTATTCAGGTGCAGCTTTGTATTTCTTCACTTTATTTATTACACTTTCAATAAGCAGTAACATTCTTGAAACTATCTTAAAAACTCAGCTTTCTGGTTCATGTTTGCATTATCATGGTCACTAATAGAATTCTCGCACAAAATTTCACTACTGTTTAAGAGTTCGGAAAAGTAATAGGAAATAAGTGAATAATTTATAGGTCTATTCTTTTCCAAAAGAAGGAAAGATTTTTTTCCTCTCGTAATTCCTTTCCCGGAACTTTCTCAGAGTAGCTCTTGAGTTATCGATTTTCCATTTGGATGTGAAATCCTTCAATGCCTGCTGGGTCAGTGATGAGTCGTTCAAATAATCACTCCCCCCCCCCCCCTCCAAAAAAAAAAGTCAGTCCACCTTCAAAAATTCTAAGAACATTTAACCCAAGTAGATAATGGATTTCTTAGAAGCCAAACGAAGAACCTTTCTTGAAGTTTCCCTTTAATGTCACTATTAAAAGCCAGATAATACAGTATTAACCAAAATGAATTTGTATGTTTTATGTAGGAATTTTCCTTTTTTAATAAATTCAAAATAAAAAATAACAAAAGTAGATGCCAAAAGATATTTTAAAATGTCTCTGACGTTTTAATCTTCCATAATTGAAAAGGAGATCAAGAAATAAAAATATTGAACTTAATAAATGAATATAAAAAAAATAAGGCAAATTCTTGTATTCATAAAATATATTCATACAATATATTTTACAAGAAATTAGATAAAATTAATTCTGATGGTAATGAAATATGCAAGTGATGCCTTTTTTTTAACGCAAAAAACTTTACATTATTATTACAAATTTGTTTTAATTGCAGTTTTATTTTCTGTAAGTTATTCTGTATGATACAATGCTACTCCAGTTATGTAGTTGAGTATTACACCATAGGTGCTAAGCCATTGCTGCATTGCCAGATACTTACAAGTAAATGAATAGTGGAAGATATTACGAATAATTTCCTAGAAAGAATCTAGAAAATAAAGCTCACCAAATCAATTAGCATCCATGTGTCACCTCTAGTAATTTTTGAAGCTTTGGATGCTTTTCTTGTAACTTGGTATGTATACTTAACGACTAGAGAAGATTTTAACTTTTATCTTTGAAATCTTTTCAAAATGGACCTTTGTTGATAAAATACCATAATAAGGCTACAAAAATAGCATTACAATCGATGTCTTAAACAATGATCATTTATCTAATCGATAGATTATCGCGAGATTTAATAACAGTCAAATTCATTCGATTTCGAATTAAATAATTAGGTTTTAATTATTTTTTCATAAAAAGAAAATTTGCACTATGTAATATAATGCTATTATATATTCAACAGATATTATAATTAGAATATAAATCTAGGCTTTTCGTTTACATGCCTTGAAGAAAAATACAGTGCTTGATAAAAGTACAAGACCACCTCACATTCAATATCTTTTTTTTAAGAAAAAAGACTCAAGTTTCCACTTCGTATCTTTGAGATCATTTCAAACAATGGAAGATGCACCAAATATTAGCATGAAATTAATTAAACAAAATTATTACTAAGTGAAGCATGGTTTTATATTTTTGTCACAAGGAAAACATTTTCAGATTTAAGATTGAACGGAGTTTTAGTTTGTGCTTTTTTGGTTGAAAATTGTTTGCGATTTGAATGTTATTTATTTAAGCTAAAAGGAGCTACTATTGTTCAAATACATTAATTTATTACACTTATGGTCTGTATGAGTCTGATTTCTAAAAAAAAACATCTAATATGAGGTGTACTTATACTTTGTCGAGCATTGTAAGGCAAGAAGCTTGTCCTTATGCATTTTTAAAATTTAATGTAGGCTTTTCATAAAACATTTTTCTGTACTTTTAATAAAACCTTTTTTGTATTTTTGTATGCACTTAATAGGGGAGAGTTGGACAAAATGGGAACAGCGGATCAAACGTCCTATGTCGGTGAGAGATGCAACTGAAGTCCTTGTAGGCACTCAAAGAAACACATCTTTTTAAGATTTATTCTCACGTGGCTCATGCGACAATTAAACCAACACTTGATTAAGCTCGTGGATGTCACAAGGCATTCGCGTGACAACAATGCGTTGACTGCGCTTCAAGAACATGAAAAAATGCTGAACTTCGGAGGCTAAACTAATTATCCTAAATGAGAAAATTAAATTGTGTGTCCGCAAAATTTAGGGTTAGAAATTTTAGGGTTAGAAATTCAATGCAGGAATTTTTACACTGTATATTAGAATGACAATCATTAACAAAATTTCAATTAAAATTGAAAGAATTAAAAAAAAAAATTCTGCTCTTACAGATTTTTCGATTATTTTAGTAGAGCTCAGTAAGAAATAGATTATTAAATATAAAAATAATTATTATCCTACAATACATCTAATTGTAATGTTTGCACATTCAATGAAGTTCATAAATATATTAACAATGAAATATATTTGAAAAATTCAAAAAGTAGGGGAAGGTGTTGTACCTTTGACCAGTTTTCACTAAATGAATTTTCTAATTTTTTGTACTCAAGTAAATCCTTACCTGAATGGATACCTGTGATCTTCACGCATCTTGTCATCAACTGCATGTGTTTTATATGTTATATTTTGATTAAAAATATTTTATTTTTATTTTACAAAAAAACTGTACCTTGTGGTCAAAGGTACAACTACGTGTTGTACCTTTGACCGGAGGGTATTGTACCTTTGACCAGACGGTAGTAGAAACTGACAGTTAGATACAAGTTATTTAATTAACATTTTTATTCAGAAATGTATACATTTGGCAAATATATGCAATTCAAAGTAGAGTAATAAAACATGAAATAAATTTTAATGGCCTAAGTAGCCTACTTCTGCCCGTTTACTCTACATTATACAATGAAAAATCAACTCCAAAAGATAAGACATTTTTAGTCGAGCTGGCTGTGCTGCCAGCTGTGGTTGCTTTTGGTAGCCTGGCCACAATATCTTATAGTTCTACGTCGTAGAGCTGGTTATTTTCTTGGATGAATTTTCCATCTCCGGTAGTTTTTTTCAAATATTTAACTTAAAATAATCACATGCTGCTTCCTTTATTTGGGCCTCAAAGTATTTCTCGGTTTTTTTGTTGTTGTTGTTGTTGTTGTTAGCTTGACAAGGACATAACTTTCGTCAACTAAATCTTGTTTTTCAAAGTTTAATTCCTTCTCCAACTCATAGCCTTCATCTGAAAGATCGAAAACACTGTCCCCTGAAGAAAATTCAACATCAGACTCAAAGTCGTGGACAAACAATCGATTGTTTACTATCTTTGGATAAGATTTGGTAAAAAAATAAAAATTTGGCAAAAAATATTTGAATTTCCATCTTACATAATGCTAAAATGACTATAAGTAAAAACATTTGCATATTATTAAGTAATGTTGTACCTTTGACCTGGTCAGAGGAACAACACCCTGCTGTGGTCAAAGATACAACATCAGTCGAACTTACGTTTCACGCCATGCTACAATTTTTAGGTTAATCCAGTTATATTAAAAGTCCTAACAATGAATCTATAGGCATAGATGTATTGCTCATTCTTGTTAAAATAATAATCAAAAGAAAACAAAAATCAAGATTAAATATTAACGTGCTATATTAAAATTAACACATTGCCAACTATATTAGCACTTAAAGAATTCAACGAAAAATAAGACAATTACATATAAATATAAACCACAACGACGTACGTTTCAGAATCCCGTAATAGATTCTGTTTTCAAGTAAACAAAAGAAAAATAAAAATAAACGACCTGGATTAAGGCCTATAACAGCGACGTTTCCACTCTACACCCTAGCGGCCAGATTAGAAAACATGGGGAATATTAAATGTAAAAACGCTATAATACAGGACTATAGACCACATTCAAGCACTTTTTGGTAAACGTAAATTGAAATACCTACGAGAATTCTACGAATCATGTGTCATTAGAACGATTCAGAGTTACAATCAGGACCTGTCTACTAAAAATGTGCTTGAATATGGTCTGTAGTCCTGTATTATAGAATTTTTACATTTAATATTCCCTATGTTTTCTAATCTGGCCGCTAAGGTGTAGAGTGGAAACGTCGCTGTTATAGGCCTTAATCCAGGTCGTTTATTTTTCTTTTTCTTTTGTTTACTTGAAAACAGAATCTATTACGAGATTCTGAAACGTATGTCGTTGTGGTTTATATTTATATGTAATTGTCTTATTTTTCGTTGAATTCTTCAAGTGCTAATATAGTTGGCAATGTGTTAAGAAAACAAAAATTTTATTAAAGAAACATTCACTTGCAAAATACTTACTTTTTGGTGATGGAATTATAAAAACATTTTTCACTCCTTGCAAGTTAAAGATCTAACTGCTACTGAAGGTTTAAAGGCGCAAATAGTGTGAATATTACACATTAAACAGAAAAGCTTTTAATGTATGCTCATAGATGACATCACAATCAAGGGTGGTCAAAGGTACAACACCTTCCCCTAAATGATTTATCCAAATAGCTGAATTTTGTAAATATGCCAAGACTGTATTTACATCAGCTAAAAATATGAAAGACTGAATTCTTTTAATTAAGTAAGTTAATTTAAACAAAAGATTTAATTTATTTCTTTTCTATTAATTTGTGCCACGTTAAATCTTTTGTTTAAATTTATCAGGTTAGCTAAATTAGGCCTTCGTTCTTTTATATTCAAATTCTTTTGTTCCTGACGGTTCCGCAGGCCAGAATTTGCAATTATGCCTGTTTTGGTACCTTTTTTAAACGAATTTTGTTTTGGAGGAGGCTACAGCCGAGAGCGAGTATGGTAACCCTTAACACTTTGCACTATCTGAGCATTTCATCTGAGTTGGGACTTGGCTGACGAGTCCATAAAAAGGACTTAATGGCCGTCCCAGACTTTAACCGATAAAAGGTATGATTTTTATTTTAAATTAAGTTAAATTAAATATAAATATTAAGTAAAACGAAAATTATAATAAAAAAAATAGATTAAAATAAATCTGGATTATTCTTTTTTTTCCTTTCTTTTTTTTCAGTTGGCTTTATTTTGAATAATTAAATTGGACATTTTACTTTTCAATTCTTTAAATTTATTGATGTAACGATATAAAACTTAACATATCAAAATTAGATTGATTTTCGAGTTTTTATTCTGTTTTTATTCTACCTCAGTATTCCTTACTTTGCTTTTCATAATTGAAATTCATATCTATATCAGGTTCTATTTCTTGAACAAAGGATTTTCTGTCTCAGTTTGCAAAATAAGTTCTGTTTTCAATGTGGCAGATAACTTCCTTCCAAAAACAAACACTTCGTAAGGGAAACAACCACAACCTCAACATCAGAGCAAACACAAGAGACAATGTATCATAAACTTGAAAGGATTAACACAGAACCGGATGACACTCGCTGTGTGGGTAGAAATTGCAGACATCAGAATAGAAAATAACCCAGGGATTTAATCTTCTTCTAAAGAAAACGATAAAGAAAAATTATGATCACTGTTGTCTTCTTCCTGTTTCTGTAAGATTATGTTGAAATGACCCAAAGCCCAAAGGCATAAATTGTTCTGTCAGCAGTAACGCAGACTTTCCATTTCCCTTATGATCACCGTTTGTGCTATGGAGAGAAATGAGAAAATCCAATGAATTGGAAGTTGGAACCTTATGAAATCACCTTATGCAATTTAGTGAAAATTATTAAAAAGATAAACATTCATTGTTAATACAGGACAGAAATTCATTGTTTCGGTTTTAATGCTTTTTTTTTTTTTGTGGGAATGTTTTACACATTCAAGTGCTAGTTTCTCTATAAAGATCAGTACGAAAAATTATTGAAATAGTAATATTAAATCGCTTCTTCTCGGCAAAAAATATAGTCAAATATCAAGAAGATCCATGCAGAGGTTCGAAGTTATTATGGATAGATCTGGAGACACTTACACATACACTTACCGACTGGTTTTTGAGATTTAGAAATCTATTATATTTGTATGAAAGGACAGAAAAAATAAGAAAAATGAATTAAAAGAGAAGTGTCGGAAAATCAAAAGAAAGCCCGAAGATGAGAGGAAATACGAGAATTTCGGATACACTGAATAAATAACTTATAAACAAAATAGTTATTTACTTAAGTAAACAGTAGTTATAACAGCATTAATTTATAATGATGCTAAGTTTTCTTTATAAATTTTTAAGTGTAAACTTTTGATGCTGATAGAAAACTAGATGAAGCTTTGTAAGACTAGTATTTTATTTCCTCTGACTCCATTCCTCTTAACTCATATGGATTTAAGTTGAAGCATTGTTTGCTTTTGTCTTTACAATTCAAGTAAAAAATCCTGAAGATAATGGAAACGCTTTTCATGTTTGTAATCGATTCAGGAAGGAAAATAAAAGTAAACTGGGAAAAAGAAACAATCAACAGTAAAGGAATATCAAAATCTGTTTCTTTTCTTACAATTTACATGTAAGTAAGTAAGTAAGTAAGTTTATTTAACTTCAATCGGGGTTTTACCCTTTACAAGTTATATGATTCCAAAGCTGTTAGACTATTATTTTACATTATACAATTTTTTAGTTTTTAATTACAACAATGTAAGTTAATCCTAAATTAAATTTGATTTTAACTACAATTTACATGTTGGCAAAGCTCTACACGAAAGGAAATGTTGACAGGAAATAATTTTGAAAGGATGTGGTGAAGGTCACTAACAGTTAAATTGAAACCACTCATTGATTTGCTGCAGGCTACTGTTACTCGTAGAATTGATCAAAACCAATGTATTAGTGAAAGCAGTTAACGGAAAGAAAAACATTGAAGACAGTTTTCACTCTATTTCGTCTCCGGAAAAAAGTATCTGGAATCAACTAATTGGAAAGGAGAAGAAAAATATAAACAGAAGAAACAGAACAAAGTCACTCTGAGAGCTGGTATTGGTAAACAAAATAAGAAAAGCGTGAATTTATTTAAAGGCTTGTTAAATTACGCAATATATCTCTTAAAATAATATACGGTGTATTAATTATAGCCTAAAATATATTAAATAAGTAAGATATATGATGGAACTTAAAAGTTGCTTCCACTTTTACAATTTGAAAACAAATAAAAACAAGAAGTTCTTGAAAGAACTTGAATCTACTTTCCTTGAAATCTTGTGTTGTACTTTTATTTGTTTCTTTATTTTTAAGTTGTGAAAATGATACAAAAGAAAATCCTTAATTCCTTTTTTAAAATATAATTGTTGTTGAATATATACAGTAATTTTTATTTTACATTTTACGAGAAAATTAATTGAATATTTACTCAAGATGTCAGAACCCAATTAATTTAAATCATTATAAAGCTCGCACAGACACTAAGAGGATTAATAAACAGATTATATATTTGTTTAAGATATCAATACAAATATATTGTTGCGATTCTAATTCTTTTCTATTGCAATTGATAGTTACCTTCTCGCTCTAACGTGCACGCCAAATTTCAAAGACATCCATTGAGGTCGGTTAAAATGTTGTAACGGGAACACACTGACAGACGGAGTGATTTGATGAGTCTCACTTTTATAGGAAAATAGATTTAAAGTGGAATTAGTGAAAGATTAAAGTAAAAAAAATAAATTAAAGATATCTTAGAGACAAAAAAAAAATAGTAAAAATCTTACAGTGAAAAATCTACTTCATACAGGGTGTACCTGAAATGTGCTGCCAAACTTAAAGGTTGTATTCAATCATGCAAAACAACGAATAAATGTCATATAGACATGGGTCTGGAAATGCGTTATTTCCAAGATATGAACGATGAAAAGCCACAGAGGTGTTGGCCTTTACGTCGTATCGTAGTCATTAAAGTCATGCTTACAGGGATTTCCTGGAAAATGAGTTGCCTACATGTCTGGAGGATGTTCCTTTGCACACTCGTCGTCATATGTGATTCATGCATGATGGTGCGCAACCTCATTTCAGCTATACAGTCCGACGTCTTCTGAACCAACGTTATCCTGACCGTTGGATTGGAAGAGGGGACCAACAGCATGGCCTGCTCGTTCCCCTCATTTAAAGCCTCTGGACTTTTTCGTATGGGATTATCTTAAAGCATTAGTGTAACCACACCGGTTCCTGACGCCCACGCACTGCATGATTGGATGGGTGCAACACAATTCGACGTGCACCTGGCATCATCGACCGAGTTCGGCAGTCGATGGAACGACGTTGTGTGGCGCGCATTGCAGCCAGTGGAGGACATTTCGAGCACTTTCTGTGAAACTGAGCGACTGTACGGCCAACACCTCTGTATTATTGCAACGTTCGTATCTTGGAAATAAAGCATTTCTAGACCTACGTTTATATGACATTTACTCGTTGTTTTGCAAGATTGAATACAACTTTTATGTTTAGAACTGTTATGTTTACAACCTTTATGTTTGGCAGCACATTTCAGGTACACCCTATATATTAAATAATAAAATTACATTTTAATAAAAGTATGTAGGCCTATTGTAAAACATACTGTAGTTAATAAAACTCGCTTGAAACATTGAAAGTCAAATAAGCTTTATTATTAAAAACTTATTTGTGAATAGTGTAAATTGCTCTTTTCAGCAAATTTTGTAAAATAGACTTATTTGAATAAATAGTCATGATTAAACAGAAAAACAAATTCTAACCCTTCTTCAACCACCACTCACCGAAATAAATCATAAAAATAAATAATAAAAGTAAATAAATGAATTAATAAATAATTAATAAATATTTTAACAAGTATTAAATTGGAATTGATATTTAAGAATTAAGTTGATATTTGAAATTACAAAGTTTCATTGTATTAAGTTGGACCATAAATAAGCATCATATCAAATTTAGAAGAAATCCTAGCCGTTTAAAATGAGGGATTTTAGAGGCCAGTTTTGAGGAATGGCAAGAGTGGAGATCATGATAAATGTATTCCTGTTTCAGAGATTGCGGTCTATTGACTGTAAGCTATGTGACTTTAAGGTGTTTTATAATTCTCAGCCACCATAATTTTTAAACTAGTTTCACTTGTATTAAAACATCAATGAAAAGAGTTTCATTCGAAATTTCTTCAAGTGGTATTTTTTTTGGATTTTTTTTTTGATATCTCGGTATTTTTAAAAGGAAATATTTAATAAAAGTTCTTTTTGTTGGATAAGTACATGAACAGGTGAAGAAGATAAAAAACAAAGTATGTTTGTTCATCATTAAATTATGATCAAAGGTAGAACCGACTGTTCAACTTAAATCGTATTTTACTCTGCAAACATTCGCTTACAGATCCTAAGAGTTAGTTAAAGCAGTGCTTCCAAATCTTTTTCCTAACATAATAAATTTCAAATTTTCAAGCTTTTTCAATCTGAATCACAGCATTTTCATTACGATTAGATTTAGATTGCTATTTAGATTTCTATCTTTTAAATTGCTGTTAATAAAGAGATATATTTGCATTCTTCCAGTTTACACTAAAATGCCAAAAAAAAAAAAAAAAAAAAAAAAAACCCCAAAACCTGGGGGACTTGTTTAATTTCGCATAGGTTCTCCTCGCGCATGGATGACGACAGCAACACGACGCGACGTGGCAAGGACTCCACGAGTGCTGTGGAGACTGTGTATACCATGCATCCTACAGAGCGTCCCATAATTCCCTGCTGTTCGCTGGTGGTGGATTTCTGGTAGCGATGACTTGTTGAAGTGCATCTCACGTGTTCGATGGCGTTTAAATCAGGCGAACGCGGAGGCCAAGACATGACGACAAACTCAGAGGAATGCTTCTCCATCGTAATCTGATGATTATGACCTTGTGTGGTGGCAGTACCGTGCCAACAATAAGCGAATCTGGGGGAGCAAAGAGTAGTTTGATGCCCCCTGTTAGGTTTGCGCCACTCCCCGCCCACTTTCTCTTATAAAACGGTGACTTAATGTATTTGGATGGCTTTTGAGAAAGCGTCACATTTTCTGATGGCTGCCTGACATCCCGACACTCCCCTCCAAAAAATGAAAACAAAATACATAAAACAAATTGTAAGCAAAATTAAGCAATTGTAAGCAATTTACTTCAATAAGTAAATGAGTACAAAAGGAAGATAAGTAACGAATACAAAGGAGCTAACATATTCATTAGGATACTGAATTACTTTATGAATATGAAATAAATTGTATTGATGCTTCAAAGTGTAAAACGTAAAATAAATTGCATACAAAATATCATCAAAATGCCTTTCGAAATAATTGTCTCACTGAAATAAAGAAAAAAGTGTATTGTTCTACATTTTTTGTTACGTTAGCATTTTCTTTTTCTTGCTTTTGCATCTGCAAATGAGTCCAACATACTCGTAGTTAATTTGTCTGGAAGTTTTGTTTTCAATAGATAGAAGGCTTAGCGCAATCGTTGTTGCGGCATATACAATCTATAATTCAATCTATAACGCAATCGTGACATAGATGTTCTTAAATAATTCTTTATTATCTTCAATTTATTGAAGCGTTGTTCGCATCCTGCCACAGTTACTAGAATGGTAAGGATGATTTGGAATGCTGCAGCTACGTTAAGGTAAGCTTCGTGTAAATCATGTTTCACCATTTAGTCAAGAACATCATAAATCACTTTGCTGTAAATCACTTGACGCAATTCATATAAACGACATCAATTCTGAAAGATCTGTTATCTTGAGAGTAGTGTGCTGCAAGATTGTAACAAACTGACTTTTGCTGCTGTTGCTGCCTCTTTTGATTTAAATTCGGTAATTTGGAGCAAGGAACCCACTAGTAATGGGACCATCAAGTCATCCTTCAAGTTGTACAATAATGCAATCGAGAGCATCATTGAATACCGGTATTTCAAGTTTAAATGCTCGTGATGTTGAGATTCGTCTTCGGCCAGTTTTTCAGGCATGCATTTCTTTTTTTTTTCTTCTTTTTTTCGTATTTATGGCAGTACTGATGGAATGCTGTTGCGTTCTGGCATTTCTTATGCATCTTCCGAAAACATGGCGAATTCTCTTTGTCGTAGTTCCTTCATTGAATCCGTTGTGTCTTTCAGCTTTCTTACAGCCATGACTATGTCATAATTTGATTTGTGTAGAAATTAGCTCGTGCAGTATTTGCTTGTTCTAATACTCGAGCCCACATATGCAGAACGATCAAGAATTGGAACGGGCGCAGTTGGTTTAGGAGACATTTGATCTATCACAGATCTTCACTGCTGGGTTTCCGTTCAGCTCCGGGAATGTCTAAGTCTTTCAACGTTGAGCAGATGTAGTCATACGAATCTAATATGGCTTTAATGGCAGAAATATGTGCTTCCACCGTTTAGTGCATACCTTTTTGATTGTGGTGAGAGCAGATTTTGAGTTTGCATTTTTGATAAAAGTATTCCAACGCAAATTACTGGACGAAAGAAACTCCAAAAAATGTCTCTACTTCATTGCTAGTAGCATCATCATCACATATTACTAATCACAACGTACGTTGTTGCCGTTCCTTTATTTTGTTTCCACTCCACTGTAAACGCCACTCATTTCCGCAACTCCATTTATCCTTGTCCGGGACAATGTTTTAAATTCACTTTTAATGATATAGTTAAAAATGTTACAATTTTCTCTGACACCCCAGCAGCTGCAGCATCGAATACTTCATGAAAACCTGCAAATATTTTTACAACTTCAGCACCTATGTTGTGATGATCGTTGCCTTCTTCACTGATAATTCGCATGTAATGAAGCAGAACAGACAGTTGGTCAACATGTGTTAAGTCTATGTGATATCAGCTATAATTGGAAAAAATAACGATTGCTTAGCTCTAGTAGTTAGTGAATGCAATACATATCATCCCATAATCTGAATGAGTTCATTCTGTATTTTGGAGCTTAAATAAGTTTGTTTTCCGATAAGTTTTTCAAAACATTTTCATAATTCGTAATTAGCTCAACAGTGGCTAAAAAGTTACCCGAAGATTGAGCAGCTAATCGTTGTTTGTTCTATCAAAAGCTAGATTTTGTTTTGCAAAATCAAGGACTTTATCAATAAGCTCGTGTTACATCTATTGCACGATAAATTGTAAAACTTACAAAGTTTCGTTCATTTAGTTCAGCCACTAGATCAGTAATTCTCAAACGATTTTGGTTCGTTTTGCACTGTAAAAGATACAAAAAGGTTCTAGTGCACTTCAAGTAAAAAATTAAAAATCAATTGATATAGTTTAAAACTATGAAAAGAAACAACTTAAACCATAGAAAACTATTACTTACTTTATTTTAATAATTTAAGCATCGATGTGGTATTAATTGATCATGGATGTAATAAATCTTTATACAAATGGGTCTCATTTTTATTCACAATTTGTCAACTCTAATGCGGAATGCTTGTGACTCACTGCACTACAAACGGTTGCATTATGCTATAGTCACATTACCTCGTGGTAATGAACAGATAGACAAACAAATCATAACTAGTCGATTGTTAAAGTACATCTTCAATGTAATTACGCTTCAAAACTAAAGTTATAATGTAAAAAATGCAATAAATAAAATTTCTATTAATCCATAATAGAAATGCCACACTTGCCGCCATTAATGAATATATAGAAAAATATGGAAACGACCACAACGCTTAATAATGTCTAGAAGTTCATATCACAGCCTTTATTCAAAATCTTAATAAAAAAAATAAGTTAATATGCAAAATAATTTACATATTAACAATATTGATAATTTACAAGTATTTGAATTTTCAGTAATAATATTTATAAAGACATGCAATAATAAGATAACATTGCATTATTTCTACATTCATTCTTGAAACTTTGTAACACTTCTGCTTTTCAACAATGGGTGCCGTGAAACATGTGGAATGATTAATCCATTACTATTTCCCACGCCCTTTAGCAAACTTTTGTTAAAATTGAAAAAAGTATTTAATGTGCACCTAATTATCATTAAACCAAAAAATAATCTACCAGTGCACAAAAGTATGAAATGATTCTTTTTTGGTTTTAAACTTTTGTTGACGTAATTATAATAAAACATAATCAACTTTATTAATAAACATAGAAAAATGAAACTTTTGCCTCTCCAACTCAAGATATTTTTCTTATTTTTTTTTCCTTTTGATAAGTAACTTTAAGATTGACTCTATCTTTGAGCTATTGGTTTTCTTGTTTCTTCGTGTTCTGTATATTTATTTTCTGTATTTTTTGACATTGGAAAATGTTTTCGTGAAAGAACTGTAAATTCTGTCTGTTTTCTCAATGGTTTTCTGTCTGTTTCAGAATCTTAAAGATATACGATCACAAGAAGAAACTCTTGAGAAACTTAGTTTCTCAGCTTGGAAATATGGATTGTTTTACTTAAAGGTGCGGTTTCATTACAGATTCACTAATGACGAAAAGACTCGTATGAGTTTATTTAAAAAAATGAGATTATTATAAGTAAATATTAGTATGTTATTAAAGAAAATAGTTACTTACTAGATAATTAAACAAATTCAATACTAAAAGAACTTAAAGATTTTCTAATCAGTAATAGGTTTACTTCAAAAGTAATAGACCATTACCATACTAAAGTAATTGTTGTTAGATTTGGATGACTATGAATTAACTGATTCCAATTTCTGTTTGTAATGAGATTAATAATTACAAGGAAGTTTTAGACTACTTTCCTAGGAAAGAGAAGCTCACCATATTAAATCAATTAAGATCAAACATTAATAACTTTTGAACTGCTATTTGAATTTTTTTGACACTTCGAATGGATATTTAAAGATAACAGATGATTCAAGTTTTTCATTTTAGATTATTTTCTAACGGTTCCTTGTTGAGAAATTACTGCGAGAATATCACAAAAATTCCATAGAAAAAATATCATATACAAAATAATGATTTTCTATCAATGTCTTGAACAGAGGAGATCATCTGCTCATTAATCATTTCAAAATCTGCGCGAGATTTAATATGATTAAGATTCAGAGTACTTCAGTAACCAATGAGGATTTACTTAATACAGAAAATTGAAAAAAAAAATTAAATATTGTATTCAGCAGATAATCTATTTTAAGATAAACGGAGCTTTTCGTTGCTTTCATTTAACGAGTTTAAAAAAAGACAAAACAACAAAAGCAGGAAAAATAAAATAAGATTTGAGAGGAGTTAAGCTTCAGTTCTTTCAGGAACTTCTTGTTCACTTTAACCTAATACCTTTTGAACCCCTGAATAAATCTTGAAACTTGGAATGCATATTTAAGGCTAGAGACGATATAACTTTTATATTTGAAATCTTTTCCAAAGGGATCCTTGTTGACAAATTAGCGCGAGAAGACGACAGAAATTCCTATAGAAAAGCATTGGTTTCTATTCTATTTCTATTACTATGTTATTGCCATAAACAATAAATGTAGTTCCTTAATGCATTCTACGTGGTTTTATACGATTAAAATTAATCCGATTTAACAATTTAAGTAAATAATACCATTTGCTTAACATTACAATAAAAACACACGAACATAAATAAGGATTCACTGATCGTTTTTAGTATTTGATACTGGGAATCGAGGACTGCTGTTTCTGTTTTCATAACCTTAATCAGCTGAAATATAAAGGGACGTTGAATTTTGTTTTTTGAGATCACATTATGTCTTTTGAGATCACTGAGCTGTAGATACTGGGCGAACCTAGCTAATGACGATTATGAAACCAGAAACAGCTGTCCTGGATTCCCGGTGTCAAAAATGCTAAAAGCAGTGCAGTGAATCCTGATTATTTGCGTGAATGTTTTATTGTGATGTTATTATTTCCGCATGTTAAATTTGTAGTTAAACAACTTACTTACTTTTCAGAAATTAAAATTTGTATCAGATATTCAATAGATATTTTTATTTGAATATAAATCATGTTTTCAGTTGTTCGTTGTTTTCACGCCTGAAAGAAATTCTAAGAATTAATATTTTAAGGAAAGTAGGCTTAAAGTTCTTCTGAATTTCTTTTTTTACTACTACTATTTTATCCTCAACCCTAGGGTTGGTGGGTGGCAATTCAGCAACTTCTTGCTGTCTTTTTTGCCGTATTTCATGGAACAGATGCTGACATGATTCTCCGTTGCCTGTCTCAGGAAACCATAGTAGTAGGGTTCTGAGCCTGAAGAGCAGACAAACAAAGGAAAGGAATGAAACATCTATGCCGGTTCCGAGGTTCGAACCCAGATTCAGACACATGAGCCTCTTCGCAGACCAATGCCTTGACCCCAAGGCTGTGCCTGAACGATCTTTTCTGTACAGTACATTGCACTACAGTTAATGTCTAACAGATGGATGTTGACGATCAGGTTTGCGCGAGAATTACGAAACACACGAGATCTCGCCATTAGCCTCTTCAGCAGGTCTCTAGGAATTTAGTATTTTTAATGTCTGTCACTAGGAAAATGCTACATAATGAATTTATTGTTTGTTTATTGACTGTTTTCAATTTATTAAAACTATATTAAAATGTAGTAAAAGTCTCATGCATTTTCCCGTATTATAATTCATTTCAATATTTCAATATTTTGCGAGAAGACATGGATAGAGACTATTCTCGCGTAAATTACGTGAAATCACGAAAATACGGGATCGTCAACATCCATCTGTTAGACATTAATCATGTATTTCATTTTTATGTGTGCTTTTTTCTAGTCTTCAATTATGAGTTTTTCATCAGATGGCTCACCTTTAAATAGTTCAATACACTTGGGTCCTCAGAAGAAAATCGAATGTAAATTTGTTTTGGAATTTTAAGTAATCAAAAAACTGAAACAATTCTTCACTAGCCTTAGATGATTAAGTGTTGAGAAAAGCCAATCTTTTGATAACAAATGTTGTTAAGTTCTATCACTTTACAGAGATTTTATTTTTCAATTTTTCCTAATTTCTAAATTCTGAAGATCTTCGTTTATCCTGTAATTAATATCTATACTATAAAACAGGGTAGCACACTTTTGTAATATTAAGATTAAAATATATTAGTAACAGTTTCGAACATTGACTGTTCTTTATAAGACTGGTTGAAGTTTACTTATATTTGGAAATATAAGTAATTTTGAAAGAATCAGAGTAAGTAGAGGGACCAATACAAATTTGGGAGGGAGATTTTCATTTACTTTATTGGGTGATGTAAATGGGTAAAGTAACTTCATTGGGTAAAGTTACTTCCTTGGATAAAGTAACTTCATTCACTGTACGTAACTTAATATAACATGGACTCTCTATTTTATGCTTAGGTGAATTGAGCTTTCTAATAAATATTAGGTTAGGTTACGCTATTCTCTTTCAAGCCTCCATTAGTTTATGTTTAGCTCCGAAGATATAGGTTCCAACGTTTCGGTGTATAGTAGGAATGAGCGCTCAGCCACAAAGCTCGCTCAAAGCTAGAATCCTAATCTTTCAAAGAGCTGGGTGAATCCGAGGCACTTGCACAGAAGAAATAATCTGGGGGAAATGAACTCACTTTCGTCGTGGATTCAACCTGGCTCCTTCGGCCCGCAGTCTCTCTACAGTATTGTATCCAGAAGATAACCTACACTGCTAACCCACCGAGTCAACCAAAGAAAGTATCAAGTAGAAACTAAAAAAAAAAAAGGAATAATGATGGGTGAGACCAAGTTTACTAAGTGACACCTTAGAACAGCTGTTTCAGACTCTTTGGCGATCACCTATTTTTTTTTTTTTTTGGTGAGTTTTTTTATTGTTAAAGAAACAATAAAAAGTTTCGGCGGCTTTACATTGAATTAGTTCCTATTAGCCTTTGTATAGGAGGTTCGTTATTGGTGACTACTCCTAACTGACGATCGCCGAATGGCTTGAAACAGCTGTTCTAGGATGTCACTTGGTAAAATCCATTGATGTTTATTAATATTTATATGCGCTTTTTTTATTCTTTTTAATGGGCTAAGAAAATTCATTGAGGCTAGCGAAATATCAGTCCAGGAATTTTCTAACCTATAAATTTTTGATGAGTTTTTTATTGTTTCTTTTATTGTTTCTTCATGGAGCTTTGGAGGCTCCACATTGACTCCGAAAGCTAAAAAGAAAATTCTCAATAAAAAATAAATGGACAGATAAATATTGAATTCAATATGCCCTCCAAATTCTAAATTTAGCTTTATTGCTATTTCCATCTGTTATTCTATATTATTTGTATGATACGTTAGATAAAAATAGAAAGTGGTCTTGCTTAAGATTCAGTTGCCAATTATTCAGAAATTGCAGAATTTTTCTATCAATTGCAGACCCTACTGTGGATAGAAGATATTATAAATATTACTTTGCTATTTACTGGATTTTTATTTCTGACTGATGATCAGCAAAGAGAGTGAAATAGCTTGTCTACAATCTCTCATTTAATTAAGACTTGGTATCATTCATTGATGCTTAAAATGTTATATAACATCTTTACTTAATAAATCTCAAAGTTTTTGAAGATTATTTTATCGTCCTCTTCATCTTTATATGAATCTTTATTAAAATGACTCAGGTGAAGAATCCGTCTCTGTATTAGCCAAGTTTCCAAATTTCTAATTTCATTGAATCGTCACGTCTTGTTTACTGTGACTTACAGCGTCAGGTGGATAGACTTCGCTCAGTAATTTCGACTTGGTTATGTACAGAGCTTTGATCTCTATCTCAACAAACTTGGATGAAACCATCTCTTCCATAATTCACTTAATCTCTTTACAGTTTGCCAAAAAGACGATATAGACGCTCAGTTATCTTTGTCACTCAATTTATCTTGTTAATTAGTGATGAAATTGCAAAAGCTAAACTACAATTTAAAGTTAGAATAAACTCAAATGATTTCAGATCTAAATATTATTTTTCAAGAAGTTCAAGAAAGACTTGAAGTGTACTTGCCTTAAAATCTTTAAAAATCTTTCGTAAAAATCAGAAAAAAAAGTCTCCGATTATTTTGTAATTATAGTATCTGCTAAATTGAAATTGTAGAATTCGTTTCTTTTTTCTGAATAAAATTAATTAATCTATGGTATTTGTTTGAGCTATCTCAATCCAATTAATTTTAAATGTTAAATGTTAAAGCTTCCGCAGAGGATTAATAAGCAGAGTAACATCATTATTTACGACATCCATAAAAATCCATTCTTTAGTTACTACTGCTTTTCTGTGAGAATTTTTGTCATCTTCTTGCGCTAATTTCTTGACAAGAATCTACAGGGTAAAAATTAAAGATGTAAAACTTAGATCGCCTCTCGTTCTTATTTTTGCTTGCCAAGCTTCAGGAAGATTCGTGTAGCGGTTCAAAAGTTACAATGGGGGACAGACACACATACCATTAATTTATAAATTTCCTTCTTATAGTAAGGTGACCAGATGTCCCGATTTTTAACAATTTGTCCCGTGTCCCGCGGCGTTTTAAAAAAGTCCCGATTTTTTTTTTGGTTATTGAATTCCGTTTTTTTTTTAATTTTTTCTTTTTTTGGTTGTTGAACTGGAGATTCCGTTTTTTTTTTCCCCCGGTCCCCCCCCCCCTCCCCCCAGTCAATGGTGTCCCGCTTTGCCAATGTAAAAATCTGGTCACCTTACCTATAGGAAAGTCGAAGAAAATGCTAGTCTAGTGTCTGTCCCCTGCGACTAGTCTTAACCTTGACTAGTTATATCTCCTTGAGTAAGGACATTAGACAATATTTCACGGGAAAACATAATGTCATCTGTAAGATTGTTTGTATGCATTTAGAGACCTCTATACCCAACAAAACGGAGGTATTTTTTCTGTTGATTCAGGATGTTCGTATGCGAGCATTGCATGATGCAAGTTTCTTGTTTTTCCTAATTTTGTTTAGCGTACACCCACGAATTAAACTTTATCCGTGGGCATTTTAGGGTTTAAATTCTTAATAAACTTGAATCATAATTGTACTTTTTTATGTCACAGCAACTGGGACGTTTTTTGTAAATACTAATAATTATTTCATCGAAGCAATAATCGAACAAGGCAGTGCTTTGACTTGCGGACATTTTCAAGTTATAGCATCAATCTGAAATTTAAAATCATGTAACAGAGGCATATGTTTGGATGATGCTTTGTCTAGGTAAAAACATTAAATCACAGGAACAGTCATTTAGGTATTTACTGTAAGTTAATTTTCACTTTTTTCTTTCTTTCATTAATCAAAAGTTGACACGTCAACTATAATATATTATAATCCCAATTAATTAAGAATGTAAAATGTCAATTTCTTCTGATAAATCTTCAGGTTCATTTACTTGACATTAAAATGACAGAAAAAAAGAAATCCTAGATTCCATGACGTCTTTTTCCTTTGCCACAAGAGTGCGATATCGTAAAAGTGATTCAATTCGACAGAATGGAAAACTGAAAGAGCAGAAATACTACAACGAAACGTGAAGTGACGCATTACAGGTATGTCCAATAAAACATGAGCCAAAACGAGAGAAATAAAATCACCTTCTCTGGTTGAAGAGGCTTTCGAATCCTGACTTCTTTAGTTCAGTGGATTACGTAATCTCTATTGATAAAAAATAAAAACAAACAAACAGATTTCCAGAAAATGTCTAAAAGCTGTTGCCCTTTCAAGACACTGATAAAATCATAGATGTGGCTATACAAACAGTCAGTCACAACCATAGATTAAAAAAGTTAGTGTAAAATTGGGCCGCGTGGTTGGGGTTGTCGCTATAACATTGGCCTCTCACCTGTGAGACCGGCGTTAGGTTCTCATGTGGGCTCGTGATGGTGGACGATTCGCGCTGGGCAGGTTTTCTCGGGGTTCTCCCGTTTCCTCTGCACTTCTCCCACTATATTTCCTCAGTCTTTCTCTTCATCTGTCTGTTTTCAGTGGGTTAGTGCAATAGATCTCCGGTCGCTTGGCTTCCCTGCCACCCACATTCACCACATAACATAGTGTAAAATTGGGTTGAATTTCTTTACTCAGGGATAAATATCCTACAGAACAATTCTTTCCATTTCCTTGATCAAGCACATTGAAATTTTTAACTTTACTTGAATTTCATGTTATGAATTAAGAACAATTTTAGAAAAATATATTAAAAATTAGATTTCATTTTCATTTTCCAACAAAATCTTAATGTAATTGGCAATGAATATGGATAATGTTTTTCACTTTTTCTTATTTGCATTCAGAAAGGTTTGGCATAGCAAAGCGAAGCTCTATCTCAAAGACGTAAATGCCAAGAGCCTCAGCAATGAAAAACAAAATCAATAAATTAAATTCATTTGAATGGAGAGGGAAAAGTTTATCTGAAAGAATTTAGTACAGTGCAACTTGGATAATTCGAACGTCTTTAATTCGAAATCGTGGTTAATTCGAAGATTTCTCTTAGTCTCTTGAACTCCTTATTAAATCAATGTTAAAAAATCGTGGATAATTCGAAGTTCAACTTCCTTAATTCGAAGTTTTTTATAAAAAATTTCGAACCATAATGACTTTCCGGCATTACATCGTTAAGAAATTCGACACGTGACAACTGAAATCTCCTTCCCGCCACCGTTCGACACGTGACGCTTCAGACGCCATTCAAGGTTCCTGCTGTCAGTGTCACCATGTCTTTCAGGAAACCACGGGTGTACAAGAATTTAACGTTCGCTGAAAAGGTCTCAGTCATTCGCGAGGTGGAAAAGGGTGTGAAGAAGAAATGCCAAATTGCCAACGAGTACGGGATAGCGCCGAATTTCGTCGGTACATTGAAGGACAAACTATCGCAAGTGAAGCTGTTTTCCGTTCACTAAACATGCTTGATGATTTTGCTAACCTTAAGCGACTGAATTCTACAAAACAATCAGACACTGCACAATTTTTTGAAGAACTATAATTTTCTGTATTGAATAAAATATGTACTGTAGCTTACGTAATATAAATCTTATTTTGTTTACATACATATAGTGTTTGTCTTTCATACCACGATCTTTCTGAATAAATATTTACTTATTGATAGAATAATCTTTTCAAGCATTCGGTGGACCTGAAATTAAAATTAAAAGATGTAACTTCTTTAATTCGAAGTCTTGGATAATTCGAAGTTTTGTAGTGTTCCCTTCAGCTTCGAATTATCCAAGTTGTACTGTATTTGTCTTAATACTAAACAGTTGCAAATTTCAAAATTCGGATGTTATTATATCTTATATACAAGGTGGTTATTATTAAAGTTGGCCTATTTAGAGCATCATGCAGCTGCAACCAATAGTTGTACACATACTATTCAAAGGATGCGCTCAACGATTCTGCAAAAAAAAAAAAAAAAAAATAGTTACAAAATCGTCCGCTAGAGGAAGCGTTTACAGCTATATGAACGGAAAACGAAAATTTATTTGAACGAGTCATGCGATCTTGCTCAGTATGTTCCCCTGACAAATGTATGCCATTTGCAGACAATGAACTGTATGTTCAACCGCTGACCGTAGGTGATCACCCGTGATAGTTATGATCACCTTGTATATATATTTTTGTAAGATGTTTATTAATTATATATTTTCAACACTTGAGAAAGTTTATTACTAAAACAAAAGAATATATTTAATCAAAATACTATAAATATATAAAATATATAAAAATATATAACGATAATAAATACAAAATGCATGGAATAAACTGTATTTTGATCACATTTTATAATTCCGTAGCCTTCGTCTATTAGTTACTGGAAGACATTATTTTTAAACATCTGAAGGCTTGTGCATCAGTTTCATATCTAAAAATTCAGGTGTTTAAAATTTCCTTTAAATATTCAGTAATATAAGTTTACAAGCGCTTCTATTGAATCTGTAGCTTCAGAAATCACGAAAGAAGTGCTTTTATTCATTTTCTTTTCAGAGAAAACTATCACAAGTAGTTTAGATTACTATATTATTACAGTCATTGTCGCATGGCTAATAGCGTAACAATAATATTTATAAGTAAGTATATGTAAAAAACAATTTTACGTTATTATTATTATTAAAAAATTTCGTATGTCCGGGCTCTTAACGCTTCTGCGTTTGACCACGACAAAGGGGAGTACTGTGACCTATTTAGCCTAGGAATCGTTGCTCAGCGTAAGCCATATACAACTCACATTATACCTGCAGAAACAGAAGAACCACAGAAGATATTTCCCCGAATTCAGATTAATTATTTTCATTCGAAATAAATTCAGTAAATTTCAAAAACTTTAATATTGTTTTGATATTGGACAGCGTAGCTGTTCATTTGACATTTCTCTAATTCTTTGTCTTTACAAAAATTTACTTTGTTACCACCAACTTCAAAGTGCATTGTGGACTTGTCATTGAATCAAGCGTTAAGATGCAATCGGCCGAAGGAAGGAAGATTGCTAGAAATTAGGATGTGCTCTATTTGCTCCATCAGTCTGGTAGATTGCCATCTACTATCTGACACTATGGCACCTGGAAGAATAGAACTTGTAATCGAATCAGCCTTGAATCTGTTGATGATAAAATTGATAATCAAGAGCAAAGGTGATCTTTTCATATTTTTTCCTTGGGTGCTTCCAAGAAAGTTACCATATACAGCTAATATATCAATCTTATTGATTTTGAATTTTGGAATAACACAAGAAAAAGAAACAATAACAACAAAAAACAATCATGTAAATATAAATATTGTGAATACACAGTTTACAGTGTAATAATGTTGTGATACCGGGCATACGTTATTACAGGAACTATTTGCTGAGGTCATTGTGAATAGAAAAATTCTTAGTAAAACCAGCAAACTTATATATATAAATTTCTGAAATCCTCATTTTTAAAATAAAATTCGAATAAAGAAATAGATAAAATATAACAACATACAAGTAAAATTTATACAGGGTGTTTCGGAAATGGTAGAGAAAGCGAAGAGATACGGGTTCCAAATGTCATTTTTGATTCAATGTTCTATGACACAATTCTATCTTAATTCTATGTACAATTTTGTTGTAGTAAATAAGGCATTCTCTTTAATTATCATATCTGTTTTCAGTTATTACATTTGTTATCCGGATTCCTTTTTTTGTAATAAACCTTTACCTTATTTATTTACATATCCTAATATGAACTGAGCTTTCTTTGTTTATGGACCATTCCCAAAGCATTCATTTCCTAACTCTAAAACTACGGCCCGTACAACAAAATGTCTTCTGAAACTTCAAAAAAAAAAAAAAAAAAAAAAAAACTTGCTTTTACTTCTCGTGACTTCAGTGTTGATCTAATATACGGTGCTATAAATTTTTCATCGTCAGTCTTTCCCTTAACAATTTTCCAATTATAGCTATGTCTCATTAGTATTTTAAATATGAAAAAGTAATTTTAAATTTATTTTCTGTATAAAAAGCTATAATATCAAAAATGTTTCTAAGTGTTGAACATAATAAACTCGAAGTGTAAGAACGAAAATAAGGAATCCCTGTAGAACGGAATGAATGAATGAATGAACAACTAAAATGCAACTTACTGAATCTGTTTTATTAAAAACCATTTTAATTTTTCATTTCTACTAATATTTTATAAATTCCTATCTACTAGGATAGAGTTTGTAGAGTCAATTTAAAATGTTTAAATGTCTTTTTTTAAATGTTTTTCTTAGATTAAATACATGCACGTTAATTTTATTTGTATTGTAGCTTACTTATAAGGCTCTTTGATTGATAGTAATTAAAATACTACTTGTACAATTGTCTTTCTTTCAAAGAAAAATGTTTGATTTCCACTAGCAAGCCAGTCCACTAATCGAAAGTAACTTAGTATTTATAATAAATTTAAAAAAAAAGATTATTTTAAAAATAATGTTGCCAAATAGTTATCTCTAAATTTTATAATTGGCCTACTTTGTAACAGGACAAAAATGTTTAAAGAGCTTCATCTTCCCTATTCCTAAATATGCATAGCAGTTCAAAAGTTTCTATCCGGTAATTTAATAATTAGAGGTTATACACAGACAGACTGAATGATTTGATGAGCTCCACCTTCGTATCGGTAGTTGGGCTGATCAAATCAATCTTTTTGCATTACATTTCTGTAATTCATTTTAAATTTCAGCTTCCATTAAATAAATTAATTTGAATTTAAAAAATAAATAACTATATTGTAATCTACAATTACGAGGACTTTTCCCTGTTTTCTTTTCAAGACATTCAGAAACAAAGAAAAATAAAATACGGAAAACATTTATCCAAATGCTTTATCCAAAAAATTTTCAATCTCAATAGAAACATTTTCAGCGTAGTTCAACAGTTCATTCGAACTTACAATATTTCTTGAGCTTTTTTTTTTTCCTTAAGATTTAAAAGTTCCTAGGACTTTGTGCAAAGTTTTAATTACTATCTATTTCTTAGATAGATAGAATTTCCTTCAGAATTAATTAAAATATTCAGTGAATTAAACAAACATCGAATTTTGTCTTTTTGTTTTAAGCTTATTTCATTCAGTATGCAAGTAAAATTTCCCGAGAAGAGGGGAAGTAATAGGAGAAAAGATTGGTTATATGAAATGATTACTGAAAAGATTACATTCCCTTAAGATACAGATGTATTCAATGTGTCAACATCGAATACGTCTGTACCTTAACGAAATGTAATCTTTTCAGTAATTAAATGGGATTAACAGTAAAATAAAACAAAGAACGCACATAACTAAACAAAACACAAATTCACTGAGCTATTTTTTGATATTTGTGCTGGAAATCGGGGACAGTACTGTTTCAAGGCTTATTGGCCTCTCTTCAGCCCGACCTGTCCAGCATACCTAGCTCAGTGAAATGGGACGATATACAAAAACGGACAAACATACAAAGCAATGAATTTGTGTTTTGTTTAGTTATGTGCGTTCTTTGTTTTATTTTACTGTAAAAATGTACTAACGCACGTTAAATCTCTTGTCTAATGGGATTAACTGTACTGAATATAAATATTAACAAGAATATTATCATTTCATAAAATATTAAACTTTATATGCTTCTCCTATTGAATTTTTCGTTAAGGGCACACTGCCATTCAAAAAGTATCTTCATGCGAGAATATGCACGGCTTCTTAACAATGATTTTGCCTTTCTTTAATATTTATGGTAAACCAGCTTTTGTAAGAATATAGGAAAAATTAAATCTGATATTCTCCGTCATTCTTTCTAGAATGTTTTGGTCTGACTCTTAACTGGCGTTACAACCCAAAGATGTTCGATAGGGTTCAAATAGAGATTTCGGTCTAAGCAATTAAATTTACTACCATTCTCTAAGAACGATCATCCTATTGTAATATTACGGATTGCCACTTTGATAGATATTGCAATATAAGGAAAATTTAGGTAAAAAAACTTGTGTAAGCTCAGGTGTTAAAGAGTAAAGAAGTGTAGTGTATTACATTACAAGATAGAACTTATAACCTACTTTTTTTAATATAATGTCCTTTGTTTTATCTTATTATTTTTTTAAAGTACTGAAAATGAAACAAAAGAAAAGTCTACAATACTTAGTGAATTATAATATCTGCTGAATAAATAAAGATTAGTAATTTTCTATTTAATATTATTTAGTTATATTGCTTTAAATCTGATTAATTTTAATCATATCAAAATATCAAATCTGTGAATTACAAAAAAATTACTATGTATTATTTGGCATCGTAGTTTCAGCTCTACGTAGTACTTAAAATTCTTTGAGAATTTTTATATTTTCTTGTTCTAATTTCCTAAAAAGAGCATACATAAAATAAATTTAAATTATCCAAACATAAAATATCTCTTGTGTTTGAATTTGCATACTAAGTTTCAAGAAATCCATCCAGCATTTCAAAAGTTTTTATGGATACATTTAGGCACAAAGATCCTCTTTTATGACCTATTAGGTTCCAGAACACTGTTTGTAACTCGAGGCAGTGACTAGGTTTGCATGCTTGACTTTCTTTTTTTTTCTGTCTTTTTTTTAAGTGTAACAGGATAATCCATTACAAGGTTAGCATTGAAAACTGACGACAGTGACGCCAAGTGGAAGGTCGATGCGAACGGTAGCGTCTTGTCACTAAGGTGTCGCAACTGCAAAACAAGTTTCTCAAATCGGGAGTCGTAAATGAGAAGCGCTGCAAGTCGAAATGTCACAAGTTATGGTATGCCTGTACATAGCCCCCCCCCCCAAACAAATTTGACGGCGCTGGAAGAAGATGTACCCCCCCCCCCCCCCCTCCCCCACGTTACAGTCAATTCACAAATTCTTAGCTAACAAAAGATAGCCAAAACACCACACGATTTCATATTTCTCCCTTTTAAATATGCCACACACAGTTAACAGCATTATTTTTAGAGTAAATTAATGAAACAACATCTACTTTTTCCGATTCTACCCAAAAGTTTTGCAATGAAATTTAGAAAAAAGATTAAGAAAAATTCGCTCTATGCAAACACTGTAATGCAGAATAGCTCTAAACAGAAGGTTAAAGCAGAAAAGTAGTTTATGTAAAAATGTTAGACTTAATTATCAAAAAAAAATCTAAAAGTGATAGGTTAGTTCGTAATATATAATTTTTTTTCGTTTAAGGCCTCAGCCTGGGCCCCTTTGAAAAGCCAACTGCCCCCCCCCCTTCCATTGTGGGGACCTTGCCTGTACATAGAAATAAATATAATTCATAGAGCTATTACAAATGAAATTGAAGAAACGTTTTTCTATCTCATTAAACGCACAATTTACAAGTATATAGACAATATTTAATGAATTCCATTTAACAGTAAAATATTTGAATGGTCTCAGTTTTTTTAAACAACATTCTTATAAGGATGAAAAAGTAATGACAATAACAAAAACGGGAATTATTGTATTAAAATGTTTTAAAACTATCTGTGTATTTGTATAACTAGTGTATTGTTTTTTATGGCTATTTGTATTTTATTCCATTTATTCTATTTAATCCAATTTACTATTTTATATTTTCAATGTTCTGATCAATCATAATTTAATCTGTTGTAAATTTCAAATTCTACCGTTAACGATCAAATTCTGTTTGTTTATTTTTAAATTCTTACGGTTGGTGTACTCCCATAATTCCTTTTAATTCAAATTCTACAGTTAAAGTCAGTTATCAATCACATGTCTTTTAAATCCCCCAATGAATTGTAAAGCACACCAACCAATGGCAGTCATTCTACATGAGGTATTTAAACCCATGCTCTCCCGAAACTAAACAGTTGAGTTCAGATCCAGCTAAGACTCAGTCTACTTTCCTTTATCGGACAAGTGACCAGATTAATTCACCACAATAGAAAAGAGAAATTTCAAACTATTCTTAAATGAAAATTTAAAGTTTTGATATAATTTATTCCAGTCAGCAGACACTAAATTTGATCAGTTGTTAAGTTTCTTCTATTTTCCGAGTGTTTTCTGGTAATATCGTCAAACAGTATCATTACTTTTTCTGCCTACTTTGAAGCTGGATGTTATTCAAGATCAAGCTAATAAATAAAAATAATAGAACTTAACATGCATGAACTGTCAAATACATATCAATCAACGGACTTCAGAGCAGCATTTCCACCTATAATATGGATGTCGCTGAACTCCACAAGGAGAATCACATCCTGAAATCTACTGCATATCTGAAATATAAATCTGATTATTAGCCACTGAATAACTGTTACAAGCAGCTATTTTGAAAAACACTTGCGCGAAATGAATTTAAATGCTCCTAACCAAACAGAGCCACCCTTCGAAAAACAACACTTCATCAGTAAATTATTGTCTAATTGTGCTTAGTTCACAGTAATCTATAGATCTTCTATTATGATTAGCAGCTCATTAAGTGACAATTGTTATGGCGGATCTTTTGTTTTTAATTGAATATGCAATACGGTAGACATTTTTGCAAACTGAAATTATGCATATTACGAAGTTTCTCTAAAAGCAACCATCAATGTTTCGCATGCGACATCGCATACGAGATGTAGTTGTTTTCATAGGAAAATGGTGGAGATTTGTTGAATTGTTAAGTTGTTAAAGTTACTTTCAATAACTTAATTATGGTTCATTAATTGGTCTGTATAATTAGATTCACTGATTTCAATCTGGAATGAAACGGAATTAAACAAGAAGTTACTGAAAGAACTTAAAGCCAACTAAATAAATTTTCTATAAAATTTCTTGATTTTTTTTTCAAGTAAAATTAAATGTAACTAAAAATGTACGTTCATTTTTAAATTCTGATCTGATTATATACAATAGAGTTTTTCCATTTCTGAAAAAAAAAGTAAAACAAAATTTACTGATTTTGATTTACTTAAGCAATGTGAAGAAAGTAATTTTAATCTTGAAAAGAAATTTAACGTGTCCAATGATTCAAAGAATTAAGCAAGTAAACGAGGCACAACGCTATAAGAAAGGATGAGTTCCCGCTCTCGGGAGCGAGTCCCGGGAAAGCTATACCCCTCGCACCTTCTGGGTTTGTCATTCGGTGGAGTTTGGCTGGCTGATGAGTCCTAATAAGGACGAAATGGTCCATCCCAGTCTCTTCCCGATGACAAATCAGGGTGCGATTCCTTTCTTATAGCGTTGTGCCTCGTTTACTTGCTTAATAATTTTAATCTTATCAAAAAACGCTCGGAAATCCGTTTACGAAAGAAACGGATTACATTATTGTTGTTAAACTTTATTGCTTCTTTTCAATGCTTTTTTTTTTTTTTTTTTTTTGCAGGCTTTTGTTACCTCCCCGCGCTAATTTCTAGAAAACAACCACTGGAAAATATTGAAAATATAAAACCTAAGGTATTCATTAGCTCTTAAAAATGCATACCAAATTACAAGAAGTTCCATCTAGCGATCAAAAGATATTACAGAAGGTGGGGAGGGCACACACAGACACATACACACAAAAGAATGAGTGATTTGATTAACTTCGCTTTCTAGGAAATTAGGCTGTGAAAAGAAATTGATTAAATACATTTTGTAAATATTAAATCCAAGAGAAAGAAAAGAATTCATAAGTTTAATTAAGATTTGATCTTCAAACTAACGAAAATTAGAATAGTGATTAATTTATTAAAGGCCATTACTTCTGAGGAAACAAACTTTGAAGATCGACTTTCATTAAATTATTAAATTTATGATTTGCTATCTGATGTGTTTGTGGTTTTCTTCCAAGTGGTGACATTATCTTGAAAACAAGAAAAGAATAACCCCATTTGTCATAATGGACTGTTGACATAAAGGAACATTTCTTGAATCACAGCCAAGAAATTGTTTGAGAACAATCTGAAGCTCTTATTCGTAAGTAAGCAAAATAAAATATAAAGAAGCAACAGCACTACGTATCATCTAATATAGAAGCAGTTAATGAATTGTTATTAATACTCTATGGTTATTTTAAACGAGCGAAGCGAGTCTCTTCATACCCACTCGATCACATTTTGTGAGCCGTTTTATACAAAATCTACAGTAGCTAGACATATGAAATTTTGCAAGCCCATATAGAAATCCATGTAGAAGTGCTCAGTCGTATTTTCAAACTTGAAACTGTAAATTTTATAAGAATTATTATTTGTTTTAAAAATTTGGAAAATGCCATAAAAGCGCCCTTAGTTCTTAAACCGAAACGAAAATTTATAATTTGTAATAATCCTACAGCGTCGTAGCATTAGTCACTTTAAAATACCTTCAATCATAACATGTGTATATATTTATTATGCAAATTTTCGGAAGTGATTTTAACAGTGCGCGAGTCTACTCAAAGTCCAGCTTTTGCTAGTTTAAAATTAAGTTTTATGAATCATTGAGAACTGTTTTGATAAAACTGTACATTTTAAGAGAATGATTGCTTTTGATGGAAAAAGAATAGTCTCTTGTGAGGAAAAAAATAACAATAGCTGGTATATTAAATATCTCATTTTAATTTATGAATTTAAGGTTCAATTAAATGCGACATTGTCCACTTGAATTTTTTTTTTAGCCTACTTTCCAATATATAAGTGAGACTCATCAATTAAGTACATGTCTTCAGTGTCTATGTCACCGTCCCCTTTGGAACCATTGGATAGATCGAAACTGTATGAATGTTCGAGAACTAGGGACGACCTAAATTATATATTTGAAATCTTTTCCAATGGATCCTTGTCGAGAAAATAGGACGAGAAATAAAAATATCCGAAGAAAAACATTGAAGTCTCAACAATGGCCTTCTATCCTATTTCTGTTAATGTCTTATTGTCTTAACAGTCAATACTAAGACCATTGCACATGCAATGATATAGATTTGATACCCGATTAAAAATAATCCCATTAAAGATGAAGTAAATAATTTGAATTTAATTCTTTTTTTTTCTATACTGTTCGTATTAAGTGGATTTTGATATTATCTCAATTTACAACAATTAAAATGTACAGTCAGTTTCGTTGTTTTCTTGAATAAAAAAAATAAATAAATAAAAATCATATTTCAACGAAAGTAGTCTTTAAATTCTTTCGAAATTCTTGATTGTCTTGTCTTTGTCTGTTTGTCTGCGCATTTCGCTGAAAAGACTCGACGGCTTTCCTTAAAATATGGTAAGTTGTATATTTATGGTCCGACTTCAAATATGAACATGGTCATTTTGCTACTGCACCATAATTTCAAAATTAATAACGGTTACATTCTCAGTCATCTGCATGTATGCCTAGCTTAAGTTTATTTTGTTTGATCAAGAAATAGATATACTAATTATAGTAATTAATCATCTAAACATAGTTGCATTTGAAGGAAAATCCATTTTTTTTTTCAGATATTACTAATGAGCTACTAATTGGCACCATCCAATCTTGATGATTTTGTCAAGCTGCTACAATGAAAACCGGAATGTGAAAAGTTCAATATAATTTCCGTATCCTAAAAACATGGGTGACAGTGCTGAAGTAATGACTCCTGTGATCATCAATCAAATGGGGCGGAATGGAGGGCCACTTCAACGTTTAATCTATTTCTTATGGAACAAATAAATAACAGCAGTTCTTAGAAGATGGATTGATAAATAATAGCAGTTCTATTGTATATTGTAGATATAAACATATTATAATTTATAATTGCAATTTAGAAACATTATGAGTGTATGCAAGAGTATTTATTTTTTTGTCTACGACTTAACTTTGATTCAGAAGAAACCGGAAAGAATAATTATCGATGAACTTATTTTCGAGTAGATAATGGTCAATCCTCTTTCTTTTGTATTACAATGTAATATTTACTTCGTTCGTTAAACAAAGAAGAATCCCACATATAAACGCCAAATTTTTCTTATTATTTTCTTTGCGAATCATTCAGTCATGAACTGTATTCAACGATCCAAAGATTCGCTAAAAAAAAACCCACTCCAGGCAGAGAAGATCTCCTTCGGAATCTGGTTATTTCTTGTTTAAGGCAGTGGAAATAATTTGATGAATTAGAGATGTTTATTCATCAGATATTACAGTAAATTGAAAAATAACGAATATTTCACAAGGCAATGGAACCAGCTACACCCATACGAAAATATAAATTATAATGTGACTTTAATTTTGACTTTTTTTTATTCAAAAGAACTGTTGACAAATCCCATTAGTACTGAAGTTTTTTATGTCTGTTGTACAAACTCTATTTAAGTAACAATGGCTCTAGACAGCCGAATGAAGAGAAACAGAAGTACATAATAAAACATAGTTAAGAAAGAAAACATCCATTCCTGCCCCGAGACTAAATTCAGATGTACAAGCAAAGTTAGGCCTATATGCCTAAACGGCAGTGTAATTGTCTTTGATTCATGGTTATTGTGGAGTGAAGGAAAATAAAAGATTTCGGATGGAATTCAAAAAAGTTCGCGACAATCTCTACAAGCTTATATTCGAACTAAGAGACAATAGTTCGGTCGCAAATATGTCTTGAAATACGCATAGTTATTCAGTTAATAACTTCAAAACAATGTAGAAAAGTTTGATTTTTTTTTTTTTGTAGGTTGCTTCTTAACCTACGAAATGAGAAATAACTCATCATATTATGTTCATGCCTATCAATGCTATGATTTTTTTTTTGCTTCCAAAACTGTGAAAAACTTATTCTTGGGGCAGTGCTCCTTAATAGTATTAGTGAGCCTATAGTTTTGAAATTACACTTATTTCAGCTCAATGTAGCATTATATGTAATAAATTGCGTTTCCTTAGTTTATTCGTCTTGATTTATTTTCTGTACTATTTATGATATGATTACAACTCGAGATCAGTAGCTTAAATACGTATATTACTTTCAACATTTGTATTTATTCAAGAATTTGAAAATATTCAAGAAATATACATGTATACACGTGTGTATATATAGATATATATAGGGTGTATCAAAACCCTCTGTATAAATTTTAATAGTAGATAGGGAGCACCAAGACAAACGTTTTTCGTCTATGAATGTATCGGTAGATCCATGACGGTAACTTTTGGTGCTAGAGGGTTCTATTGCCTGGCCACCAAGATTGCCCGATTTAACTTGTATCGATTTCTTCCTCTGAGGACGAACCTCGTGTGGTGAGAAACTCGAAACTCGGTACGAGACTACTATTAATTCACATGAAGACCTTGTCGCAAGAATCGATATCGCCGCTGCAACTGTTCGTGAAATGCCGGGAATCTTTCAAAATGTCAATGCTTCGAGGTTGTCATGCATGCATTGCTTTGAGCATCGTCTTTGAATAACCATGTTGTTCATACTTGTTTCCATTCATTTAGGTTTCCATTCATTCTTGGAGTTTCATATCTGCTCTATGGCCGATTGTAACGCCCTCTAGCACCTAAAGTTGCAGTGGACATCCATTCAAGACGAAAAAGATTTGTATTGATGTTCTCTATCTCCTACTAAAATTTGGACAGAGAATTTGATATACACCCTGTATATATAAATATTTTCCCCTTGAATTTTGACTTTTTAATTATTTTAGAGAGTAGGCCTACGTTTTTTAAAGTAGGTACTTTTAGATAATAGATACTTGTAGAAGCCGCTTTTGAGTCAGCAAATGATCTTTTTGAAATTTGTCTTGCGTTTTTAGAGAAATTAATGATCAAATTTTTGTATTTGAAAATTAATTGTATTTATCTCCTATAGAAAGAATCTACAAGAAAGAATTTTCTATAGTACAGATGAGAAATAGTAGCTCATTTTGTGAATTGCAATCCTTTTTAAACTCCATTTAAGTTTTGTCGTCTTTCAATACGTTATAATTTATGGCATTAAAATTATTTAAATTAATTAATTAGCTTACGAAGTTACATTGTTTTTATTGGCTATGAATCAATTATAATTGCGAATTATAATTAAAATTTACAAATTTGAAGTCTTTTGTGTATTATTTCCGACTTTAAAAAAAGATCATGTAAAACTTAGTATATTTTCTTATCTATAAGATAAGATTTGTTTTTGTTTTTGTTTGTTTTTCTAAGCAAATCTTTTTGATTTTTTTCAATGATAAACCTCCATGATAACCCCCCTCCTCCCCCCAAAAAACTCATGCAAACTGAAAAATCTCTTATTTCTTTTTAAATTCTAATATCAATTGAGTTTTTCTTTTCCGGAAAATCACTTAAATTCGCATTATCAATAAGTCAGAAGACAGGATAATGGAGTTTTAAGAACGTATCTTAACATTTCATTTCAAAATGCTAAAAGCTTGTAAAGGGATAAACGGAAGTTATTCACTGTAATCATAAAGCGAACTAACGTATTAACAAACGGAAAAAAATAAAGATTGGATTATTTTAACACACTAGAAGATAGTTTGTTTTTTATGAAAATAAATTCATTTTCTTATTAACTTTGTGATCTTAAGTTTAATATTTGATTAAATCCCACAGTAACATACCATAAACACTTTTATTCTAATGATATATTCTAATTACAATTGCAGTCTGGCACAACAAATTTATTGTTAATGAAATTAAACAGAAACTATAGAAGCTTATGGACTGATTACAGTTTATTTCATGTTTTTCATTTAATAATCCTCATTTCCCAAAGACATTTCTAACAAAATCACATTATCTATTTATGGAGTGGTATCTCCTAATGTCTTTTGAACCACTGACCAAATCTTTAAGGAATTTGATATTCCAGTATATCTTTCAGTGGCGTACCAACGCCTTTGGGGGCCCGGGGCGGGAGTTCCATTATTCCACAACCAATAAAAAAAAAAAAAAAAAAAAAAAAGGAAATAAGGCTGGTGGGGCCCCCTAGGCTTGCTTTTACAACCAAAAAAAAAAAAAAAGAAATCTTGCTTTTAGAACCAAAAAAAAAGGAAATAAGCTGACTGGTGGGGCCCCTCCCAGGCGGGGGCCCGGGGCGGACCGCCACCACCCCCACCCCTTGGTACGCTACTGATATCTTTAAAATGATTAAAATTGTGTCTGAATTTTTTTTTTCAAACTTAAAAATAAAGCATTGGCATAAATGCGAAATCATCTCCACTCTTCATTTTACCTTCCAAAATTTCTGAACTATTGACAGATTTAAAAATTTCGATTTCAAAACGAGTCGTTTAAACTTTTTAAATTCTTTAACTTTTGTATAAAAATACAGTTTAACGTGTATGTATTAACTTCAAAGATGCACAATAATAAAGGATTTCAACCCTGAGCTATCACGGATGGGAAACTGGGATGGCCGTTTCTACCTAATTAGGTGTCCTCAGCCAATTATACCCTCTATGGTAAGCTCAGAGTGCATGCACAGGTTAAAGATCTCTCCTTCACTATCGTAAGTGGTACCCCAACCACAAAACACAACAATAAGAAATAGACTACAAATAAACAACTTTAAATTACTTGTCCTGACCACAGCCAGGCTCAAAGGGATTTAATGTGGACAAGAAGCAACCCCCAAAACAAGATATTCTGTAAAAATAAAGTTTAACGTGCATGTATTAATTTAAAAAACATAAATCAAAATATACAATAAAGGATTTGCGCCCTGAGCTATCACGGAGTATTAGACGTCTTCAGCCAGCGGAGGTGGAATCCTTAACCTTTCCAAGCACTCTGAGCTTATCTCCAAGGGTAAAACTGGCTGAGGACGCAATGAAAGGCAGAAACGGCCATCCCAGTTTCCCGTTCATGATAGCTCAGGGTGCAAATCCTGTGCATCATTCATTTACGTTTTTCTTAAATTTTTGTTTTAAACATTGTTTTTGCACATATAGGATTAAAGGAAACTGGCCTTTCAAAATTAACTTAGGTTTAAAAAGTGATTTCATAATTTATGGAAGCTTTCATATATATTATTGTTATATATTATTATTATATTATTCCATATTATTCAGTAAAAATTATTCCCATTAAATGGCCTATTAAATGGACATAACTTTTAAGTACATCATCTCGACATATTTTGACAGTATTCCGAGAAACTTCAGATCTCAAGATGTAGTTAACACTTTTCAACAAAAAAATTAAGAAAGGCAATTTCATTGGAATATAAAAAGTTTTAAGCTTCGAAATATTCGAAGCAAATGATGATTGTAAAGTAAAATACTATATTGGTATTGCGCGGAAATTAATCTTCAAATTACTTAATGAACTTATTTTTTTTCTCTAAAAAAAGTCTTAAAGACTGTACTTTTATTCAGTGTTATACATAGTTTTACATGATCCACATCATAAGAATTTCCTGTAAGTGCTGGAAAACAAAAACGAAAATAAAAACAGGTTATTTCGAACTTTTTCCAAAGAATAAAGTTTACTACAAAATTTATTTTTGATCTCAGTTAATTTTCTTTTATAAAGAAAATTTCCTTCAGTAAAGATTAAATTAAACTTGAATAATGGAAAAGAAGAGAAATTTGAGGCGCGGGCAATGAACCAGTCTGTCTATTTGAAATAAATGAAGGTACTTGAAAAATCCGGATTGAACTGAAAATGCGGAGGTTTTGAGATGATGATAGTTTCATGAATATCAGAGCAGTAAGAATAATGAAACAACATTACCAATGGAATGTCCTGGTTTTGCAAGAGAAATTTAATTTAAAAGTAAAATAAGTTGAAGATTTTTCAACTGAAGCTGCGTTTCCGCTTTATTTACAATTTAGGAAATTACTGAAAAACCCGGACATTTGAATTCCAAGTTAGATTTTCTTCATTGACTAAATTTTACTATTCAACTTGAACCTTTTTCTTCTTTGTTTTTCTCTTTATATGTTTATAAACATCGTACTAAAACAATTGGATGGATTTCTTTTATTATTTACAGTCGAACTTACCACATGAACACTGTTACTTTGGATTTCCACTCTCTCGTTCTTTGAAACTGAGTCCCTCCCACCCATCCATTGCTGCATATTAATCCCCACCAGTGGAGTATATAGAATATATTTTCGGGGGGGGG
>JAFIDM010009631.1:226274198-226289628 GCA_023159025.1 Thereuonema tuberculata
TAATTAATTATTTTTCTAGACCAAAATTATTAAGTTTTCATTGATATATATTTTACTTTGCAGTTATAAAGGAATGAATAGTTGAATAAAATAATACTGATGTTTGTTAATCACATGGTTTAATGTAGGATAACAAATTCCCTTATGGTGCTCATAATCGCCAGACTTCCCCTATGTAATAGGGTAAACAGCTACAATAAATTAAATTTTAAAGTTATGAAAGTTAAAACAAATTTGTCCGTTCTTCGCTCTCATTGCCTTTTGATCGCCCATTCCTTTTTACTTGTCTTCGTTTCTCCCGCTCGTGCCTTTCGTGGTCGTCTTTCTTCTCGTATTTTTCGGTCATGTCTCTTATTTTCCTTCTTAATTTTTCTTTTGTATAAAAAAATAAAATAAAAAAAAAAACAAAAAAAAAAACACCTGTCATCAGGTAACCCCTGACATCCGATTCGCTGTACCCGGTGACCTTTAGAGGAGAGGTCATCCTATTTGGCATCGAGGCATATGGGGATATCCTTTACATACAAACTTGGTTGGCCAGGCTACGTTGAGCAAACCGAAACAAAGTCATAAAGCTAACAGGTTAACCCTTCTGTCCTAGAATTCAATGTCCTTCACTGATTTGCACCCTTCAAAAATTGAAAATATAACAAAAAAAAACAGATAGCTTATTCTCAGACTCTTCGGTACCATTCACACACCAACCTTCTGTCATTGAAAATAAAATTAATATGAAAAACGGAAAAACGATGAAAATGCACAATCGTTTGCTTTCATGCCTTGAGCTAACATCGATGGAAATATGGGACAACTGTTTCGTCCTTATTAGGACTCATCAGCCAGATTTACCCTCGATGATAGTTTTTCCGTTTTTCATATTATATTTAATGCGTGTTATACTTTCTTACATACAAAATAAAATTATTTAAAATAAAATAAAGGAATAAATTCTTAACGATTGTAAAAGACCAAGAACTAACAAACACATAAAATATATACCTAAAGTATTTTTTATAGATATAAGAAAAAATACAAATTGAAAACATTTATACAAAATCACTAAATTTCCAAGGTTCAAACTCTAATCACTGGCAACCGAAGGGAACCCATCTTTCATTAAGTAAAAATAAATCAATAAAATATGAGCAAAAGGACAAATCTCAGCTCACACAGACAGATTGTAGTTGCATTTAAAAAATAGTTAGGTTTAGTTTGCCTTAAGCTGAAAGGAAAAAAGTATAAGAAAAAATATGTAAATGTATAATAAAATAAATATTATTTGATAATTTTTTCCAGCTTTTTTTCTAATTTGTTTTAAATGAGCAGATTAATAATATTAAAGCTACTATTTCAATCTTTCAATCGTTTTCAAAAGGAACAATGTAGTATGTACATAAAATTCACTACATTAAGTGAATTCACGATGTTTTCCTTCTTTAATGAGTTTTGAAATTTCTAATTAAAAAAAAAAAAAAAAAAACTCAATTTAAAAAGAAAACACTTATAAATATAACTAAAAGTTCTAAATATGTTTAATAATTAAGGCCGAACACAGTTAAAACTTAAAAAAATTTTATATAAAAATTAAAAAGTTACAAACATGTTTCGATAGAACTACAGAAGTCTACCTTTCTCAATGCAGTACAATAAAACTCAGAACAGACATTATATAATGCTGTACAATCATATTGATTGTTAACATAAGGAGAAGGCCTAGAACTATCATTTGTTTTTAACGTGCATAAGATAGACTTCTGTAGTTCTATCGAAACATTTTTGTAACTTTATAATTTTTGTGTAATTCTTTTTTAATTTTCAAGTGTGTTCGGCCTCAATTCGACAGACACATTATGCACGTTAAAAACAAATAATGTTTAATAATTGTTACAATAAAGATTTTTTTCAAATCCATATTTAATTATTTTAAGAATTCTTTCACATATAATTCCTAAAATTGCATTAAACAAACGATCTGTAAAATCCTTTGTTTATACTCAAAGCTTTCTGTTCAGTAAAAACTGTGCTCTCTTTAACTTAGCTTTAAGAAGTTATGATTTTACTTTTATTATTCATTTCCTTTTCTTTTTTCAACTTTCATTTGCTGAAGCAATGACTCCATTTCATAACTCAGAATCTAACTTTATTAATCATCTGTAGCCACATTATTATTTCAAGTCTTAACTGAGCACTGAAATCACTATAATTATCCTGAAATGAGTTCCTTGTTTCCTGATTCAGTTTTAAATCTCATTATTTTGCAATCAGAATAACAGAATACTGGTTGGTTGATTTTTAATTAGCATTTCAAATGATCTTTTATATTCTTTATTCAGAATTCGGAAGATCAAATAATTTTAAAATGTAAATAAGAAGATGAAACGAATAGAATTTACAATTCGTCCTGTGATTTAATTTCGTTGAATTCAATTGAAGAGGATTTCTATTTAAAATAAGAAAATCCCAGTTGGCGTGCCAATTTTACATTCGCATCATTGAAAATAGATCTTTTTCATCCTACTTTCCTACGACTTATTCTACTATGAGGAAATTTTATCAAGTCATTCATGTCCGTATGGTTTACGTGTATGCTCCTGTAATAAGTTCTGAACCTCTGGTTCGATCTTGAAAATTGATGTGAATGTAAGAATAATCCAATCGAAATTTTTTGTATGAACTTATTTTCTTTGTAAAGATCTCTGTTGAGAAATCTGCACGAAAAGCTGACAAAAATTCTTACAGCAAAGTATTAGAAAGGGCGCAACACCATATAACAATGAATATTAATCCGTTTTGAATATCATTCACGATTAATTTGGATTAACACCATTATTACTATTATAACCATATCTCATTGCATCATTTCAGTATTTCTTTTTTTTTTTAGATGTTGATCATAACTTGAAAGCAAGGAAAAGTCTTCATTCCTTCCTATTTATTTCAATGTTCGTAGTACGCTAAGAAATAGTCCTGTCTGAGGAAGCCATAGTATCCAAATATCTCATTATTATATTATATAAAAGCGTTATTTTTTTGTTTTTTGTTTCTTTTTTTTTTTAATGTTTATCAGTCCCATTAGGTGTACTTAATATCTGTATACCTGTGGTATGGGACTGAGAGTTTAATATATTAACTAAAAGTTAATTAAATAGTTAATAATAAAATGTAAGTCTATCACTTAGTATTATTTCATTAGTGATTCATTTGTCAATTATCTTAATTAATGCTTAATTAATCCATCCACTACGTCCGAGATCATTCTCTGTTTTATTTGCTTAAATGTCAAAGTATCTTTTTGATTAATGTTTATTTGACTAAAAATTTTGTATTTGACATAGTTAATTAACCTATATCCACAATTATTTTTGATATTATCAATTTCAAAAATTTTGTACCGATTAAATCTAGTTTTTGATTCCTCCTCTAGTAAATTTTTTTCTCTTTTAACCTCAAAATAATTTTTAATTAATATTTTATTTTTTAATTTTTCATTTATTTTCTATATTCTGTATTTTTTTCTTATTCTTAATTGTTCTTCTTTTGATTTATATTTAAAATTTTTGTAGACATTATTAAATATTTTCATTGTTAATTTATTAATATTCTCTATCTGTTGTTTATTAATATTAATCGAGCACTCTAGACCATAATTCAAAATTGAGTCTACTAGGGACTTATAGATTATAAGTTTTTGTTATTCTGTCTGTCATTGTCATAAGACTTTACGTTTTTCCAATTTTGTGACCAAACTATAAGAGATAGAGTGGTCATGTAAATGGATAAAATGTAGAGCTTTTTAAGACAAACAAAATGCTACAAAAATCTTTCGAAAAAAATTTTTGGTTTCCAAGATGGCGCCTTTTAAAGGGTCATATTTTGACTTTTTCTCAATTTAAACGAAAAGTATAAAAGTTGGAAGAGAACATTAAATTGAGAAAATGTTGGTATTTGAAAGTTCTATCGAACGGTATATCAGTCATTAACAAATGTTTCTGCGTTTGGAAGATACCTGCAAAAATGAAGTGTTTTTGTGGCACCCCCACCCCCTGTGTGAGTGCCAACGCGCAATACACCTGAGTTAAGCGGAGAAGCCCACAAAGAGCTGGGAAGTCGTGTATTCTCCGATCTCCATATTAATTTGCTAAATAAATAAAAGGTGTTTTTTTTTTAATGCTATACATGCAAGGGTTCCGGAGCGAAGCGATGGTACCGTCTAGTTACATATATTTTAATATCATTGTTCCAGCATGCTTTTTCTAAATTATTTACCTGGGATCATTCGAGAGGGCAGTTGCCGTTGCATCCATTGAACGTCACAGTGTGGTGTGGCTTTACCGCCTCCTTTAAAATTGTCTATACTTTTTCGAAAACTGCAACCGACTGCAATCAATCGCATTTTCCGTTACTGCAGTGCGATATTAACAGATGCTGCGAAATTTTGTTATTCCAGAACTTCAATAGCGTGCATGTCATATGGACACTGATGATGACACAGAATGCCTCTTCTGCACTGGTCGTTTCTCTGACGATAAACATGGAGAAAAATGAGTACAGTGCACTAAATGTTATCGTTGGGCTCATGAAGATTGTGGTGTTGAAGAAGATAATTTTGTGTGTCCTCAATGTAGGAAAATCAAATATAATTAGGCCTACGAGTAGCAAGATATGGTTAGTTGTTCAGAGAAATACATGTTAACGTCTTATATTATTCAGACAACAACTTTTGTTTACTATCCCATATTAGGTAACTTCATTTCTGATATCCGACTTATTTGTAAACCTTTCATAACTACATGTAATTGTTTGTTTATTATTCCACATTTGGTAAATGTGTCGTAAACTATAATGATGTAAGGTTCTTATTGAATTATAAAAATAAAATAATTTTTATTTTTAGCTTTTCAAAAACGCATTTCAAAAAGTGTCTCTCAAATTAGGCACCTTTCCTCTATCTCTATTGAGTATCTCGTTTTCTAAGTACCAAACTGTCATCATTTAGAATCTTATAAAAAGTCGGAGACTTTAGTTATCAAGATGGAAGAATTCTAAACAGTCTCCAAAGACAAACAGATCTTACATTGATTATTTTTCCGGTCTTGTATTTACAGCCTGACTGTAAGCGTAAAACAGCTAAAATTAGTTTCGAGACATCTGGAATTCAGGTCCTGCAGCCAGGCACCCCATACCAAATTCAGGGCCCAGGTTCCAAATGCAGCTTAACCAAAGTTATGGTTAAAATCATAGATTCTTAGCCAAAAATATCTTGAAAACACCACAAGAGTTTATATTTCTCCATTTTAAACATGCCACACCAGTTATTAGCAATATTTACAATAAATTAATTTAGCACCAACACCTACTTTTTCCAGCTCTAGCCAAAAGTTTAGGAATGAAAAGTTTAAAAATATTCTCTATTTGTAAACCTTGTAATGCAGAATAGCTCTATGCAGACAGTTAAAGCAGAAAAATAGTTTATATAAAATATAAAGTTAATTATAAAAAAAGTCTAGAAGTGTTAAGCTACTTTTTTTTTTCAGTTAAGACCTCAGCTCGGTCCCTTTGACCGCCTGGCCCCGGTGTTGAGGAACCAACTTACCCCTCTCTTGTGGGGGCCCTGGCTATAACCCCCGACCTTGTGAATGTAAATGAGATGGAAAAGACAGGAAGAGAATAATAAAATCGACTAAGAAAATACAAATACATAATTTCTGTTAGGTTTATAAATAATTTCTACTTTATGAGGATAAATAGTATTTAAAAGGTTAGGAAAAAATAAAAAATCAGTGATTAAGGTACAGATTATTCAATTATAGTCAATAAATCCTTGACTAATTGTATGACAAAATGAAGGTGCAGGTATGACAAGGTGAAAAGATAAGTTAAAATATTATTATATTATTAATTAGAATAAGTTATAAATTATTAATAATTATTAATTATTAAGTCACACATAAAAAACAACCCAGTGTTAAAACAATAGGGAAGATCAATAGAAAATAATAAAAAAAAAGGCAATAGGGAAGATCACAAAAAATATTTTAGCTTATTCTTATTTTTGCTGATATTTTGCTTATTAAATTTCAAATTTTATTTTAAATTTAAATCATTTTAAGAGATAGATGTTTTCTGTTTGTCTAAAGATAAAAATATAAATTTAATCTTTGTTAAATAACAACAAAGTGCATTTCTTCAGTGTATTTATAAAGCGCTTTTTTTACTGTGTCGTAAACCTTGTAAACCAGCATATTTCTGGTGTCAGAACGAGGACTTCGTATGTGGATGATGTTTTAGGAGCCGAAGATGCTGCTTTAGGAGAGCAAACATCTGGATATGGTGTTAGCACCGTGTGCATAGAAGAAGACAAAGAATAATTTTTTTCCTGAACTTTTATGACACATTCTTTTCATATCGTGCACAGTTTATTTGCAGAAACGCAATAGAATTGAGATACACAATAAAAAATTCCGATTTTCATGCTTTAAGAAAATTGTACTTGTTTAATGTTAAAACGTTAATTTTATACAAAAGAAGTTAATTCACACTTTTTTTTTGTAGCAAGCACAAAAGCAAGCGACCTCGTACAATTTCCAATTACCAAACGCTCTCGCTTTTAAAATTGACACTATTATTGATTGGCGTGAGAAATTCATTTATTGAAGCCATTGAAAATCAATGTTAAAGTAGAATTTCAAGAGATTCCCGCATTGTTTCATTTAATTTGTTTAGACTCCATTTGACATTTCGGGCGACTCTGAGTAAATGGCCAGTGGCCATCTTAAACCGAAAATGACCATTTTGGATCCAGGATAAAATATTCATTTTCAATAAGATAGATTTGTCTATATTTAATCCAGATACAACTAGTTTTCTGATCCGGTCAATGGTCGCCCAAACCCAAAGTAGTAATGCCTACTTTCGGTTTTAAGCGGTCACTGACCAGGCCAGGAAGTAGGATTTTCTTTCAAACCTCCACGCCAGGGGAAGTCCAACAAAGCGTAACTCATGGAGTTTCCACTCCCGGTTTGGGCTGTGGAATGTGTTACACACACAGACACGCTAATTCAAATAGCTCTTCCTTACTGAATAGCTGAAAAGGTAATACTATTGATAACAATTAATTCGATGGAACTTAAAGCTTGCTTTCTTTAAAATGCTAACTTATTTTTTAAAATATATTTTTTCAGTGTATTTTTTTAAAGTCATAAAAACGACAAAAACCAAAAGGTTACATTTACTTTCAAATTACAATTTCTGCTGTAATATTACATTTGAGAATAACTTCCTTATTTGGCAAATTATGATCCTTTACTTTCTCCTGGAAATCATGACATCAACCAAAGAAATGGCGTCTCTGCAACATCGAGTTACTGTCAGTACGCGAGAAAAGACATTACACAGCTAACCTGTAATTTGGAACGTTTTTCAATGCTTCAAGAGTCAGAGTGATGAAATATGTATTTTGAAGCGCTGGATAGAACGGCTATCGCAACAAATTTGTCCGCTTAGATGGTGGAGAAAATTGTATGGGAAAGGTCTTTCCGCGGGAAATCGTTCTCCACTGCCGGGAATTCGTTCAGCACTGCGGCATGAAGCGGATTCGTGGAAAGTCAGTGGTAGATATGACGACTTTAAATAATATATATTATTAGAGCCTCTATCAGTGAAATTATTCGATTTTAGAATGAATACTTGATGTCATTCATTCGAAGCTTCAGGCAAAGATTGAATTCAACAAAAGCAAAATATCTTTGCAACGAACTCTTCATGTGGAGCTGGGAATGAAGTGTAGAAGAATTAATATGAGGAAATTCTACATTGATATTACATAGCCAAGCCAAATTATCAAAAAATTATAAAATTATTTAAATAATAACAATAATATAAAAATTAAAATTTGTAACTGTAGAAAAGATTGTTTATAAGATTCAGTTATGGTTGAGCAACAGATGTCGCTGTTGCGTCCTGGAAACATCAATCTATAAGCATAGTATGTCATAGAAAGTTTTCCTTTCTTGAACTAGACTTCACAATGTAAACAAATAATACAGATTTTCTATTTTCTGAAAGAAATTAATTAAAACCGCAATATTTCCTTAATTTGTCCAAAACTTGATTGCTTTTAATCACATCAAACCATAGATTAACTAAAAAATTAAATATTCGTTGTTTAAGACCTCAATAGAAGCCTTATTCTACTGTTCTACTATGAGAATTTTTATCGCTTTTCTCGACAAGGATCCACTTGGAAAAGACTTCAAATGTAAACGTTATATCCTTTCTAGTCTTAAAATTGCTTATCGAGTTTCAGGAATATTATTAGCTGTTTCAGGAATATTATTAGGGGAGGAGCATAAATTGCGCAGACTTATATACGCAGAAAAATACTCATCGTTTCTGGCAATGCAATAAAAGAAATATGTTAGAAATAGGATTCTGTTTCGTTTCTAAAATCCACAATAAATAATACAAATCGTCCTCGTGTAATTTCAAAACTATTGTTCCAAATAAAAAGTTTTTTTTTTTCAATATTTAATTTAGACGAGCGAAACGAGTCTCTCTGTTCTCAACTAGATCACTTTTTGTGAACCGTTTTATTAAAAATCTACAGTATCTGGAAATATGAAATTTTGCAAGCCCATATAGAAATCCATGTAGAAATGCACAATCATATTTTCAACACTTTCAACTGTAAATTTTTAAAGAATTATTTGTTTTTAAAAACTTGGAAAAAGCCATAACAAAGGCCTTAACAAAAGCGCAATTAGTCCTGAAACCGAAACAAAAATTTGTAATTTCTAATAATCGTATAGCTGTAGCATTAGTCATTTTTAAATGCCTCGTCGTACACTAAATTATTTATGTAATTACTTAGTATTCAATAAAGTGCAGAAAGTGCGCGAGTTTACTCAAGTCCTGCTTTTTGCTAGATGGCCTCTATTGAAAGTCTACATTATTTAGATTCAGCAATTTATAGTCATCTTGCATTCATAAAGGTGTCTCTTATATTAGGGCTTATTTACATCGTTTATATGAAATGTTGAATATTGTATCTGTTTAAGAAATTTGTCGAAAATATTATTTGCTTGTTAATCTTCGAACAAGTTACTAATAAAATATATTTGAAGTTAAATAACTAATAAAGTTGAAAAACATAACCGCACTAAGTTATACAGATATAATCTTTGCGTGGTTATCTTTTTCTTTGTTGGTATATTTCATGTTCTTGTTGATAGTTCATTTATAGTAGTACACAATACCACTGAATTTTTGATAAAACAAACAATTAACTTTTTATTTTATGGGAATAACATTTAGGAGTGTAAAGTAGTCATGTGAGAATCTAGTGTACAATTGGATATGCTATTCACCAACATGTACTGGCCAAAGTGGTGACCAATGACCAAAACCCCAACGTTTCGTAGTAGCTGTCCAGGCAACAAATCAAGGCCCTCATTCTCCGGAGACTGAAAATTCTCTGATCATGGCAGCGTCAGCAGTACTTGAAGGCAGAGAGTGCAAAGAATCACCGGTTACAGGATTAGAATGCCTTTTGTTGATGAACTTGGCTACATATAACTATCGAACACTTTCGAGTGAAAATTGCAGGAGTTGGTGGAAGAGCTTAGCAACATCAAATGGGATGTCGTGGGACTTCGTGAAGTCAGAAGAAAAGAAGAGTTGTTGGAACTAAGAAGTGGACATCAGTTTTACTAAAAGACATACAAATGAAAGAAATAGTGAGTTGGTTTCATAATTAATAAACGGCTAAAAAAAATGTGATGGTAATTAACAGTAATTAAGATAGAGTGGCAATATTTGCTTCACAACTATCAAATAGATATCATCCTAAGATAATTCAAGTTTATGCCCCAACAACCAGCCATTCCGAAGACGAAGTTGAAAATTTTTTATGAAGAAATTAAAAAAGATAACGAGAAAGGTAAAAGAAATATTTAAATATATAATAAACAATATTTAACAAATCTATATAAATACAAATATAAATGTTCGTTTGTTAAAAATCGTAAATCTCCGTAAGTTCTTCAGCGATTGGTTTGAAATTTTAACACAACGTTGCATACGAATACGCGTGTGTTTTTATTTAATAAAATCTTCGCTATAGTTTTCGATCATTGTAAAAAGCTGTTTCTTATCTTATTTCGTCAAAGGCGGAGCAAACTAATGAAGGTTTCATTGGTAAACAGAGCAAAGCGTCTTCACTGCAACTGGCCTGTTAGCTCAGTTGGTTAGAGCGTCGTGCTAATAACGCGAAGGTCGTGGGTTCGATCCCCGCATGGGCCATTACTTTTTTTTTTTTTTAAACCTTAAATTTTCTGGAATCTTTAAATTCTTATTCACATTTTCACATAAACAAATATTGATGATTTTAATAAGACAAAATCTTTCACGAACGATATATTTTTTTAATACTTCCTCATTTTCCCATTATGGATATTATTAAAGAATCAACGATAAGGATAAAATTACAATAATTAAACAAAGTATTTTTCTTTGTATATTATTGTCTCTATTTTGATTAGAATATTCTCCGATTCTGCTAAATCTATTATGATTCTATCCATAAATTACAAAGAAAATTTCAAGGAAATACAATTACGACAGTTAAAAACATGCTTTTTGTGAAAAACAGTGCCACATGTACACCTGGTGGTGACAATGAGAAGTATACAAATATTGTTGTACAACAATTGGAACTAAAAAGTTAATTTGCACAATAGCGCCACATAGCAACCTGGTGTCAACAATTGGAACTAAAAAGTTAATTTGCACAATAGCGCCACATAGCAACCTGGTGTCAACAACTGGAACTAAATTACAGCGACGGGTTTTCAGGATAGATATAGATTTTGTTTGTTTTTGTTTTTTTACCAACCGGAACAGTTTCGAAGTGATCTCGCAATTGCAATTTCTTTATCATCCCCGTTAGGATATTTGTTTTTTGTAACCCGTGCGAAGAATGGTCGTTTTGCTAGAATGGGTGATCTTTTGTCGTATGTGCAATAAAATATTCCTAAGCTAAAAAATGCTTTTTATGAATTTACGATCAAATAATGCAAACTGTCAATAACGGGATTGGAGAAATCATCTTCTTAGATGCGCTAGGAGGAACTGATAAAACGTTCCTAATTAGATTCATTCTGGCAGCTATTCGATCCCAAAATGACATAGTCTCAGCTCTTGCGTCGTCCGGAATAGCTGCGACATTACTACCAGGCAGGGCCGTCGCGTGGTTTGTTGGCGCCCGGGGCAAGATTTCGTCACGCGCCCTACACTTGATATTTGCGCCCCCCCACCATCCCAAATATCTACAACCAATTTTTTTATTTGCCGTGGCCCCCCCTTGGCCCCGCGGCGCCCAGGAATTTCTAATTCAACAACCAAAAAAAAAAACAGAATTTCTAATTCGACAACCAAAAAACAAACAAACGGAATTTCCGAATTTTTTTATTTTTGCCGTTGCCGCGGCGCCCCCCTGCCCGCGGCGTCCAGGGCGATCGCCACGGTCGCCCCGCCCAAGCGACGGCTCTTCTACCAGGTAGAAGAACTGTCATTCCGCTTTGAAATTGCCATTGAACATGCAATTCATTGAAACTCCACGTGCAACATTTCCAGAGCATTCGGCATGGGAAAAGTATTGCCAAAATGGAAACCTATTGTTTGGGATTAATGCACAATGGCGCACAAAAAAATCGCTCGAGGCAATTGATTTGCGTGGAAACATCAGATCATTTGGGAACGCTTTAATATAGCTTGCAGGAGATTTAGGCAAACATTACCTCGATCGACACCAGCGGATAAAATAAATGCTTGCCTGAAATACTCTACTTTGTGGCGATACGTAAAGACGTTAAAATTAACTACAAATATGCGTGTCCAGCTGCAAAACGATCGATCAGCTGAGATATTCTTACATCAATTTTTTGGAAATTGGGAACGGAAAGGTGTCGGTTGATCTGACCTCAGGACGAATTCTATTGCTTCATAACTTCTGCAAGTTAGTGACGTCAAAAAAAGAATTGTTGAAAAAGTATTTCCCAATATTCAAGCCAATTTTAAGAATCACGATTGGCTGAGTGAACGAGCTATTCTTGCGGCCAAGAACAAAGACGTCTACGAACTTAACAATATTATTCAGTGTAACATTCAAAGTGAGGCAGTTACATACAAGTCCGTCGACACTGTTGTGGACGCAGATGAAGCGGTTAATGGGGATGTTTAAGATCTCTGGGTCGAGGCTGGAAAAGTCACGGGATGTGTGTCTGTCACTTCTAAAAACATGGCTAAGATTACCAAAGCACCTCTGTATATTAAAGATTTCTCAACTTTAAATATATTGAATTATCGGCATACAATTAAGGAGGCGTATGGAAATAATGTAGATACGTTATTTCTAGATGAAAGGAATAGAACAAATTTCTCTTTAAATATATTTATTTTAGTATTTTTAGTTTATTTTAGTATATTACGCCTCCTTAATTGTATGCCGATAATTCAATATATTTAAAGTTGAGAAATCTTTTATATACAGAGGTGCTTTGGTAATCTTAGCCATGTTTTTAGAAGTGACACACACACACATCACGTGACTTTTCCAGCCTCGACCCAGAGACCTTAAACATCCCCATTAACCAACAGAATTTTTGAATTCACTCGATCTGCCAGGTGTGCCACCGCACGTACAGCAATTGAAAATCGGCGTGCCAATTATCATGTTGCGAAATATCAACCAGCCAAAGCTCTGGAACGGCACGCGGCTTGCAGTAAAAAAAATTAATGAGCAACGTCGTAGAAGCAACAATCTTGACAGGACCTTATAAAGGTGATGATATCCTCATTCATCGCATTCCTATGATTCCAACGGATATGCCATTTCAATTTAACAGATTGCAATTCCCAATTCGATTGGCGTTTGCAATCACCATCAACAAAGCTAAGGGCCAATCTTTAGAATTGTGCGGTTTAGATCTATACGGATTGCTTCTCACAAGGATAATTATATGTTCTATAGTCGGCAAACCAGACAATCTCTATACCTGCACAGACAATGGAACAACAAAAAATAGTGTATACTCACAAGCATTCTCAAATTAAACATATTAGAAACGTGCGCTTTGTCTTTTCTTTCTTTTCCATTTAACCAGACTGAGCCACAGAAAAGCGTTGTCGGGTACAGCTGGTAATGTAATAATAATATTAGTGTCACACGTATGTGTCGCAATTAATAAACATTAGAACTGCATAAATTTGATAAAATAAAATTTATTCGCTCTGATGAACCTTCCTACTACCGTGTTCTACCTTAATAATAAAACATTAGTCTCCAGATGGCTCTATAACGAAACTTCCACAATTCTCTGGCTTCGGGAAACTTCTAGAAATATGCAAATTTTAAATACAGTTAATTGACTGTTTTTAAATAATTAAAATACTTACGAAAGTAATCAATTAAAATGAATAATAAATAAAATAACATAAGTAATTCGTGATAATAGCAACGAAAGACAGCTGGTAATAAAATTTGTGTATATTTTTTTTTAAGATAATTTAAACTAAAACTTTTAAATGATTTTTTTTTAGAAAATTTTAAAATGTCCAGACTGAAGCTATATTGTAGATTTCCATACATTATATTGCTACCGTGCTTTCGTAAAGGCTCGGTAGCGGAGGGTAACAGAATGCGACGGGAGCCAGATAATTTAAAACCAAAGAGACTTTATTATATAAGATCGGTGGTCAGATACAGGTAATACGAATATCGAACCGATTCTTCGGTTAGGCTGTCTTCTTTCCAGTCTTCTAACGGTGAACTATCGTTTCAAGATCCCTCCGGGGACGGATGCTGCAATCACGGCGTCGGTTAACTTCCACGATGCCTTGCTGGTGATTGGCGGACGACTCAGGGTTCTACCGGGAACGGGTGCTGGGATCTCGGCGTCGGTTCTCTTACACGATGCCTTCTTAACGATCGGCTGTCGTCTCAGGGTACTTCCGGGGACGGTTTCTCGGATCTCGGCGTCGGTTCTCTTACACGATGCCGAATGGGCGCTGTCGTCTCGGCGTCGATTCTTCACCGTCTTCGCACTGGCAAATGCACTGGGCTTGGCTTATAACAAACTTCCCTCTGGGCGGCTGCTCAACGAACCTCTTATACGGCTGCACTCTATCGGCTGGCCGGACTCTCTATCTATTAACGGGTAGAGACCTTCTACCTGATCTCCTGTCCAAGGCCTGTCCTTGATCGCTCCGCTCCTAACTGGAGACCTTTGCGGCTCCTGCCGCTGGGACGAGATCCTATACTCTGCTACTCCAACTGGAGACACTCCTTGCTGGGCGGTTGCCCTCGACGAATTACTTCTCTCTCCTCCAAGTGGAGATCCGGATGGGCTGCTGCCCCAAGACGAATTAATCTTTAGGCGTTCTGCGCCTGGTTTTATAGGCGTGGAGCGCTGCACACGATGCTGAGGACAGATCGACTCGACCGAGTTATGCAGGGAAGGTCGAGTCGACTGCGCTAAAGGGGGAGCGGACAAAACGCCTGGTAACAATATTTCTAACAAAAAATATCAATTATCAAAAATTAAATTATTTACTTTTGTAATTTCTAAGCAACTTAAAAAGTACGATTACGAATTATTAATTATTTTTATTTATTTGTTATTTGTAATTATTTATAGTTATTTATTTTAATTAGGCATAATTTTTTATCTTATTATTGTCAAATATAAACAATAATTGAAGTATATTACTGACAAGGGAACGGCGCGAAGTGTTACTCTGAATTTGATATTGGATTATGGGTCACTTGATAGAGTTTTTTAACGCTGAGTCCGAATTTGATATTCATTTTCATCTCCGGTTAATAGTTTTCGAGATATCCGCATGGGGGCGTAAAAACTTTAATTTGTTATAACTTTTTAACAAATGGAGATAGAATAAAAATTCCAACGCATTTGTTACTTGCCTACATGACTATCCCGTGTGTCAATAAGTAATGAATCCGTCAACTAATTTCAAAATGGTGGACCAAAAAACCTAAATTTAAGGCGCTTTCAATGGAAAATAAGCTCATCCAACCCTAACTCAAAAACCGATTGATAGGTGGCAGCACAAGACAGAAAAGGCAGGGCAGTTACAGCAATTTGATAATAGATGGCGCCCATGTGCGCCCAAATAAAACCAGTAAACTTATTTCTGTATGTCTTAATAGATGGTGCCTATGTGCGTAGCCAAATAAAACCAATAAACTTATTTAAATCTCCTCAGCCAGAAATACAAATTAAAATTATCAAATTGCTGTAACTGCCCTGTCTTGTGTTGCCACCTATCAATCGGTTTTTGAGTTAGGGTTGGATAAGCCTATTTTCCATTGAAAGTGCCATAAATTTATGTTTTGGGGTCCACCATTTTGAAA
>JAFIDM010009631.1:226294628-226308119 GCA_023159025.1 Thereuonema tuberculata
TCTCTCAATAAAAACTGTGAAAGACAATGCTTTAAAGACGTATTCTCGGTGAAAAGCCATTTGGACGAAGATCGCTGTTCCATTTCGAACGTGGGTCGCCATATTGGATTCTAGGAGAATTACCGATCTACGACGTGGATGTCCGAAGTTCCAGTTCGACGGAAAGCAGAAATATTACCCAGTGAGTACTGTTTTATTTCAGTGAGTTTCGGACTCTCTTCGTCCAAGCCCAGAAGTTTTAAGATTAACTTTTAACCGAAGAATTGAGACTCAGGCAAGCGAGCCGAAGACGGACTTTCGATTAACTCGCACAGATAATATCTAACTTTAAAGCATTAAGTAATTAACGTTATAGAAATAGAAATGTATTTCTAGTTTATTTATCTTTTGAAATTCTCTGTGAGAGATTGTATTCAAATTTAAAGTAAGATTGTTTTATTAAACGTTTTGTTGTTTTGTTACACTTTCGCATTAATTTATTTTACCTTCCTAATTAAGCCTTGCATAGTCGGAACCATAGTAGCTCTCCAGTTAGCGATAAACCTCTGCCGAGGGAATTTAATTCGGATTATTTTTCCCCTCGTTAATTTATGGCGTAACGCCACACTTGGTTATGGTAGTGGCGTAATGTAATGTAATCCTCACACAAAGGGTTATTGGCCGTAATAATTAAACACACAGTAGTCATGTATGCAAGTAACATAAATGCGTTGGAATTTTTATTCTATCTCCATTTGTTAAAAAGTTATAACAAATTAAAGTTTTTACGCCCCCTTGCGGATATCTCGAAAACTATTAACCGGAGATGAAAATGAATATCAAATTCGGACTCAGCGTTAAAAACTCTATCAAGTGACCCGTAATCTAATATCAAATTCAGAGTAACACTTCGCGACGCTCCCTTGTGAGTATATTATTTAAGAATAAATAAAGTTACTTATTTATAAAAATGAGCTGGTTGCCAGAATATACGTACCTAGCTTAGATTAACATACGATGTAAAAAGGTTCTTTTTTCTTGAAGTAGTTGAAGTTTAAAAGCTTAAATTCTCTTAAGTCAACAGAGAAGCTTTGATTAATGTAGAGATTGTATTACATAATAGCAAATGGAGAGACTGACAGAGCAAATTAATCCCTGTTGTAAACATTTCTGGAATGTAAACAGAAGAAAAGATAGAGAACAGAAAAAAGTCAGTTGGGGAAAGTTCTTTTACAGATACCAAAAAAGATTCTTTTATTTTGTTGTTCATTGCGCAGACGCCATAGTTCCCCAATCCTCTTTACCTAAATCAGAAGGTTCTAAAAGAACTGGAAGTCTCCATTCCTTAAATTTTGTGTTTCCTTTTTTTTTTTAATTATAAAAATAATACACACTAAAAAGAAGTAATTAAATTGGTATTATTTACTTGCTTATTAATAAAACGAGTTTAACGCATGAAAATTTGTTTACAGTTCTTAAAAAGATTATCAGTCACACATATTAAAAATTATATTATTAATAAAATAAGGTTAAAAATTAGTCAAAAACTAAAAAAAATACTTAAAACGCAGGGCAGGACAGTTTCAACGAGCATACATACAGTTTCAATATGTGTGACTGATTATTTGCTTATTATTTAACTGTGGATTAACTTCATTATGTTACAGCTCACCCAGGTAGATTAATATTAAGAGAATTAAAGTAGGAGTAATGTCGGTATAGATCCAATGTTTGAGTTCCAATAGTTATTTTCTGAAAATATTTATCTCATTCAAGAACTTATTTCTTGACCAAAAAAAAAAAAAAAATGCAATTTTTTTGAAATTCACAAAAGTTTAAATATAAAAGTGAAATTCACAAAAGTTTAAATATAAAAGTGAAATATGCATAATATTATTGCTTATTTTGGTTTCTTAATTGTAAAAAAATGCGAAAACGACAAAAATGGACAGCCAAAGTTTATTTTCGAATTCTAATAACCGCTGAATACAAACCAGCAGGAATTTTGCATTTTCTAAAAAAATATGATTAAGTCCGCATTGTAGTGTTGAAATCTTATTAACTTAATCATATCAAAGCGCATACTAATTAAAAGGTTAGCTAAAGGGATTATTTTATATTATTTACGACAATGAAACTTTAATAAAATAGGATATAAATCCATTGCTTAGACTCCAGTGTTTTCCAAAGTAATTTTTATATCGTTGATCCCTCGCCATGGACCAATTTGGAAATGATTTCAAATATAAAAGTGAAATCGTCTCTAGGGCATTGCGTAGTAAGCTTTAAGACCATCCAACAGCTCAGAAGTTATTAATGGAAGGGGACTCAAGCGCCCACCCACAGATGGCTTGATTTGATTAGCCTCATTTTCATATTGGAATTTAGAATAAAACATTTACATTTACTTTTATTTTATTTCATAACCAGATGTATTATTAAAAAAGTACTGTGTGGGTGCCTGCATGTATATGTCCGCCTAAATAATCGAATTTCGTAACAATTCGCAGGTGCTTTGCCAGGATTTCAATATTGTATTCCATGTATGTTTTAAAATTTAATCTTTAATTTATTTTTCGTTTAGTTTTAAGCTTTAGTTTACTTGATATAATTTGTTTTTTGAATAAAAACGATGTTTTTTTTTTCAAAACATACGCGAGGTTTCCTGAGCAAAGCGAAGCCGTCTAGGGTAATACTTAAAGATTATTTACTAAGTCGTGGTTTTTTTCTTTTAAGTATTGGTTGGCAATTATTTAATTCAACTCTTTGTTCTTTTATTTCTCTATATTCTCTCGACTAAACATATTGGCATTTTTTAATTTTACAATAAACTCATTTCGAAAGTATTAAAACCACTAACTAAGAATGAATAAATTAACTACTTTCCTTAAAGCAATAAGTTTTGTGTTTGTATGCATACATAATAAGTTTTGAATCACTTCAAACTTGTTACATATTGAAGGATTAGAGGCGATCCAACTTTTTTTTCTTTGATATCTTTTCCAAGTAAATCTTGAAATTAGTGCGAGTAGGCGACAAAAATTCTCGTTGAAGACCCTAAAGAATGAATTTCTATCGATATCTTAAACAATGAATAGTAATCCATGACGTGCATGGTTGCTGAGTTATTCTAATCCAAAGAAACGAAGTCAGACTACAATGGAATCTATGGACATGAACAGTATCTTTATTGGTAACATTACTGAATTACACTACCGCATTGTTGTGAATGGCGAATACAGAGAATACAGAATAACGCTACACATGTGCGCCATGCGACACATTAACCTCGCGACACATTAGTTTAGCATTACCAGTGGATCTGCAGACATTGCATTTAAACCTAACGGCTGTGCGTCACCAAGGATAGTTGTGTACCGTTAACAGGCGTGTGTCGGCAGGCGTGTGTACTTTTGCATTCCAGGGCAGGCTACTGTAGTGCCCTGTAGGAGTCTACCCATGGCAGTTTATTCATTTCGTGAGCAGGCGGACATCATTTTTTTGTGTGGTTCTGCGAATGGAAATGGACGCAGGATCGCGCGGCTCTATCAGATGGCGTTTCCGGTGCGACGACAGCCGACCCATAAAGCTTTTGCTGCACCTTATCGGCTACTTGGATCCCTTGTACCACCAACTGTGAATCGAGGACGACCGAGAGACGCTCGTACGCCAGACCTGGAGGAACGGGTACAGAAGAATGTTGACGACGACTCAGATATCACCACACGACAGTTGGCTGTTGCGGTTGGTACATCCCAAATGATGCATGGCGAATACTACTTGAACAGTTGCTGTATCCGTATCATCTGCATCGTGTGCATGGTCTGACGCCTGCAGATTACCCACCATGGGAAAATTTTTGCCGATGGTTCATTGCGCAAACCGCCACTCCAATGTTTATCGCGTCAGTCCTGTATTTGGTAGGGATGTTGTCAGTAATTTTCACAATCAACATCTGCGGGCCGTAGCAAATCCACGCGGTACATTTACGGTTCGACACCAACAGTAGTCCAAGATCAATGTGTGGGCTGGTATTGCAGGTGACTGCCTGATCGGAACATACGTTTTACCAGCACGTCTTACGGCAACATCTACAGGGTGTTCATCATAAACGCTTCAGACCTTCTCGAGAATGTGCCCTTGGACGTCAGAGCAACAATGTAATTTATGTATGATGGTGGCCCCGCACATTTCAGCCACAGTGTTCGCGAGACGCTCACTAATATCTATCACGATCGATAGATCGGTAAGGTTGGACCAATTCAGTGGCCTGAACGGTCACCCGACCTCAATCCTTTGGACTTCTATCTGTGGGGACACCTGAAAGCCCTCGTATGTGCAACGAACAGTACAAATGTTGAGATGCTGCATGACCGTATTGCCAACGCCTCTGAATCCTTCCGGAATCGTCCTGGGATCTATGGAAGGGTACGACAGTCCATGGTCGTCGTGTCCATGCGTGCGTCGAAGCAAGCGGAGGACATTTTGAACATTGAATATGACGTGTGCGGTGACCACATTGTGGTACTGTATGATGTACATGCTACCAATAATGATACTGTTCATGTCCATTATTTCCATTAAAGTTTGGCTCCGTTTCTTTGGATTGGAAAAACTCAGTAACCATGCGCTTCCGGTCAAATTTTTATCTGACCTGTTTTTTCATTTGATAAGGGGAACCTGACGCCGCAGTTTGTCCCGTATTTTAGATTCACCCAATATATATATATTATATATATTGTATATACGAAGATAGATATTCTTTACAGAAAATGTTAAAATTAAAAAAATTTAAATTCTGTTTCAGGAGTTCCAAATAAAAGAGTAATATTTTTAATAAACCGCTTTTATTTGCAGTATCATTCAAATGCGAATTGAAAGCTAAAAATAAGAAACACTAAATTGTAAATATATCGTGTTTGTGGTTGATGATTTACTGATAGAGATTTTAAACTTTATGCTTTAAACTTAAAGTATCATGTGACAAGAAAACCTTTGAATTTCAGAAGGTAATTATGTTTGTTATTCTTAATTCTACAGTTATGCTTAATGTTTTAAAAAATTAATGTTATAATGTTAAAATGCTTTTTAACTTATGTCATTGTTATTTCAGTTTTTTTTTTAAATACAGGTTGCTTCTTGGAAAAGGAGTAATTTTCTCATTATCAATGGAAATCCCAAGTTTATTCGTTTGCTCTATGTCCCCACTGTAGTTTTATGGTCTTTCAATGACGGCAACGATTTTTTTTATGGAAGGGGACCAGCTATTAAAAGTATAATAAACTTGGACGATAAGGCAGCTAGTTGATGTCCTAGATATTATTTAAGACTATTTGAATCTATTGTCAAAGGTTAGTAAAAGTCTTCCATTTGCCCCTATTTTTGATTGGCTGCACCCTCATTATCTAATTTGATAAAGAAACCTACAGCTGACATGGAAATTTCCTTTCAAATCTTTTATGATACAACATTTATGAGATAGGTAGTAGAGATCTTTCCAAAAGGAGCATAAACAACGACAAAGCGCTGACATTCAGAGTTTAAAAGTTCCCATGTACACATCGATGTCTCAATGACCTGCGAACACGATCCCACACTCCAGGAATGTTGCGTATGTCCTCAGAACGTGCCACAATTCGATTCCGAAGGGATTCCAAATCAGGCACCGGAGACGAATAAACCAATGATTTTAAATGGCCCCACAAGTAGAAATCGAGAGGGTTCAGATCAGGTGAGCGTGGAGGCCAAGCAATTGGGCCACCTCTACCTATCCATCGATCAGGAAACGTTCGATCCAAGTACCGGCGAGCCGTACGACTGAAGTGTGCAGGAGCGCCGTCATGCAAGAAGTGAGCGTGCTGACGATCGATCAGTGGAGTGTCGTCATAAACATGATGTATGGTGTTTTCCAGGAAGTTTGTGTACGCCTGCCCCGTAAGTCTGTTTACAAGTACATGGGGTCCAACTAATCGATCACCAATGATACCGGCCCACATGTTGAGGGATAACCGCACCTGGTGATGAGATACAACAGTTGCATTTGGGTTTTCATACGCCCATACATGCTGATTGTGGAAATTTGTTATGCCATCTCGTGTGAACTGTGCTTCATCTGTAAATAATACTAAGGCAGGAAAGTTCGGATTTGCAGCACACTGCTGCAAGAACCACTGACAGAACCTAACTCGTGCAGGGTAATCTGCTGGTGACAGCGCCTGTACACGTTGCAAATGATAAGGATACAATTGATGCTCTTTCAGCAGTCTCCAGACAGTCGTATGGGGAACATTCACTTGCAACGCTAACCTTCGTGTGCTGACAGAAGGAGTTCTGTTCACAGTCTCCAGAATCTCCTCCTGTTCTTCTGGAGTCCCCTTCCCAATCCAGGAGAGTGAAATTTTCCATACTCGCACAGACGGTGATGGAGACTTACAAATGTCTTCCGATCTGGACATTGTCGCTGTGGGTACCTCTCCTGGTACAAACGACGAGCCAGCGCAGCATTGCCGTCTGCCTTACCGTACATGAAGTGCATCTCTGCCAGCTCCTGATTTGTGTACATGACACACAGTCGAACGCCAAACACACCACTGAATTTAACCTTCGCCTCGGAATGATCTGTCAGAGTGCCCTCTTAATGTGTCCTTTGACGGCAACGACCTGCGGAAAGAAAAACGTTCAATGAGACATCGATGTGAGGTCTGTATTCAAGCAGGAGGTGGTCATTTTGAACATCTTCTGTAATGGCAACGACCGGCGGAACGAAAAACGTTCCGGTGATTTTCAATGTTGTGAAGGCCATAACTCGGAAATGAAGCATTTACGGACATATGTTGTAATGAACTATTTTGATTGTCTACATGTGGGAAATACATACCTGAAATTATGCCGTGTATTTTTGAAACACCCTGTATTGTAAAGCAGTGCGAACACGAAGCAGCTTTTGCTGCCCAACTCTGTGAAAAAGTTGCACGCAGGAAAGTTGCCAACGACAGTTATGGGCGAAAACGGTGCAGCTTGGTGGGCGTCGCCATGCGGAAAACACACGAAGCAAAGGACGAATTGCAATGACGTCAATTGACAAAACCTAACGGAAATTACGGTGCTGGCCTGCAACACAGGAACTGCAATTAACGCCAACGAAACAGCAATAATGCGATACTATTATTAGCCGATCTGTATTCGCAGGGGAAGACAATAATGCGATACACGAAGAACAATGATTAACAGCCGCTATTATTACAGTGGGAATTGCCAACAATGACGTCCCGTGGCTTTGCTCAGAAATTGGGAAACTGGCAGCAATTGTTGTTTTTGTTGCAGTGAAAAATTGCAAATATCGAGGTTTATCAAAAGCTCTGTAAATTTCTACCGCATTAAATTAATGCATTTACTTATAAACTTTATTTCTGCGTGAACGAATTTCGGAAATATCTGGTATTCTTTCCTGTAATCGCTGTCCGTCAATTTGAATCGACGGCAATCTGTTTGGGCGCCATATTTTCCTATGGGCGTGACGTCACGTGTTCCAACGCTGCGCTATGATTGGGTGCTGCCCAGGCAGCTTTTGGAGTTGCCTCCTCTGGTCTTGGCAGCTTTTGCTGCCTGCAACTCCGGTGGCAACTACGCTCAGGCAGCATGAAAAGAGCTCAAGCAGCAAAGTTGCAAATTTGCACAAAGCTGCTTCGTGTTCTCGTACCTTAACAGTAGTCAACTGATTCCAGTTATCAGATTAACTTTGTCTCTTTAAAGATTACTAAATTTGAACACGATATTTATGAACTTTATATAAAGAATTTCGCTTACCTCGATGGAGATATTTTTGTTTGTATTTTGGATTGTTATTTGTTATTATAGTTTGTAAGGCAACAAATTATTAAGACTATGTAAACTAGAAACGGTCGAAGACATAGAATACCTGAAGTACATAAAAACTTAACCTAGAAAGTTGAAAGTGTATTTTTATATTAATTGAAAACAAAAACTTACAAAAGGATGAACATCAAATGTGGAAAAGTCTCAGTAACGTTAACTTTTATTGTCTTATTTGTTGATTTTTTTTTTAAAAAAAATGATTGATAGGTTATTTTGTAAGTCATATTTAAAAAGTCCTATGGAATGATAATTCATTATAATATAGGCCTACAGGGTGGTTCAGGCCTTTATTATCCCCCCTCCCCTAGATTTTTCATTATTTAGGATGATGAAGACTTTGATGACAGCTTTTAAAGGAAAGCTTGTTTTAAAGGAAAGCATGAACAATATTTGTTTGGTTTGGACTAAATTATGAAATGTTGAAGTAGACAAATCAGACTAAATCACTTCCCAGTAGGAAATGTCAGGGAGGTTCGCAGATTATTTCGCAGATTACGTAGTAAGTATAATTTATAACTTTAATTTTATAATAGATATCCTGTTACATCAGTTTCATTTTTATTTTTATCATAAATGTTCACTAAGGAATCTTTTTAAAGATAATGAAAGATATAGATTTAAAAAAAAAGCAAAATGATGGAAATAGGATAACGTTATTAAATACAAAACGCTAATTCCAGCGCTTAGAAGTTGATATTAAGAAATTAAGAATCAATTAATAATTAATAAACATAATTGACAATGACCACTCCGCTATCTTTCGCGTAGTAGTACTAAACATGCAGTACTACGGAGTTAATTTTATGGACAGGTGGGAGGGGAAAACAGAATAATCATGTTCGTAAACAAAGAAAAAAAAAAGATCGCACCATATTCTACAGAAATAAGTTCAGCGGTTTCAATGAAGGATTTCGGTTTTATTTGTTTCTTTTTTGTTTTTTGTTTTGATGCAAGGGTAGGGGTGAATATCAAAATATAACTGCGAATGTTTTAAGTTGGATCTACATAAACAACTTGCCAAGTTTTAAGGAGATCTATCTAGCCGTTTTAGCGTAATGTACAGCAAACAAACAAATAAAGGAGCTAAAACTTCAAGTGGAATAGCAAGTGAATTAACAAAAAACAATAGAAATTCCTTATTTTATATGTGCTAAAAAAATGGACTATTTTAAATCTTTAAGCCAGACCAGATACTTCTAGCCTTAAACAAGATTAATAGAAACCTCCGAATTTTCCATTTTATGTAAGAAAAAAAGAAATGCTCATCATTTAAGTTCTCGAAATCCAGTGAATGGATTAAGCAATTTCAATTGATTGGATTTCTGTAGGAATCGTGCTATCAACATTTTATTATCTAAATTCACCTTTCTTCAACTTCTTTTTATTAAAAAAAACCTAAATTCATTTTATTAAAATTTCTTTTACTTCTCAAATCAGATGTTTAAATTTCAATTATTAATCTATGAAGCTACTTCAAACATCGAATAATATGGAGCATAAAAGCTGATTTGCTTTTAATTTACCCGAATCAGAAACATCGCTTTTGGCCTTCTTTTCTATGAAGTTCATGAAAACAGGGGATGTTTCGGGATATGTCCCTTGAAATAACTTTTGAACCAGTGGATGGATCTTTTTGAATAAATGCCCTGGTATGAGCATTTATGAACTATGTATCATTCGACTTTTATATTTGAAATATTTTCTAAGTGGGTCTTTGTCGAGAAATTAGCGAGGGATAAAAATTACCAAAGAAAAGCATAGGAACCTAAGCAATGCTTCTAATGATATCTTAAACAATAGCTATTAATTAAGTAATCCAATAACTTGTGCTGGGTTTGATCTGATTAAAAATAATTCGATTTAGATAATTTAGGTAAACAAGGTTTTTAATTAATATTTTTTAGAGTGGTAGATTATTGCTTTTTTATATTCAGCAGATATTATAATTTGTAAATAGACATAAGCGTTTCAATTTGTGTCGTTTTCACGGCTTTAAAGTAAAAAAAAAATAAAAAAAATAAAGAACATTTTAAGGAAAGTAGACTTTCTGTTCTTTCAGAAACTCTTTGTTTTTTTTAAGCTAACTTCTGTACTTGAAAAGTTTTCAGTTTTTGTCCTTTTTGAGAAATTTGTGATTAAAAGTGACAAAAATTACCATAGAAACTCACTTGAAGCGAAAGAATAAGGGCTACATCTAACAAAGCATTTTAATCCATTTAATACTTTTTGTGGGAGTACTTTGATGAAAATTGATTGTATTAGCCAATTTAAATAATATGACAATTTAAATAATATTATTTTTTCTTTTCAGAAAATGGAAATTAGCAATGTTTATATTATACAGTATTGTGATCAAGATAACTTAAAACTATTTCATCTATAAAGCTGTAACTTCATTAACGTTTATGGGTCATTCCATATCAAATCATCCAGAAATTTTAGGAAATGTCACCCACCCTCATAGAAAACTTTGAAATTTTGTATAATTGAAGTTTACCTAGATCTATGAATATTTCCAAAATTTAAATGTTGCAGGTTAAGTAATTTTTCAGTAATGGTCTCAAGAAGTTATATGGATCCAGGAACTCAGGTGTTCCATGGACGAGCTCCTTGATAATTTAAAAATGCAATAGTTCCTACAGTTTTTGCAGTAGAACCTTGATTTGTTTTTAAATTAAAGAGGAATGTTTATATTTTTATGTTCATGCTTCTTTTATTGAGTAATCATGTTTTTTTTTAGAAAAAAAATGTAAATAATTTTTTTCAAATAAATTCGATACCTGGGCATTGTATTTTTTTAAGGTATTGCTCCATCATAGATTCCTTTGAAAATTTTACAGTATTATTATAAATCCTTCTTTATGTCACACAAAAAAAATCAGTTTGTAGAAATGATGGGAAGTACAGAAAAAACACTATATTAAAAAAAAAATTAAATTGATAATTTCTGACTATCATGTCACCTGTAAAATGAGCACCATAAAAAATACATATGAACAGAAGCGTCTTGTTTAAAGTAATTTAGCTGAAATGTATTCTCTCTATAAAAAAAAGTATCCTGAAGCAAAGTAGGATTTTCAAAATTTGAATTTCTTCGACCAAAACAGTGTATACTCGTAGGATCATCAGGAACACCTATCGTATGTGTCAACACTTACAGTCAAAATGTTAATTGATTCTAAATTCTATTTCTATTAAAGTAACATACCATGATCTAATGAAAACAGTAACATGATATAAATAACCGAGCCTGTATGCTCCTTCTGTGCAAAAAATGCCCCCACCCCCTTCCCAGTTCTTTACTTCAAACACACTTAAAAAATGAAATAGAAGACTATGATCCTGATGTGATGGTTCAGTACAGTCAATGGGTATCAACTGATAGAATGACTTTAAATGTTCAAATCACCACTCTATCAGAATTCTGCGACACACTAATTAAGAAAATTGAAATACTTACTCCACACTCTTTTATTGCTCACTCACAGTCTGATTATCTGAAAATGAAGAAAGAAACACTTGATGAAGGATCAGTGTTAATTTTAATGGATTTCAGTGAAAATCTCCATTTTGTTGTTGAAGTTGAAGTACAGGGGTACCATTAGAACAATGGTAGCTGCACTCTTCACACTGTTGTTATATATTACAAAAAAGATCAACAGTTGCAAGCAAAAATTTTTTGTATCATTTCTGATGATCTAGAACATGATGTGGCCCTTGTGTATCAGACTCAGAAGACTGTATTGAATTTTTTGAAGTTTGAATTTCCTGAAATTCCACTTGCTTATGCTGAATCTTTCACTGACGGATGTGCTGCACAATATAAAAATTGTAAGAATTTCAGAAATATCTGCTACCATGAACACGATTTCAATATAAAGTGCAGCTGGTCTTTTTTTTGCAACTAGCCATGGCAAATCTCCCTGCGATGGTATTGGTGGCACTGTCAAAAGACTTGTCACAAAAACAAGTTTGCAAAGACTATATAAAGATCAAATACTTACTGCATCGCAGGTATTTGAATTCTGTCGGGAAAACCTACAAGGCATTTCAGTTCTCTGTTTCAAAAGATGAAATGGTTCAAGTCAGAAATTTTCTTTCCCACGCTTTGAAAGTGCAAAAACTGTTCCTGGAACACGATCTATGCATCACATTATACCACTATCACCAACCAAGATTGGAGCAAAAAGGCTAAGGTATGATACTGATTTTAGTATCATTCATGATTTCTCTGCACTTCCGCCACTGTTGCCATTATGCTCTGTGTAGCCCAACTGCTATGTTGCATTTGTATATGACTCTTCTTGATATCTGCGGATTGTTGAGAAAGTGAAAGGAGTAGAAGGAGATGTTACAGTAAGGTTCACGCATCCTCATGGACCATCCCCGTCCTTCTATTCGCCTGATAATGATGTTTGTGATGTCCCATTCTCACATATTCTATGTGAAGTTGATATCACCACAGCAACAGGCCATACTTATTCTCTAACTAAAAAGTCTTCTATATTGGTGGAAGAAAAGTGGTCCTCATACAAAAAAATATTAAATGTGAAGCATTAAAGCATCTTGTCATATATATAGTTCAAAATGAACTTGAATGCAGATTCATATCTTATATAATGTACGAGTATATTTTATAGTTTGTATTTTTGTTTTATATTGCAATTTTTTTTACATTTGTATATTTTTATGCTCACTTATGTTGTTAATGTTTCTTGAGTAGTTAACAGTATTTCTATTATGTGATATTGTGGGAATGTTAATGGCTGAATGAAAATGTTTTCAAAATTCAAGATGAATTTTTTTTTTGTAAGTACCATTCATTTCTCAAAATTGATTTTTTTTTTGATGCAAATTTACTATTTGCAGATCAGTTTCTAATTTTTTTCAATGATTTTCAGAGGGGAGGGCAAGTGTTCAATTTTTTTTTTTTAATTTTACAAAAAAAATTAATCAACAAAATTTTATCTGGCCAATTCTTTCACGATTTTTTTTTTGAGAGTACCATTCATTAGTCAAACCTGATTTTTTTTTTTTTGTGAGGAAACTTTACTATTTGTAAATCACTTTGTAATTTTTTCAATGATTTTCAGAGGGGGGCAAGTGTCCAAATTTTTTTTTAGAAATTTAACCAAAAAAAAAATTAATCTATAAAATTTTTTATGGTCAATTCTTTCATGATTTTTTTTTTTTAAGAACAATTCATTTCTCAAAACTGATTTTTTTTGTGATGAAACTTTACTATTTGTAAATCACTTTCTAATTTTTTCAAGGATTTTCAGATGGGGGCAAGTGTCCAAATTTATTTTTAGAAATTTACCAAAACAACATTAAACTACAAAATTTTATTTGGTCAATTCTTTCACAATTTTTTTTTGAGAGTACCATTCATTTCTCAAAACTGACTTTTTTTGTGAGGAAACTTTACTATTTGTAAATCACTTTGTAATTTTTTTCAATGATTTTCAGATGGGGGCAAGTGTCCAAATTTTTTTTTAGAAATTTAACCAAAAAAAAATTAATCTACAAAAAATTTTTTTTTGGCCAATTCTTTCACGATTTTGTTTTGGTAAGAACAATTCATTTCTCAAAACTGATTTTTTTTGTGATGAAACTTTACTATTTGTAAATCACTTT
>JAFIDM010009631.1:226309296-226350317 GCA_023159025.1 Thereuonema tuberculata
TTTTTTTTAAATTAACCAAAAAAAAAAAAACAAAAAAAATTATAAAACAATTAAAAAAAATTTATACGGCCAATTCTTTTATGTTTTCATAAACTACATGTCACAACGCATATTCAGGGAAAAAATTGTCATCCTACTTGTTTCCATTTAAAAACTGCAGCCAATTTTCAAATTTTCACAATTCGCTTTGAAGTATCACATTGCATCAAACTTTCTGCTATTATTACCAACAGAATGTATATAAAGCAATAAAAATTGGCAAAAGTTCATGAAATTAAGTATAATAGCAGTACACAAAATCTCAGTTCTCAACTAGGTAGTGGGTGACATGGCCTGGATGACTTGACGTGGAATAACCCTTATAAGAAAGACTATTGATTTTCTGAAACATCAGTAGGTAAGTATCTTCGGGCCAAAAACCGGAATACAGTGACTATTCATTATATGTTTTAAATTTATACAAAAACTATTACTGAAGAAAAGAAAAGGATTTCCTACAAATGAAACGGTACATCAGTAATTGCCCAATAATTTTAAGAAAGATGAATCGTTTAGTATTAGTACTTGATATGGAGCAAAGACGTTGTGTTTTTGTAATTGTGCAATTGTGTAGGATTTCTGGCCATGTCAGCGTAATCAGAAAATTATTACTTGATATCGATAGGGGAAACTTTAATATTTTAAATTCGTTAACAGTCATCCAGTTCGATGTCATTTAAGATTAAATCTTTTTCAAGAGATCTAAGTAGAAATTCTTAAGCTTAGAATTCTCTTTTTATTGACGTTTCGAAGAAGTAATAACTGAATTTCTTTCCAAATTACTTCCAACGAGTTTCAGATCTCCAAGGAGGATGTTTCAAGGAGAATTATTCAAAGGCCACTCAAACTGAGGTCAAGTTTCCAGGGAATCTGAATACGTTTGTTTTAACTCGATGCAATTTATAGGATAGTCGACGGAATTGTTTGATTCGACGGAGGAGTTATATCGATGGTAAGTTTCTGCTTCGTTACCACTGAGGTAGAGTTAATAGTAGAAAAATTTGAGGGAACTTTGCACTTGGAAACAAGTTATCATACTTTTACAAAGGGGCTGGCAGTGACGTCACCGGAAACATATTCCGAATTTATATTGCCCTTCTTTATTTAACTTAATTGTATTTGTTAGTATTTCAAGGTATTAATGTTATTTATTATATGCTATTCCTCTTTATTACTAATGAAATGATTTTTGAACTGTGGTCGTTTAATAATATTGCCGTAAAGCGAAATCTTATTTTCCACATGGGTTTATGTATCCCAAGCAATTGTTAAACTGGAGAATATCAAAATTGTCTATAAAAGTATCTGAAAGAAAGGAATCAAATGAATTTTCATCACATCCCCAAAAAAAAATCCAGAATGTCATTATCAACCAAAGTTTATAAGGGACATAAATGTATCCTAAGATCTCATTAAGTACTCTTGAATTTAATTAAGATAGTGAACCAAACTCATATCCATTCTAACTCATTTAAAATCCTTTTTCAATTGTATAGCTTATAAATTATATATCAAGTTTTGTATTATGGTATGGAATTCTACTATGATTCCAGTTTGTTTTAAGTTTTAATTTCGGATCTCAAGCTAAAATATGAGGAACACTCACTGATACGAAAATTCATCACAACAGCTACTTACAAATGTAGTAGGGACTTTTTGCGAATTGTATATCCTCTTATTTGCTCATTATATATAAAAGTAAAACTTTTACGTATATCGTGTACTCAACCAATCGAAAAGTTTCCTATTTCAATGAATAATTTCTGACTTGAATGGTGTAAAGAGGTACCGTGATTGCCGGTTAGGCATCATGATTGAAGGTCGAACCGTTTCACACAGTTGAGTAGGTCTTATGATTGAAGATACGATCTATGTCCATGAAGGATTTACAGAATTACGGCGTAATTGACAGCTACTTAGCAATAGTTAAGTTGTTGTTTTTTTCGGGTGCAATCAAAATGCTGCAGTTTAATGCTATTCGAAGTATTATTGGTCTAGAATTGGTTTTCAATGCCTACAAGCTGCGATTTCTATAAATCTCGTCTTATACCTGCGAGGCATACAGCAATTGTCTAAAATTGATGAAGGACATTTAAAAATCCCCAGTTTATCGTATGTGAAACAATTTTGACGAAGTTTATAACTCGTCAAAATTGCTTCACATACAATAAACTGGGGATTTTTAAATGTCCTTAATCAATTTTTATGAGCCTGGTAGCCTGATAGCCTGGTAGCTATCATCACTGTTATGGGCCTGGTAGCCAGTTCGGTAGCCAGTTTGTAACGCGCTTGCCTATGGGTTGGAGGAGCCGGATTCAATCCCCAGGTGTGCGACCGTTGGGATGATCCTCCCCTTCAACGTCTTGCCATTGAAACGTTAGGAAGCTGACCTCCAGCGCCCTACCACGGGCAAACGTAGGTCCCCGTGAGATATGCCTATAGCTACATACTGTGTATACATCGTGATTGTTAATGTCTATGCGACGTTTATTAAAAATGTCTAATAAGAATAGGATTCTGAAATTGGAGGGCTTCTTAGTTTCTGAGATATTTAGTGTTTTGTTATATTTTCATTAATATCAGTTATATATCTCTTAAAATACTGAACATTAAAACAAATAAGATATTAAATTGATTAGATATTGAAATAACTTTCTGCAAGTCTTTGGCATATTTTGTTTATTTTCATTGTTAGATAATGTCACTAATCTTATCACTGTAGCATTTTACAACAGAAGAAAAATAGTAACTTTTGAAAACATGAATTATTAAGGCACTCTAAACAACATCATGTTCATCTGTCCACTGTTACGCCTTTTCCCTGTTGTTATCTTTCCATTTCATTTTCCTTGTGGGATTTTCCAGAGTTCTTTCATTCCTCTGGATGCATTCTCAAGAAACCTTAGAAACCTTGTGTCGGATTTGGAGTGCCTTATTAAATCATGTTTTCATCAATGATGGATGGAGAACATCGAAAACTGTTATATTTCGTTAATTTTTAATTTTTTTCCCCATTTAAATCATTTTCTTCTTGCTTATTATTATAAATATATATTATTTCAAAACACCTGAACTTCAGCAACGAAGCAACTGTTTCAACTATTCTCTAAAAACTCTAATATTAAACAGCAACTTCATTTTATTGATAAGAGAAAGACACATGAAGGTAATGGGAATATTTTCTTACATATTTGTTCAAGGGTTATAATTAAATGGTTCACAGCTGTCTATCTTAGAGAAATAATTTCTTATTAAGTTGAAATGATTTAGTAATTTTAAGGTGAAAATTTGTGTATTTAACTATTTTCAATGAATTTGAAACTTTTAACCTAAGCTAAATTATACTAAGCAATAAGTCAAACCCTTAATGATTTTTTTTCGAATAGAGAGCAACTTTTTTTTTTTTATTTGTTTTGTAAACAAATAAGGATTTTGTGAAGTTGATGTGAATTTTGCTAGTGCCATTCCATATAACGACGGAGATTTGTGAGATAAAAATAGAAATAAATTCAATAATCGATGTTTATTAATATGTTATTAATATGTTATATGTTATTAATATGTTATTAAGGACCGCCTTTACAATCATCGGATAAATAGCCTAATAAAAATTGGACTATTGTAAAAGTGGACCTTAATTCAGTGTTTCTCAACCTTTTAGTACTTGTGACCTAATTTTCAATCACAATTGTCATCGCCCCCCCCCCTACAACCAAAAAAAAAAAAACCTCCAAACATATCTGTTCAACCAAAAACAAAAAAAAACAAAACCTCCAAACCTATCTGTTCAACCAAACAAACAAAAAAAAAAAACAAACCTAAGATTTTTTCTCGATATACTCGCGCCCCCCCCTAGGGGGGCGCGCCCCACAGGTTGAGAATCGCTGCCTTAATTCTTTCACTGCGGACGACGCCAATTTACAGCGTATTTATATTCTCTTTTGTGTGGGTGCCGTCAAATGACTTATCTTTTTAGTCCTCAAAATTGTCTTGTCCCGGATTGACGTCGGAAAAAATCTGGTCATCCCACTTATGATCACCCTTTGTGCCAAGGTGAGAAACGAACTAATAAAGCAATTTTTTAAGCAATTTATATATTTAACATTTTGTTATTATTATTATTATTATTATTATTATTATTATTATTATTATTATTATATTAGACTAAGAACACTAAAATGTGTACACTAGAGAATGTACTTTTGGTTTCAATGCTTTTTCTTTTCTAACTTCATTTTGTGTGGTTGACGAAGACTAAACTGAATTTGAATAAGAAGTCTGTCTATTTCAATTAAATGAAGCTCTTTGAAAATCCAGATTAGTCCCTTTTTTATTTTTAAATAGAAGCTTATATAAAATTTTCATTTGGAATTATTCCTATTTCTGCTTTAAGTACAAATTTTGTCTGAGGTTTGTGTAGATCCTAATTTTTCATAATTTTTCAATAACTTCCAGTAAATAAAACTGAAATACCGCTCAGTTGAAAAATCTTCAACCTATTTTACTTTTAAATTACATTTCGTTTATAACTCCAAGATATTCCATTTGTAATGTTCTTTTATTATTCTTATTGCTCTAACATTCACGAAATCGAAAAGTTGTCCTTCAAAACTTCCACATTTTTCCGTCCTGAGACTAATCCGAATTTTCAAAGAGCTTCATTTAATTGAAATAGACAGACTTCTTATTCAAGTTTAATTTAGTCTTCGTCAACCCCACAAAATGAAGTTAGAAAAGAAAAAGCATTGAAACCTGAAGTACATTCTCTAGTGTATAAAGAATAAGTTAATAATGTTCTATTTACTGTAATTGAAAGGAGCAAATTCTAGTAAATTCTTCATTCATGCTGTCGTTCTGAATGCTCTAGTGACCAAAATTCAAATCCAAAATATATTTTGGTAACCAAAAAATAAAATAAATTCTCTAACGAATTGGGTCCTACTTTCCTCGGAGTTTCAAAAATAGTATTTTATTATTATCATGATTTTATTTAAGATTGTTAAATTTCGTAAAATATTTAGATTACAATGAAATTGTCTTCGTTTAAATCTTTCTGATATTTTGAAAGTAATAATATTAAAATACAAAACATAAATAGCTTACTTCTATTATTATTGAAAATAGTTGGAAAAAAATATGGAAAGTAGTATTAAATTCCTTTAATCTCATTGAATTCAATTGTATTTTAATGTTACAAAATCGTTTTGAAAGTTAACTTACACTGTAAAATTATTTTTCTGTTAAGTTGTAAATTCTAGAGGTTTAAATTCGTAGAACAATCCGTCTCTTTCTCGCTAATATTTAATTTAAAACTTGGATTAATAGAAACGCTTTATTGTGCTGGAATTAATCAGTGGCAATAAAGGTTAATTAAATCTAAAAGCATGTTTTAATATTTTTTTGTAAAATCAAATCCGTAATAATGATGTGATTTTTTTTCAACGTTGTCTTTTTCCCTTCAAAATTTTAATTTCACTTATTTTAATTTAAAACAAAGGAATATTTAAATACTTTATTATTCAAAAGAAATGTAAATCGAAGCTTAAACTTTGTCATTTAAGGAAAACATCAATTTAGGATACATTTGTTGGTTTGTTTAGAAAACATTTGAGAAACGTAGTTTACGAAATTTTGCAGTATAAGATAACTTGATAAGTGATGTAACGATGTTCTCAATAGATGTTCAAGAACTCTTTACATCAATCTCCAAAGAACTTCTACACACAGCTCTGAAGGAGACTTTAATATCTATCAATAAACATGATAAATTGTTAATAGAATATCTCACTGAATTTCTTTTTGACAACCAATATTTTATATCCTATTAATTCGCCAACACTAAGGCCTGTTCATTGGACTTCCTTCGTCGGCTATATATGCCGCGATCTCCATCTAATATATAGAAAATTACTAAATTCGCAACTTTCCATAGTCCCATAAGGTTTTTATCAAAGGTACGTTGATGACATTTTTGTCATAGCTGACAGGAATGCTTACAATAATATTTTAGCACAATTTAATTCAATTCCTTCAGGTTTGCACTTAACGTCTGAAATTGAAAATTAGGAAGGCCAACTTCCGTTTCTAGATGCTCTTGTTACCAATAAGAAGGGCATTTTTCAAACTTGTTCATATAAAACACCCACTGCTTCCGATAAACTAATCCCTTACAATTCATCCATACCTATCTTATTTAAAAAAAATCTTATTCGTATGATGGTAGAAAAAGCTTTTAAAACATGTTCATCTGAAGAATTATTTGACCATTACGTGAATGACATTAAAAAACAGTTGATGCACATTGATTATCCCACACAGGTTATTAATACTCACATCAAATAAAGCTTACTTAATATTTATAATCCCAGACCCAATAACGGAGTAAATAAAAACAAAATTGCAGCATTCCCATTCCACCCTGTCCTACATAAAATCCCTCTGAATATTTTCAAAAACTCTGATATTTGCCTATCCTACACTTTAAATCACAAGCTCACATATCCATCAAAATAATATTAATGTCCCGATTTATATAAGAAGGGATATATCTACCTAGTCCCATGCACAGACAATAACTGTTTCTATATAGGTAATAGCAGACAGCAGCTTAAAAAAACAATTTTCTTCACATCGTGGCTGCATCAAAACTGGTAATATTTCAGCCTGCAACGTATGTAACCATATATACAAAACTAGCCCCACAGTCAACTTCGAAAAATTCTTAATACTTAATATTGACAAGAACAAGGATTCTCGGGAAATAAAAGAATCCTATTTTATTTCTCTACTCCAATCGTGTAACCAATTCCTGCCTGACATACTTATTAATAAATATATAGATTTAATTCCAGGTTTTTCAATCGAAGCGAGAAAGAAAAATGCAAACTGAAGGCAAAAATCACGTATCTCATGCTTCCAGATGATGCATCAAAACATGTGCCGATGGCTTCTCATCCTGACTGACAGAATAACAAAGAGACGCCGTCAGAAGACGGATGGTCTTTCAAGATGCTGATCCTCACAATCAGAGGTCCTCAAAACCACAAATTTTAACCAATTAGGATTTACTTGACATTTTTGGTCAATATAGTTTAAAAAATGTATAAATGAGCCTTTTTTAACTTTGTACGTAGTTTACAAGGAGAGCTGTAAAAGCCTCTCGAAAGCTCCTCTGTATGTAATTTTTAATATTATATAACCTTTGCAAAATTATTTTAGTGTGTTTGTCTTTTTTAATTACAATCAAATTTAAACGTTAAATTTTACTTAATAGTTCTTTTACTTTCATTTCTGAAGAAACAGAACCTACTATTTCAAATTTTTATTTTGTTTCCAGTTTCTTGAACAAGAAATAACAAGATTCTGAAGCAGATCTTCTCTGCCTGGAGTCGTTTTTTTAACGAATCTTCGGATCGTTGGGAATAGCTCGTGACTGAATGATTCGCAAAGAAAATATTACCAAAGAAAGCAATCAAACCTCATGTTTATATTCTGGGTTCTTCTTGGTTTAGCGAACAAAGTAAATAGGCCTACTACATTAAACACAAAAGAAATAGAAATGAGTATCTACTCGAAAATATGTTAATCAATGATGTTTATTTCTTCCCGAATCCTTGTTATAAGACATTGTTATAAGATATAGGAATAATTGAAATACTTCCGTAAGAAATAAATATTCTTAAAAGTTCATTATCTACAGCATATAGTTGACGGCCATAGTACGGTTTTTACAATTCACTAAGGTTTTGTTAAGGTTCTTTAAATTTAATTTTATCTTATAATAAAAATAAACCACTATTTTTATGGAGATTTTGTACTATCTCTCCGACTTTCAATAATCATCCCTTTAGATTGCTTAGAATCCCTTTAGAATCCTATATCTTTGGTGCGTACATCTTCATTTGATGATTTGTAATATTTAACAAATTGGTTTCCATTTTAGAAACTGGAACAAAAAACATTTTAAATATCATTACTTTAGATATAATTTGATTCTAAGTCTATATTTAAAGTTCTAGGCCACTGCTGAAAGGTATTTGCGTATTGCTGTTTTTCGTACTTACATCGATTTATTGTTAAGCCGTTCCTGTGAAAGAGCAAGATTCCAATACTTCAAGATCCTTCAAAGATTAATGTAAACCTTGATAATTAATCCTATGTAACCTCTATCATTCTCTGATCAGCATTCTATAATTGAGGGCCACTTGAAATAACTGAGGGATCTTCTAAAAGCTCGGTTTCATCAATGAAGTCTTTGATTCTGGAATTGGTTAGGGCTCTTCATTTTCATAACATAAACTACTTCCTTGTACTGTATCCAAGACATCATTTTTTTAACTAAGTAATCTTCAAAATATTGTCTTTATATTAATGTAAAGGCGATATTCATGATATCTGATGACATGTATTCTACGTAGAATCGTATATTTTAAGATACATTCTCTCTAGATAAAAATCACCAATTCCCAACCATTCAGGAGACTCCAGTTACTAAGAATTAAACAAAAATATATATTTTAAATATTTAGTGGAAATAACAAGAAAATTTAAAGATTACAATTTTGAGATTAAAATTTTCGTAATGCTTTGTAAGGTAAAAAAAAAAAATCTTTTCTATCCAGTGATCTAAAAATTTCAATAGTTTTTTTTTCTGTTTACCTAAATCTTTACTTTGTTTACATAGCTTTGTATATCATAAATCCAAATTAATTCTTTTTTTTTTTAAAGTTAGTGTTCACCTGTCCCAATTTTAGTTTTTGATTATATATGCTTATTTTACTTATTTTCTTTTTTCAAAACTAAGCTTTTTAAGTGATACTTGTCTATCTATTGTAGAAACTAAACCAAACTGTTGTAAGGTTAAAGTCATCAAATATATTTAGATGAAGATACTACCGGTACTTAATATTAGCTTCTGTAACTAATATTTGTACCTGTAACTTTTATTAACTAATATTTCCCTAAAAGTAGAACCTCCCCTTATTCAGGAAATCGTTTTCTTTTCTCTCAAAATGAACCGTTATTATAATATGAAGTATTCGACTTAAGATGATGATCAAATCATTCTATTTTATTCTGTTTCTTTAAATTGTTTACTTAAGAATAAGAAGATTCTAATTGTCCCAGTTTCTTGGCAATGATTCAAGAAATGTTCCTTTATGTCAACAGTCCATTATGACAAATGGATTCGTTTCTTTTTTTGCTTGCAAGATAAAGGCACCACTTGGAAGAAAACCACTAACACTTATTACATCTGACAGCAAATCATAAATTAAATAATTGAAGTTAATTCCATCTTCAAAGATGTTCCATCGGAAATTACAGAACCTTTTGTAAGTATTCAGTGTTTTAATTTCCATTAGTTTCAAAGTTAAAGTTTAATTAAGGTAGTATTTTCGAGATCCTATACACAAAATGTAAAGGGAGAGGAGCTCTAAGAAGATTCTGTCCGTCCGTCCGGCTTCACCTCTATAGCCTAAACTGTAAGTCAAGATATGAGTGATACTTTACTGAAGAGCTTACGACTCGTATAGATGGGGAAAGAATAAGAGTACCGTTCTCCAATCACTTGCAGTCTCACAGGAAGTGGAATTGGCTGAAAATAAAATATGTCGCCACTTCTACAGCTCAAACTACAAGTCAGACAGACATGAGTGATAGCTTATTGGAAAACTTAGGACTTGCAGAGATAAGGAAAATTACGGGTTCTGGTCTGTGATAGCAGCCAAAAATAAAACAGATGAATTCGTGAACAATTTGAAATCAGTTTTTATCTTTGTTTGTTCTTGGTTTTATTGGGTGAGTGCAAAAGTTCTACCCGCTTTTATTACCCATAAAGAAGACCAAATAAAAGCAAAATGAACAGTACCTATTATTGGGCTTAATCCCCATTGCTATCTAGGACCTCTTGCCATCTTTCTGGTAGGAGATGAATCCCACGGCGGTTTCGAGTCAAAAAGTCTTGGATGGCAGTTTTCACAGCATCAAGATCATCAAAGATTTTTTGACGGAAGGAATTGTTCAACGCACGAAATAGGTGATAGTCAGTTGATGCCAAGTCAGGAGATTAGGGAGGGTGGGGTAAAACCTCCCAACCAAAGCCCAGTAACTTTTGGCGATTAATGACAGCAGCATGTGGCCTGACGTTATCGTGATGAAGGATAACACCGCGACGATTGATGAGACCTGGCCGCTTTGCTACCAAATTTGAATGCAGCCTGTCTAACTGTAGACAGTAGAAGGCAGCATTGATGGTTTGGTTGAGTGGCAGGACCTCCCAGTGAATTATTCCCGCACATCCCACCACACACTCAATAACACCTTCTTGGGATGAAGTTCAGCTTTCGAAGTCGATGCAGGAGGATCAGAAGGGCGGCACACAGTCCTACGACGCTTTACGTTACGGTACATAACCCACTTCTCATCTCCTGTCACAATTCGTGTCAAGAATGGATCATTTTTGTACCGGGAAAGCAAGGAAACACAGGTGGCGATTCGGTCATCCCGTTGCTTAGCTGTCAGGTTATGTGAAACCCAACGGTCCAACTTTCTCGTAAAACCCAACGTAATCAGCCGTCTCTCGACCGTTGTCCGGTGTACGTTGAAGGTCTCCGCTAATTCTTGCACGGTTGGGTTCGGGCTGTTCCTTATGGCTTGGTCAATATCGTCCTCTCCAACGTGTGATGGCCGTTCAATCCTAGCCTGATCTTGGCAACTTATGTCTCCTTCCCTAAATTTACGAAACCATCGACGACATGTTCTTTCGTCTATTGTATCCTGTCCATAAACTTGACAAACATTGCTACATGCTGCGGCTGCCGTACTCTTTTTATCGAACTCGTTTAACAAACAAAGTCTTATGTGCTCCTTCTCGCGTTCCATGTTTCATCCTCTGATATTTTTTTTGAGATGATTAACTTTGTGAGACACGATGCATTTATATGTGAGGCATCACACGTTTGATTGGCAGACGATTTGCTTTCATTACAATGTCATGTGTGAGGGCAATTCCATTGCAAATTTCCGTATCCAAAAACGGGTAGAACTTTTGCACTCACCCAATATTTGCTGTATTTCAAATAGTAAAAGTTAATTCCAAAAATATATAACTTTGCTTTTTTAACCTCGTTGATAATTAAAAATTCAACTGCTAATAAAGGATTAAGTTGAAATCTTTCAACCGAAATGCAAAGAATCTTTCAAACTTGAAAGTGCTATTCTGAGGACTTTTCTAGATTATATGTTTATTTGTTGTTTTTTTTTCAACTTAAGACAAATACTTTTTCGCAACATTTTCGTATGATTTTTTTTAAATAATTGAAATAAATTATTACAACAACTCAGTAATCTTAAAACATTTGCAGCTTTTCCCAAAATTCCAGAATGTTGTAATACATTCCTCAATATATTACAACATTATTAAATATAGAAACGTGGCAACCAAATTGAAATGTAAGTACAATGCTGAATAGATACTGTCCGACTATAATATTTAAAGGAACTCATAACAGACCTGAGAGTGGAATTTAAAGCTCTTAAATTTTCTCGATCAGTAGAACTAAGGTGAGTTCGGATGGTCAGCCCATCCGGCTTTAACACAAAGAAAAGAAACCTCGTCCTATTTTATACATGAACTCTAGATTCGTTTGAAGAAGAATTAACATGGAAAACATTCCTGATCATGAGAAGCGAAACCTGTTTCTAAAATAAAACATTTTCGGTAATTAAAAATGAAATCGAACTTACAAAGGTAAGTTCATTGTACTAAGAACTAAGCGTTGCATTATGACACTTTCAATTGCTGGACCTGTATTCAAATGATTTGCTAACATAGCGAATATCAGCAAGAAGAAAAAATATCAATATATCAATGAAATTAAATATCAATTAAGATAAAATTGAATAATGAGATAGAAAATTTTATTGAAGTAATTGATAATTTGAAGTAATTGATTTATTTACTGCTTGTCAGATATTAGTTAGTTAGTTATCACAAACTTACTTATTGTTTACACATATGGAAATCAATTACAAATTATAAATACTAGTTGATCCGTGCGAATAATTCACAACACAAAAAAACCATCTTTGAGAAATAATAAACAACTCCAAAGCTGTCGTGCATGTTAGTTAAACACATTGTCAATAGATGGCGCCTTCTATATTTTTATAAAAAGATTGACCCGTGCGAATAATTCGCATGATATCTTGATCAGTCACCCAATGGTAATGTGAAAATAAATAAATGAACAGATTGTCAATAGATGGCGCCTTCTACATTTCTATAAAAAGGTTTTTAAAATAAAGTTTTTTAACGAAACAATAATTTTAAACAATTTGTTTATTTTTCGTCATTAGCAGTGAACGAAATCTTCAAAATGATATATCAATCATTGATTTTGATGAAGTATTAAGGGAGATAAAAAAAAAAAAAAAAACACCACCTTTGAGCAATAATATATAATAAGTTGACAAATTTTTATGTTTTTTATTGTAATAAATCGTTTATTTTTATTAAAATATATATAAAATATATTTTAGAAAAGTTCAATTGAAATTAAGAGATTTTTAAAATAAAAATGGCTCAATCAACGTGGGACAAATACTGTTTTGTTCACGTAGTCTCAGAAATTAAAATGGTGAACACATTTTTATCAATTTATCTTATATGAAATGGCGTGGTTTGTGCTCCCGAGCGCCGGGCCATAACAACGCGTGGCGCGACTTTACCCTTGAATCATTCGCAAATCTTAAAGTATTTTAAATTACCAGTACTGAAGGTAATTTGTAGATAATTTAATTCATGAGAAATTTGTTAAGAGTCGAAAGTGAATAATTCTTTTCAACTTATTTTTAGGGTTTTTTTTCCTCAAAATATTGCGGGGGGGGGGGGCAACTGCCACCCCTTGTCCGCCCCAAATTCCGCCTAATTAAGGAAACTTCTTCAATTGCCCTCTTCAATCCCTCAAAGAAGAGATTTTTTGACCTTGAATTGAATCAATTGTCGAGGCGTAGCAATAACTCGTTGCTTCAAAAGCTGTCATGTCATATTTATTTTAAGACTATATTTCCCTTTTCTTTATTCTCATAAAACTAGTCAGTTTCAGTGTGCGTTCCCCGTAGATAACATTTAAACCGCTAGAGGCATCTTCTTGATCCTTGACAGGCATAATTTTTTGTACAAAAGACAAATCTCATTTTTGTACTTCAATTGATTTCCTGTGAATCCTTGCCTAGAAATTAACCCATGAAAGTGATAAATTCCTAAGAAAAAAATTAGAACTCAAACCATTGATTACTATCGTTGTCTTAACAAACCATGTTAATCCTTACATTAATTCACTGATTTCCTTTGATAATTGAATTCTTGCAACGTAAGTAAGGAGTGAGGATTTACTCAGTTTCTTTTTAGAACTTGGAAATTTTTTCCTGTTTGTATTCAGAATATATAATTTAAAAAATAATTCAGTCTTTCGTTTGCATTATTATCATGATTTCAAAACAAATAAAACAAGAAAAATATAACAATAAAAAAAAAACCGCAATCAGATTTATCAGAATTAATTGTTATCATGGGTGGTTCGGATAATCAAATATACATGAGAATACCCTGTTTATATGAAACAAAAAGGAATTAAGCTTATAATTAAATTCTTATACGCTACATTTTGAAACATTAAGTATTATAAAAAGTAAATGATTTAGGAAATTATTTTAAATCCTCGTACGACAAATTATTTCTAAATTATGGTAGGATATCTTTCAATCCCTGGTGGTGGTTCGAAATTTAGACGTTCTATTATATTTTATTATATATTGAAAAAAATAGAAAACTATAGGTTTTGTAAGGATTTCTAAAGAAATGACTTCTAAACTAATTTATAAAAACTCTACTCCATTCAGTAGAATTGAATTTCAGTCAATTGAAACTATATTAGAAGGATATAAATAGGTGATTAGTTTGACAAAGAACCTATGGCGAAAAACAGTTGAAAATTAAGAAAACAGAGATAGGTACATCAGTCGTACATCATCATTTAAAGCCTTTTGCACTTAAAAGAAACAAGCTAAGAAAATCCCCAATATTCCGGTATTGAATCTGAGGCATCGAGTGTTGTTAATCAGATTTAATTTTCGACCCAGCCTTACAGTAATAACGTCTATCTAGATAAATACATCTAGATGTTATCAGTGTGCGCAGTTTGAATTAAACTTCATTCTAAATCTAAACTCTTCTCCTCCCGTAATGTATGTTTTTACTCTCCGATATATCTACATTATGGGATTGTAGAGGTTAGAGCATAACTATATTCCCTGTGGTAGCTAATTATCAAATGGGACTAAACATTGATAGTGTGTTGATTTGTCTTATCAAGAAATATGTTTTGTTTTTTTGTTTTTTTTGTTTTTGTTTTTTTGCCAATTAAAAACTAGCTTTTCCACTTTTAAAATAAAGATATCTTTCTCCAGTCTTCTTAATTTATCGTATCTTCTTACTTTATAAGTATTTTTACTTTATAATTTTGATAATATCTAATTTTAAATTTCAATATCTTTACTTAAGGAAATGGTAAGAAAGTGTTCGATGAATTATCTATCTCTTAGAAAATGCATTCAATCTAATTGTGCACTAACTATAATCTAAAGTCTAAATTGAGTACTTCCATGATTTTATCAATTATCTTCAAAGTGCACCAGTTTTTAGGGATTTTTTGGAAATCTGTTTTTTTACCAATAGAGATTACGTAATCCACTGAACTGAAGAAGTCAGGATTCGAAAGCCTCTTCAACCAGAGAAGGTGATTTTATTTCTCTCGTTTTGGCTCATGTTTTATTGCACATATCTTTAATGCGTCACTTCACGTTTCATTGCAGTATTTCTGCTCTTTCAGTTTTCCACTCTGTCGAATTGCACTCGATGCCAGTGGATTGCCCAGTGGATAATTAGCAGTGTTTAAAGTACAATAGAAGGTTTCGTGTTTAATATGTATCACTGTTTCTGTGTTACATGTTGCTCCTACGACACTGGTACAATTTTTTCGTAAATGATCGGCTGTCTGAAATATCAGTTATCCCCCCCCCCCTTGCAGCATTGCTTCGGATAATCGATGCTCTACTGTAGTAAGTTTAGGTGAAGCTTTTAACTAACCTGATTTGCTGTCTGATTCTTTTTTTTTTTTTGAAACAATACTTTCTTTTTAGATGTGGGAAGCATTTTTATTAATTTGGAATTTCGATAATTGAAATTTAATGGTGAATAATAGTCTTACAATCACTTGTATCGATACTTCGATTCGGACCATAACTCTTGCCAACCTAATCCTATGGTCATATCTTCGGTTTGAAACTGTAGAGAATCAAATGCCCAACTTTAGGCAATGTTAGGATTCACATAATAGTTAGCTTAAAAATATTTTCTGATATTTATCTGTAAACAATAAGTTACAAATGTTGAAATGTTAGGTTCAGAATCCTACTGTTAACTTCTGTTATATTTGTGGAATGTATTGAAATGAATACATGTCCCATACCGATAGAGTATGTGATCTCTGAAATGTAATGTAACTATGTTCATAACTCATGACTACAAGATGGTACAGTCGACATAAAGTTCTGGAATGAAGCGAAGGCTGACGAAGCAACGTCAATGTATAAAACAATGTGCATTAGGATTTTTTAAAAGTATTACTCTGAAGGTCATTAAAATCAGTTCTAATTTTCATTCGAGATATTTACAAGCATGTTAAATATATCATTTATGTATCTCGTAATTATTTTTTTCAGCAGTGTAAAGAAAAACGAAGCTTCATTTCTTCAGGTTGTTTATAGCAGTTCCCAAACCTTTATCTATCTCTTCAAGAAAATTTATCTATGAAACACTGCTTCACTGAATTGCTTTTGAATTTATTCCCCGCAGTCTGATGGCAAATTTGAAGGGACTTTTTTATCTTCTATAAGCACTTCATTGAATATGAATTGAGTTCTTTCTAAAACAATTAAAATTACATACTATAAATTGGCTTCATTTTAACGATTTCTGCAACTTTATATCATCTCTAGAGTTACTTCCTTAACAGCATTTGCTAATCTAAAAACCTAAGAAATAATAAACTTTTTAATGTTTATAAAAAATTTAAGAAAATTAATTATAACCAAACTAAAAAATAAGTTTAATGAACAATATAAAGAAATTCCGTAATTTTGTATTACAGTAATGAATTTTAAGTTTAGATTAAAGCATATCCTTACGTCAAAATGATCTAAAACTTTTCTAATTCTCAAAAGAATTCATAATCAGAAAATAAACTTTTCAAGTCTGTTTCTGTAGCTCATAAGTAATACAGCCACAGTTTCATTTTTCTGTCAGTTATTAGATCTTACGTGATTAGCCATATATGGAAATCTACCCTCGGTGAGTCATTTGGCCAAACTTACTAATGAGGCACAAAATGAAATCGGTGAATTTGCATTTTTTATGGGAGATCGATATTCAGAAAGAACTTTCCAGAAAAGTTTCATTCAGTTAGGATGCTTAATTCTTACAGGATAAGAATTTCTAACGCTGACGAATTATAATGCAAAGTATTGAAAAAAATATGTTTATGAATCTAATCGTAATTCTGAATATGATAAAGATCAGTCAAAACCTTGGAAACTAAAACTGTAATTTAATCATGTAGTTTTGGGTTTTAAATTGAACAACTACTTTCCATTTAAATTGTACGTATAAAGGCAAATATCTATATTTTGAATCATACAATTGTGGAATGGGCGGGAATGACTTACTTTCTGTTTGAAGCCGGATACTTTCACTTTCCGTTTTAGGGGTTGAGTTTCCCATCAAAATTTCACTAAAGTAAATTGTATGATTGTACAATTGTATGATTCAAAACCAAAAATACGGAAATAACCGTATTTTAAAAAGAAAGCGAGAAAAAAAAATGGTTGCTTGAAATATTTTGTCCTGAATAACTATTAGTTAATAATTTTGAAATTAATAGAGCTCGCTATATAATAACAGAGTTTAGTATTTTAATTTTTTATTGTCAGAAAAAATTAATTTTTATTGAAAATATTTTAAGTAACACCTCAGTAAAACACTTTTATTAAAGGAAATGAAGTTAATGAAAAGGCCTGTATTTTTTCAATAACATTTCGGATTATTAGGCCTACGGTGCCTAGCATCGGCGATGGAAACCCGTTGGGGAATTTTCTGTTTGAATCGCCATATTTTCAAACTATATTCAGTTTGAAAATATGGGTTTTACCTTGGTTATTATTTCTGTTATAAGTGAGAGTTACTGCTTGCAGAGCTATGACTGAAGAAAGGGATGACTTGAATTTACTAAATAAATATGCAATGACAAAGTAATAATTTTGGATATTTCATTTATGCGATTCGAAAAGAGTACCAACTTTGCGATTCTTTTTCTAAGCTCAGGAGCAAAACACCATCTTGATTTTTTTTTATCAGTTACCTTAGACCTTTTTTAGACTTGGATTAAAATCTCAAATTTTTAAATGTTGTCCCACATGGCCATTTAAATTTTTTCCTAAATGCTTACATGCTTTCTATTACTACAAAACTATTAGTCCTAGACTAATTTTGTTGGAATTTTTGGATTCAGCAAAAAAAAAAAAAATACATGGGGAAAACAAATTTGGTTCCATTTGATTTATTAGGAGATGAGATATTCAAGAAAATACGTCAAAAAAGGGGCGTGGCCCCCCCCCCAAAAAAACTTCAAAAATTCGTATCTCGGCAAATCTTTAACCAAAAAATCCCATATTTTGCAGAATGTGTTATCTTATGATCCTTAACATGCAAATAAATTTTCATAAAAATCTGATGGTGTGGTGAACTCATCAGGTGATCTGATGTGGAATGACCCAATAATAATAAAAAACTTTCATAAAAACAAAGCCATCTTGGTGTAGCTTCTCCTAGAGTTATTACAGGTAAACTCTATGTTTTACTCATTTTCCTTTACCAATTCTTTAGCCATCTTTATTGATAGTGAGGCTTGTCACATCAAGTAGTCTATGTGTGTGTTTCTTTAACTTTGGAACCGCTGAATGGATCTTCTTGCAACTTGGTATGCATACTTAAGACAACCCAGACAATCAATTTTTTATTTGAAACCTTTTCCAAATGAATCCTTGTCGAGAAATTAGTGCAAAAAGACGACAAAAATTCCCATACAAAAAACATTGAAGCCTAAACAATGGAAATCTCTTGATGTCCAATAAGCTATTTAATGAGTATTAATCTATTTAAGTAACCCATAAATTTGTGCGTGATTTGATGAGATTAAATTTAACCCAATTTAGACAATTCTTAAATTCTTAAATTTTTTTTTTCGCAAAATGAAAAGTTTTACAATTGACATTCAGGAGCATTGAAAAATTTGTTTAAGTATTACATTGCTAAGAATGATTTACCCGGCGTTGCTGGGGATAATTGACGTCTAAAACCAAATTTTTATTTTGTATTATTGTGGTAGAATAGAAATAAAAAAAGCATTGAAAATATAATACAAAATAAAATATAAAATATTTTTTATTATAAATAAAATATAAATAGAAGTATGTACATTTTTTTTGTGTGAATCAGCTACAAGTAGAAATAAAAACTAAGTCAATTCATTTTAAATAAATATTTTAGTAAAGTTGGATAAAGATGAAAAATATTGAAACAACTAAATACAAAGTTTATATTATTAATCACAGCATAAGAAGTAAATTTAAATTTATCAATTTGAGAAGCTATAACCTATGAAATTAAACTTATTTGTGATTATCGCAATTAATTATTGGTCTAACCTTAAATGTTCCGTCGGCTTATTTCTCCTTGTGCATTAATAATATGGTGATTAATAATATAGACTTTGTTTCATGGATTAACAAGTTAATTTCAGAGACGGGATTGACACAATGTTTTTATTGGATGTGGAAGCATTATTCACCAATATTTCAATATTTAGTGGAAAAGGTGTTTGACTTTTTATTTCAAAGTAGAAACATGATAACAGATGAAGATATATCAAATAAATTAAAATTAATGCAAATGATAACGTTTCTGTTTAAAATGCAGTATTTTGAATTTAATAACGAAATTTATATTCAAAATGAAGGATTTTTTATAACGTTGTCAAATTCTGGCCAAAATAGCAGACATAGCTATGATTTATATAGCTATGAAGAGGTGGCGATGAATAATTTGAATGAAGGGCAAATACAGATACCATTGTACGTGAGATATGTGGACGATCTAATGCTTGGTGCGGATGATTCCATTAAACATGGCATAAAAGACTTGTTTCACATGGTGCACGAGGATGAAAGATTTGAAATGGAAGAAGAAAGTAATCAATCACATTGGCCTTACTAGATGTCGAGGTTAGTAGAAGTGTCGATAAATGTCGGACTGCGGGTTACCGGAAACCAACAGATGCAGGAATATCGTTGAATTTTGATTCATTTATCCTTACATACATTAAGGGATTAATATCATTTACATGATGGTCACAAGAGCCTTCAGAATTTGTTCAGAGGAAAGCTTGTTCCATATGGAAATGGAAAATATTAGGAATGTTTGATTAATAGTAAATTTGATTATTAAAAAATGTCTACAACAGCTACAGAAAGAGAAACACCCCTAAAGGAGGTACTACATTTGAATATATCTGTTCTATTCCACCCAATAATATTTCCGGCCTTTTAACGAATCATGAAGAAATACGATATCAAAGTTAAGTCTCAAGCTACTTCAACCATTAAAAAGTAGGCGAAAGATCGTGAAAAAAAGATTGATCCTTTAAAGTACAAAAATGCAAGTTACTGGTTACGATGCATGAACAATGCGTGCATGTTCATAGGAGAAACAAAACGATCGTTGGAAATCCGTATAAAAGAGTACGAAAGAGCGCTACAAAAAAAGATTTAAACTACATGACAGTATCACATGCATTAAAAACGAGCTACCAGTTGAATTTCAAGAAAACTAGGGTTCAAGCGATTGGCAAGATTGACTTTGACAGAAAGTGCAAAGAATCAAGTGTTAATAGCTCAAGGTTCATGCTATAACGACAATCTATCCATAAAAAGTATATAAAAGCTTTGCTCTTATCTCTTGGAGAAAACTGATCCGAGTCAATAAGTGAATTCTGTTAACGAAGTTAACGAAATAGAATGGGTGAAGAATGATGAAGAATGAAGAAAAATTTTTAAAATACATTAAACTCCCGATTATCCGCGGACCTCTCCTATTTCCATTTTTTTTTCCTGTACAATAAATTACGGAATTTAAAAAAAGAAAATTTAATCTAGAATAAAGTAAACAATAAAAGAGGCTAATAAAGTAAGTGAAGACAATTATAGACAAACAATTTAAAGAACGACCTTGTGGGCAGAGCTTAGACCGGAAGATTACACTAAATTACGGGAGAGCCTTCCGTTATAATAAAATTTAAAAATAAATAAATAATTTAAAATAAAATAATTGTTTATAATGTATGTACTGTAACTATATGTATTGCCATTTTAATGTAAATAACACATGTTAAATTGTGTGGATTTTCGTCCTTTTTCTTTCTATTTCGGATTATCCGCGGAATTCCCTTATCCATGGTTGCCGCGACACCCAATTCCGCGGATAAGTTTACTGTACTTTTTTATTTTTTTTTATTGATTTTTTTTATGTTTTTTTTTTTTTACCACAGGGGCTGAAATGCAAACAGCGGCAGGAATGTAAACATAAGTACACGTGGTATCTGGTGAAAACAGTGCACAAGATTACGATCTCATTGGTAGTAGATTAAAGAACCGGAAGAACCAAGCGATTGGCATTAATGGGAAACGATACAGTAAACGTGATCTAATTGATTACGTAATTCCGTTATCATCTCGTGTCATGTTCAGCAGTTAACGGAATGCAAACCATTGGTTGCCGGGTGTACAGTCCACCGTGACGGAGTCGATTTCGCACGGTGTGAGTACACATCCGTCGTCCAGTAGCAACGAGAAACTGTCACCGCAGCTCACTCCCATTGCTTCGCCAGTTCCTTCGTGCTAGTGGCGTCAGTAACGATCATCTCTTGCAGTGGTGGCTCGTGGGCGGCCCTGCCCTGGTCTTCGTACTGTGCCAGTCTCTCTGAAGTGATTGCAGAGTCTGCTAATCATGCTTTGGGAGATTCCAATCGCTGCTGCCACTGTCATCTGTGTTTGGCCAGCTACAAGACGCTCTATGACTCTGCATGCTTCAGATTCGGATAAATCACTTTGCAGGTGCATTTTCAGGTGACACTCAACGATTCTGCCACTTGTTGTTGATCCAGGAGATGACCCAGCAGAGTTGAAAGTGGAGATGACCCAGCAGCGCCAGCCACTTTATACAGGGTTGTCAGCAAACATGTAAATTAACGTTTTGCATCACATTTGCAGATTCAGACAACCTTCATTTTCGTATCATTTGCTTCGCTGAAGATGTTCTTTAATAAATAAACTCAAATGCTTCTGCTTTTTTGGGTGTATTATATTCACAATATCTCCTAAATATTTCGCAATATCTCCTAAATTTTCGGAGCAAATTGTTATTAATATAAAAACAGAGAGAATCTTATATATCACATATATCTGGGCTTCAGTATTTGCATTATTTGCATTACAATTTAAAGAGATTAAATACTATATAATTTGATCTTAAAAAGCAATTGACTCTAAATCTTTTCTTATCAACGATTTTTTTATGAAGTATACTTATTAAATATTTTAATTTACTGATTTTAAGATAGAGAAATTTTAAGATTTAAGATTTTAAAAATTTTACAAGTAGGTTAATATATTAAGTAGTAATTGCGTTTTTTAAATGTGTTTTATTGTTAAATGCAAGAATGATTAATCAATATTAATGTCATCTTTTATGCGAGAGCTGAATAATTGAAGGGTCCGGCTGTAAACAATGGTAAGTGATACTTTTAGCGTAATTGAAATAACCTCACCTGAACATCGTTTTAACTGAGAACAGTATTCAGTGCAAATAGTTCGTAGATTGTGAACAGATAGCAGTGTATATAGACTTATAAAAGTGGTATGTGGCGACATCTTCACGTACATAATGGTAACTACGAGAAAATGGCAAGAAGAAAGCATGGTGTAACGTCGGATCAAGAAAACCCCCAAATAATTCTTCAAATACTATTTGAAAACGGCGAAACTGACTTTGAAGATTCAGACTATCCATGACCGGTAAATCACAATGGTTCAGATAGCTTCAAAAAGTTTATCAAATAAGTTAACTTCATAACATGAAATGTAACTTGTGCTTGTAAATATTTCTAACTGCTGCAGATACCATTGTTTATATTCATGATGTACGTACTTAACATAATGTCATTGTTTAATATTACGATTGTTGTATTCATTTTTGATTACTTTTAATTCCATTGGGTAATGCCTCAGGGGTTTGGTAATTTTTGCCTTAATATGCTTAACAATTAGCTTTTTCAATTATCATTGTTTACATGAAATACTTGATTTTTTTTCTTCTTTTCATAGGATTCAGCAACCACCACTGCCAAGTTGCATCCTCTTCTTCTAACAATGGAACAGTGATACCTGAAGTTTATTATTCATACTGTGAAGCAATGTGCAGTCATGATGATTAAGATATGATGGTGATCTTTTACCTGTGAAAAAGATGTAAACAACGGTATCTGAAGACAAAAGACAGCACCTCTTTATATAAGTGAGTATTAACTTTTTTATTCCTAAAAAAATATTTGAAAACAATCTGTTGTGGAATTCTCATTCTCAAGAACAATCATTTCCTTGGATTATATAAAACATTGTATTTTGCATTCATTTTAGTTGCATTATTTTTCTGAATATTCAGCATCTGCTCCTGTAAAATTTATAAAATGTCACTTACATTATTTACACCCGGACCCTACAATTGTTTGTATTTACAATTGTAAACACAATTGTATTCGGATTATAGCAAATATGGAGTCTTTTATTCGAGCACTAATGACGATATTTTTTAAATTAAAATCACAGAAGTTGGTAGGTACTCTATGATATTTAAAATTAAGCTAGTTTGTTAGTCCTTCTGTCCGAAATATTTTTTAGAAAGCTGAAGGCTTAGTAGAAAGCATTAGTATTAATAATAAACACTCTTATGAATTGCCATGTGTCACCTTGTAAATAAACTGCTGCTCAACTATCAAAACATTTTACATTCCGACATGACGGTATTTGTAAAAAAGGAAATTCTTCGAACAATTTGAAACCACAAGGAGCTATGGAATATGTAAGCGCTTACACACGTGATCGCTGCAACCACTTGGTCGCCAACGACCAAGAATATGGCTTGTTATGTAATATGGCTTGTTACGCCGGCGACTTGGTCGACGAGGGACCAGAAACCGGGGGACCAGACGAGACGACCAACCGAACGACTTTTCACTATCGCTGGACCTTATCATTCAAAATGGACGTCGAGAAAATTGCTATAATGAGTATGTGTCTTAAAAAAAAAGAAAAAAAGAGGAAATATTGGGTGCAGTCTTTATTGCAAGAATGCCTAAACATTCGCTCATGTATTCTTAGCAACTAACTCTTTGCAGCGACCACTGCAAACAGTCTAAGCACTTACATGTTTACATGTGTAAGCGGTTACATATTTCAATACTCCTCATAGTCGCAGACGACCTGGTCTTCGGCGAATGATCAACAGTGCATAACAGGCCTACATGAACGACTCGCAGACGCTTAGTTGGTCGAAATGACCAATGAGAAGCTTTGATTCAATGGAGATGTTCATATGGCGAGCAACTCTAGTGGTGACCAGGCGTGCAAAGGATCATATTTGTGTCTGTGCAAGACCAGAGAAATGCAAGTTCTAATATTCGTAGGTGTGCCAGTTATTGATGATCTCAATGCGATCAACAGGTCATCAAATGATCTCACCGACATTCTTACAAAATTAAAAAAATTTATATTCGTATTTTCTTGCTTCTTTAAAAAATACATTAAACATTCCTTTGTTTCGGAGTTCTTGAAGTAAAGGATGCACTCAATATTTCGTCTTCGTCTTTTTATTGTTTAAGACGCATAATCACTATAGTAATTTCCTCGACATCCATTTTGAATGATAATTTCCTGCGATAATGAACAGTCATTCAGTTGGTCGTCTCATTCGATCCCCCGGTTTCTCGTCCCTCGTCAACCAAGCCGCTGGAGACTGGTCGACAGTTCGTAACAGGCCTAACTTCTTGACAAGAAACAAAAAAAAAATATAAAAGATAGATTGTATACTGTCCTGAAATGCTCTTGCCAAGTTTCAAGAAGATTCTTCCAACAGTTTAAAAGTCAATAACTTAAACTGACGGGGGCGAACGGATACACACAGTCTGATTTTTGGATGAATTCACTTTTCTAGGAAAGTTGGCTAAATAAATGTATAAAAATATTGAAACCATTAATAGTGAATACAAAATTGCGAATTTGTGATCTTTTTCTGGCATACTATAATACCATACATGTATTTAGACAACACTGGTTTATTGTTTCTTTTATTGAACGTCTATATTGATTTTGTTCCACTTTATTTTACGTTATTTAAGCTAATCGCCATGTTGCTTTCCAAACGCCCTCTGGTGTTTCCCGTAGGAATTTCAATGCAAGTCGACAAGAATTCCCACTGGATTAGAAAAGGAACTGAAGGGAACCTAGAGGCAAAGATCTATGAATGGCAACACATTGAAAATGAACCGAGAGAGAAGCAAAAGAGAAGCAGGAACAAAAGCCCAGAAGGAATTGGAAACAGTGAAGAAGTCACACATAATAACTGGCTTCGAGTGGATTTGCTGTTGTGAGTCTAAATGGAAGAGAAGTTTTCGAAGAATGGCATTCCACCATAGAGAATATCGCAGACACTTTTGGTAGATCCCCTGAAGATAAATGGACTTGACATTATACCAAGTGAAGACCAGTTCTGTAACTTTCCACAGCAAAAGAGAAAATTGAACACATTTTCCTTTGGAATCTGAAATACAAACAAGAAATTCGAAAGAACTTAAAGCCTTTATTCCTTAAAACGTTAATCCTTAAAATTTGTGTCTTTATTCTTTTCTTTGTTTGTTTTTGTAGTTTTAAGTAATTGAAACGATAAAAAGAAAAATCCACATTTCTTTTCAAATTCGAACATCTGCTGAATAGAATTTTTAAAAACTTACAACAACAATCTCGAAGTTGTATTAAAAGCAAATAGAACTTAATTTAAAATTTATTTCCTTTCCTCTTCATCCTTTATACACTGTTCAAAGTAGTAAGTTTTCGCTTTTTTTTACTATTAGGTCAACTTTCTGTCCTAATTTTTATCTTAATAAATTCAGTTCTTCTTGAAGCAATTTTCATCAATCTTCTACTTTGACATTTTCAGTTCACTGTCAACAACACTGTAACAGGAGGGAGGGGGGGGGGTTCTTAATAATTTTCGTGAACATAATAATTAAAAATAACAATATAATGTTAACTGTTTAATTAAAAAATAATTAATTTCAACTTTTTGTAGCAATCAAAAGAATTGTAAAATGTTGAATTACAGTCCTTTCATACGAATGAAAAATATTATTTGAGACATATAATAATACAAAAATTGTAAAAATTGTTTATGGAATTTGTTTCATGGATAATATACTGTATAATAAGTTTAATAAAATCCAAAAATTTTTATTACATATCTAAAATATTTTTTTCAATTCTATTTTTATCACTTTTCGATAATTTGGAGGGATTAAAAGGATTATTTTAGCCTTTACATGTCTTCTGAGGGGCTAGAGAGGTGAAAAGTTCCAAAACATAACATTTGTAGCAATGAGGTAGATTGGAGGAGGTGGGTTGCCCCCTTAAATTGTAAAAAAGGCATTAAAAATGATCAATTCTTCCTGTTTTTTTCGCCAATTTTTCACTTTTTTTCTACATATTTCAGCTTTCAGCCCCCTCATCCTCCCCCAAATAATAAAAATATATATTAACAATATATAGCAACAATAATAAAATTATATAGCAACAGTTCGGAAGTGTCACTGTAGCAGGCTCGTGGTCTCAATATCTCATGCGCAGAAATAAAACGTAAAATAATAAATGTAAAATAATAAATGTAAAAAGTAAAGTAACAAATATAACGAATAATAAATAAATAAGATAAGTATCTTCATTTGGTGCTTGCTTTCCTTTTGTACCCTGAGGTAGAAGTTTCTCGTACAAAAACCAGCAGTACTCTGCAAACATGCTCGCATTCCACTTCCCTAAAAATCTCCCCTCGAGTTTATTGATGACGTGATGGATCCGTTCCCCGTGTTCATCCGAAACTGCTCCTAAATTTTCAGGGAAGAAGTCCGGGTGTGAGTGAAGGAAATGCACTTTCAGAGACATGTTCCACTCCATGGCCTTGAACGCTGACAGCAATTCCTCGACATGAGCGACGTAATCTTCACTTTTGTTGTTATCCAAAAAGTTCTTTTATTTATTTATTTATTATTTTATTTATTATTTTTATTTATTATTATTATTTATTATTTTACATTTTATTACTGCGCGTGAGGTATTGAGACCACGAGCGTGCTACAGTGACTCTTCCGAACTGTCGCTATATATTTTTATTATTGTTGCTAGAAATTTTTATTATTGTTGCTATATATTGTTAATATATATTTTTATTATTTGGGGGAGGATGAGGGGGGGGGGGGTGGGATGGAGGCGAAAAAATGTAGAAAATAAGCGAGTAATTGGCGAAAAAAAAGGAAGAATCCATCATTTTTAATGACTTTTTTTACAATTTAAGGGGGCCGATTCAACAGTGGAACAGATGGTGATATTAGGGTTACCCAAACACAGATATTTGGATGTTACTCTTAAGAAGAATAAAAAGTAAGTGACTGTTTTATTATTGTAACACACAGAACAATGGGTTTTTAATACATTCTACTATTACAACCTTTAAGAAATAAGAGCATTTATCGTCATCCGAAGCTTCATATTTTAAAGAGAGAAGATCGCCAACGGGAACACAAATCTTGAACATTTTACCTAGAATAATTCAGGGAAGAATGCTGTTTAGATAATCGAATTAATTATCATTTTAACTTTTAATAAAAGGAACTTTTAAAAGTTAACTATACGAATGAAGGAGTATTAATGCTACACTATTTTATCACATAAGGTGATTAACGATTAAGAGCATAGACATGCAATGATTAACCATATAGAGCATAGACATACAATGATTAACCATTATCAAGATCAGTAGAATTAGTTATATTCTACCATAAGGTGAAAAACCCATTATATGATACATAAGGTGTCTAACCATTGAGATGTTTATTTGTCTGCAGAACTTAGAACACTAATCGTGTTATTCTTGGAACAAATTGAACTTTATTGAACTATAGTGCATACTATCAAAGGATCGGAAGAAAATAATGTTATTCTACTTTATTAACTTGTATTATCAGAAATACAATTTTGAGATATAAACTTCATATGTTTAGTAGTTAAACTTTAGTGTTCTCTCCATTTGTTAATTACACAAGCATTTAGACAGGTTTACTTTTACTATATTTTTGTGACCACTGATAATCATTATATACAAGTACTCTGATATACCATATTAACTATATTACCCCACAATAATAATAATAATAATAATAATAATAAATAAAGTTTTTATGGAGTTTTATGTAACCCTTGAGCTTTAATTGTTTGGTTATCATTGTAACATTGCTTAGTGGTGTTTATGTAAACCGGTTTTTTTTGTACTTCTTCACATAGGGATGAATATTCCTAGCTAGGATAAAGGGATTGGATGTATCGAATTCATGTCCTCGATATTAATTTTATTTTTAACATTATGTTTATGAAGCCTATATTTAATTTAATAAGAAAATCTTTGCAAATTAACTTTAATAATGAAGATTTTTTTATTTATCTTGGAATTTATTGTTGTAGAAATATTGGTATACACCTTTCCTACTTACCATTGACCAAGGAAAATTAGAAATATTCCAATTTGATTAAGTATTTTAATTGCTCATTTTATAAGAGTTCAAACGGACAATGAATACATCACAAATAATTCTAAAGTACAGGGAAGTTCCCATACCCCCTATTATGTTATTATTATATTAAGGGGTACGGGAACTTCTCTGCAACCTTATATTAATAATCATATTTAGATTATGATGCTTCTCTGTATATAGTAAATGATATTTATATCATTTGAATATATCTGTACGAGAAATTAACTTTTGGTAGGGTGCATTCGATACATATACGAACATCTTTTTCTTCCAAGATATCGCTTCCAATAGTTTCTTTACTTCAAATCTTAAAATTTTTTAATTCCTTAATTCCTTAAAAGATTTAATACTTTAAAGATCAAAAGCTAACAGAAAATAAGTTGTCATCGTCGCGTTCTTAAAGCATTTGTAACATAGGCTATCATCATCAGAAAGTGCGTCTGGATTCAACACAAGAGATAAATTTATTTGTTTATATCTGGATTCTGTTTTAATCTCAATCTAAATGATGTTCGTGATAAGAATAGAGGAGTTTCAGAGATTCACTATCAACAGATACTTACGGACAGTTTTTTTATTAGCAGGGTGGCCGGGAAGTTCCCATACCCCTTAAAATAATAACATACTAGGGAGTACAGGAACTTCCCAGCCACCCTGTAAATTATAATTTTTGTCATTGTTATTAATAATTATATTTTAAATTATTGAAATTACAAATTATTTGGAAAAATAATTCGCTAAATTATCTGAAAAAAAAATAAGATCACCTAAAATAAATAAAAATGATCACAATAGCAGGCAAGAAATTAACAAATTACATATTTATGATTTACCAAGAATCCATAATCAAAAAACATAATGAAAATGAAGGGATAGGCATTGTTTGAAAATCTAAGAACACCATCCAGGGATTCTTAAATAGAAAAAAAAAACAAGAACAAATGGAAAACAGGAAAATAGAAATACGAGGTGCAATCAACGGAATACAGTGCAATAATAACCCTGTAAAAACAAGCATCTACATGAGGCGAATCAAAAAGACCTTTGAGTATTCAACTAGCTTGATAATGAAAGAGCGATCAAAAAAGACAATTTACAATACGCCACTGCAGCCCATTGAAAAGAAACAAGACATAGAGGAGAGTTGGACAAAATGGGAACAGCAGATCAAACGGGGACATTCAAGTTCTTCTTAATTAATGCTGCTATCGGCGGTAAACCATAGTACTACTGTTACTGGACGCCATAGCAATAGTTTGAGTTGAGTAGTGAAGGTCGGATGACGCTTGCTTGAGTTTCAGTGTGATTTTTTAGTTTTGAAGTGAAAAGTTTTCAATTTTTGCAAATGTTTTTGGTGTATTATACTCAGTTACATGCAAAGATAAGTATTTGGCGAGTACATATTTCATTTCCTTATCTGTTAGTCAGCGTTTTGGCATGTCCTTTATTCTGCTGAGTCGTTTATGTGGCAAGATAAGCCATTTTTCGTAATGTAATTCACGGTCGGGTCAAACGGGGACACTAGTGGTGGTTCAAAATGGGGACGGACGCTCGAATGTTCGAATGCTGAGGAAGATGATCAAACATTCATTTGCGATTTCTGTGCTTAGGCCAGTTATATACTATAATTAATGATCAATTAGAATATTCCTAATGTTATTTAATGTCATTAAAGTATATATAAACAAAGTTTTATATTAATTCAATATTTTACATTGTTTCTTATGGGAACCCCATTTTGTCCGACCAGTTGTCCACAATGGGATATCACTATATAAAAAAAATTAGAATTAACATACAAATGTAAAAATGAATTTATTTACTTAACAGCACCATTACAGCAAAAGACCCTAACTAAATGAATAATGGTTTATAATACTTTTTTATTTGCTAGATTTCGTTCATTTAAAGTTAAAGAAAATAATATCCCATTTTGGACAACTTTTCCCTACTCTCAATTTATCCAAACTTATTATATACGGAGTAAGAAAGGACACATATTTAAGAAAATTCAATAAATCACTAGTAATAAAAAAAAAGGAAGTTACAATGAAAGACGTGTCTATCACCAACACACTACAATATGACTTATGATTCACACCATATAAAAAGGAAGCAGATAACCATAAATTAAAGAAGTCGACATTAGTGCAACGCTAATACTTAGAAGATGTCCACCTCAGCAGATCACTACCTGTATAGGTTTAACACCAGGAGGCTGAGACGGAAGGAGTCATCTGAATACACATGAGGAATCCTACTAAGGAGGATTGATGACTTACGTTCATCTTCCTCTAGAGAAAAGGCCTCGCTAATTGGAGACCTGAAATGTCGTGCGTACTATTTTTATTTTTAATTTATTTTACTTGTAAATATGTGCCTTCATCGTACACCTATATTTTCAGATAAAATATAAATTCACTTTATTCTTGAACTTAAATTTCACCTATAAACATCTTTATTTTCTCCAGAAACTATGCTTTTGTCATAAAATTGTTATAAAACAATGAACAGACCCTAGTGATTTCTAAATATGTAGAAACCATCTGCTCTTCTTGTCCGAAATGATTTATAAACTTTTTATTTCTGCTACAAACAATCTCATTTAAAATCAATCGATTTATATTGCCTGTATATCAGATAAATCATTCGGTTTTACATAGAAATAAATAATAGAATTCGGTTTTCAACGGCCTTTTTTAGTTGTGGAGATAGATTGCCTTAATCCATTATTCAAGGAGTTACAACAGTAAAATTGTTATGAGATTCACTTACACGGAATTTATATTATAAGGAAAAGTAAATTTCATATAAACCAAACAATTTTAATGTCCTTGTTTTCTTATTTATCTTGACGTTTTTAGGAAAGATTTTGATTAGCAAAGTTAAGCATAAAAATAGATAAAATGTTTGCCAATATACATAATGACTTCATAACACGACGTTAAGTTATTTTTGCTTCGAAATTGAATGAAGTAATTTAAAAGTACATTCAAAATATCTTTAAAAAGTAATATAAAGTATATAAGAGAAAAGATCTAAGGAACTACAATTGATATGGTCGGGTCAATATATAAAAATATCATTTTTTTTCTTGCATTCTTGCAAGATTTCAAATACATTTGTTTATTATTATTATTATTAGTTATTTCCCCTTTTTTATACTGGTTGCACAATACAACTTCGGTAATATGATTACAAATAAAAAAGATCTCAAAAACACACAATAATACAATAATCACGAGTAAACTCGTGATTAGTTTGGAGTGCTCTTACAGCAATCCTTTGTCGAATGATAAGAACTGAAGCACACCACCGGCTTAAGAAGGTAGAGAAACCAATCGATAGCGTTGTCCAACTCCAGTCAATAACAGTGGGTGACGAAGGTTGAAACAATATGAGTGGTCTTGTCAAAATAGAAAAGGAAAAAAAAAGTAGGAGTGAAGAGAGTGCAAATTGAACAAGCGGTGGAAAGGAAAAACAAAACAACGGAAGTTGAAATTCACTTATTTGTAAAAACTGATCGCTTCTATAGAAAGTTTATCATTACATGACTGCTTGGCTGTGACTAATTAGGATTCTATACTTTTCCTACATCATCACGGCTTCTGCCTAATATTAAGGGCTATTCAAAATTTAAAGAATTTCCGGTTCTTTTTAAGCATTCATTGCTTTCGTATAATTGAAATTACCCGTTTGTATACCTTTGGCCTGTTACTAGAGGCTTACCATAAGAGGGCGCTTCGACTCGCCAATGTATACACATGACTCTCCTTTACATTATATGCCATAAATGCAGGTGTTTTTTTTTTTTTGTTTATCAGCTTGAGTTGTAATGTTAATACCTCGACCTGGTCATGAAACACCAGGAACCTCACCTCCCGCGACTGGAAGAGGTCAATGCTTGGGTAACTTTAACTTTTAATTAAGGATAAAAGTGTTATATTATGACTAAGTACATCTGCACATGCCCTCTAATAACTGAATCAGTCAACAGTTATCTATTCTTTGTATTTTGGAAAATAAATGATTTGGCAGCGAGAAGGAAACATTATATTCTGATAATGTAATGTCAGAGAGAATTGCTACATCAATACACTAAATAACAAGATCCAATTCACATGTGAGCTACAAATTGCGTCACAACAACTTCCGCTCCTTGACACTATAGTAACTAATAAAAACAATTTCGCCAAACAGCTATATAAAAAAACCAACAGCCTCCAACGAAGTCATTCCATATTACTCATCCACACCCATAACTGTCAAACAAAACATAATAGCTATGATGGTGAGGAAAGCTTTTTATGTATGCTCCTCCGAACAAATCATTGATAACAAATTACAGAAAATTCGCAACACATTCCTCAAAAATAATTATCCAAAGCCCTTTATAGACAAGACAACATTTATGCTCCTCCAATTAAAATAGATTTTTAAAAATACCAACATTAAAATAACTAAAATTAATGTTTAACGTGCGTAAAAAGATAATAAGTCATTAAGGCCACCCCTTAAATATAATTAAAAACATTTATACATATTAAAAATTACAAACGTTTTCAAAACGTCCTGCGTTTCGTTGTCGAGTAAAAATAATAATACAATAATTTCAAGAACAAAATAAGAGGTTGCCAGGACACGTGACCCCCACGGGCGGGCCGACTGTGGAAATATGGGAGATGCCATCGTTCATCCTCTTCATTGGCTCGGGATGTTACATTACAGAAGTAGAGGGGTGCTAGGAACTCAAAAAGTATCATTAGAAAAAAACAAATAAATTAGCAAAAAAATAATAATTAATAAATTAGTAATAAACTAATAATTAATAAATAAATAATAAAAAAAAGCACGAGGTAGTAAAAGTAGACAATACATGAATAGTTTAAGGAGGCCATAATGAGCAAATTAAATAAAATAAGGATATTAATTTAAATAGGGAAAATAGAAAACTATTTATGAAATCCATAATCAGTGATATTGAAGACCTAGAGGTTGTCGATGTAACAATTGGGATCGGTTAAGATGAAAAACGATTCCTTGCATTTTCTTCGGAAATCATTTTTTTCCCTGCATATAATTAATAGATTATCCACAGCCAATAAGTGATGGGTTTTGTCAATGTGACCAACGGTGAGATAATTATAATCCTTATTTCTAGTTGCTGCCGAATGCTGAGATATGCGTTTTTTTTCAAATTTGCCGGTTCTCACCGGTTGTCACACGACGTTCTTCCTTCTTTGAACTGTCGCACCCACGCACGCACATTAGACACATCCTTTACACCTTCACCACATGTCTCACTCATCTGGCTATAAATTTCAATCGGTGTCACACCACGCAAATGGAGAAAACGAATGATAACACACTGATCTTGTAATGAAAACGTCGCCATTTTAAGTATCTCAAACAGTCGCTCATTCTCGCCGCTGCCGCTAGGGTTCTGTGTGCCATACGGCGCTGCCATGTCTGTCTCGCAATGACAAAAAGTGCCCGCATATTATAAAACAAACCGCATGTTTCTATCCGTTTCCAGTGCTGAGAAAAAAATTCGGAGGTATTATAACTTGAATGCACCTCGTATATTAGCATGGTAAGGAATGGATACAAATATCTTAGATTGGGAGATTTTTGTTTTAGGATTATAGATGCCATTGACGGAGTCTCTAATTTGCGGATTAATGAAAGGGGTTGGGTAATCATGAGAAATAAGGATGTTCCTAATGGTTTGAAGTTCTCTAACGAATAACTGCTCAGAACTGGACAAGCGGAAAGCTCTATTAACCGCCACGCTGACGATATTCCTCTTGAATGCATGCGGGCAGGCCGAGTTGTAGTGGAGAGTAATACCGGAATTGGTAGGTTTGCGATAAACTGTCGTATGAAATTGGTTATTTGATCTATTGATGGAAACATCCAGAAAGGACTGTTATCCTCATACTCAATTTTAAATCTAATGTTTTCATGAATTCCCTCCATAATGCTCTTGAAGTAACACTGAATACCTTCACATGCATAAAAAAGCAAATCGTCCATATAGCGGCAATAGAGGGGAATACGCATTTTCATATAATCAAATAGCAAAAAAGCAGTGTATTCCACGTATCCAATACATATATCCTCCAATAAGGCTGATACCGATAAACCCATTAAAAACCCAAGTGACTGCCTAAACATTTTCCCATCGAAAGAAAAAAAACCTGCATATCAAACGAGGCTTGAATCAACTGTAATAAATTAGAAAGTGGTGGAGAGTCCAAGAAATTTACATAATGCTTATCAATAAAAAATAAAGAGCTTTAGAAATTAAATCTAAAGAAATGGACGTGAACAAAGCATCCACGTCCAAAGAAAAGAAGACATAATTGGGATGAAAGGGTAGGGATTGAATCTTTTTAACAGAGGTATTGAAATAACGTACATTTTAAATAATAAATTGGATTACCCTGTACAGCTTAGCTCCAAAAAAACACCCTAAGTTAACAAGAAAGGCTGTATCTAAAATTAGTCCCGTGTTCTAACAATGAATAGGAAATACCGGACAACAAATAAAACAAAGATTCGCCAATCACAAAAGTTGTATCAAGATTATCACAAAATAGATTTTAATACTACGCCCTAGAAAACAGGTAAACGACACCACCAACGAGAGGTTATGGGAAGCGAAATGAAATGTAGATGGCGCTATAGTCAACGTCGTGTAGTTGATCAGTCGCCCAGCTGAGCAACCACGTGCGTATATGTCCGAGGGAAAATTCAAGAAAAAGTGAGGTGGAAGGAATTGTTGTGTTCCCCAATGCCTTAATAAGGTTTATGGATGTAATAACAATATAAGTTTTCATTCTTTTCCGAATGACAAAGCTTTAAAAAAAAAGCACTGTGGGTGAAATTCGCTTCGGAAAAATGCCTTCAGATTTACAGCAATCATTTCAGAAAGGAAGACTTTCTGATACAACAGGCAAGCAAGTTCTTTAAAAAAAAATCGTTTTGGAAGTTCTCCTAAATCTTTCGACGTTAGTTTTATTTATTGCAAACAAGCCGTTAGCATGGGACTGAATTTTTTCATTTCAACACGCAAATGTTATGTTTCGTCGTAATTGTTACTAACGTTGACAATAATCTAAATTTGTTATTATTTCAGTTTTTTGTATATTTAAATCCATGTCTTAGGTCTTGTATTCAGAGAAAAACTTAGTATTAATAAAACACAGAATAACCAACTCATGTTTTTTCTTTAGTTCTTAAAGGAAAACGATTTCGAATCGTAAACACATGATTCAGAAAATAGCTATCTAGCTTAAAATATTTTAAAACTATTTATCCATTTTCTTTATACGGAAGCTTAAAGCTATAAAAATTATAATAATAATTCGCTTCATTCATGATTTTGATTTTAAGAATAATTTAAAGTAAATAGTATATGAATCATCGTAAGTTATTCCGAAACCTAGATTACTTGTTTTCGTCTTATATTTGAAAAGCCAAGTTGAATAGAGTAGTTCATTAAATATTTATTTTAAACATTTTAAAAGTATTTATTCACTATTATTGTAAAAAGTAATTTTGTTTTTTTTTAAATTTTTTCGGTCCTATGTTTTAAAAGTTAAAAATGTTTTTTGAAAGTACAATACTGTTATTAACTGTATTTTTTTGTTTCGGTTATTTTGTTGAACATTTATTTTTACACTTTATGTCAATAGTAAAAGTAAGTCTTAAAGAAACAATTTTTAATGAAAAATATTTATGCTGCATTATTATTTCATGCAAGAAATCAGTAGTTTTACAAACAGACCACGAGGCTGACAACGTTATATTTAGGTACTCAATATAAATCACTTCACTGAGACCCTGGAACATTAGAGGGGAAAAAAATGTCACAATAATAATAAAATTTTATTTTTATTTTTATTGAAATATTATTTTTTTCGAAGATATTTCATTAGTAAAAAACAAAAAAGAAAAGCAAAAGCATTTGCTTACATTTCAGACAAGCTTGTATTAAATACAAAAGAATGTGAAGGCATCCAAACGAATTATTAAGGTTCTTTTTCGATCACACTAGAAAATGAATTTTTATCATTATTTAGTAAATTTAAATATAGACTATTGAAATAAGCTATCTTTTTTTATCTATACAAAATAATACAGACATTTAATCCGTTTCTTCTCTGTAGTCATTGTAACCACACGCCGATAAAACTTCGATTTCGCTTCAATTTTCTTTAGGAAACGGCTTCTGGATTACTTCCTAGAGGTATATACTCTTTTTGGGAATCACAAATTCACAAAATATTTCAAAAACAAAAGAAATCGAATGATAAATTCGCAAGAAACAACGAGATGTAATGATTTCTGTATAGGAAATCAATTGACTGTAGAATCTCTTATCCACTCTAACAGCTTTTTTTTTTGGCCACCAGATGTCGTAGTCCTGCTCTTCGGCTGCCAATAGAAGACCCACACCAAACCAACCGGATCGGCGACAAGAAGAGAATAGAATAAAATTTTCATAATTAATTTCCATATCTGTACACCTTTATTAGCTTTCCACATGTATATATTATATTAATACTAAATTGATATTCGTAAGCCAATGAAAATAAATTAGCAAGAATGCTACTATAACTTACCCCCATACCAATACCTTTGATTTGGGAATATATTTCATTATCAAATTCAATATAATTATTGTATAAATTAAATTGAAGAAAATTAAGATATTTATTAATGGAAATATTAAATAAATTGTTTATATATTGATCTCAGCTCAATTCTGAAATTAAAAATTTTATTTGTTGTAATAAAGAATCGAAAGGTATATTTATAAATTGTAAATATTTGTAAATTATTTTTATTGGCTTACGAATATCAGTTTAGTATTAATACCCCTTTACAATTTAAAATTTATAGATATATAGATGATTTGATTATTTTTAATACTAATTTTAAAATTAATTATGTAGAAGACAAAATTTATAAAAATATTTTAACTTACAACAAACTAATAATAATTCTGATTTTGTTGATTTTTTTAAATTTACGAATATATTATCATCAACAAATTCCATATATTAAACTATTTAATAAAACATTTTTATTTCCATTTAAAATTAATAGATTTCATAAATTTACCAGCAGTGTGAGCTTAAATTTATTTAAAAATAATTTTATCCAAGAGCTCAAAAGATATCTTGATATTAATTCTAAATTTGAAGATTTTTTACACGATTTAAATCATCTTATTAATGAATTTATAAATAATAATTTTCCAATTCAAGTTTTAAATACATATATTTTACGATTTTAGAAAAAAAATTAAATTTCAAATTTATAAAAAATATATAGTTAAAAATATTCATAATTTTATTTAATCATTTTAATTCTTCAAGATAGGATTTGTTGATTTATAATCATTTAAGTTACCTTATGACAATTCAAAATTAAATCTTTTATTTTAGGAAGTTTTGAGTTTGATCTGATAACTGTCATCTATTTTTTTGTATTATTTTTTTTATTTTTCATTTGTTTATTTATTTAATTTTTTTAATATTAAAACTATATATAAAAAAGTAAAAAAAAGTATATAATATAAAAGAAATTACAAAAAAAGATATAAAATTAAAAACTTAAAAAAGAATAAACGATAAAAAAGAGCAAATCTCTTTATATTGCGTTATTGTTTTACAAAATTTTAGTTTCTAAATTTCTCGCTAGATGCCGCTGATGACGTGTGCTGCGATATTTGCACAGATCGCATACTTGTATAACAGAGCGCCCAAAAATAAGTATAGCAAGTTTGGTGAAAATTTAAAAAAAAATTTAATGACTGAAACATATGACATTATTAACTATATTTACAAATGTAATAAGGAATGTGATCACTACTTCCTGACAATGTAATATCAGTAACAATACATCATCCTTAAAACCAAGTACTGGCATCAACAATAATAATTAACCTTCAGAATACAACATTCCTAATGGATTCATCTACAAAAGAATTTAACTATAACACCTTTATGGCGGTGTGCACCAAACTTCAGTTAACATGAAGGACTGCTATTTGGACGGAGCTAAAATTAGTGGGGGTGCTGCTCCACAAAAATTTTAGCCTTTGTTTTAAAATTGTGTGAAAGGAAACATGTATAAAAAGAAAATTTATTCAAAAACTTGATAAATTTCTTTTTATACATGTTTGTTTCCTTTCACACAATTTTAAAACAAAGGCTAAAATTTTTGTGGAGCAGCACCCCCCACTAATTTTAGCTCCGTCCAAATAGCAGTCCTTCAAGTTAACTGAAGTTTGGTGCACACCGCCATTAGACTTTTATAGAAATTACTATACACTATGTTAGCTACTTATATTATTAAGCTATAGTCTTTCACTTGTATGAATATTGAATTTATTTGGTTTAATAAATTCTTTTACTAATTGCACGCTTAGGCAATTTAATTTACTTTCTACAAATACTAACATACAATTAAGTTATAGTTAACACTAAACAATATGGCTTTTCACCGTTGCGAAAATGTAACTACACTAGTTTTTTAACAAACTAACTTACTAATCCAGGTAAGTATATTGAAACTAATATTTCTACTAATTACTATTTGCCAAACAATTGCACTAGCACTCAATACTAAGGATTCACTATCACATTGAATTCTTGTTTATAGGAAATACTTTTCTTTACGTGTATTTATATTTTTCAAATTCCGCCACAAGTTAAAATAGATTAAATCAACTTACAGTTGCTGACTTCATTGAGGCATCTCCTTGTAGACTGCTTACCTCCTTCTTGATAGAAGCACACTTGTAAATTAAATAATTCACTTTTCAAAGGCACTTAGGTTTCCATTTGAAACCTATAGATATCACACAAACACTTTAACTTTTGCTGCAAATCTTCGTTAAATCACAAGGCGTTGTCTTCTCACCTTATGTATCAAACAGCTTTAATATGAATGAACGAATATACTTGTATTCAATCAGCAAACTACTTTAGGCCTTCTGAATTTCGGAAACTACGACGGTTTCTCCTTTTCGGAATTACTTCTAGACGACTTCGGCTCTCCTGAGATATCCCGTTCCCTTCAATAGCAGAATGGGTCTTCCTTCGTCTTCTGGATTTAATACTCGCTTCCCGTTGGGAATAATATCCTTTATCCTTAATGGTTGACTTCTGTAATACAGCAATTAATTGTGCAGACTTCTATTTCCTTAAATTTAACGTTGTTAGTTGTGAACGATAATTTCCGTTCCGTCTACGTTACAATGTTGGGAAATTAAAATATTTAATATTAAAGTTCACTGAACACCTACAATATTCTTTATCGATAAAATCAGTTCCATAATTATAATTCTTCGGTGAAGTAAACTTCTATCTTCTTAATAGCACTTCTAATGAAAACTTACAGGTTACAGTATGTGGCGTTAACAGATATATCACGTCTTCCTATTTTACCGGTTTCGTTCCACTTCTTCCCTCGAACCGAAAATGAACTCGCCTGACTTCATGTTTTAATGTTGGATTTACTTTCTTCTGCATTTACTGCAATTCAGCTTTATCCTTCGGATTTAGCCGGGTTCTTCTTTTCGATAATGGCATCCAGAATATCATTTCTAAAGAGGTTATATTTCCTCATTCTTCACAGCTGTCCACGCAAGCTTAACGCAGACCATTACTTAGGGGAGATGAGTTCAATACTTGCTTCCCCCTTTGGATACACTTCGGAATTGCCGCTCAAGCTCGGAGCGTCCGATTGGACCAGAGCCATCCAACTCCACTGAGCTTCAGACTTCGAATGAATCCCACAACCAATCAACACATCCAATCGATCACATGTCAAATCTCGCAGCGCATTGAAGATCATTTGCATATTTAAATTATCACCAATGAGCTTCGCTCACAGTCAATATAAAAAAAAAAAAAAATTATTTGCAAGCAATTTATTATTTGCTTTTACTTAATTTGAAACTACAACTTAATTTTAAATTATTTCTTAGGGAGATATAAATAATTTAATATTACCAACAACGTGAGAGTAAAAATTGGCCTCTGTTCTCACAGAAACAGTATTCTGAATGTTGTATTGGGATTTTTCAAATTTCAGATTGCTGTCCGGCTATAATCTATATTACTAAAATCTTTTATTTCTCTGTCTGTCTGTCTGTCCGGCGCAATTTTCTGAGCGAATGGAAAATAGAAATAATTTTTACAATGAAACATCCGCGACAGGAATCGAACCTGCAACCTTCTGATCCGAAGTCAGATGCCTTATCCAAAGGGCCAAAGGGACTACAACTCTCTTCATATGGTTTTTTGACTTATATCTCCTTTCCTTTCCCCCATCAATAAGGAATGTATTCAATCTTTTTTTTGAATCTCAAGATTGTTTATTTATTTCGCATCAGTCAGTTTATTTGTAATTCGAAACTGACAATTAGAACGATAATTGCCGAAACGTTGCAATATTTTAAATATTCTTACTTAACCAAATCCTATGTGATATTGAAAAATATGTTGGTGTACACGCCAGATGTTGGAGTAAAGAAAACAGAGTCAAGAAAGAGAGAAGCACTCTTTTTTTGAGGTGGAATACCGAAAAAATCATTATTTGCAACTCAAAAACCATCAATAAATGTAACTCAAACGTCACTGAAAAGTGACAATTATAATTAAAATGAGAGTCAAAAAAGAATGAAGCGACACTTCTATTAGATAGAATACTGAAAAATTACTATCTGTAACTCAGAAACCATCAATATTTGGAACACAAAAGCCATTGAAAAGTGCCACTTAGAATAAAAAAAGAGACTCAAAAAAGAAAGAAGCAGTATTTCTATTAGATAGAATACTGAACACTATTGTAACTCAGAAACCACTGAAAAGTATCATTTGG
>JAFIDM010009631.1:226354533-226365214 GCA_023159025.1 Thereuonema tuberculata
TAAATGATTATAATTTAACAAATCCTATCTTGAAGAATAAAATGATTAAATAAAATTATGAATATATTTAACTTTATATTTTTTATAAATTTGAAATTTAAATTTTTTCTGAAATTGTAAAATATATGTATTTAAAACTTTATTTGGAAAATTATTAATTGTAAATTCATTAATAAGATAATTTAAATTATATAAAAAATCTTTTAATTTAGAATTAATAATAAGATATCTTTTGAGTTCTTGTATGAAAATGTTTTTAAATAAATTTAAACTCACATTACTGGTAAATTTATGAAACCTATTTATTTTAAATGGAAATAAAAATGTTTTATTAAATAGTTTAATATATGGAATTTGTTGATGATAATATATTCGTAAATCTAAAAAATCAACAAATTCAGAATTAATATTAGTTTGTTGTAAGTTAATAATATTTTTATAAATTTTGTCTTCTGTATAATCAATTGTAAAGTTAATATTAAAAATAATTAAATCATCTATATATCTATAAATTTTAAATTGGAAAGGGGAATTAATACAAAATTGATATTCGTAAGCCAATAAAAATAAATTAGCAAGAATGCTACTATAATTTACTCCCATTCCAATACCTTTGATTTGGGAATATATTTCATCATCAAATTCAATATAATTATTATATAAATTAAACTGAAGAAAATTAAGAAATTTTTTAATAGAAATATTAAATAAATTAGTTATATTAAATTCTGAAATTAAAAATTTTATTTGTTGTAATAAAGAATCTAAAGGTATATTTGTAAATAAATTTTCAAAATCTGCAGTAATTATATAAAATTTTTTATTATTATTTACATATTTAATAACTTCATCATGATTATGAATAAGCCAATAAAAATCAGGATTAATTTTATTTTTAATAATTTCATGTAATTTATTGAGAAAATATGTAAAATAATATTTGATTGTTTTAATACAGAATTAGTTGTACTACAAATCATTCTAAATTTGCCTATTTTGTGCATTTTTGGATTTAGAAATAAATAATTTAAATTTCTGTTAATTTTGATTCTTTTATATTTGAGTGTTTTTAAATTGATCTTTAAATTTAGAAAAACATTTATCTAAGTTATTTAAAATAGAATCTTTAGTTTTTTTAATTTTTAAAAAAACAGATTGATCATGTAATAATTCTTTAATTTTGTTAAAATAAAATTGTTTTCAGATGATGGCTAAATTATTGTGTGCTTTATCAATAGTGGTGAAAATGTAATGTTTGTGATAAATAGAAATGGTTTTTTTGATTTTAAATAAATTAAATTTATGATTTGTAGAACTAGTAACTCTATTATATGTTGTATGTTTAATATTATTAATTTTAGATATTAAATTAAGTTTCCATTCAATAAAATTTTCATAACATATGGTTTATTTAAAACTAGTTTCTAATATAAAATTATTTATACTGTATCTTTAATAAATATATTAATTAATTGTTTATATGTTTTATTTGTATTTAGTCTGTAGTTGATACCTAAATTTAAAAAGTTTTTCAAAGTAATATCTTAAATAAAATTTATATTTCCTGTTACAATATGTGAATTCCATTTAAAATTATTAAATATTATTCTCTTTATTATTATTATTCCTGTATTTACTTATATCGAATATTAACTTTCTATTTATATGTCTATATATAGAAACTTACCCAAGTTTTTATGGTCCAAAAATCTTAGATACAGTATATGCATGTATGTTGGACTTAAAACTTTTGAATGTGACCTAAAAACAGGCATGAATAATCAAATAATAAAGGACCAGCTGTCTCGTTTAAATCAAAGAAAAAACAGAAATCACTTCTTTCAGCTTATACTTATGAAAATCCCTGTACCTAGCAATAAAAGCTGCTGTTTATACTCTTAAGGTTGCCCTAATTTATAAAAATATGCTCTAAAATATTCTCTTTAAACAAGAAGTTCGAAAGAACTTAAAGCTTAATTTCCTTAAAAGATTCCTTACTTTCTGATTTTTCTTTTAAAATCTTAACAACAACACAAACAAAAAGCTTATATTTATATTCAAAATCAAATATCCATTGAATACAAACATTACAGACTTTGCATTTTATGAGACAAATGAATTAAATCTGGATTACTGGCTTAAATTTGTCAAAATTGATTAAATTTTAATATGTATTACCAAACTAGTAAAACAAAGGATTTAATATTCCTTTCTTAAGAGATTGAAACATTAATAGAAACAGGATATAAAACCTCTGAATTTCACTGTGTGAAGTAATTTCTTCTAAAATGATAAAGCCAGAGAAAGACTAAAAACTGCTTAAATATAATTTAATTCGTCTTGAAATATCATTTTAAAACACAGTTCAGATACCAAATGCGGTAACGTGCCCCCTCACACGTTATGGTCAAAATCATAGATTCTTAGCCGAAAACATCGCTATAATACAATCTCAATAATTAGCATCCTCAATCAGTAAATTTGATTTTTTTTTTTAAAGTTAACTTTTGGAGTTATTCAAACTTTCTTTTACATTTCTTTGTTAAGTAAATAGAAATGATATCAAACAAGAGTTAACTAAGTAATTCTAATTTAACAAGATGAATCATTGCACATCTCATGTAATGAAGTTGCTTGGATACAAGAATCAAACTCACAACTATTAGGAGAAAGTAGCTTTCATATTCTTTTAAGAACTTTCTGTTTCTCGAATATATTTTCTACGTTATATTCCCTTTAAATATAAACCACGGAGTGTTTATAGTTGACTCTAAGAGTTGACTCTTAGTTGAAGATTGAACTGATAATTACGAACAATTAATCGTGATTCCGAAAGGGTTTTATTGATTCTCTTCATCCAATTCAATGCTTCTGAAAATTAAAACAAGGAATTATTAGATAAACCTTGAATGGAAGCGTCGTATAACTTTATCTAATTGCATAAACAGGAGTTAACTGCTTTTAAGCTCTTAATAAGAAGAAATCTGTTAATTAAAATGAATGTAGATCAACTTTTAGATTTCTTAGAAACTGTTTTTTTTAGAAAGCAAGTTGGTCATTCATTTAATCTCTACAGAGAATATTGGATTCCATTCACAAATACAATTCAGAATTAGTAAATTTACAGCTTATATCTAGCTTGAATCAACTTGATTGTTGTGGATAAAAAGAACTGAGTTTTGAAGAAAAAGCTCATAGAAAAGAAACAGAACAAAAAACGTTTGGAACATTCATTTTCGCAACTTGAACGAAGAAATGAGGTGAAAACAATAATTATTGCTGCCATTTCAAATAGCGTGGGCTAGATCACTTTCTATAAGTTATTGAGTGAACGTGCAAAGTCTTACTATTCAATCTAAACATTTTTCTTTTTTACTTATCAACTTGTCTCTATGTTGGTCTTCATCTGTTTATCACGCTAGTTGATGGAATTCCAAAAAACTTATTATCAAATATAAAACATAGTTATGTTTATTTTCGTTTTTATCTCTAAAAACTGACATCTCACTAAAATAACTGACTTTTTAAAAATTTGATGTGATGCTTATGTATGGTCCAATTTAAAATATCAGCACTTTTGTTTTGATAGTCCCCTGCTTCAAATCTTCAAATTTGAAGGGCTTAGTGGGTAAAGGGGTAACCCTCATTTTTGCCAAAAATTAGTTAACTCACATTACGTAAGCTCACAACATCCACTGTCAGTTTTTTTAAGTATCATAGTGTGGGATAGTCCCATTTTTAAATTTAAGATGAAAATATAAAAGATCTTTATTAAAGAAAAAGAGATTTTACGTGCCTGATGATTCACGCACCTTTCTGAGTCTGTCACCGGAGAAGTTTGGCTGGCTGATGAGTCCTAAAAAGGACGAAACGTCCCGTCCCAGTCTCTTTCCCATGACAGACTCAGGGTGCGAATCCTTTCCTCTCTTGTTATTTGCATTGTGCCTTCATTTTTTTGCTCTTTTCAAAAGATCTTTATAAAAAAGAATTTTTATAAAAAAAAAATTTAAAAGAGATTTACAAATGTTTAGTGGAATAAAGAGGCTTTCCCACATTTCTTTAAAAACCTCGATTCTGATTGTCCAACTACATTCCAGCTGACCAACAGGAGAGCAACTTTTTTTTATAACCTTTTCAAGGAATATACCTGACATTGAAGTAAATGTAGTGCCTACAATAGACGAAAATGAAGAAATTCAGATAAATAAAGGCAAAAAGAAGAAAATAAATCTAGAGAAATGGAAAGATAACAGCAGGAAGAAGGCCCGTAACACAGGACAGATTAACATGATGTTATTTAGAATGCCTTATGATTCTTGTGTTTCAAAGTTACTATTTCTCTTCTACTGTAAAATGTTACATATGATAAGATTGGTGATATTATCTAACAATGACAATAAACAAAATATGCCCAATAAGGGTTACTTCAATATCTAAACAATTTAATATCTTAATTGTTTTATAGTTTAAAATTATTTGTGATCATATATACGAAATCTAATAAAACCTCCCAAAATATATATATATAAAGCAAAAAAATTTAGCAGTTGCTTCTAAACTTAAAGTAAATTTAAGAAATTTATATTTTTCCTTTTTCCCTTCAATTGTCCTATGGCATGTAATGTAGGAGCGCTGGAAGAATTAGTGAACTATATTAAAGTGAATAACTCTCTTAAAAAATATAGCAGTTGCTTTTAAACTTAAAGTAAATTTAAGAAATTTGTATTTTATATAACTATATTTTTGCGACAGTTCTATACACAAATTACTCCAAAATTAAAAAAAAATGTCTTTTGGCACCCTATAAGTCCTAGGACTCCAAATTTTACTAGATACGAAGCATATCGAATAAAACGATAACTCAGGAAAAAAACGCTAGTTCTCTGCCACTGTGGTCAGAATAATAAAAATAGTTCCCTGGAGATAAGTGTCAGTGCATACCTCGTATTACAGCAAACATGTTAGATATTGTAGAAAATAATGAATATTTAGGATGATCCATCACAGTGACTTATGCAGAACAACGCGTTGGCATACGTGGCACTAGAATATCATGAGGTTATTGTAGAATGGAGTCCCACTCTTGCACCATTGCTGTCCTGAGCTGCAGTTCAGGAGTTCAGAAGAGTTCTTGATAATGGTCTATCACATTAAGAAACCACCGTAATGAGTCCCTTTACTTACAGGGATTATATCGAGTCCGCGGTTCTCGGCAGATGAAGACACTAAGCGAACAACTCTGAACTTAAACTTGTCTGTAAATAAAACACATCCTCACTGATCCCCTGTCCAAGCAGGATGTTCTCAGCAGCAGTGGAAGTGGGCTCTTTTGTTGGCTTCCATCAGCAAGATGGATATTACTGGCTAGTCAGAGTATAGCCCAAGTGATCATGCAATTGTCTTTATTAAACACTACGTCTGGAAAGGTCCTCAATATCGCTGCTGAAAGTCCACAGCAAGGTCTATAGCTGTACTCCATCTGCTTAATTTTTCTAATACGTAAAGTTGATGTACAGAAATTCAATAGACCTAATTGGCCGTGCCGGCGTAGTCGTGCGGTCTCAGGCGTCGGTCTGCCGTGCGGCCTGTGTGCCGGTACCCGGGTTCAAATCCCGGTCGAGAGCATGGATATTTCATCTTTCTTCTTCTGTGTTTCGTCCCTGGGATTTACTATCTCAGAGTTATTTCTGGACGGGATGTGAATCTCGTCTCCCTTCTGGAATATTCTGGCCTCACTCTGACGTTGTCAGGTAGGGCTAGCCCGTGGTCCATAGTTGGTCAAAGTCGATGAAAGAAGACCTAACTGACATTGCGCACATCCGACTTTTCTATCAAAGTTTCAATAGAATAGAAAATTTAGAAAATAATTTAAATCGTTTGGAATATAAGAATACATTTACTTAATTATTTTACTTATTTATTTAATTAGATTTAAAAGTGAAAGGAATATATTCCCACCATTCTATTTGAACATTTTTGTTATATAATAATAGCAATTCAGCGTGCGAAATGAAATAAAGTAAACAAGCAGACCACAGTCGCACAAAACAATTAAAAACTGTATTAATAAATTAAGATCATTATATGTATTTTGCCCTCGAAACATGTAATGATTTTAATTTATTAATATAATTTTGAATTGTTTTGTGCGACTGTCGTCTGCTTGTTTATGTTTGTTCTATGTTTGTCCATTTGTCGCTTGTCTGTTTCTAAGAGCGTCAAAATTGAAACGGTTGGACGGATTTCCATCAAAATTGGTGAATGACTTATTTAAGATCTAATTCAAAACCTAGACGCAGTTGCTTTGGTCTCCACTCCTCCAAACTCACCACCGAACACTTCACCTTAAACGGCTAGATGTATTTTTTTTCAAATTTCCTACATGCTTATTGTATGGTCCAATTTTAAATATGAGCACGATTGTTGTGGCCTCCACCTCCTCCCCCAAAGGCCTCGAAATGCCCTCCTCCCTCCCCCTTTCAGCGCTGCAATCTCACTCCCGACTCACTATGGAAAGCTGAGCGTATGTTACTACTCCACGATGGTAACATTCATGATAGAGAAGGTGTAACAGTAAATGCGACATGGGACTCAAGTCTCTACTTCCCTCTAATTCGAAATTGAGACAATGCTGAATAACTTACTTTACATACATTAAGACTTTACTGTATAATTCAAATAATGTTAAAAATTCTGAAATTAGTATTTTATTTTGTTACTTCGTTTTTTGTGCCGTTTTCGAGAACTCTCTTTATATGAATAGAAGTTCTAATTTACCACCTGCAGTCTTGTTCCTGAAAGGGATCGATAAGGTATGTGATTTCTTGGTTGCTCCCCAGAGGGCGCTGAAAATCCATAATGCGCTACCTTTTTCATGTCGGAGAGATCTTCACTTAATATGATGGCTGACTCTTAAGAGGAATTCAATTTAAATTTACTGAACACCTTTCGGCGGTGACAACCTCATCTTTCATACATCGAAGCGCTAAGAATAAAATTTGGGATTTCAGCAATTGAAGAGAACAATTTTTAAATTTTTATTAATTGAGAATGCCAACTCTTACAATTTCACGTGAACATTTTCTTCACTATTTATACGTTTAGATGAACATCAAGTTAAAAGGGCTGGACGATTTCCATAAAATTTAGTACGTAGCTTATTTATTGTCCAGCTTAAAATTTAGATACATAAAAAATAAGATTAATTTATGACGTAATTGATGAAAATATTAAATTAAGTATCTAAGATAATTACGGAATTTATTTAGTTTTATTTATTTATTTATTTATTTATTTATTTATTTATTTATTTTTGTTTTGAATATTAAACAATTCAGTACCTTTTTCACAGATGTACATTTTTATAAGTACACCTAATAGCACTGAGGAACATTGAAAAAAAAAATACTTTTATTTTGCTCTAGCCCGTCCTGTCTCAAAAATGATTCCAGAATTCCAATGATATAAAAGCTACACTGATTTCTTTAAAAAATTAGTACATGCTTATTTATGGTCCTACTTAAAATATGAGCACAATTAGTTTGGTTTCTATCTTCCCATTTTTCGAAATTATTAAGGAAATTTTCATTTTTAGCGGAGATCAATTCTAATCAAACTTTCTACATATGAATGATTATTAAAATACAAAAATTGTAAATCACCCCATATTTACTGTAGGAAGGAAAGATCGACAATAACTGTTGAAAAAGTCCTACATAACGGTAGGAGAATTTTACGAGAATTAGTTGTTTGATTTATTATACTTTACATCATTTTATCAGCAGTCGTTTAAGGTGACAGTAGGTTCTAAGCAGCCTACTTTCACAGTAGGTGCTAAGACAGTAGGTTCCAAGTGTGTAATTACACTTTGTATCAAATTCAGAAAAGGCCTCCTACTGAATAAGACTGAAACACTATTAAAGATTATCCTACAGAGTTATAGAAGTCTTGATTTCGACAGTTAATCGGAAGATTTGTTTCAGCACCAGTATGTAGTAAAAGTAAGAAGAATCTTCTTCTAATATTCTGAAGTTACCATTAAATTTTCAATTTCCTTAGATACGTAATTATCTTGATCACTGATGCAAGATGAATGGACATTTCTATTTCGAGTTAAAACTGCATTCTAAAATGTTTCGTTTCTATTTTTTCCATGTCTACATTGCTTATTTGCAGAGTTTTAGACATTAAACCATATTAATTCTTATAAGATCCATGACTGCCAATAAATACACTCTAATAGTTTCGACATAAACTAAGTATCTTAGCTGAGAGAATCTTTGAAGAAAAATTCTTTTTATCTACTATTTTCTTAATAAAGAAGAAAATGTTTATCTTCATCTTTGTAAAAAGAATATGTAAACTTTCCCGGTCAGAATCGGTCAAAAAAGGCAATGGAACGTTCATTAATATAAGCTAACATTGGAAATTCCAGAATAGTGACACCGAAGATATATTCAATATTATTTAAAAAAGTTAGGAGGATCACATTGAATTGAAGTAATTAAATTGCTTAATTTAAATTTCGCTGTATCAAGTGCATTATTCATTAGTATTTGATAAACAGAGTAATTATTCAATACATTTAATTTAATTTAGACTTGTTATACTCTCAGCTTTCCATCGCATAGAGAGAACTTAGCAATCAGCGCTGGGGACCCATTTCAAAAGGTGCGGACAGACCGAAGCTCCAACGCATACCAAGGCACATATGGACAGATATTGGAATGCATTGGTATCGATGTGTACGGCGTTAGCGTACGCACCCCAGTGCATTCCAACGGTTTCCAAGGCGATTATTGGCTTTGAACTGTATTCGGTCATTTAGCGGTACTTCAAGCAGATGTGTGATTTGGTGTGGACGAGTTCAAACGTGTTTAGTCGTTGGTAAGTATTCTCTGGTGTTGGACGTATTGTTTATTTCTTGTTTCGATATGGAATGGGATGATGATTTCCCAAACTAATTCAACTAATTCAACTATACCGGGATAATCCTATATTATGGGATTCTAGCAATAGAAACTTTAAACTCTCAAAAAAAGAAGATAGATATTTGGCAGAGTATTGCAGTTGAACTCCGAAGCTCATCCAGCAAATTACTTGTATTGTAGGCACTTCTATTTTTATATGGTGTTGTCATCCACCAGCGACTCGGTTTACGTTTTTTCGTTTTGGTCTGAAGTAAAGAATTCACAACTAAAAATCCGGCATTTACACATAATTCATCATCAGTTGCCGACATTACGAGACGATGAATTCAATACCTTGCCGCGTAAAATGACCGAACCACAACCAACGGTTTCCAATTCAAAACTAAATCCGATGTGGACGACCACATTTTATCAAAATCAAAATCATTTCCAATCGTTTCCAATCCGAACACCAACAAACACATTCGGTCGAGTTGCGTTGGTTTACATTGGAACTTGGTCTGTACGCACCTAAAGACTAGAGAGGGTTTGAGACCAAAAATACTCTTTTTCATTGTTTTTAAGTCTGGCTACAAATAATCATCGTAAGAAATCTGCCTAACCATCTAAGCAAGGAATTCCGCAGGTCAGTTTTGAGAAATCGGAGGGATGAAGATCAGAACAATTGGGCCTGTGTTTTAATTTAGATCATAAATAAGCTAAGTACCAATTTTAATTGAAATCCTTGCTGCCGTTTAAACGTGATGCGCATGCGAACAGATAAACAGACAAATGAACAAACATAGAAGAAAATGTGAAAATTTAGTAATAAGATTTCGCATGCTCAGTAATGAGCAAATATGTTGATTATTTAATAAATTTACTAAAATTTTTTATATAAAAATTAAAACACACTATACTGCCCGGCAACGCGCATGCGACTTGTTGCGAAATTCCATTGTTGTGCGGATGTAGGCGCGCGCGCACGCACACACACGGTTTTTTTAATAATACAGATCTTAAATAAATTTAAAGTGTCAACTTTTTTGAGGTATTAATTTTTGAATTTTTTTTTCTGTTTTTTTTTTTCTTATTTATGGATAATGTTAAGAATTTAGTAAATGCTCTCATTAAATAGTCATTATCTTTATTAAATAGGAATTTAGAAATTAAAAAACAAATCTAAGTTTATTGTTATCTTAAGTCAAAGGTTATTGTGTCCAACAACATAAATACATACATACAATGATTGATTTGATAAGCCTTACTTTTTGAAACGACTTAACATTTTCTAGTTGTAGTTATTCTTGTTTTGTTTTGCTTTTGTTAACAGACCCTCAATTGTTGTAAGTGTGGTGTTATTTGTTAATTGCATCATCTTTCATCACTGTATCATGTCTCGATATTTATTATTGTTTTTAGGGTATTAAAAAAATCGTTTTGACGAGAATATTTTAAAACAACAGTTTGCTCCAGAAAGTTTCGTTCTTTGAGTTTGCTTTCGGAAACACGATGTTGTTGAAGTATTTTTTGTTTGGAGTTTCCATCATTTTTGATATTAGAAGCTAAATTATGTAAGGATTTAGAGAGATTCTAAAGTCTTATCTTGTGAAAATTCATCTACAGTTACAGTATGTCTTAAGTCCAGTTAGGACTTTACTTGTCCCCCCGCCTTCATTTCTTTTTGTTGAAATATGAATTTGGCTATTTAAAGATGATGATATCTTTATTCTAGTCTTTATATATATATATATATATATATATATATACAG
>JAFIDM010009631.1:226365614-226383854 GCA_023159025.1 Thereuonema tuberculata
TTTTTTTTTTTTTTTTTTTAGAATAAGATAAATGCACTCTATAGTTTGTTAATGATTGCTTGAATCTTATCAATTTAATTTTAATTTCTAAGTTAAAATTTGTAAGGAAAGAATATTTTCTTAATTTTTGCCATGTTTTCCCTTTCTAGTCTGTTATGAAAAATACTAGATGTTGTCCTGGTCTAAAAACTTCAAACTTTCTGGAACATTCTGATTAAGCCTTGTATCTGCATTTGGCTTCCAATTCGATTATCGATGAAACTTCCCAATAAATGTCTGCTAAATCGTCCTTATCCAGGAATGGAATGCTAATCACCACCCGGAATTGAATGTCTGCCGATTTCGACTAGGTTGTCTTCCGTCTTCTTCAGAGTGAACAAATCTACTATTCATCTAGATCAGTTTTGCCTTTAACAAGCTAAGAGTAACGTTAAATATTATCAGGCTCAAAGTTTATGCCTATGTATAATGTTTGTGTTATCGTTTTTGCTAATCAGAATATTAAAATCATGATGTAATTTTTCTCATTTAAAGGAATTTTGTGTTAATTGATTAATCTAATCATTAAAACTAATTATATTTTTATTTCACGAGTATACTTATTGGTCGCTAGAAATATTAATTGGCTTATCAATTTTATTTTATTCTAGTTTTTAGAAACATTTAAGTTTATTTTAAATGAATAATAAAGAAAATGACACCAAAACTAAACTGGATAAAACATATATATTTACAATTAAAAAGAACCGGTTTCGCTATAAACAAATAGCTTCCTCAACTAATCTAATCTTTGTAATCGCCTAACGACTTTTCATTTAAATTTTATCTTGTATTCATAAAGATGTAGGGGAAGGTGTTGTACCTTTGACCACCCTTGATTGTGATGTCATCTATGAGCATACTTTAAAAGCTTTTCTGTTTAATGTGTAATATTCACACTATTTGCGCCTTTAAACCTTCAGTAGCAGTTAGATCTTTAACTTGCAAGGAGTGAAAAATGTTTTTATAATTCCATCACCAAAAAGTAAGTATTTTGCAAGTGAATGTTTCTTTATTAAATTTTTGTTTTCTTTTGATTATTATTTTAACAAGAATGAGCAATACATCTATGTCTATAGATTCATTGTTAGGACTTTTAATGTAACTGGATTAACCTAAAAATTGTAGCATGGCGTGAAACGTAAGTTCGACTGATGTTGTACCTTTGACCACAGCAGGGTGTTGTTCCTCTGACCAGGTCAAAGGTACAACATTACTTAATAATATGTAAATGTTTTTACTTACAATCATTTTAGCATTATGTAAGATGGAAATTTAAATATTTTTTGCCAAATTTTTATTTTTTTACCAAATCTTATCCAAAGATAGTAAACAATCGATTGTTTGTCCACGACTTTGAGTCTGATGTTGAATATTCTTCAGGGGAAAGTGTTTTCGATCTTTCAGATGAATGCTATGAGTTGGAGAAGGAATTAAACTTTGAAAAAGAAGATTTAGTTGACGAAAGTTATGTCCTTGTCAAGCTAATAACAACAACAACAAAAAACCAAGACATACTTTGTGGCCCAAATAAAGGAAGCAGCATGTGATTATTTTAAGTTAAATATTTGAAAAAAACTACCGAAGATTGAAAAATTCATCCAAGAAAATAACCAGCTCTACGACGTAGAACTATAAGATATTGTGGCCAGGCTACCAAAAGCAACCACAGCTGGCAGCACAGCCAGCTCGATTAAAAATGTCTTATCTTTTGGAGTTGATTTTTCATTGTATAATGTAGAGTAAACGGGCAGAAGTAGGCTACTTAGGCCATTAAAATTTATTTCATGTTTTATTATTCTACTTTGAATTGCATATATTTGCTAAATGTATACATTTCTGAATAAAAATGTTAATTAAATAACTTGTATCTAACTGTAAGTTGTACGTAGTTGTACCTTTGACCACAAGGTACAGTTTTTTTATAAAATAAAAATAAAATACTTTTAATCAAAATATAACATATAAAACACATGCAGTTGATGGCAAGATGAGTGAAGATCACATGTATCCATTCAGGTAAGGATTTACTTGAGTACAAAAAATTAGAAAATTCATTTAGTAAAAACTGGTCAAAGGTACAACACCTTCCCCTACAATTAGTTTCAGCTAATAATGTACCTGAACATTTTTGCAAAATAAAGAGAAATAATAAATAAAAATCATGAATAACCTTAAACATCCTTGCAATCTATTAATTTAAATCTTTCAATTAAAGTTGCAATGTACAGTAAATTTAAAGCATAACTCACTTCATATGAAATGTTTGAGCAACAGCTCGAATATACCCTAATAAAAGAATATTAGTAGATCAACCTGCTCCTATTATACTTTAAACTCTTTTTCTTCACACATACATAAAAAAATAGCAAATCTAATCTTACATTTAAAATTAATCTACAAATAAGTATAAATATTTATCAGAATAAAGCTAATATTAATCTTGTAATATGGTTAACCATAATTGGCTTAATAATTTTTTTAGAAACATTTAATAACATCAGAAAAAGGCTGTAAATCCTAATATATATGGATCCTGACAAATTTGCGTAGAACCTAAAACTACATACTCTAAATGCCAGAATACACGAACAATAAGTAAGAAATAAACAAAAATAGTATTAAATTCCTATAAAAAGAGAAGCTTTTTATGCTGTTGGGATCAAATTCCATTAACAGGTTTCCCTTCTTTTTCAAGCCTTAAAGTAAATTAAGTTATTTTCTATTTTAATCACAGCAAAACAGTAAAATAAAAGTTCAAATACTTCTGTATCATAACTTCAAATTACACACAAGAAATAATATTTTAATTCAAAACTCATGTTTACAAAGGTTTGATGTTGTTCAGTTGTTGAATGTTTTATTTTGTTAAATTAAGAATTTTCTTCTTTTCATTTGTATTTTGTATTTAGAACCATGAGTAAGTCTTAATGCTAAGTTAAGACGAAATATCGGCATGAGTTTTGAATTAAAGTAAAATAAAAATTTTATTTTACACTATTATCAATATCAATAGTATAATATGTACTAATCAGTGTCTAACAATAACACGAAGAGATGCAAAGCGAATCTTGATTGTAAACAAACTTGCAACAGCAACATCAGTAGATGGAAAACGCTTGGGCGGTAAAGTCATGCTGCTAAAGAGCCATTACTCTGAAACTAGCGCCGCAACTTCGGTCCGAAGCTCTCTAAGTCGAGGAGGCGCTGTTACTCGGGTTGTGACTAAAATTTTCATATTCAAAGGATTATATTCTAGAATTTCCTGATTATAGATAGAATTATTTATTTCGAATGCAAGCTCAAAATATGACCACAGAGATCATGTATTGATCAAATTAATACACTGAGAATCATCATTGAACAATCCAGTTTCCCATTTACATGTTATTCATAGATTTTGAGAATGCTTTTAATTCTGTCAAGATAGATCTGGAAAGCTTTTGAAAAGCATGTAGTTCCTACTAAAATTAGTAATTTGATAAAAGAAGAATATAATGATTGTAGCTATCAAATACTGCATGATGGAAAGTTATATGATTCATTTAATACTGTCCCTGTATCCGGCAAGGTTGTTTACTTTCCCCGCTAGTTATTTTTATTGGTGCTCGATGACATATTAGAATCTATAGGAAGAGAGGTCTAACAAGGAAATTAAGAGGCCTTAGAGGACTTGGCATATGCTGATGTTATTTGCCTCCTATCTCATAGGTATAATTATCCTTCATTAACAGATCTTCGAGATAAATATGGAAGGTATGGTGATCACTAATTATTCTAAATAGGAATTAACTATGGGAATTAACTGGCGAAGGGATGTTGCACTCGAGATCAGGAAAAGGAAGTTTAGGTGGATTGGATATACACTTCGTAAAGAAAATACTGATGTAAGTCATAGTGTTGGAATGAAATCCACAAGACCAAAGGTAGACCTAGGAACTCATGGAAACGATCATCTTTAATGAAGCCTGCAAAAGATGGAAGGAAATGAGGGCCCTTGCCAAAGATAAGAGGATGTGGAAGGCATTCATTGAAGACCAATGTTCCACTTAGGAATAGGGATTAAAGAAGAAAGCCATTACGGAATGGCTTTAGACCGAAGAGAAAGTGAAGAAGAGGCTAACAAACACAGGAAAGGAAATTGAAACAACCAAGCCACGCCCGAGATTCGAACCCCGGACACAACGTCCGCACGGCAGACCGCCGCGCCGCCCACACCGCTCGGCCATGCCGAAACGGCTGTTCAATTATATCACTACAGATTTACGTTTGGCGCTTGTCTTCTCTTTCGGCGGTTTTTCAGCATGAAGCACGTAACAGCCGAATTAAAGAATTGCAAGTATTTAATTAGTTTTAGGCCTAAACTGCAATGTAAGGATGAAATGGTAAGCAATATGAATGCTGTGTATTCATTTCATTTTTGTAACGTTTATTAAGTCTAATCCATTTAATTATGCATTTAATTATATATAGTGTAAATATGTTTTCTGGCTTTTTATACATATTTGCAAACGAAAAAACCCCAGCCATACTTCGCTTTCCGACGGGATACCAGAACTTCCGTAACACTAGGGTCCAAGTGTATACAAAAGAAATGTAGCATTGAACTACTCCATGATCCACATCATTTCTTTTATCTTTTTTCAATTGTTGTGTAGTGTAATATCAAAATAAAAGTAACTTTAGTTAATGACACAATAAAATAAAAATAAACAAAAATTCAAAAGATTGGCCCTAGACTTGTTTGGTACTGTTACATGTATGGAATATTCTGGATTGTCATTTTAAGAATTTATCAATAGCATTTTATATCATCTTTGATTTTTAAACATTCATAAAGACAGCATCAATGACACTAGTTTGTAATAAAAATGAGACTACAGAATTCTTTAAAATAAGGATGAAATTAATAGTCCAGTCGACAGGTAGTTTCAGATAGAAAAAGGTCGGAAGTTAATGAAACATTGGGATGTTGTTCAGGGATGGTTAATTAACATTTTCTCAAGTTTTGGACCTCGAGGACCCTGTGCAAAAAGAGGAGCAGGGGTGGGGGGGAGAAAACTGCAAAAGTTTCGACCTTCCTCCGGTTTTTACTCAATAACTTTTTTCCCTTATGTCCTACGGCAAAAGCATCCCTACACTTTTTTTGTAGAGTGTTAAATTTCCTACAATTTTGAATATGTTTGTATGTCAATTCGTTACCGAGATATGGCGCTTCGAAAAAAATGTCATTTTTCAAAATTCGCTAAAAAATGCCCAAAAATGCAGAATTCTACCTTATTTCTTCTGTTACACCCGAATTATGATGAAATGTTGTTGTAATCATGGTTCCTGGTTACTTAGCTTTTGTGAATTGGGGTTGAGTGGGGGAAGGGAGGAGCGGGGGTTGGGTGGGGTGCGGTGTCCAAAGTTGGTGATTGTAACCAGGAACCATAATTACAAGAACATTTCATCATAATTCGGGTGTAAAATAGAAGAAATAAGGTGGAATTCTGCATTTTTGGGCATTTTTTAGCGAATTTTGAAAAATGACATTTTTTTTGAAGCACCATATCTTGTAACGAATTGACATAAAAACATGTTTGATTAGTCAAAATTGTAGGAAATTTAACGCTCTACAAAAAAGTATAGGAATGCTTTTGTCGTAAGACGTAAGGGAAAAAAGTTATTGAGTAAAAACCGGAGGAAGGTCGAAACTTTTGCAGTTTTCTCCCCCCCCCCCTTCTCTTTTCGCACAGGGTCCTCGAAGTCTGGGCTATTTTTCAGAGATGGTTAATTAATATTTTCTCAAGTTTTGGAAAATATTAATTAACCATCTCTGAAAAATAGCCCAAAGTTTCATTAACTTCCGACCTTTTTCCACCTAACCCCACTTTTTCCAACCTGTCGACTGGACTATAAGGCCACCACATGTTGATGATTGAAAAAAATTTATGTACAAATTAAATATTACACTAGTACTTTTGGGGTGGACCAAACCCTCTTGTCAAGTGAGCTATTGCAACGGTTACAGAATTCGAAGTTTGAGTCGAGGGGACTTGTAACCTTGGGTTGAACCATTGCCGTCGTAAGTGGCATCCGCTGAGTTCCCTTGTAGAAATGCATATAGGATGGGGATGGAAACTGGAAAACTTATGACAAGATATAGTAGAGCAAAAATCAAGCTAAATAATACTTGAAAGGACAGATTTGTGCATTATTGTATATTAAAAGTACAGTTATTAAAAAATATATATAAATTTAGAAAAAAATAAGTAGATAAAAAATAAAACAATAAAAGGAAATGGAGAAAAGCAAGCAAATGGGGAATTATAAAAACTTATGGAAATCATATTGGGGAATTGTGTGAACAGAGAGATTATCATTGTAATATCTGTTGTTTGGAATGATAAAGAAAGACTCTTTACATTTTCTTTTAAAGTCGTTTCTTTCATTAGATATGATTTTTGGCCGCTCAAAGTTCAAGGAGTGGTTGGTACTGCAGGTGTGACCTACGGTTAAATAATTGAAATCTCTGTTTTAGAGAGCCAAATCGTGCTATGCAACCCGTTTCTTTAACGGTTGGTGTGTTTCATCCTTATTATTAATATTATATATACACGTTAAACCTACAAGAATTCTTTAACGTATTATAAAAACATTCCAAAACATTTCATGATGACCACCATTCTATTATGCATCTCCAAATTCGTCTTTAGTCTGCTGGATATTGTTTTGCAGATAAAACGAAAACGAAGTTGAAAGTTCCTCAAGTTATTTCTTTTACCAAGTTTTTTTCCTCTAAGGAATTTCATCAATGAAACAGTAGTTCTTTGTAATGCTTCGAATTTACTCCCCAGAGTCAGACGATGGAATTTCAAGAGGCTTTTTATCTTCTGTAAACACTTCATTGAATATGAATTGAGTTCCTTCTAAGGAATTACTTCCAATAAATGAGCATCAATTTGTTCTTTTCAAGGAACTCAAGATTTCTAGATTAGCAAATTCTTTTCATTTCGTAGCACGAAAAAAAATATATTCTCATTCTATGAAATCACAAGAATTTGTTAATCAAAAAATTAATAAATATTGTTAACTCAGCAATAAATCTTAAATAAATGTGAACAAATTTATTCTAGGAATTAGATGAATTCAATAAACGAAAGAAAAAAAAAATCTCATTTAGAGGTTTCATCTATTAATAAGAGAAATCAATTAAATATCTAATGAAATTATGTTTTTTAAAAGTGAATGGAGAAATGACTTTTAAATTTCTAATTTTTAAAGTAGCAATTCAAGTATTTTAATAAGAACCTTAACAGATTTAAATAATGAAGGTAACTAATAATTATTTGTAAATCTTAATCACTAAATTGTTGTATCACTATATTAATGTCACTATATTAATTATTAATGTAAGTCATTATCTGTACTCTGCATCTCGAGATATAGAAGCAAGTCTGGGAAAAAGTCAGGAACTGAATAATTTAATTATGGAGAGTCATACCAGTTCAATATAATCCAAACGGTTTTCTACAGCCAACAGGTAAAACTAATTGTAATTGAGTAATTAGCTGCCAGTTTAGTATTTCTAGTCACAAGAGTAAGTTTATTACGGTTTTTTTCTTTTCCTCACTCAGTACATTTTAATTGACTCTTTGAGTAATTTGTAACTGTAGTGATTTTATTGCAGATTCATAATTTAAAACAAAGGTGAGAATCAGGAAACTTCATCTAAATAAAGAAAATTAATTCTTTTCGTATTTTTAACTCATGCCCTCTAATTTCGCATTACGGAAAGACTGAGATAATCCACGACTTACGAAGGAGTTCTGTTCCGACAGCTTGCTCGAAAATGCGAAAAAGAAGAAATATCACGTAACTCACGAAATGATTATATAATGCTTTTAATAAATAATGTAGGTAGATCTAAAATAAATTGATTAAATATTTTCAAACGAACCTAATTGTATGGCTGTTATGTGGTAAACAGTTCTGAAAAAGTGGAGAGGGAGCAAACATGGCGCTATGACAAAGATCTATAATACATATGTATGTATTATGTGTATATATGATTTCTAGTATAAAAAAAATTGAATATAATTTTAGGAAATATTTTATATACAGGGTGATTCAAAATTCAGTGCACAAACTTTAAAGGTAGGTAAGGAATATAAAAACAAACTGTATGCATAGTAGACCGTATGCGCTATAGGGCGCTGTTTGGTAGCACATTAGTTGGGCAGTGTGAGCTGTCGTCATTTGAGACGTTAACTTTGTACGGGTAGGATGTATCACTTCACTAATGCTGAGAGGACAGATATGCACCTAGCCTATGGGACTGAGAACGGATACGGAGGAGCCGCTGTACTATTGTATCGTGAACGGTTCCCCAACAGACGTGCGTCCAATCATCAAAGGTTTGCGTGTTTGCACCAGAGATTGTATGAAACTGGATCATTCGACGGAAACAGTAAACCTTACTGCCTTATTGTAAACATAGGGCTAATAAATATGTTGTCTACCTTCCTAATTATCTTTATTTCTGAACCTTAGTGTACCTTCTAGCACATTCAGATGGCGTTTGCGGACATATGTTCCACTATGAATACAGTTTGGTTTTGTATTCCTGACCTACCTTGAAAGTTTGAACAGTGAATTTTGAATCACCGTGTATATGATGAGCAACACAGACCGTTCTGTGAAACAATTAAAAAAAAAAAGACAAAGCATATCATACCAATCAAGTTTCCGAAAATTAAAATATTAAAGAAAAGTAACAAGAAATCATTAACGAAAACTTTTCTCCTTTGAGGATGACGAAACATTAATACAGGCAGTCCCGGGGTTACGAACGAGACACCATTTGATTTGGTCCTTGACCCGCCATGTTGTCTTAGCTGGGAAACCCACGAATAGAAACATATATATATAGTAATAATAATAATAATAATAATAATTATACCCCAGTACCGTAATAATAAGTTACAGAAACTATTGCATGGTCATAAAGTAAACAGACTCACAAAATCGAATAAAAATAGTTAAGTGATGCTGTGCGCAAGCGACCGTATAAATAATGAGACTAACCCCTAGTGTAAAGATGCTGTGCCAACGAACCGTTTACGCCATGTGAGTTTGTTTACTTGCGTGGAAGAAACTAATTCTCGAATTATTGATGTAATTATTAAATTATAAACTATCGTTATGGTGAGCCTTGGGAACCCGTTCGTAAGTCAGGTCGTTCGTAACCCAGGGACCGCCTGTTGATTCGAAACATTGAGAAGAATCAACGTATGTAAAAAAAGAAAATGTTCACCTCTATGGTATTAAGCCAGTAATATTTCTAACTATTCGAATAATTACTATAAATGATATTAAAGCAGCTGGAGTTCGATATATACTACTTAAAAAAGAAAGTCTAATAAATACACTAATGAAAAATTAAAGAAGGTAATAATTAAACTATTTTCCAACGATATATTAAGAAACTTCAAGATCTATATATAACCATTTCTTCGTTATTGTAACAATATTTCGATCAGCTTAATATTTTCTGATCTATCTCAGGTTAAGTAGGTTGGAATAAACGTCCAGCTTACTTTTACAAATTCGCGTACTTTTACAAATTCGTACATGAATTCAAATATTACAACATTGAGCTTCTTTAAATAAGGAATTTATAATGTAGAAAGGTTCTTATGGGATTAACAATGATATTTTGTGTATTATTGTTGATACTTTCATGTATTGTCCTATATGTCAAACTTATATTTTGTTATATTATGTTATGCTGATATTTTGTTGCAATATTTGAATTCATTTACGAATTTGTAAAAGTAAGCTGGACGTTTATTCCAACCTACTTAACTTGAGGAAGATCAGCAAATATTAAGCTCATCGAAATATTGTTACAATAAAGAAGTGGTACATCTTCAAGTCACTTATTAAACAAGTTAATTCACAGTTTTGTAAGAAACACAAAACGTCGTGATCACTTAGTATTTGCAATCTATCAATGCTTGCGTTGTTAAGTGACGCTACTATTGATTGACGCAGAAATCATTTATTCAGTCCATTGTAAATCAAGAGTCGAATGCAACATCCATTACTGCCTCCTCAGTGCACCATTAGGTTTGCAGGAAATTGTTGGCACCAAAGCATTCGTAGTGACCTGGAACTGGACACTGGGTCGAACTCTATCACGGATATCATATTGTCAGCATAGTCTATTCAGTATTCTAAAACCCAAAGTGTCCCTGGACTGAAAGTTGGAGTTTTCTCCAAATTTTAGGTTAAGGACTCCAAAGAGATACGACTCCTGTAGCTGTGGAGGAACCCCTCCCCTCCACACCATACACACACACACACACACAAAGATACGGAAATCCTAATAGTTCCTCTCCATGGGCTCCCTAAAAAGAAAACCATGAAGAACACCGCTCTACACCAAGAACTTCAGATTTTGTTAGGAGAATCCGTAAGTGATTTTTTTTATGAACATCATTCAAGTATTTGGGGACCTAGTCCAACGAATAGAGGTGTTTTACCTTACAAAAGGTCCGGTAGTTCTAATTTTTTGATATGTTGTCTAGGATGGTTAGTAAGTGTTTAAAATGCAAAATGCACAATTCCTCCCCCGCCGCGCCCGCCGCCATCTTAAAAAACCCCCCAAAAATTGGTACTTTCTTTAGATTTTCGCTTATAACTTCGTTTTGGTGTATTGTAGCTACAAAAGAGTTCTATGCAATGTTGTAGAGAATACAATTTCCTACAATTTAGTTATTAAATTTTATTTTTAGGTCTGATACTTATGGAGATATGTTTGTTTTGAAGAAATAAACAAAAACGCACTTTCTGGAAACTTGTCAAACTTCTAACTTTAGGACGCTATAATTCAGTTATGGCCTACTCTAGAAAAACAAGTATCAGAATAAAATATATAGGAAAACAGCCAGACGCAATCTACTCCGCCTCCACAGGCTGTATCTTGCTTCTGCAAGCAATATCGGGCTGCGACACCACTTCAACCATTTTTGGGTTTGGAAAGAATAAATTCTGCCAACTTTTTAGGAAAAACCCATCATTGCTGGAGCAGGCGGAGAGGTTCGGGGACCTTGCTGCCACTCCCCACGAAATTTCAGCAGCAGGGGAGAAAATCTTGGTATCCCCGTATGGTGGCAGTAACGAACAGTCATTGTGTCACTTCACCACAGCAAAGCTCAATCTGGCTAAACTACCCCCAACCACTGACGCAGCACATTTCAACTTCCTGAGTTCATACCAGCCGGTCATGGAGACACGATCGAGTGGGGCTGGTGTAGAGGAGCTCGAGGACTGGAACCCATCAGGATGAATAGCGATCAGGATGAGACTCCGACTTCATTAACTCACCCCCTATGAAACGAGAGAAGCGGATGCAAATTTGTTTTCTTTTCAGTATTAGTTCAATTAATATCGATTTTGGTATGATTTTTAATGCCTTTTGTTCTTACTTTGTTTACATACATGCATCTTTAAAAAATGTATCTGCTGTGTTGGTGGGATATTTTAAATTGAACATCCGCTCTCACAAGTAGGTATCCAGTGAAACAGTACCTGCCTCATGAGCATTGCGCTGTAACATGTCAGAAACTCAAGTAGGGTTGGTATATACTCCAATTTCAAGCCAACACTGGAAGGTAATTGGTGAATTTTTATTAGGTACTCTGTGCGTCACCATAACAAAAATCGCAATATTCCGTTGTTTTTGATTTTTTTTTACCCCACTCTCCGTAGGGTAAAAAAATTTACATGCGTTTTATAGGTAATTAAATTCCCTACACATTTTATTCTGATACTTGTTTCTCTAGAGTAGGCCATAACTGAATTACAGCGTCCTAAAGTTAGAAGTTTGACAAGTTTCCAGAAAGTGCGTTTTTGTTTATTTCTTCAAAATAAACATATTTCCGTAACTAACAGACCTAAAAACAAAATTTAAAAACTAAATTGTAGGAAATTGTATTCTCTATAACATTGTGTAGAACTCTTTTGTAGCTACAATGCACCAAAACGAAATTATACGCCAAAATCTAAAGAAAGTACCAATTTTTTTTTGTTTTTTTTAAGATGGCGGCGGGCGCGGCGGGCGCGGCGGGGGAGGAATTGTGTATTTTGTATTTTAAACACTTACTAACCATCCTAGACAACATACCAAAAAATTAGAACTACCGGACCTTTTGTAAGGTACCCCCCTCTTTGGTCTCTTATTTGCTGGACTAGTGCGTCACAATAGCAAAAACCGCAATATTCCGTTGTTCTTGATTTTGTTTTACCCCCCACTCCGTAGGGTTGATTCATAAAACTATACATGCGTTTTGTAGGTAATTAAATTCCCTACATATTTCATTCCGATACTTGTTTCCTTAGAATAGGCCATACCTGAATTACAGAGTCCTAAAGTTAGAAGTTTTACAAATTTCTGGAAATTGCGTTTTTTTTTATTTTTTCAAAAAGTGAGTATCTCCGTAACTATCAGTCCTAGAAACAAAATTAAACCATATTGTAGGAAATTGTATTCTCTACAACATTGCATGGAACTCTTTTGTAGCTAAAATGCACAAAACATACGTTATAAGCGAAAATCTAAAGAAAGTACCAATTTTTTTAGGTTTTTTTAAGATGGCGGCGGGCGCGGCGGGGGAGGAATTGTGCATTTTGCATTGTAAACACTTACAAAAAAATCAAAAAATTAGAACTACCGGACCTTTTGTAAGGTAACCCCCCTTTTTTGGTCTCTGTGGAGTAACCTAGTTTACTCAATACATAGTGTCATTTGTAACAACACACACGAATTAATATTACAGTACTTAGGAATAAAAATTAGAAATTAGCAATATTATCCGATTATAATCCTTTGTGGGAGCTTTATATACGATTAAAATTAAATGGATTCAGATAGTTTAAACAAATACTGCAAATTTAATTGATTTTCTGCAGAAAAAGAAAAAAATCAGCAGATACTGTACTTGAAAAAAAAATACCGAAGATTTTTTTTTGTATTTTCACGATTTAAGATTTTAAAAGAGATTTTAAGAATAAGTAGATTTCAAGTTTTTCGCCAACTTCTTTTATTATTTATTTTATTTAGACCTGAAATGATTATCGCACGTTTGTAATTCAAGCTTAAATTGTAATTTAACTTTTGCAATTTGATCACTAATTAACACGATAAATCGAGTGACAAGGGGACTGAATGTCTTTATTGCCATTTTAGCAAACTGTGAAGTGATTACGTGAATTATGGAACAGATGGTGTCATTCTACTTTGTTTTGAGATAGATAGCAAAGCGCTGCACTGAACCAAGTCGAAATTATTGAGCGAAGTCTGCTGAGATTCGATCTCTTGCCTGACGTAAACCACAGCAAACAAGACATAAAGATTCAATGAAATTGGAAATTTGGAAGCTTGGGTAATACTGAGAAGGACTTCCAGCTGAGCCACTTAATATAAGCATGAACAGGATGGGAAAATAAGTTTCAAAAAGTTTGAGATTTAATTTACTTAACATTTACTGAATGAGGCTAAATTTGTTCAGTGATACCGTACACAAGCTATTTCATGCTCTATACTGATCATATTTATTAAAACTTCAATTGACCAAAGTATAAAACAGAAGATCTAATTGACATACATTGAATATTGAGAATTTGAAAATTAAGAAAATTGAAAAAAAATATCTATAAGATGATGGAAATAAAAAAAAAACTTTCGTTATCAGACGATTACTTTTCTCAGTTTTGATTATCAGACATGACTAATGCAGAATAGCTTCAGGTTGATATTTAATAAATTTCGTCTCGTTATTCACTTAAATTGTCTAAATGACATTGTTTTAAATTATATCCAGCCACGCGGAAAGAATTAAGGATTAGCATTCCCTTAATTTTCATTTTGTAAGTCAAGGAGATATTTACAGAAATAGGATAGAAATCCATTGTTAAGATTCCAATGCTTTTCTACTTTGACACCTTTTCGTGTTAAGTTACAAGAAGATTCATACAGCAGCTCTCAAGTTATTATAGTTTGAATCATCACTTAATTAATTTTAGGTGGTGAATCTCACTTTTTTAGGGAAACAGTCTAATAACCTCCTTATAACTATGCCATCTCTTTAGAAATAATAGAAATTCCAATCATTTAATTCAAAGCCAAAATTTAAAAATCCAAATTTAAAAGCAATTACTTTTGAAATAAACCTATTATTGATTTGTAATTGTTTAGCTTAAGTAATGAATTTGTTAAATTAGCTAGTAAGTGATTAGTTTCCATCTTAGACAAGATACTATATATAACATACTTATATATACAGGGTGATTATAATTAAAGTTCAACTTTAATTTGACTTAGAAAAATTTTTCGATGTTCGTTCTTTATAGGCCTATTTTTCAAAGTACTGGAAAAATAGGCCTATAAAGAATGAACATCGAAATATTTTTCTAAGTCAAATTCAATGTAAAAAAAAGTAAAATAGGGCGTGGAATGTTTAAAAAATTGTCACTCAAAATCAACTTTATAAAAATTAACATTAGCATTAAAAAAAATAAACGATGGCGTTTTTAAATTGATGAAACAATTGTGAATTTATTTTGTATGAGTTATTTACTTATCTTTTGATTGGAACGGTTTGATAAGAAACCTGTATATATCAAAATAAGGAGGGATAATTCTAATATCTTTTGATTTAAAAAATATTCATTTCTTCTGTTATTCTCTGAGATTATCGAGTAATGTAATACAAACTTACGCTGAATCTATACAAAAACCTTGCAGATAAAAGCCACAGATAATAGGAAAGCGACATATTGCATAGCAGTGAAGCTAAACTGGAAGCTTAAACTGCATATGGGTAAAAATTAGATAAGTGGCTAAAATGAAACACAGAAAAATATTGGAAAAAAATTAAGAAATATGCATTTATTAGTTTTAAATTCACTTACTGTTAACTTATTATTGACAACAAAATCACTTTTCATACACTTAAGTAGATATTATAACTTTAATATAGAATTTTTAAAAGTGGTGTGCCAAGAAAATGAACAGTCTGACAGGAAAATGAGTTCCACTGACAACCGAATGACAAGGTACAGGATAATGATCACTCCCATTCTTATTAATTGGAAAATGAAGTTCAATCAACTACTAACATAATTAAACTGTAATGTTTTACTGTAAAGGAACAATATAAAGGAAAATCAACATAACATAGCCTCTGATAAATCATAATCCTTAAAGAAATGGAACAATGAATGTGATTTTAATTGGAAGCAGGAAAATGACTAGTAGTATAGTCGCCGCTGCAAAAACCTCTGAAATATTATCAAATTACATATTAGCTTACATTTTACTCTTTATGTTCTGTTCTATAACATATAATAATTATTTTAAACCTAGATGTTTCATGTTTGGAAACAACAATATTTTAAATTATATCGGATAACAAATGTCATGACTGAAAACTGGTATAATAATTAAAGAAAATGCTGGAAAAGGCTTTCGTTGATTAGGGACCATTCCCACAGCATTCATTTCCTAATTCTAAAACTACCCGTACTATGACAAAATGACTGCAAACGAGACTCTGGGGTGTTTCCCACATTATAAAAGAGAGACGAGGCCTTTCGCGTCCTATTGTTAACAATAGCACGCGAAAGGCCTCGTCTATCTCTCTTTTATAATGTGGGAAATACCCCAAAGTCTCATTTGCAGTATCTTCGCCCACAGTCATAAGGACTACATTTATGACAAAATAGTCTTAGAAACAGGCTCAAAATGACCTTTGAAACCAGTCCTTCGCTTTGTCTACCATTTCCGAAGCACCCTGTATTCTTAAATTAAAATAGCCTACGAAATAAACTGGGCGCTTGGCTGCGGGTTGGAGGTAGCGGGTTCGATTCCCGGCCTCGGCGGAGGACGGGAATTTTTCCACGCTTCTTTCTCCTCCAAACGGGCCCTAGGGTCTACCCAGCCCTCTATAGAATGGGTACCGGGTTTCTTTCCCGGGAGTTAAAGGCGGGCGAGCGACGAGCCGACCCCCCGTCCTCAACTTTGTCCCGTAGGTTCTGAACACTGGAGCCTACCCTCCAGCTGCATTGCGCGGTCCTCTGGACCTGATCGCAACTTTAACTTTAACTTTAACTAACGAAATAAATTAAAGATACTTACTTGCTATCGGGACCCTTTTTTGGTAATCAATTTCTGATATGTATTTTAATTCATTAGTCCCTCCAAATGTGTAATAAAAATAGGTACTTACATATTACTTGATATCGCTTGAAAAAAAAATTTCCTTTTAATTAACACTAGTTTAGGTTAATTGAGGTGGGTCCTTTCCAGGATGTTTCGTTTGGAAATATGACGGAAAAAAAAATTCCATTCCGAAATAACCAGCGATATCATAAATAACGACAACTAAATGTTTTTTTAAAAAAACAACAAGAATAAATGAAAAGAAAACACCAGAAATCGATTATAAAAAGTTGGTCCCGATAGTACGTAAATACCAAATTAAAAAACAATACAGCTGGCAAATTAAATAATAATTCATCTAGCAATGACAGTAAGCATTGACTGAAAAGAAACTAGTGATGATGGTTTAGATCAAAATAATCGTGCTCATATTGTTACCAGTGGATTAGGCCAACTTCCCTCCTAGAGAATCGACAAGTCTGACCCTGCCTCCCTATTGAGAATTGACTGTTCGAGAATTGAGAAGGAGGCGTCAGGCAGCTTTAAATAGGGGAGTAAAGTTAGGTTAGACAAGCAGTTGGTGGCCGAGAGCCACAGAGAGAGAAGCAGTTAGCCGTCTGCGGCATCCAGTTGCAAAGAGTTCCTCCAGACGAGAAGAAGAGTGAAGTAGTCTCCGCGGCATGCAGCCGCCAACAGTGAAACTACAGCCGGAGAAGACTGAAGTCAGAACGTCTTCGGCGGGAAACAGCCGTAAGGTGTCCTCCAACAGAGAGATTAGTCTTCTGTGGTAGCTAGCCACACAGGGAGTACCGCCAACCTTGAAGTGAGTCTTTCAGTGGCGGACAAAGAGAGAAGTTCGCAGTTGCACAAGAGTCCAAGTAAGTAGTCCAAGCAGTGAAAGCGGACTTTATCCAGAAAGATCATCGAGCAGTGATCGTCAATCCACGGTGTGGAACAAAAGGATTGTGCCTTGCAAGTAGCACCCGACCTCGGCAGAAGCGGACTGTTTCCGGCCTTGGCAAGCCGCCTTCACGGAGAACGGAGAAGATCCTGAAGGCAGACGTCGGAAACTCGAAAAGGGTATCTGGTACCCTGTCGTGGCCTCCGCAGTGTTGTATCAATCGTCCTTCTCCGATCGCAAGAACCCTTTCGCTCCTGAACTATTGAACTTAAAACTTTGGGACAAAAATTCAGGCAGCAATATTTTAAGTTAGATCACAAATAAGCATCGTAACAAATTTCACTGAAATCTGTCCAACCGTTTTAACGTGATGCGTATACAAGAAGATATGGACAAAGAAGAAAAAAAAATAATCAAATGAAATAGTAAGACTTACCATTTTTAGTCAAATGTGTTTTTGTTTTGTTTTTTTTCCCTTGTAATAATTTTTTTCACCACAAATTATATAGAGAAAATTATAATATTTAGAAATGCACGCTGAAATCTATTATATAGCCTTTTTACTTCTATTTCTGATCACAAAGGGGTTGCAATGTTTTTTAATACAATACACCCACTTTGAAGTATAAAATTTTCATCTGGAAATTTAGTAAAGAAATTCGACGACTAGTGGCATTCCTGAAATTTTATACCGAATGACGCGAAAGTCATTACCCGGTAGATGATAGTTTAATCTCCTTTATTTACAATTAAAGCACAGCTTATTAAATCACACGGAGTTAGTGGTTTTCCTGACAGGCCAATATGTGTTACAAGACATTTCTATTAAAATATAGAAATACAACTGAAAGGCTGAGTGCAACAGTGGTCTAACCCTCTCCGAGGTCGAAATAGAGTTAACTACGCCATCTGTTATCATTAACCTTGAACTATGTATTAGAACTGATTTACGCTTAATAGAAACATTTTTCGTGATTTTACAGCATTGTTATTTTTTGTTCTCAAAATAATAGTAACAATTTCTAGTGCAACCATGGTCTAACCCAATTCTATCAATCAGAACAGGCATATCAAGTCACGTGCACAAACAACC
>JAFIDM010009631.1:226384254-226399133 GCA_023159025.1 Thereuonema tuberculata
GGTTGTGGGGGGGGGGTGCGATGAGAATTATGATTGAAAATTAGGTCGCAAGTACTAAAAGGTTGAAAAACACTGGTATAATCACAATGGAGTTTATTTTTGTTTCTAAATCATATTTCTTAAATATTCTAATATAGACATGAAGTTGGTGACTTTCATAAACCTGGTTACATTCAAACACATGGTTTTTTATTACTTCTATTTTCATTAATTTCCTATTATATGCCATGATATTTTTAGTGGCTGTAATACTAGTATAGTAAATAAAAGTATATTTCTGTAAGTTTCAAGGATTGTTTACATTTTGTTCTGAAATGGAAAATGATTTTTTGAAATTCATTGTTAAAGTTGTGTGCAACAGTGGTCTAACCCATTCTGTGATGTTTCAAGTACCAGAATTTAATTAATTTCAGCCTTTTCAATTCATCTTAAAATATTTTGTCTTATATGACTAAGATTAATAAGGTTCAGAGTAAGTACTGATACAAATAAAATGAATGTAACAGAAACACATGAAAAACAGGCTTATGTGAACTTTGCAATACAATATCTCAGTTCTTTAAAAAAAGAGGGTTAGACCACTGTTGCGCTCAACCTTTCAACTGAAAACTTATCTTACGAAGTGGAAAATTTTAAGTTCTAAAATCCTAAATGGATGTCAATCAGCAGAGTTAAATCAGTGCTCGAAATCTATTATCAATAAAACCAACACATGGAAATCATTAACATATTTAATAAGATGTCTAAAACATACAACAGGCTGGTAAAATACCAAGCTTACATTAAATTCTATTACTCTTAAATATTCTAAGAATTAATGTCTCTCAATTACAAGGTTCTTGGCTTCTTGATGTCTTCCTGCTTGCTTCCTATCAGTAACTTATCTTACTGCAGTAAATTAACAGATCTTCGTTACGATTTACTGAAGTTACTGGTTATCGGAATGGCATTTCACCTTTTCTCTTCTTATAGCAAATTAACACATCTACATTACGATTTGCTAAATCTCCTGTTTACTGGAACCCTAGTCCTAGTCCTATTCCTAGTTCTACTTCTAATCTTAGTTCGCTTCTTAGTTCGTTACTTAGTTCGTTTCTTAGTCCTAGTTCACATCTTCTGTTCTTCCTTGACGACTTTATCCGCATGCAGTCATAAAAGTTCTGGAAACCTGTTATCCCTAATTCTCGCAGGAAACATATCTATCAAATATTCATCGCTGACTAAGGCATCTAAGAATTATGTATCTCAAAATTCTTTTCTATCTAGAACGGCTATCTGTCAACGAAACTCTGAATACTTTATTGTATCCTAACTTAGGCCCTGAAGGATTATATTTCTCAAAATCATTATCTATTTATTTCTGCCTACTTTCTTCCGAGACTCTGACTAACATCTATTATTCTAACTTAGATACTGAAGGATTATATCCCTTAAAATCCTATTCTATCTAAACCTGCCGTCTAACTAAATAGAATTCTCAAGGATATTTTCTACTTACAAAACTCGTCATGTTCATCTGATGAACAGTCATCTATATCCTGAGCAATTACGCTATGCCTTTGATCCGTTTTCCATATTTTTGTATCGCCACAAAGTCTCCTTTATTGCGCTTCTAAGACTTTGATATTTAGTTCATTACTGTCCCGGGTGGAATGAACTTCTTCATTTCGTCACTGGATACTATTTTCTATCGTCGCAGCCGTTTTATCATGACTGTTGAACGATTCTTGGCGGATCTCTTATTCTTCAACTTGCGATGTTTCTTGTTTCCAACTTCTGAAGTTTACTGGATAGGCTTATCACCTTGTATTAGGCCTATCACTGCATCGTCGGTGAATCCCCGCTGAATCTGCGTTCCCTGGGTAGAACGTGTTTCTGTCCCTGGTCCATCCGATATCTTCGACCCGTCTGGTTGTCTTGCTTCGTCTTTCGGCAATTGAACGACTGTCCCGGCCCTTCCTTCGGCGCGGTGTCCCTTATAATCGTCCTGGTTGTCTTGCTTCGTCTTTTGGCAAGTCAATGACTATCCCGGCCTTTCCTTCGGCTCGGTGTCCCTTATAAACGTCTCGGCCTTTTTCTTCGGCACGATGTCTCTTTTGCCTCCGGCAAAATATGTCTTCGCTCTTCGGCGATTCAACGAACGATCAGCCTTATTTTCTTCGGCTTGTTAACGGTCGATCTGACCTTCTTCTTCGGCTCAGCTTTATCTTTGCCAACATATCCCGGCAAATTCTATCGGCGCAGTTCCTTTCGTCATCGTCCTGACGATATTCGTATCATCTGCGGGCATCTCACTTTTCTTCACGAGATAGTGAACTATTCTTCTCACTTCCTGGTCGGTGAGATTAAACTGGACTACGTTCTCCCTGACGTCTTTGTTCTTCAAGGGAGCGACATTAACTGCTGCTGCTGCCTTCACATTTTGTCGCCGTGAAGGAGCTATCCGATCGGCAACTTACCTCATATCTTCATTTATTGAGGTAGCGATCCTAACTGCATTCCTCCCTCATATCTTTACTTCATGAAGAGGAAATCCCGACACACTCCCTCCCTCACGACTTAACCCCGTGAGGGAGTGATATTAACTCCAGCAGCTATTTCCCTCACATCCTTACTCTGTGGGAGAACGAACTAGACTCCTTGCAGGCACTCAGAAACTGGAATTCTATTCGTGACCTGTCTTCACGCGTCTCGTGCAACAGTGCGCCTAACAATGGATTAAGCTCGAGAATGCCTTACGCTTTTCGCGCGATAACAATGCGCTGACTGCATATCAGAAACATGAAAAAATGCTGAACTTCAGAGCTAACTCAATTACATCAAATGAGAACATTAAATTGTCTCTTCTTAAAATTTAGGCTTAAAATTTTAAGGACAAGAAATTCAAATCAGGAATTTCTACACGAAGCATGTGTATTTCTTGCCGACAACACTCTGGCGAGTGGCCATGTGATAAATTACTGAATCCCTTAATACATCTAGCTTCGTATCTTCTAATCCCCACGAAGGTAACTGTAACAAGGGCTATAGCAAGTATGGGCATACATGAGATCAACAAGAAACACATTCTGGATTTTCATATAACTTGTATAAAGAGCCACACCATAGTCACTTTCCATAGTATTAAATACACAAATTCAAATTTAATTATATTTCTACACAAATCTTAATTGCTATATAAAGTATGAAAAATACATGTATAAGAAAATAGAAAGGACAACTCGCGAAAATACAAGTATAATGGGGAAAGAAAATACCTATATTTTTATCAAGATATATTGAAAGCCGCATTTGCCCACTTCTATAGTAATCGACGCTTCCAATGATGGGTGAACATGCTTCATTTACTGTGTCCTTACTATACTTAACTTCGTATAAAAATATAAGAACAAAGAAATGCAGTAGAAATATCGTAGAGTAAAGTGACCAAATGTCGGCCACATACTACAAATAACTAGAAAATAAAAGATCTGATGACTTAGTTTATATGATTGAAAATTTTTTTTAGATTTATTGCGATTTTAATGAAATAAAGAAGTATGGCATTACGAAAAATACCTATTATTAAGTTAACTACGCATTAATTACTATAACCTTACAATGTGACCAAATGTCGGCCAGGGTGCCTTAAAGTCGGCCAGGGGATGACCAAATGTTTGCCAGTTAAAACAAGCATCAGTTAAACATTTCTGTTCACATGAATTTATTTAAAGAAAATTGCATTTTAACATTTAGAATACAAGTTTATGGAAAAAATATTATGAAAATGTTTATTTTCTTCTCCTTGTTAGATTTTGGGAGTTTTCTTTCTTCTTCTTCAACTTTTCTTTCTGTTGCTGTTTTTCAGCTTTCTCTTTTTTTTTTAGTTGTTCAGCTTTCTCTTTCTTCAAAGCAGCTGCTTTAAGCCTATTTTCTCTTTTTTTTATTTGTAGCTCTTCCTTTTCTTTCTTTTCTTTTGCAGCTTTCAGTTTCATTTCATATACCACATCTGATGTTAATACAACATGTTTATTGTAAGTAAATTATTGTAACCTTATTTCATCCAAGGTACGACAGAGTTTTCTGGAATTAATAAAAGTAAATATGCTTAATAATATAACTCTTTGATCTGTTGGCTTCACTGTGCAATAGCCTAGCCTACAGTGGAAATATTTCAATAATAGATTAAAAAAAATAATTTTCTATGTATTTTCTAGCCAAATTGTCCTTCTCCATCCCTTAATTTCCTTAGCAGTTAAAAGGATGTTAATACTAATATTTTCCTTTTTTTTAACTGTTTTATGGCTATGCCTTTGTGAATTCGGGAAAAAAAACTAGGGATTTCCTAGTTACGTCGTGAGATCTAGGCTAGGCGTTGATAGAAAAGTAAACCTCGGATACTATCCTCTATTTAAATATATCACATTATTTTTTTTATATAAAATTAATTTCTTTTCGGCCTACGTATATTCTTATATTCGAAAAGAAGTATAGGGCTAATCATCCTATTAATAGGCAAAAACTGTACATACAGTCGGTCGGTGTGTGTCATCCCAATAGCGCTACAGACATTTAAGCAAGAAACAAAATACAAGGTGGTGCCACCAACATTTCCATCTCATCCCAACAGCGCTATAGAACAGGAGTTACGCAGAAGCAAAATACAAGGTGGTGTCCACCAACATTTCTTTGTGGGGATCGACATTATCTTAGGGCAGGAGGTTAACTTATAATGACTCTATAATGACTCACACCTTATTGACTCTTCAAGCATATTTCGAAACTAATCTCTAAATATGGATAATTAAATGTTTGCAAGAGGTACCATGATCAAAATACGTATGTTGTTTTATTGCTTAGTCATCAGTCAAATTATACCTGGGCTGTTATGGAAGTCAAGGCTTTCAGAAAATGAGCTTAGAACATCGTTTTCAATCTTGGGTTTGAAAAATGTCACGGTATTTCAAAAATGTGAAATCTGTTTTACTTCTGTGAATATTTCACGGGTTGCCACTAGTCTTTAATAAGTAAGATAGGAATTTATATTTTTTTACTAAACTGTTAAGTAGGCTAAGCTACACGCTAACAAATAAACAATGGCCGACATTTGGGCTACTGCATGGCCGACAATTGGGCAATAGCTGGCCGACATTTTGGCCATCGATGGCCGACATTAGGGCAACTTGAAATAGGGAAATAAAATGTAAATACTGAAGCACTTTAAGGCAATAAATACTAATTACTTAGGAATAAGGTTAAAATATCACCTGAGTGTTTTCTAATATCAAAATCATACAAAAAACATGAAAACTAAGTATTGCTTTGGCTTGGAGAAAATGAATTCTCAACTTTGTAATCTGAAAAAACTCGCCAAAACAATCGTTTCCCTCAACAATCAATCTCACGTTTTCGATGAGAGCTTAAAGTAAATGGCGACTTCTGGAGGTGACAATTTAAACTAAGATAGGATGGTAGTCCAAAGATGTCAAAATCGTGTAAAACGAAAAAAACCACAGCTAAAGTAGACCACTACGTGTTTCCTAAAATACAAAAAACATTTGGTGGCCAACATTTGGGCACCGGCCGACATTTGGTCACTTTACCATTCCGGTCTATGGCACCATAACTCAAAAACTAATTATCTTTAGGACTGCAATTTTATACTTTGTAATTGAATACTGACAATTGAAATTGAATTCATAGATAAAGAATTAAAGTAAAAAAAAAGATGAGCAAACCTTTTTTTTTTTTCAGATGGTGGGTCAAGACAATCAGAATTTAAATATTATCCTAAGTTTTTAAACTATGTTAATTTAAAATTAATGATGTAAGTTACTCTTATTAAGTCTTATTAACTTATTAAGTCTTTTCGAAAATTGATTTATAGAAAATAGGAGATTAGTGAATTAACTTTACAGAATTTCTTATAGCGAACAATTGAGTTCTCTGTAGTTATTTATCCGAGGCTTAATGAGATTCAGCTTTTTAATTACGGTGTCAAGAATCTCTGTAATGAAGAGAGTGCGCTTCTTAATTAGGTTTTCTTTAAGAAAAGGATAAAATAACTTCAATCTAAAGTTCAGCTTCATTAACCATAGCAAATTCCAGTAGTTTTTACAAACTGATAAAGATTAATGGATTAGATTAAAGAATCTAATCCTTAAAATAATAAAGATTTTCTTGACTAAATCAAATCTAAAAAGCAATCTTCTTGTGAAAAATTTCATAATATTTTAGGCCCATTGGAAAAGCATTTTGACACTACTATTATTTTTAGAAAAGTTTTCTACCTAAAGTAACGCAACCCAACTGGAAGATTTTCATGGAATTTGATATTTAACAAAATGACTATTAGAAGACTTTTCAGGAATGTTATTTTAAGATCTGTGAAATACAAAATTATTTTTAATGATTTTTTTTAATGTAATCAAGTGTTTTTAGTAGTATTGCTGTATTGTAAAAAAGTTGCCGTTCTGGCAACGTCTAGTGAATTAAACGGAGGCCTCTCACAACTCAGATGTGTCGGAACCTAGGTTCGAATCCCGGCGTCGGCATGGATGTTTCCTTTCTGTCCTGTATTTGTCTGCTTCTTATCCTATTCTTCTTCTGCTATCTATGACACTGACAAATATTCCAAAATTCTAGGGTTTGTATGGTAACACCAAGGCTAAAGTACTCGTGAGGTGTTCCCTACTCGTGAGTGAAGGATAATGAGAACTTGGGAGCTGATGAACATACTGAGACAGACTAACTAACTACATTGTAATAAAGTTTAATATCTTCGCTGTTGGCAGGTTTAATATCTTGTTTGTAACGACTATACAGCTAGGAAAATTTCAGTCTCCTGAAAGAATTCTTCAAAAATGAGTTTTTCGGTTGTCACTTTCAAGAGAAAATAATACAGTTCAACCTTTATGTTAAAGTCAATGAAGGAGAAAAATGCTTTAAGATTCACCAAAGAATTCCGATTGCATCTTACATGGGATAGATTCTGATTAGATAGGAGCGAACATCAAACAAACAAAAAATTTGGACAGACAAAAATGCAGAGGAGTCCTAGTCAATAAACCATATCATCAATAAGAATTGAATTTTATGTGATGTGCACGGGATAAAAGTTGAACAAGTGGTAGAGAGGGATGTGGACGTATGGAGATCTAAGTCGAAATGAGAAAAAATGTAAGATGGATGATAGAAGTACTACACATTGATGACAGATAGATGATAGATTTCGTCATTCAACCATATTCTAAAGAACTAATAGAAAACTTTTGCTTTATTGATTGTACGATTGGATGCATTGTCAGGCAATGGGGTGGTCATTATGGAAAAACTACCTTTATTACAGAAAGATGGACAGGAGTGTTTTGACTTGAAATTGCATACTAAAACACTGATTATAATTATCTTCCCTCCCCTAATTTTTAATGTATAAACTGATACGTATTCTTTGTAAACTAATATACGAGGTCAGTCAATAAGTAATGCTATTGTTTTTTCTCCTTAAATAAGTTAGTAAGTGAAAAATTTGAATTTGGCGCAATTCCTCAAACCATCTTCTCCAATCCACTGCAGTAGCAACTTCCTGCGTCAACAAGTGACAGCACTGCATCCGCTTGCAAAATGGCTGACATTGATGCTTGTATTCGACAGCGTTCTGTGATTGAATTCTTGAATGCGGAAGGTGAAACGCCCATTCGTATTCATGAAAGGCTGAAAAATGTGTACGGTGATGCAACAGTGGATGCCAGCACTGTTAGACAATGGGTTCGTCTCTGTAACGAAGCAGAAGGGCAAACACCGTTGGCTGACGAAAAGCGGAGCAGCAGACCGGCGACTGCAGTGACTCCACGAAACATTCAGCGAGTCGATATCATCATTCGTGGTGACCGCCGGGTGACCACAGATGAATTGTGTCGCATTCTCTCCCTCAGTAAAGGCAGTGTGTTGACGATTACTCGATAAGTGGGATACAAAAAAGTTTGTTCACGGTGGTTATCAAGAATGTTAGCCGACCAGAATAAAGACACAAGAAAAACAATAGCCTCCGAACACTTGCAGCGCTTCCATTTAGAGAGAAAGGAGTTTCTGGAAAAAATTGTGACCGGAGACGAAACGCGGGTTCATTTGTTTGAATCTGAATCAAAGAGGCAGTCAATGGAATGGCATCACACAAACTCACCGAGGAAGAAAAAATTCAAAACTGTGCGATCAGCAGGGAAAGTTATGGCGACAGTGTTCTGGGATACAGAGGGTGTGATTATGGTTGATTTTTTGGAGCAGGGATGAACAATAAATTCTGTCCAATACGTCACAACCCTCAAAAAGCTTAAATCACGTATTGAGGGAGTTCGCCCAACAAAAGCTATGGTGGATGTTCTTCTTTTGCGTGACAATCAAGACCATACACCAGTCGTCACACCACTGAAGAGATTGCGAAAATCGCATGGGGAGTCTTGTCTCATCCCCCATACAGCCCTGACCTAGCACCATCAGACTTCCATCTGTTCGGGCCGTTAAAGGAAGCTAATAGTGGGATTCACTTTGAAGATGGGGAAGCCGTAAAACGTCCGTGCGTCAATGGCTTAGGAAGCAGACTATGCTTTTACTAAGCTGGAATACATGCCCTTGTTAAAAGGTGTAGAAATGGACGGAGATTATATTGAAAAATGACAAATTAATCGTCAATGTTGTGGTTTCAAGCTATGTAATTGCATTTGAATTTCTTGACAATTAAAAGGAGACAAAAAATAGGAGGCAATACTTATTGACTGACCCTCGGAATTGTATCTAATAGCTATAAATCAATCGCTCTGCTATCATTTAAAATACCTTTAGAATTTTTTTAAATAAAAATACCTAAAATTTTTCGAGAAACCAAAAACTCAAAATACAGAATGCTATTTAAATCTTAGCAGATAAACCAGTTAATTAACAAATACAGTATTAACTTGCATGTAAAATTCAGATAAACAAAATTAGTATAAGTTAATTAATTCATAAGTATCGAGTTTTGGGATAACAATGTTCCAAAAAAAAAAGCCTATTAAAAATTTACACAAGAATTCGAGGAGGAAATTTCTTTAAAATTAAATAAAAAAAATGTACAAACTTAAATATAGACATATTTTACGTGTGCAGATTATTTTAAATGAATAATAAAGAAAATGACATACAAATCTAAACTGGATAAAACATATATATTTACAATTAAAAAGAACCGGTACATTAGCATCTTCTTGTATTGTAACTAATTCATCAACGCGGATGAGTTGTGGACATTTTCGAGTTACGGCATTAATTTACAATGTAAGGTGACATAACTCCGAGATATGCTTGGATGATGCTTTGTCTCTTTAAAACAATAAAGCATATGTAACAGATTTTTAATAAACTCTTATTGTATTCCTTAAAAGTTTATTTTCAGAACGCCATCATTGCTGCCAGCTTATTCAACTAACAAGACATCAACGAGGTTCATCGGACCGTTCATCAACATTTTCCCGTTGGATGTCCCGACTTAGTTCCAGTGGCAGCCCCACAAGAGAAGTTCCGGTATGCAGTAAGCCGCCGCTAGGGGCGCAGCACTACGGCCTTACATTACAATATGTTAATCAAGGATGACGATATCCTTGTGACGTCATTGTATTGTATAAAACCATGTAGCAAAGAATTTTTACATTGCTTGTTAATGAATTGCGGGACAATTCGAAACCTAGGTCGCTTTGTATTATTTTAGCTTAATTAAATTTGTTTATTTTAATCAGGTGTGTTGGCTATTTTTGGATTAATTGATATGTGCAACACATGTAAAAATGATACTGTGATTCGTATGTAATAGTAATTTAGGAATTCACATGTTTGCTACCTTTTGGAGACTGCTTTCTTTCATTAATCGAAAGTTGACCCGCCAACTATAGCTTATTATATTTACTTTGTTAATTATCAATTAAGGATATGAAATGTCAATTTCTTTTAGTAAATCTTCAGGTTAATTTTCTTAACGTATGGAATGATAAAAAAAGATATCCTAGATTCCTTGACGCCTCTTTCTTTTGCTGTAACAGTGAGATATCGTAAATGTGATCCAATTCGATAGAGTGGAAAACTGAAAGACTTAAAGCATTGCAGTGGAAGTAAAGCGAACACATTAAAGATACGTCCAATAAAATATGAGCCAAAACGAGCCAAATAAATCACCCTCTCTGGTTGAAGAGGCTTTCGAATTCTCACTTCTTCAGTTGATTGGATTAATAGATACCTATAAGCTGCTGCACTTCAAAGACACTGATAAAATCACAAATGTGGCTTTACAAGCAGTCAATCACAATTACTCATTAAAGCTAGTGTAAGATTTGGTTGAACTCTTAGGGATAGATAATAACTTCTTTTCATTTCTTTGAGTAAAACACATTAAAAATTTTACCTTTATTTGAACTTAATGTTAGGATATTTTAAAATATAGATTTAATTTTAGTTTTTTCCATCAAACCTTATCAGTAGAATTATCTAAATATATTTTCAGTTTTATTTTTAATTGCATATATGAAAGGTTTGACTAAGCAAAGCGAAACTATATCCCCATATCATGCTTATTAATATAGAAGTGAATGTGTAGCTTATTGTAAGTAAAATTTGTTAAATTAATTTCTTTCCTTTTTTTTCTCTACAATGTAAAAAGCATTGTTTTTAACACAATGTTAATACAATAATAAAAGTATATTTTAAGGTAATAAAGGTTTTATTATAGGTAATTTATATTAAGTTTAGTTGTATTTCTTTGAATTCAACTACTAAATTACAACATTCAAATTTTATACATTCATTGCAGTATAAGAACTGATACGATATCAATATATAAATTTTAAAATTTAAATATTGATATTTTAATTTATAAATCAGTTACAATTAAATTTATTAGAAAAAAAATCAAACTAATAGTAACCTGTATGTTAAAAATACAACTACAATTACATTATTAAAAAAAAAATGATTTCTTAATAAAAAAAAATCTTCTTATTAATAATCTTACAAACGTTATTTTTAGCGACCCATTTGGGAGCTATTGTGATAGGGACCAAAATCGGTACCTATTGCGTTTGCTCTGTCCGTCCGTCCGTGTCTGTCCACCCCTAACAACTCCCGAACGCTCTGATCGACAAACGAATTTCCCCATCGGTTCAGAGGCCCAAACACCGTGGGAATGGGGTATTTTCAGAAGCCAATGTCTTCCCCCCCCCCCCCAAGTCCTAGATATTTGGCCTTGTTTTCATTGGATTTCCGGTATTAGCTTAAATGCTAGAAATGCAACCATCTCATTTCAGTTATCAGCTATAGCTTGATGCGTAAGGTCACAGGCTCAAATACTGAAGATTGTAGGTTCGAATCAACATCTGTAATTTTTTTTTTCTCAATATCCTAGTGTTTTTTTTCCTAATGTTAAGGAACTTTTTTATTCTTTTTTATTATTATTTTTACATTTTTTTATTATTATTGGTCGCCCTTAAATTTATGCTTTATCACAAAATTATATTCACTTGTTTCTGAATAGTTGTAATAATTTTTTATTGTTTGATGGCAGGGAAAGATAAATAATTCTGATATCAATTTGTCTGAGGTTAAATAATGAGTTGACTTCAATATTTATATTTCCTAAATTCACTTCAGTCACAAATCTGAAAGGACAATTTGGGGGTTATTGAAAATAATGAAATGCAATAAATGTAATTGTTCGTCTGCTTGTTTGTAACCCATACACGAATATAAAAAATGAGAACCATGAATTTTTTTATTGTATGTATGCATCGTCTTCCTTCCGCTTTCAGTATATTCTGAATTCGTTTGCGAATAGATTCCGCAAGATATTGGTGGCTTTTCAGGTTGATTGTAGCAGTTACAGGACGCATTACCTTGCGGCTACTTCCAGCACTAAGATACTTAATACTTTATCATGGATTCTACAAGGTACTGGATGCTTTACCTTGAATTCTACATGATAATGAATACTTTATTATGGATTCTACAGAGTAACGGATGATTTACTAGCACTTCTTCAAAATACTGCATTTTTACCGTGGATACTTTATATTGCTTTCTTTATTGATACTAGATATTGTTTTTTTTTTTTACAAAATTTGTTAGAAGATATTAAATGGCTTACAATGGATTTTTACAAGAAGCCGAATATTTTACCATGGATTTCAAAACATCAACGGAATATCAATCATAGATTCTACACATTATCTACATGGATATCTTGCCTTGGATTGGCAAGATACTGAAGGAATCCGCATTTACGAAAATAATTTTAGTTTTTGCGAATACAACGGTTGAATAGCTTTAAGGTAAACAATATTTGCCGTGCTGGCGTGGCCGTGCGGTCTCGGCGGCGGCCAGCCGTGGCGACCAGTGCGCCAGTACCTGGGTTCGAATCCCGGCAGTGGCATGGCTGTTTCAATTTCCTTTCCTGTGTTGTCCAGCCTCTTCTTCACTTTCTCTTCGGTCTGACGTCATTCCTTAATGGCGTCCTGGGGGCAGGCAACGGGAAACCACCCCCAGTATCTTTCCTCAGGTGTTTCTTAGGAGATCCATGTGAGACCTCCATAGAACTGGACCTGTCTTCGGACAGAAAACTATGGATGGAAACAATATTTATTAACTCCAAATTCTGATCCTTCCACTATCATGTTGCAATAAGAATCTTAAGTCACCGAACATCCTACCTATTCCTAGTATTGAAAAGTCAAGTTTTAACTAGTCTACATCCTTTCATCCAAAGGATCGTAGAAAATTGGGTTTTTGATTTTATTTCTAAACATTCTGTAGAGAAATTGTCATATGGAAATTTCACTGCCATAGTAATAAGAATCAATGGAATTTATTAAAACTGTCGAATTATGATAATATAAATATAGATGAAATCACATCAAAGATTATCTCATTAAATTTTCTGTAAATTATTTTATTCGAAAATTTAATAACGGTCCATTTATTTTGACCTGCTTTCTTTCCCTAACTTCAAAAAATGACCCCTGAAATCTCTTGCTAAAAATGCTGAAGTGATTCCTTTAAAATTTGGTGCCTATTTCGATTTTAAAATATTGTTACCAGTGGATTGGGTCACCTTCCCATCGGGTGAATCGACTCGCCCAACCTGTCATCCCTGGAAGGAGTTGACCGTTCCAGGACTGAATGCGAGGCAGCCTATGGGTATTTATGGAGCTGCAGAGCCGTATTCAAGCAAGTCGTTTGGGCGGCAGCAGCCGCAGGAGTAGGCTCTCCTGGAGCAGAAGTCGTTTAGGCGGCCAGGAGCCGCGAGAGTAGGGACTCCAACCGGAGCCGAAGTCGTTTAGGCGGCCAGGAGCCGCGAGAGTAGGGACTCCAACCGGAGCCGAAGTCGTTTAGGCGGCCAGGAGCCGCTAGAGTAGGGACTCCAACCGGAGCCATTGAAGCTGAGTCCAGTCGGCCAGAGAAGACGGCGGAGCTTAGCCAGAGACCGGAGCTGAGAGTAAGCCTAGCGAAGTCAGCGAGTGGCTTACGGTAACGAAGACTACCCAGTCCGGGAGAAGTAACCCGTCTGCCGAGTGAAGTGAGGAAGCCGCAGCCGCAGCTTCAGGAAGTCAACGCCGGGAGAAGAATTCCTTCGGCCGTTGAAAACGCTCCGTTTACCGAAGACGACAGGGACGTCCGAAGACCAAGGGGAACGACTGTGAGAGAAGATATCTCCAGCCGATTTCACCGCAGCAATTGCCGCCGGTCCAGAAGCCCTGGGTTCTACGAGGAGCGAGTACCTGTGAAGACTGCAGCGAAGCCCCAGTGACACCCGTGGGACACGGGACGATGTCGATGCAGCTCCCCACGAACTTTTAGTTTACGTTTCATAGACTTAGTTTAGTTTCAATAAAGATACACTGAGGTGAAGGATCAAATCTCCTATCGTAAAAATCCCTACCCCCTTGCCACCGGAGTATTGTGGGCTTTAGACCCATTGCCCCAAACGCCGGTAGCAATATGAGCATGATAATTTTGGTCTTCACCCGTCTCCAACTGGACCCTTCATTCTACATGCTCAGTCTCAGATGGATAATAGACCTAGTACTATTGTAATCATTCAACAATATTTTTATATAACAATACATATTTACTTTTTGCTTTATTCTACTTTATACTTCATTCAATTAATTAATTTTTAGATAAATATCAATCAATATATATTCAATCTTAAATTTGAACAAACCAATGACAATATAGAGGGTGATTTTAAATTCACAGGACAAACTTTAAGAGATGGTAGGGCACACTAGAACAAACATTTTTTTGTCAAATAATGTATGTCCGCAACTGTCGCGTTTGCATACTACGACAGGTTGAGGAACGTCCGGCACAAGCACCAGAGCTGTTGCACGTAGCTTAGATGTGAACCACCATATGGAGAATTTTGCACCATGAGCAATTACACGTATTCCATTACAGAGAATTCATGCATTTAAAGCTGAGGATTAACCTCGGAGCGTAGACTTCTGCCGTTGGTTTACGCAGCAGAATGCAGTTTATGTAGCCGGATTTTCCAGCACTTGTGCTCTTCACATTGTTTACAAATGAGGGAAAGTTTAATGTGCACAATGGTAGTGTGTGGGCCACGGCAAATACATACGCTTCATCTTTGGGAAGGTATCGTCAACTACAGTGACTAGAGACTACAGTGTGGCCAACGGTGGTCTTCTTTTCTATTGGCTAACGCTTCCGCCGCCAAGTTGTTCCCAACTGGAGCACAAGTTTGTATAAGCCACAGAAGGGATTTTTCACATTTTAACTAAATTTTTTGATTCACAGTTGTTCTACTGCCTTTGATTGAATTTAATGTTAATTTGAGAAACACAGAAACATTTTTCTTTCAATTT
>JAFIDM010009631.1:226408722-226420981 GCA_023159025.1 Thereuonema tuberculata
TAGTCTCATATATCCATCCAGAAATAAATCACTAAATGTTATCAATATTAATAAAATTAACATCTTATTGGACCAGTTTTAATTTTTCCCTAGTTTAAGAAAATTTTTAAAAAACATAACATGGTTTTGTATATGTAATAAAAAAGCTATTTAGGAAAAAAAATATTGAATTTATTATAAAAACATCGTTGTCTAATTTATAAAACTTAAAGAAAAGGACTTTACTCTAGGCGAAATTCGGAATTAACTCTCATTTTCTTTATATTCCAAATATCTTCCACTGTGTTCTGTGGAATGTTTCTTGTAAATGTTGAAAAAACCAATGATGAAAATAAAAACACTGAAATCATTTACATCGGATGTGAAGTTGGCGCTGTTTTGTAAGAGACGCGCGATATTACTGACTTCTGTTTCAGATTAATGGATCTGAAAAACGGAGTAGCAGACGGACAAAGAAACGTAATCGTGAAAAAACGTTAGAGACTTTTGTGTGCACCCCGGTGTATAGGTTTTCCTCAACCAGGGCTATCCAACAAGCAAGACGTACAAGGGGAGGGATAATATATTCATGATGGGACAAGTAACTCCTCAAAACTAAACATAATCAAAGAAAAAAAACACGACACCATGTCATAAATATAAATAAAAGATCAATTAATAAGTATAATTGATACTTCACAAAAAAATTGAATTTACAATAATAATATGCTGTAAGGAATTGCAATAATATAAACAACATGCATTATTTTTTAATGATGTAGTTACGACAGTTTTCAAGACTATTCCATTATTCACTGCGACGCTAGGGAAGTTAAGTCAACTGTAATGTGCAATTACTGTAACCTTATATTAACGATTCAAGTGTTCCAATACTCCAGTTAGTGGTCATATAATAGTTAGTGGTCTTATCCCCGGCAAAGAAACGCGGTTCCCATTTTACAGAGGGGTGGGTGAACTGTATGTACCATCCGCAGGAGATATAATCTAGGAAAATTCTCCGATCTTCGCCCGGCTCCTCCACTTATGTGCGTGATTAAATGATTTTCAAATAATCTACATTATAATTTTTTGTTATGTTCTTTACTATTTAATTAAGTAAACTTAACAATCATTAATGTTTCTGTGCTCTGAAGTAAACTGTTTTGATATAATATATTTTAAAAATAATCAACAAGAAGAAAAAGATTCCACAAATAGATCACTATAAAGATTGATCAAGTACAAGAATTGTTTTCGACGTTTTCCATCGATCAGTAGGGAGTACTCAAAATCAGTTTTTTGGGAATAGCGTCCAGTAGAATGAAAGAACTCTGGGAAATCTCAGAAGGAAAACGCATCGTCTTCATAACCAAGTATTGGAACCTTAAAATAAAGTATATAAACGTCTCATATTTCTTCTTCAACTCCTTTCTTTAGTAATATACTTTTTAATTTTTTTCTTGTGTCGTAGAAGATGTTTAATAAATTTAAAATAAAGTAATCTCTTTTGAATTTCCGGAATCAGAAAGATGGAATCTCATTGTTACGAGAGAGAAATAAGTTCTATGTAGTGCATCTTTCAAAAATTATCTTTAAAAAGCAAAATAATTGAACAAGAAAATACCGAAACCATTTACAGTATCAATGATACCTTAGATTTTAAATTGAGTTGCAGAAATCTGGGGGCACGGCAGTGCCCCCGCCAAGACGAGCCGAAGGCAGGAAGGGCACTACGTACCTTTTCTGGAAGTGTTTCGTCGTATTTTCGAACCCTCATAGCTTCGGCCTAGATAATACTAGAGAGCTCAAATTTTCAGGATATGATGCAGTTACCAGACTAATGAAATACACTAAGTTTCATTTATTTAGCTTTTAAACTTTGGATTTTGTTAATACCTAAAATACGTCGATTCCGTCACTGACTCACTGACTCACTCTTACTTAAATTAACATTTTTCCTCTCCGTGCTTAACTTTTGGAAGTGAGTGTATAATTACACAACTAATAAATTACATATTTATATACAGTGTACTCTCGATATCTCGAACTTCGATATCTCGAAAACCTTGATATGTCAAAACATTATTTTTTCCCTTGTAATCTCGACCTTGTTATCTCGAAAACTTGCTATCTCTAATTTTTTTAGCGTCCCTTCGACTTCGAGATATCGAGAGTGTACTGTATTAAAAATTATATATCCTAGAAAGCTACAATTTTAGAATTAACTGTAAGTTATTAAATGAAAGATCCACACTAAATAAATGAAACTTAGCGTATTTCATTAGTCTAGTAACTGCATCATATCCTGAAAATTTGAGCTCTCTAGTATTATCTAGGCCGAAGCTATGAGGGTTCGAAAATACGACGAAACACTTCCAGAAAAGGTACGTAGTGCCCTTCCTGCCTTCGGCTCGTCTTGGCGGGGGCACTGCTGTGCCCCCAGATTAACAATAGTTTCTTTAACTTCTTGGTTCTACAAAAACTTTACTGAATATCTATTCAGTAACAAAACTTGATAAATAAATGAAAATTGATTAAATTTTAGTTTCTTCCAAATTTCATCCAGAACTTTTGAAATTTCTTTCAGTAAGAACAAAGTTGCACTTGGTGACCTTTCGAACACTCCAGAACAAGAAAAATCAGTTTGAGTCAAAAGATGAGGTGTGGAGTCTGGAATTCTGCCAATCGTTTTTAAACAGAAAAGGAGTTTTGCTACGATACAAGAGTTAAACCATTCCGGGTTTTTTTTCTGAATCAGGAAAGGGAAAAAGAATTTGAATTTCAAATTTACCTTTTTTCATCTAAGATAGGCTAGTGAAAGAGTTTTACAGAGCTAATAAGAATGCCATTGTGAAACTTTTTTGTAAAATTTTGGTTAAATTTAATATTAACATTGATTTTAAATCTCTTTTTTTATTTTTTCAAACAATTAATTGAGTATACAAAGTCTTGCTTTTCCACTTCATATTTCTTCTTTGTTTCTCTGTTTATCTGTGCACGCTCACAAGCTGGACTGATTTCCGTAATATTTGGTATCTGGTTTATTTTTGGTCCAAATTAAAGCATGAGCATCAATATTTTGGCCTTCCCTTCCCTTTCATCTTCACTACCACAACATGCTCAGTCTCCACTATAAAATAGATATTTTAGTAATTTCTTAGGTAAGTAGTCGTAGTCAGAGACGGAAATCGTGATATACGTACTTTATATAGCTAATTTATATACAATTGACTACCTGCAATTCTATGTATCGGAGAGAAAAGAGGTTTTGAGAACCTGTTTCTATAAAAGTTTCAAAATACGGTTTCATATAAAAACGAACTTATCCATCTGTCAGTATTGAACAAAGCTAACAATAATTTTTCTAGGATATTGCAGTTTTTCTTGAATTTGTAAATTAGTAAAATGACGTTTTGATATTCAGTAGATCAATAGATAAGAAGCTAGGGGCCTTAACCGCTCTAAACCTTGTTATTAAAGCAATCTAATAACGATATTATTAAAAACCTATTCAACTGAACATAAAATCCAAATTTTAGCTTTAATTTGTTACAATCTAGTTCCTCTGATGTGGTGTAGGGCTAATATTCTTTATTTCATATATATCCTTAAAAAAATAAAAAATATTACAATTAATAAATAAGAAAAATTTTAGAATCATCAATGCATTTTTCAACAATGAATTTTGTTTCTCGAAAAACATAATTATGTCTTCTTCTTTTTTAAAATGATGATGGCAGTATATTTTGCTAAAAACTCTGCGTATCTATGAAATATCTGTTATGCAAATGGCAAGAATTCAGTAATTTTTTTTTGCCTATTATCTTAGGAAAGCCAGATCATCAAGCCAGATCAACATAGCAAAATAAATTGCCAAACACACAATTCTGGTAAAAAATTGTTAATAAAATCAATCTAAAAATATATTGCAGCCTGGAGAGAAGAGCTTTCGAAGCCGTCGTGTCTTCCTTGTGAATCTGTATGCTTGTGTCTGTATCTGTGTATCCCACCCTTAAAAACTTTTGAACCGCTGAATGGATCTTCTTGGTACTTGGTGTGCATATTTAAGTATTAAAGACGACCCATCTCTGTATTAGAAATCTTTTAGGTCCTTATCAAGAAGTTTTGGCGTTAATTTCTCTACAAGGACAAAATTCAAAGTGAAAAAAATTAGAACGAAGCAATTAACAACAAGACATCTCGGTTTATTTTGCATGTGGATTTGCGCGCGATTTGACACGAGTAAAATTATTCGGCTTTAGACCAATATAAGTCAATAATTCGGGTTTAGTTCATTTTTTCCCCAGAACTATCTACTGTTTGTTTATAGTGAAAGTCAAGTTTAACAGTAAACCTAAACTTTTCGTTTATGAAGTTTTCACTACTTAACCCATGCGACCTCAAGTTATCGCCATTGGTCACGAAACTCTGGGAATATTATCTCCTACGATCCCAAAAGTCACGTAGAGCTATTGTGAAGTACTTTCACTTAATACCCCAATAATGACAACATTAAAACTGTTGATTTCAAAGTAAATATTTCTATTGTGACACTCCCAATTAAATAATGTGAATTAATGAATCAATTAAACTTCTCTTTGAATTAATTAATACAACTAATTTCCGTCACAAGTTAGTTAAATTATTTTTCTTAAATAGGCCGTATTTTTTCTTTAGTATATACTTTCCATGTCTTACAATAAGGGGATTTTTTCTTCTGTTTTCAGAACTCAGAAGGAACCGGATATTACAGCGTAGATCCAGTAGAATCCTCTGCTCCTCACACAGGTATAGAATTACCTCATAATAAAGAAAACGATGGGATCCAACGACGCCTTTCGTGGCTGTTAAAACCCAGGCACCAGCGTAAATAAAGAGACAGAGGATCACCATTCAAAACAATTGTTATTCTCTGATGGAAACACTTAACACCATCAAAATTTAAAACAAGAGGAAAAAGGTTTCAAAAATCCTCTCTATCAAACTTTCACTATTGTCAGGAACTTAAAAAATAAGAAGAATTTCATATTTTTTAATCTATCTTTCTTAGAAACGATGCTTATCATAAGACTTATCATTTTAGAAGCACTGAATGAATCTTCTTGAAATTTAGTATGCGCATTAAAGGACTAGAGACGATTTACAACTACTTGATAGCTTTTTCATTGCTGGCCGTAAACACTATTCGTTCCATGACAACGTTTTCAACTCCACCACCATTGATCAAGTTTTGTAGGATATTAAAATCGAAATTCAGTTTTGGTTAGTTTCTCGACAAGTAGGATGTAGACATACCGTATATCTTTTTATTTTGTCTGTGTATTTACCACAAAAATTTCAGTCAATTCGATAATGTTAATGTGCCAATATCTCCTGATATTTTATTAACACTTTAAAGGTAACATAGTTTTCGCCTAAGTAGAGGCAAACAATAATAATAATAATTGAATGAATAAAATCTCATTAACAATCCGAAAAAAGATGATGATTTAAGACTTATTTCTTTGATGACAAAAAGAAAAAGCATTCTTCACAGCGAACTTTCAGTGTATTGAATTCAATACTATAAGCGGTGTAAAACAGCTAAGCTAACTTCACAATACCTTACTTGTAACTGCAATTTAGAGATAGTCATAAGATATTCAAAGGAAACTTTCTTTACTCTACTCTTTCTTCATTGAATCGTGAACTTCCTTATCTGATGGAAATCTAATTCCTCATCTATGATCTTCAAAGTAATCGATAAAGCGTGCGATTTCTTTGTTGTTCGCCAGAGGGCAGCAAAGGCAGGAAAGCCTTAATCTCCACCGTTTCGATGTCCTCAGAGACTCCATTTAACATTATTAGTTGAATCTTTATGAAAATTGAATCTGACATTCCTTTGCAAAGAAAATATCTGATGGAAGGGAAAAGATGAAATTTCAAAGACTGTCTTTTATTGGTTGAAAATGGTAAAACTCCAGATATATTCAGACTTACAGATGAAATAAATATTTTCGAATTTCATTTTATTTCACAATTTTATCAGCTTTAACTGTATTCACTTTAAAAAACCAAAGAAAACAAACCAACGTAAAATGTCGGAATCTACATAAAGTCTTACTTTGTAGATATCAGATAAAATAAGAAGTTCTTTAAAGAGCTTAATGCCTATTTTCCTAAACATTCTGTATTTGGGCTTTCTTTCTTTCTTTCCTTCTTTTTGTCTTTTTAAACTTTTCAACTTCCTAAAAAAGTTAACTAAATCCTCAGTCTTGGCAGAAGTTGCTGAATCTGATGAATCTTTATCATACAAATGGCACCCGACTTAATATTGGAGGATTAAAAACTACTCGTGGCAACCCGTTAAATATTCACGGAAGTAAAACAAATTCCACATTTTTGAAAAACACAAGATTGAAAAAGATGTTCTAAGCTCATTTTTTAAAAGCCATGAATTCCGTAATAGCCCACATATAGTTTCAATGACTAAGCCAAATTTTGTTAAAAAAAAATAAATAAATAAAAAATTGATTTACCAGTTTCAACAATAACAATAACGAATGTCTAACAGCCAATACCAATGATCCTCCCTGGGCAACAATGACAGCACATGTTGAGGCAATATTAACGGAAGTAAAATCAAATGCCACATTTTTGAAATACTGTGAAATTTTTGAAAAACACAAAATTGAAAAAGATGTTCTCAGCTCATTTTTTAAAAGCCATGACTTCCGTAATAGCCCACATATAGTTTGAATGACTAAGCCAAATTTTGTTAAAAAAAAAAAAAAAAAAAAAAATTGATTTACCAGTTTTAACAATAACAATTACGAATGTCCAACTGCCAATATCAATCTTCCTTTCTGGGCAACAATGACAGCACGTGTCCCCTTACTGTTGAGTAGTGAGCAAGCGGCTATCCCAGAGTTCAATGAGGTAACAGCCGAAGCTGTGGAATTATGTAAAAACCGAGGTTTTACGAACTCTGATAAATTTTGACGCATCAACTTCGTGCATTTCAGTGTAAACTTCAGTTATGTGTGGAAGAAAATCTCAATACGCTGATAATAATTGTGTAATCGCGGTCCGTCGTGCTGAAGTGCGGAAAATAGTAGAGCGCCATGTTAAAAAATGGGCGTGACGTCAAGCCTGACGTGTTCCAACGCTGCACTGTGATTGGTTATTTCTCCGACTCCACTTAGAAATTTACAAATTTACAAATATCCGTACATTTTTTGCCTATTAATAGTATGAATTGTTAGAATCATTATTTCAATTTTAATGCTTTATGGGTATTTTTCTCATCTTTGCGCACTAATTTTTCAGCAAGGATCTACACTACAACCTCGTTTATCCGGCCCTCGTTGATCTGGATCTCCGGATAATCCGTATCAGATTTGTAGACATTTTTTTATTTTTTTTATTTAATGTTCACATAGATAATAATTTTAGCTATGATAACAAGAACATAGTATGCCAAATCTTCGCGTTTTCTTTGATTAAATGTAGAGTTCCTGCATAGATTGTACAATAAATTATGGTAATAAAATGCTTTTTGTCGAGTTTAAGAAAGCTTTACTAGTGTCATAGTGACATAGTTTTTTATCGTAATAAACTTATTTAAGGATCAATAAGTCGCTTATTTAAGGATTTGTTTTGCTTACTACCCATATTACCCGGATTATCCGGATTTTCGATTTTCCGGATTGACTTTGGTCCCAGTTTCTGGATTGCCTTTGGTCCGGATAAACGAGGTTGTAGTGTACTTAGAAAATAAAATCCGATGTAAAAGTTAGAGGTAATTACAAGTTTCAAGAAGATCCATTTAGTGCTTCAAAAGTTAGGAACATACTAGCTGATTTGCTTTGTTTCACTTGTTCGTTATTTAGAAAAGTAGGCTAGAAAATAGTTTCTTGTAGCGGAAATGAATTACTGAACAATGAAAAGAACTTGAAAACTAAAACAAGAGCTGAGAGCCATTGTAAATTTATTGCCAGAGACTATCTTTCAAAAAAAGAGACACTTTTTTTTGTTGAAATATCAAACAAAGAAAGTTTTTTAAAAGTTTTTGGAAGTATGCATGTGGTTCCCAAAGCATTGAGGAAATATTTGTCCGCCACTACTCTACAAGTTTCTAGTTTTTTCTAGTTTTCTCGTTGAAAAATTAGTAATGTTTTCTATATTTTATGGTTATTTTGTGAAATTTGGTTTAGTTTCATGAATGCAGCCTTTAATAAATCTGTAATTGATTCAGGAAAATCCATTTGTAGATTGAATATGATTTCGATTTATTTATAGTTAATGTATTTGAATATTACATAATAATACGTTCCTGGATTTATGGACTGAAATTAATACTTGAATGCTGTTCCATTTGATTGTGGTTTTATAATAACTTGTATCTCTTTATATTGTAGTCTAAATGCCGAAGTCGATCAATACAAATTCTAAAAGTACTTACAAAATTTTTTATACCGTAATTTTGGAATAGTATTCGTCTTCCTTCAGCATGAAAACGAAAGGAAGAAATGATTTATCAGGTTTTGTTAGAGAATATTATAATAACTTACTTTCGTAGAAAAGTGAGGCACATCGAATTAGCCAGGATGTTTCACCTAATAACTTGTGAATCACTGGATGAATCTTCTTGAAGCTTGGCATACATATTTAAAAGCAAGAAGCGCTCTCATTTTTATACTGAAACTTTCCCGTGTAGATCCTTGTTGATAAATAAGCGCATGAATGTGAAAAAAATAGAAAAGTACTAAATCCTTAACATTGCATTCTTTTTGGATGTCTTAAAAAGTGATATAAACCATCAAGTAATCCTTATAAAATCTCTCGAGTTTTATATAATTGTAAATAATCTAATTTAAACAACTTAAGTAATACTGATTTATTCACTGTTTGATTCTTATTTTGATCAGTATTCATTTTTGTAGCTTTTCCATGGAAATTTTGACTTGTTCACATTCCAATTTCTCGTTCTTTGTCTATCAGTATACAATGCCAAGTTTAAAGAGCATTCATTCAGTAGTTCAGAATTCATTATGAAGGAAAGGAGGGGGCCTACATACCAACACATCACACCTAAGTAGAATGACAAGTTTAATGAGCCCACTTCTTTAGGGATGTGGAGTATAAAAAATTGCAACTTGCTTTATTTTAATTCTCAAAGCAAAGTTTTCGGAAATACGATTTTCAGTTTTTAAATTTTTCTACTTTAATCCCACTATTGTTGACAGAATGAAGTGCAGCAGGGAGTCGATCAACACAAATTAAACTCATTAAAAAAGTGGACTTATTACAGATTTTATTATTGGTAAAATCTTTCGAAGTAAAATTAGTTTCATTGTCATACTGCGATTCTACTTTCAACTTTGTCAAGTTACATGAAACATTACTTGCGGAAATGCCAATCTAATCTAATTTTCATATACAGAAGAATATGTCTTGGAGACGCTTCAAAATTTCAATCACCTATATTTACTGAATCTCAACCCAATTTCAGAAGAGAACGATCGAAACACACAACCACTCTATAAATTCATGTTTTCGTCGAGAAGGAGATTGGTTCTCTTAGAAGAATGAGAAATGGATCTGAAAACTCAATTAATTCTTGTGTTTACTTCACTTTACTTTTGGCATCAGTTACAGAAATTTGATTTCCCAATCCATCAAAATAGTAAAAAGAAGTTGATTGGGAATGGAAAAATGAAGTTTTACCAATATCAAGACAGTTTCTAAGCCTAATCCAATTATGTCTTTCCTCCAGAGATTAAATTTCATGCTTTTATGTAGATGGATAAGTATTCGCATTATTAAAATAATGATTTTATATCTAAGTTTATCTATAAAAAAAAATCTTAAAAGATTTCTACTGAACACAGAAAATGAAACGTTTACTATCTAATAACTTGAAGTAATATCTTTTTTTATCTTGATATCTTTATGATAAGAATAGATATAAATGTATGATTAGTTGTAGTAGTCCTAATGTGCTTCGTAAAGAAAAAAAACCCTATTAAACTGATTAATATTTAGCCTTGTTTCCAAAGGAAAATCATTAAATCACTCAGTTTTGTGTGTTTGAACCGCAGGATGCATCTTCTTCAAACTTGGTATGCTGTTTGATCTATGCACGATCTAACTTACATAAATGAAATCTTGTCCAATGAAATCGGTCCTCGTTGCGAAATTAGCATTAGAAATCAACGAAAATTCCATAGAAAAGCATTCGATTCTAAACAATGGATTTCTATTCTATTTCTGTTAATATCTTATAATCATACACAGTGAGTATTAAGTCCTAAATCCATTAGATGCGGTTTGTTTGATTCAATTAATCCGATATAGAGAAGTAAATAATGTGAATTTAGTCCATTTTTAAGAAAATGAAAGTTTGTACTACTTGAAGTGAGTAGCTGTGTAATTTGAATGTAATATAGATTTTTCATTTTCGGTGTTTCCAGGACTTTAAAAAAAATTACGAAACAACATGCTAGGAAAATGTGAGTAATGTGTCTTTCATTCTTGCAGTAATTTACTTTTGATTTTGAAACCCTTAAGTAAATCATTTTGGGAGTCTACCAAGCTACCATAATGTAATTCAAAGAAAAGAGTAATCATTTTTAATTTAACGAATATTACGTCGCGTTTGCTTCTGTTTTCTTTTCTTATGATTTTTAATCAGTAATTTCCCAACATGGCGATGTTGTTGATTATTTTCTTATTCTTAGAGATATATAATTAAAAGTTGTATTCCGAATAGACAGTTTTAATTCTCTTGTTCATTCAACAAATATTAAACATTGGCCAATTATGGCCAAAAACACTAAACGAGGAATTCTCAAACGATACTTAAGAAATACATATCACTTTAAACTAAAAACTTATTACAGTAAAACTTCGTTAAGTCGTCACCCGGATAAGTCGTCACTCCGTTTAAGTAGTCGTTTTTCTTTGGTCCCGACAAGGTCTCATAGATAATAATGTAAAATAACCCTCTTTTACTCGTCACCAAATTTAATTCTACTCCGGATAACTCGTCACCCTCAAAAATTGCGAAAATCATCTTTATTCTCAGTTTTGCCTGCTATCTTTTCAGCCCCGCCCCTTCACTCTAAGAAAGCCTAGCCTTTACGGGGAATTTTCACGTGGGAAATTCACTTGGGAAATTACACACTTCTCGCTGCGACTCTTGTAAAGTGTAGACGTGTTGACCGCTACTGAGTGTGATTTCATTTCATAGCGAGTAAGCCCCGCTATAAGAACTATTTTTTATCTTGCAATTTCGTGGTTCGATTACATTTGTAACATGTCAGGGAAACGAAACCGTCATTTGCCTGATAAAACTCTTATCATTTACGGGTGAAAAGTGCACTTCTGGAAAAGCAAGCAAACAACACCTGACACTTCTGCTTGGAGCTAATATGAGTGGAAACGAGAAACTTAAACCACTTGTGATAGGCACAAGCAAAAAGCCACGCTCCTTTAAAAACGTTAGATCCCTGCCAGTTGAATATGAAGCAAATTCAAATGCATGGATGACTACAACGATTTGGGAACGACATATTCGTAAACTGGATTCTCAGTTTTCGCGTCAGAAAAGAAAAGTTGCCATCATTGTCTATAACTGTACCGCCCACAATCAACCCGAAAATTTAAAAGCTATCGAAATTGTTTTTCTTCCTCCAAATGTAACTGCACTTCTTCAGCCTTTAGATCAAAGGATAATTCTTGACTTTAAACGAAAGTACAAAAAAAATGCTTGTAAAGGACATGATAAAAACATTGGATAGGAACGAAAAGCTAGAAGTTTCGGTTTTAGATGCGATTAACCATGTACACAAAAGTTGGAGTTCCGTTTCAATACAAAGTGCTTTGAATTGTTTCCGACATGTAGGATTCATACAAAAGCAGAATCAGAAGAAATCCTCAGCGAAGACATCATCGACCTGGAACCATTAGAGACTTTGCTGCAAATCGCAAATGAAAAAGGGTGCAACGTCAATGACGTTAATGCGTTTATCAACATTGATAACGACATCCCAATCTGCTCACAAGCGACTGTAAAAGCTTTGACATCTGAATTTTTGGAAGAAAATCAAAACAGTTCAAATGAGGATGATAGCGATGTCGAGATTATGGATCAAACCCCACCCAACAAGAGAGAAACAATCGAAGCCCTGGAGAAAGTTCGACAGTACTTAACATCCATTCACGGTACAACAGACGAAGAATTTAAAGCCTTAAGTATATTACAAAAGAAAGTTATTTCCTGTAATCAACACTGTTG
>JAFIDM010009631.1:226463558-226473606 GCA_023159025.1 Thereuonema tuberculata
GACAGACTCTGTGACTCCTGAGACCCATACTGGCCTTTGGAACCCTACTTCTAATAAGAAGGGGAAAAAGTTTTAGCCAACTTTCCTAGGAACGTGAATCTCATCAAATCAGTTAGTCTTTGTGTGTAATTGTAGGTACTCGTATGACTGCAGTAACTTTTGAACTGCTGCTGAATCTTCTTGAAACTCTATTGGATTGCACATTTAAGGACAAGAGACAAGAGAGAGGACTTTCCTATTTTATTTTTTTTTTTCTATCGTGTGAGTCCTTATCGAGAAATAATTGCGAGAAGATAACAAAAAAATTTTCGTAGACGGAAACAAAAGATTTCTATCGATGTCTTAAGGGCTAAACGCACTTCTCCGTCTTCCGCTATGTTTCCGTAACGTAATTGCATTAGAGACGTCGTTACGTATTCAGGGTCACCAGAATTGAGTCTCGTAAGACGTAACGGAGATCTTCAAATCGACGAACATATTATATAAATATAACGGCTATGTTCGTCGATTTCAAGAACTTCGTTACGTCTTACGAGACTCAATTCTGGTGACCCTGAATACGTAACTACGTCACTAAAACAATTACTTTACGGGAACGTAACGGAAGACGGAGAAGTGCGTTTAGCCCTTTAAATAAAAAATATTATCCGCTTACCAAATCTCTCAATTTCTGCTTGAGTTTAATATGATTAATCATAAATTAGATACAGACTACTTATGGAAGTATTTTAATAAATTTTTTTTTCAGGAAATGAAAAATCAATCTCTGCTATTCGTAGTCTTCAGATATCTCAAATGACAGTTAGAGATTTCATCTGTTTTACTGTTGATGGAATAGATCTTTCAGGTCGCGGTGCTTGGCTGTCAAGCCACCCACGCTCACCACATTACACTACAATACATTACTGTTGATGGAATATCGTACAATTACTGGATCTGGAAGTCAAATTTTGCACAATCTGTATTGAATTTATGAATATGCATAGGCAGATATGAGTCCGTTTGTGTTTACAATATTAAATTTATAATTATATATTATATAGTCGAAAGTTAATTACCAAAAAATGCCTTGTGAACTTAATAAATTAAAAAGCAATGTGAAAAGCTTAATTTCTTAATTTTTTTAAGCGTAATCGTACACGAAATACAATATACAATTAATTTAGGATTTGAATTGAGAATTGAAACTTAACTTATTGTATCTATATTTTCTTTTTGTTTTGACCACGATGTTGATTTCTGAAATATTGAATTTACAATTGTTATGTTATCATGATTTTGTTCTACTATTCGTGAAGCTCTCATAAACAAATTTAAACCTTGAAAAATATCGTTTTTCAAATAAAAAAAAATATTGCATGTCGAATTATGATTTCCTTAATCAACATAAAAATTTAGTATAGCTCATACTGTAGATAAGACCTATATGATATCTTGAAATGTGTCTCTGATGTAATTTGACAGTGGTTTAATATCCACCACACACTTGCTTCATGCATGCCTTGCAGAAAGGAGTGGGTAATTAACTTTTAATGACATTCGGTTTGCTTTACGCGAATTATGCAAACTCATAAAAGATTCTGACAATTGCAGCTACGGTTAATATCGACCCAAAAACAAGTGTTAGGTGATGTTGAATTTATAAAGGAATATTTCATCTAACAATTAAATTTACAGCGAAAAGCCACTAAGAAGGTTGAGAATTTGGTAAATTTGAAAGTTTAATTATGTTTATCAGATCTATAAGAATAATAAAACAAAATCATGATCTTAAAACACATTGTAAATTAAGAATTTCAGCAAAAAGTATTCACGATATTATAATACACTGTAAGTTCAAAATTTTAGCAATTCAGTTTCATGATTTAAAAATATATAAAAAAATATGTAATAATTTAAATTTCACTTCTCAATTTTAATGGTAATTAATAAATAATACAATACTTGTAATAAACGACAATCATACGAAAATAAGATAAGATTTAACATCAGTATTTACTTATGTACAAAGTTTATTTATTTTTCATTCATTTACTTCTTTCATTATTTCATGTTCTATTATTCATTTCTTTTTCAAACGAATAACACTGTAATGAAAATATATGCAACGAGAAGATATACAAGGTGTTCATAATAAGACTGGAGAACCAATCAGCGGAACGACTTCATATTTCACATGAGGACATCCGTGGCGATGGAATTTTGTTTGACACAAAAAAAGAAATTACTTCAAAGGTGCCCACTAGGGCATTGTATGGCGCTGCAATACGGTATTGGATACATATGATTCGTTGTGTGTTACACAAGAACATGTTCGATTTAGTTTCTTCGGTATCGTACAGGAATCACAACATAGCGTCTCAACCACAGCTCGTAGAGTGTCACTAGTAATGTTGAGAATACGGAGTCTAATGCTGGTCTTCAGGTCCCTACGTTGGGTAGTTGTTCACGATAGACAAGGTCTTTGAAATGCCTCCACAGCCAAAAGTTGAGATTCAGCGACAGTACTGGCCATGTTGTAGGAAAATGGCAGCTGATGATTCTGTCGTCGGTAAAATTAGCCCGAAGCAACCGTTTGACAGGGGTGACGATATAACATGGGCGTCATCTTGTATGAAAACCTAAGCTTTCGTAATGCTGTTAAGGCACAGCTGTTATTTTGATAAAAAGCTTCACAAGAAATACGCTATCTTTTTTTTAACATTTCATTTATGCAAAGAAGTGACGCATTTCTTACCTATCTGCTTTTAAAGCAGTTTTCAATCACTTGTCATGGCATGTTATTTGTCATTTGCATTATCCACTACAGTATTGCAAGCGCCATATACTTCTATATATAGTATCATAAATAGTATCGCCCTAGCGGCCGCCTTGGAAGTACATTTTTGTTCCCCAAATAAAATTCCATCGCCACGGACATCCTCATGTGAAATATAAAGTTATTCCGTTGATTGGTTCTCTAGTTACAGCCTTTCGAAATGTGAACTTTAATTATGAACACCTTGTAAATAAAAATATTTCACTTATATGAATTCTGCTTTAACTTTCTATTTCCCAGGTAATGTCACGGCTAGAATCCAGATCATACAAGGTAAGTCTCTTGAAATCCTTCTTATTATTAATTATTTTCACTTCAATTGATGTCAGAGATTGAAGAAGAAAACCAGCGGTGTGTAATTGAGGCAGTTCACCCAGAGACGAACAGAAAGTTGCTTGACTTTCTTTAGACTCGTCATCATCAAAAAACATACAATGAAGGATTTTTGAAGTGGTATCACTTTTGTTCGCGGCTGCTTTCAGTAGTTTAACTTCATCCCCATATAAAGGGTTACCAAATACACGTGTCTCTAGCTGAACTTGAGTGACGGGGAAATTCTGGATAGAATTCACTACATGCTGCTTAGATTCCTTGTCCCATTTACTTGCAGTGCTGTACAAAAACACTTAGCTCTTGAAGCTGACAGTTCCATTTTATCAAACTGTTAAGAAAGCTGGCGATTCTCTTTGTCAATTCCTCATTGAGATTCTTCTCCATTGGCTCGCATTCGAATTGAAGATCCTTGAGATGATGGCCTTATTTCTCGGCAAATATCATGGCCGCCTCGTCATTAAAATTTAACATGGAGCTGACGAAGTCGTATTCCAGATTTACCTTGACGTCCAGACTTTCGTTGTCCGTTGTACTGTCTTCGGAATCACTTTCCATAATGGAAATGTGGATTCCATTACCGCATTGGTTCAGGTCGATGTTCGTGCGCAGCTCATCGGAGGAGGACACTTTTCAGCGTGGATTGTCATGCATTGTTACGACGACGAATCGCCACAATTACGGTGCCTTAAATGCCTGGAACCAGTTTTTTTATTAAGTTTATTTTCGATGTTTGTAATTACAAATTCGTAATTTTCAATGGAAAAATAAATTAAAATATCAAGAAATAGGAAGAGAGCTTTTTAGGATAAAATCTACTTTAGGAATAGTCGCTACTTAAGTGACTGTTATTACATCAGCCATAGTGATAGGAATGACCTGGAAAGAATCATAGAACTCAGCTATGTGAAATAAATAGGAATCATAGAGTTACGCGAATGTGAAGATTAGATTGTTCAGTTTCTGTACTTTAACCTGTTTAAAGAAGTTTGTTAAATTTCATGTATTGGCAAAATTATCCAGTTTTAATAATATGGAATTCGTTATTTAGGTCTCTCATCTAACAGTCTATTTGAAAGCGGAGTTTATAATAGAAAGACTGAAGGCAAGTCGTAATCCACGAAAGAGAATTTTCACTATGGAGAAATGTAGACGGTATAGGTACATGGATATCATTTGTAAGTTTTACCGTTAAGATTAGGGAGCTCTTGTTCAAAAGTATATTTTTGTTATTTTGGGTATGAATCTACAAACTTAGAATTTAAAAAGCTGAATATTTAAGTTGCATTTATCAAGAATTAAAATATTAAATTACAAAACAGAGTTTTGCTTTTTACATAAGCAAATAGTAAATGATTCTCCAAAAATCATTACTCTATTCCTTTAATGTAATATTTCACAGTAATTTAGGATTGTTCTTTTTTTCTAAAAGATTAAAATGTTTCAGATCTTTTAAGCATCACAGGATATATCTCCATCGACTTCTCAAGTTTATCAGTTGGATGAACTGAAGACATCTGAAATTCTTAATGGTTTTAGGGAAAAAAATCCATAACATTCCTAATTTGGTGAGAGATACTGCAGTAAAGGAATGGCAGGCGAAAGAATTTTAGAGAATTATTTTTGAGCAGAAATCTTTCAGAGAAGACTATCAATGTTAAAAGTTGAAACAAAGGTCAGCATCAAATCGTTGACATCTTTAGAAAAATAAAAGACTTTACATTCGTCTTTCTGTCCTAGAAAGATAGGATAAAAATTGAAAGTAAATCATCAAATCAGTCAGTATGTGTGGGTCAGTATGTGTGTGTGTGTTCTTGTAATAATATTTGAACCGTTGAATGGATCATCTTAAAACTTGGTATTCATATTTATGAACTACAGAAGATGTAAATTTCATACATGAAATCTTTGCACAGTGGATTTTTACCAAGAAATTAGGCTGAGAAGAGGATAATATTTACATAAAAGCTTTGAAACTAAATAATGCATTAGTTGAAAGGATTAATCCTTATATATTATTTCTCAAAGGTGTTTTCGTGTCGGTACGCCATATCTCCCTTAATACTTCATCAAAATCAATGATTGAGACATCATTTTGAAGATTACGTTCCCCGCTAATGACGAAAAATAAACAAATTGTTTAAAATTAATGTTTTCATTAAAAAACTTTATTTTAAAAACCTTTTTATAAAAATGTAGACAAGATTTAACAGAAGGGACTTATCTTTCCAAAGCGAAACAACATTTAAATAATGCGTCGTAAACTTCAAATATACCCTTTTTTGAATAAAAATGCACTTTAAAATAATATTTCATCGTTTATTTAATAAGAACTGATAAAAAAACAAACAAAGATTTATATTTTAATAAAAATAAACGATTTATTACAATAAAAAACATAAATATATTTTAATGTGTGTAAACTTTTTAATCACTAATCTCAAAATTATTTCTCAAAGGTGGTTTTTTTTATCTCCATTAATACTTCATCAAAATCAACGATTGAGATATCATTTTGAAGATTATATTCACCGCTAATGACGAAAAATAAACAAATTGTTTAAAATTAAAACAAATTGTTTTGTAGAATATGGTAGGGCCCTAAAGAATAAAAATTTGGACTTATCAGACGTTGCCTTCCATTGTCTGGAAAAAAGGCATATAATGGACAGTAATGTGAAAGTGTTATATAAAGAATGTGATTTAAATTAAGGAAAATCTTAGAAAGGAGTGTTATAAGAGAAAAATTTCAACAGATACGAAGGAGTTCATGTTAATCCTTCAACTGTCTTATTAATAACTCAAAATAAATAGACTTACTCAAATAAATAGTATAAAAACAGCAAGAATTGACGTTTTTATTTATTGAAAAAAAATTATTTATAATATTCAATGATTGTAATAATTGAATGATTTCATAATGATGTATTTTTGTAACAACAACTAAATTAGTTGATTCACGAGTTTTTAGAATTTCTTTAAACTTCTAACAATTTTTGCTTTTGCTGTATTACTCCTTTTATATTATTATGCTTGAAGAAGAGAAGACAAATTTAAGCTTCTCGAAAATTGCAATTTGCAGTATTTTTAATAAATCTACTTTAAATACTAAAATGAGGTACGTGGAATATTTGTTTAAAATTAATGTTTTCGTTAAAAAAATTTATTTTAAAAACCTTTTTATAAAAATGTAGGAAGCGCCATCTATTGACAATCTGTTCATTTATTTATTTCCATATTACCATTCGGTGACTGATGAAGATACCATGCGAATTATTCGCACGGGTCAATCTTTTAAAAAAAAAATGAAGGGCGCCATCTATTGACAATGTGTTTAATTAACATGCACGACAAGCTGTTGGATTTGTTTATTATTTCTCAAAGGTGGTTTTTTGTTGCGAATTATTCGCACGGGTCAACTAGTACCTATTATTGTTTAAGACGTCGATAAAAAATCCACTAATATTCGCTGAGTTTGATATGATTAACCTTAATCTACTGTAGATAATTTACGTAAATAATGGTTAGTTTATGTTAAAGAATCACATTTTACAGGTCCCTTCTGGTGGGGTGTTGGAGTTATTGCACCAACAATTCCTCGATCATCGGGAAGAAACCCGGTCCCCATTTTACAGAGGTTAGTCCCGTGACTCATCTGCAGAGAAAAATTCACAAGCTACGCCGGGAATTGAACCCAGCTCTTCCAGCCGACAGTTCAGCGTATTACCACTAGACCATTGAGCAAATAAATAATGGGGATTTTTCAGAATATGGAAAATTTATATTATTTGTGTTCAATAGATTTTTTAATTTGTAAATAAATTTAGTAATAAGGCTGAAATTAAGGCCAACACACATTGATGATTGAAAAAAAATTATATGAGGTCACTTGAAAAGGGGGTGTGGTCCACCCCGAAAGTACTACTGCAATTTTTAATTTGTAAATATTTTTTTTTTCAATCATCATTGTGTGGTGGCCTTAATTTCACCTTATTATTAATATTATTTGCACACGTAAAATCTGCAGGTAAATAAATTTTGGGTTTTGGTTGTGTCGTAATCGGGACTTAAAAAAAAATATTGAAAATATTATTTCCTTAAAAAATATTATTTTAAGTTCTTGTTGTTACCTGATAACAACTGCTGAACGTTTAACTGCAGATCTGTCTTTTTTGCTTTGACTTTATCGTGTTGCAGTCATCCCTTTGATATCATTAAAATATCAATTTTTTGTTTTTATTTACTTTTAAGTTCTGGCACGTCTTCTTCAGGGATGGAATTTTCTATCCATTCCTGTTTTCTTGCAGATGTTTTTATTCCTGTAATCACAAGAACCAATCACTGGTCATGGACTTTGGAGGCCACTGGTGTCCATGGATCGATAGCAAAGGCGGCCTTGCAATGAACAGGACACTTTTCATTGCGAAGGCGGAAAAAAAGAGTGGTTATAAACGAAGGAATTGAAAAAGACCAAATGACGCTGTTGGATAGTAATTGACTCCTACAAAATGGAAAGATTACAAGAACTATCAAAGAGATTAATGCTTAAAGAATACAGGGATTTACTGTGATTGGAAATCAATTTTTTCACATTGCAACAGATTCTTTTTTATAGTTCTTAAGGTAAAATCTGAATTTAACATAATAGAAATAAAGTGACCAATTTCAGGAAGAATTTTGTGATGTTACATACCTCATTGGATTTCCCATGGCCTCGAGGTATGGAGAAATACCCAATTTCCGGTCCAGACTAATTCCTTTTTAATGTAGCCACTGAGCGGGTAAGGAAAATAGTGGTAAATGAATAAATGTATTCTTTTTTTGATTGTCTACATAATTTCACTATTCAGTATTACAAAACCTTCATGTAAGGCCTATTATGGTTATTGTTTGAATTTACCTACTTTTATTATTCAGTATTAAAAGCATTCATGTAAGGTCTGTTAAGTTATTGTTTGAATTTATATTTAAGGTACTAGGGTTATTTAACGGTCATTTCATTTTTAAAGTATTAAAAATATTAAATTATGCTTACGGAGCTAATGAGACTTTTCATTGTTAGTAGCGATATAATGAAATCATAAATTTCAAAGCTGAAGGGAAGAATTCATGCAAGAATTTTATTTCTTGCATATGTTAATATTTAAACGAAATGTCAATTTCAGAAATATAATATAATATATTATGTAGTTGTAATTTTGCGGGTGTACTGTGGGCGTACAAAGGAAGTTCTAGTTAATTCTGTTTGACAGTCCATCCGCACGTTGAATCCGCAAACTAAAAGTCAATTCTAATTGCTTAGATTTGATAAAATTGAGGAACTTTACAAAAATCTACCGACATTCTTCAAGTCGATCAAGTTCGTTTTTAAGACATTTTTTTTATATCTTTTATATATTGAAAACCTTTAATACCGGAAATATAGTATTTTCTGTAAGTAATTAAATGTTTTCTTAATGAAGTAAGTACGTTCTTCCTTTACCGACCAATCCCTTGTACTGATTTAGATCGAACTGAAAATGGAAACTCATCATTTACCATCAACTTTTTCCACCGATAAACAGGTCTCTTTTTGTCCTACTTTTAGAAAGTGAGGATTAGCAATGCTTTCCTATGATGACTTCTCTTGCATCCTCGTTAAGAACACTACTGAGGATGGAATTATTTTCAATAGTTTTATAAATTAAAAAAATGTAAAATTTATGTAAAATGTCCACGATGCACATCAAGTGCAAACTTCGTGTCGAAAGTATGCGTATACAACTTATCGCTAGGGTTGCCATCATGGCAAAGCCCTAGAAGAGGTTCAAGGGAACAGATACTGAGGTTGTTTCCCATTACCTTCCTCAGGAAACTATTTTTATTCATTATACTTCTACGAGAAGATATTTATAATGAAAAGTTTTTGCTGTTGTGCTCTGGCAGGAAAATATGTTAGAAAAACATGTTAGAAAAACATATAAATTATGAATATGGAGCTACCTAATGGATTTTTATTATTAATATATATTATTAATATAGAAATGTATTAATATTTTAATTTTTCTTACAGAATGAATACATTTAACCAAGATATTAATTTTGTGAGTGGTTTGATATAATTAATTGTTTTGATAATTTAAGTAAAAAATGCGAATTTAAAATGATGTAAAATTTACAGAAAATGGAAAATTTGTGTGCTTCATATTAGCAGATATTATACTTTGAAAATCACTATAAGCTTTCCATTTATACTGTTTTCATACAAAAAAAAATAATTTAATGGAATAATATTTTAAAGAAAGTAGCTTTTAAATTCGTTAGGAAATTCTTGTTTATTCTAATCTATATATATAAAATGAATGTATCTTTCTTTCTTTCTTTCTTTGTCCTTTATACACTCCTAGGCCCTTTGATCTATCTGGACCAAATTTTGCAGAATTACTCTTTAGGAAACTGCGGAAAAGATAGGCTACCTTAGAACCCGGACCCACCCCCCAAAAGGGGTTGAAAAGGGGTAAAACCCCTGAAAACCCCAATATCCACCTGGTGGTGAAAATAAGAACTACACAAATATTGTGTAAAGTGAAAAATTCGCTCTCCTATGGGGGGCAGGGACACCACACTTGGGTGGGAGGAAGCCAACACAAAGGCTGAAGTGTCCCACTCCGACCGACACCGTACCTTATATTTAGGGCCCCTTCTCGGGCCCCCAAGTCAATTGCAAATAAGGAAAAATTCGCTCTTTTATGGGGGGCAGGGACACCCCACTTGGGTGGGGGGATGGCGACACATGGGCCTAAGTGTCCCACTCCGACCGACACCGTACCTTATATTTAGGGCCCCTTCTCGGGCCCCCCAAGTCAATTGCAAAAAAGGGAAAAATTCGCTCTCCTATTTGGGGCAGGGACACCACACAAG
>JAFIDM010009631.1:226480548-226494299 GCA_023159025.1 Thereuonema tuberculata
AATTGTCAGTTGGATAGAAAGGTAAAGTTCAATCCAGCAGTTGGAAATCATTAGAAGCATAGAAAGTAATCAAAACAAATTTAGGTAGAATAGACTTTAAGTTCTCACAGGATTCTTTTCCTTTATTAATGGTTTTGTGAACATTAAAAAAAAATTTTAAGAACAGAAAAAATATGAATATTTATTTAATTTTATCGTATTCAGTAAACCATTGAACATTAAAGAAATGGAAAATTTTTGTTTTGGTTTTAACCTTTCATTTTTATCTACAGAACGCATTTTAAGAGATATTTCAAATAACATATTCTTCTACAAATTCTCTTCTTTTCAGAGTTTATGGAGTTACTTTTAGATATTTCAAATATTAATCAAACCTACAAATTTCTATTGTTTTAATGGTGAGTTTAAAAATTTATATACAAATACATTTATTTATATTTAAATTATTGTCCGTTTAATACTGATGGAAGTAAATACTTTTATTGTTCAAAATAAACTAAAAACAAAGATACATCCATTTGATAATATGGCGATGGACTTTTAATCTTTACAAGAAAAAAACAATAACAACAACAACAACAAAAAACCAGTGAAATCAATAAACATTAAAGATTGGCAAATTTTTACACACTATTAACATCAAGAAGTTCGAGCTTCGCGAAGAGCTTGCTTCAAATTTTGGATCACAACAGAAGGAGTCTGATTTCTGTTCTACATGACTTCCATCAGGATCTGAGTTATCACTGCTGAACATCACATGATTAGGAAGTTTGAAATGGGTAGCTCTTCATTACATATAACTATCCTAATTGCAGATGGTGAATTAAGCTGGATAGAAAGTTTTATTAGCCAGGCTAAAACAACGACGGTTTTCTGATCCAACTACAAGGAAGGCGAAGATTAGTGGAATATCAGGTATTCCAATAGAGATTATGAAGGTAGCTATGCATCGCTGTCTCCAATTAAAAATAAATAGGAACATCATAAGCCAGGGTTTGACAATAAATATGGAGATTCAGCACAAGAAATGGTCAATTCCAGAATCGAAAAACCGAATAACTCATCCTATTCCAAGAAACGAAATTAAAAAAGATGGCAAAACTTAATCGCCACTCAACAAAAAACGAAAGAATGCACCAGTGAATCGACGATCATCTATGAAATCACAATGTAACTTCTCTTGTTATTGTTTTTGCTCGCGTATCGAAGTATTCCCAACGAATTGTTCCACCACCAACGACGTAAATGCGATTCTCTACTATGAACTAGGAAGTGCTGTTGTCTTTCTCTGCCTTCATTTCAGGCAGCCGAAGTCGTTTCTCAGATCAGTCAGCGGTTCCGACATCGTCCGAGACCTCCGTCATGGGAGTCTATTAAGCAGATAATGTACCCGTCTCTGATAAAAGTGCTCTTGTACTCTTGCCATGGTAACAACTAACTGCTGTAGCCCCACCACATGGCAACTCATCGAATAACTTAATAACGCTTCAACTTTAAGCTTTAGGCAATATATACTACAGTAATGGCTTAAAAAAGTTCTGTTGCTAGTCTTTTTCTTCAAGTCATGACAATTAGTATCAATGCCAATGACAGAAAATTCTTTTTCAATAGAAATTAATTTTGATCAAATGATGATCAAGTGATACTTTAGTACGATTATTTCAGTAATCCCGTTACTATAATTTCAGTTCTTCATTGTCAACAAATATAATTGTCAGTTGGATAGAAAGGTAAAGTTCAATCCAGCGCAGCGGTTCGAAACTTATTAGAAGCATAGAAAGTAATGAAACAAATTTAAGAAGAATAGACTTTAAGTTCTCACAGGATTCTTTTCCTTCATTAATGTGAAATTATTTGTGATATTATGCTTATGATAATAATTTCAAGTGCAAATGATTAAAGTTAAACTGATTGGTGCGATTCACGTGACAACAATGAAAGTGTGATATAAATGGATTATCAAAAGAACGTGTGTGACAATTGTTGTGTTCCACGAAAGAAATATGGAGGCACAGTAATGTTGTTAAAAAAATTGGTGGAATCAAATGGCTGTGTTAATTTAAGGTTACTGATAATGCCAGAGATATTACCACCAAATTAGTTCGTAAGAAATGAACTAAATGTTATACGGAAGATGTATAACAGGTGCTAAGTGCATAGTGAATTTAACAACGGATGAATACACGTTATTAAAGGTGAAAAGCTTTATTGAATGATCTGTTATTTTAAGCCTAAATACCTGAAGAATATTTCATCGAGATTTACTATGTCATACTATGATTTACTATGCCATGAGTGAATTGATATTAAGGCAAGTTCCTGAAGATGTCAAAGAACCGTAAGTGAAAATATATTCTTTCTCCTAAGTGGAGTATTTTAGCTGAATGAAAATGATAATTTTATTCCCGTAAAAGGATAACTGTAATCGTTTCGTGCAATAGAAGATTTAGATGAACATTGAGTGAATTTAGTTTATATTTATCAAGCAATAATTTGTTTCAAAATAAAGTTACACTTTTTCTATTAAAATAAATATAATTTATTAATTCTAGTATTCAAGTGAATGAACTATTTTATTACTCTGCACTATTCTAGTTTTTGAAATTTATTCAAGATTTTTAATGGATTTTAATGGTTATGGACACCAGCCCATCATCAACTGCGCTAACTGGAATTTATAGTAAATTATAAAAGTGTAATAAGTGTTACTTGATAATATAGAAATGGCCCATGCTATGATATTGTTCAGCGGGAACAATTATGTTCCATGGAAAAGAAATATCCAAACGATCCTTCAAAACGATGGACTATGGCGGGTTACCACGATAAGTATGGATGAAAATATATCTATTGAAGAAAAAGGAATTAAATTTAAGTTTTTCGATAAGGCTGAAAGGCCAGTAGGAACAATACTAAATAGTATCGAAGATAAATTCCTATTAATGATAAAAGAAAGAAATGATCCTAATAAACTTATGAAAGAAATAGAATCGGTTTTCAATATTGAAGATTATTTGAGAATTGCTAGACTAAAAAGGAGAATTTATAATTCTACAGAATTCGAAGATGATGATGATTTACCAGATAAATTTTTAGAGCTGAAAGAGCTACTAAATGAGTTAACTGAACTAGGAGGTGAAACTTATAATAAAGAACTGTGTTGGACAATTTTATCAGGTTTACCACCTAGCTACGATTCTTGTGCCCAGAATCTAGTCAAAATCAGGAATGAAGTAGAATTTACTGATGACCATGTGATAACTCAAATAATTTTAAAGTATAACCGTAAGCATTCCAAGAATGTCTACAAAAATGGCAATCAAGATTTATGTAATAAACCTATAATTGTAGCTGGAAATGAGAAAAAAGGAAACCAAAATGACAAGGCTGAAAAGAATAAAGAATTAAGTCAGCAGAAAGAAAGAAGGAAATGCTATTATTGCGGACGAATTGGGCATCTAGCAAAACACTGCTATAAAAGAAAAAATAAGGAAACCGAGAAAGCCAAAAAAGGCAATAAACATATTAACAGAAAAGATAAAAAGAATATCTTCTCCAGTATAGTGGCTTTAAATACTAATATATCATCAAACAAATCAATATGGTACATGGATAGTGGTTGCACCCATAATATTTGTAACCAGAGAGATTTGTTTAATCAATATACTAGATTGGACATCCCTAAGAAGGTTTACGGAGCTACAAATGAGCCGAAAGTTGCAATAGGAATAGCTTCCATGATTTTAGAAGTTAAATTACAAAATGGTGAAACCAGAAAGATAAATTTAACAAATGTACACCATGTTCCAGAGATGAGTGTGAATTTGATATCAGCGGGACATATGGCATCAAAGGGATATTTCCAATACATTGAAGGAGATGATTATATTGTAAAGCATAAGAGTAATACTGTAGTAATACAAGGAAGAAGAAATAACAATTTATGTGAAGTACCTTGTAAAGCCGTTAATGATGTTTGTAAAGTTAACCTAATCAAGGGGGATATTGAACCGAATTACAAATTATGGCACTCACGACTAGGTCATATATCCTATGAAAAGTTAAAAATCATTAAGGACAAGAATTTACTTCGTGGGATTGACAAATTAAAATTACCTGCGAAATCAGAGGAGATCCATTGTGAAAGCTGTATTTTAGGAAAAATGTTCCACACAGAAGGATGCAAAACATAAGATTTAAAGAAACACTAGGATATGTATATTCGGATCTTTGTGGACCGATCAAGATAAATAATGCAAGTAGAGTGAATTATATACTTACTTTTATTGACGATTATAGTCGAAGAAGTTTTGTGTATCTGATCAAGAACAAGAATGATGTATTAAAGTATACTAAGCTCTTCTTAGCGTTTGCTGAAAGAAACAGCGGAAGAAAACTAAAGAATCTTCTTACAGACCAGGGAGGTGAATATTGCAATGAAGAAATGGAAGAATTCCTGAAAAGCAAGGGAATTTTACACAGAACCACTTCAGGATATGCACCACAGCAAAAATGGAATTGCTGAACGCTATAACAGAAAGTTATTAGAAACGGCAAGAACTTTATTACTAGAAGCTAATCTTCCCTTGAGCTTCTGGATCTACGCCGTTGATTGTGCTAATTACATACTAAACAGAACTCCACATTCAAAACTAAATGACAAAATTCCAATTCAACGATGGTTCAAAAATGAAAATGCTCCAAGTGTGCATCATATGAAGAAATTTGGAAGCATATGTTTCATTAAAATCCCAAAGCTACACATCAAAAGTAAATTTGATAAAAGGATAAGAAAAGGTATCTTCATTGGATATTCAACCAGAACCAGAGGATACAAGGTGTGGGACGTTGAACTAAAGAAATTAGTTGAAACCAGGAATGTGATAGTTAAAGAAAATGTATGTGGAAGTGATTTAATATATAAAGGGAAATTAAATCCAAGTGAAATTGTGAAAATAATCCCCAATGAATCAACAAAGAAATACGATTCAACATCATCTGAAGAAAACGAAGAAAGACCCAATGATAAAGACAGACGAGAGGAGATTATCACTGATTACAAACCAAAAACCCCCGAAAACTCGGATAATGAAGATATTGCTATAAATGAACAATTAACAAGCAATGAGGTAAATAATACAATACAGAAAGAAGTGACAAGTTCCGAGGATGAAAGCGAAAATGAAGATAATTACATGTAGAAGGTAGACGAATAAGTCGTGTAAATAAAGCCAAGATAGAAAAGAAAAAGGATCACCAATCGATAAATTATGATGAACCAAGCCATTCGAGCAGAAGTAGCAGCATCGAAAGAAATCTGACCTGTGACGGCAAATCATTTCAGATGAAAATGCAAGAAAGAGGTGTAGTTCCTGACGTTATCGACCAAGTTCCAAAACATCCTTTGACGTTGCGATTTGGAAGCCATTCAGTGAACCAAGGAAACTTTTTGACCCCAACGATGGTGAAGAATCGCCCTACAGAAATTGATTATCCTGTTGAAGATGGCGCATATTTCACTCTTTGCATGATTGATCCGAATATTCCAAGAAAACAAAATGCAAAATTCAGAGAGTGGCATCATTGGCTGGTTGTCAATATTCCTGGAAAAAACGTAAGCAAGGGTGAAGTCTTGTCAGATTACATTGGACCATGGCCGCACAAGGGAGAAAGTCATCAGTTTTCATTGTTTACAAGCAGCAAGGTAAACAACAATTTGATGAGCCCAAATTACTAACTATTCAGGTGATAAGCGAAACAATTTTAAAATTCGCAGCTTTGCTAAAAAGTACAATTTAGGTGAACCAATTGCTGGAAATTTTTATATGGCTGAATGGGATGTTTATGTTCCAACACTGTGAACAGCTAAAAGTAGTGAAAATAAAAAAATAAAAAATAAAAAAATGTTCAGCTAAAATTACTTGTTTAATCAGTTTAGACTTTAATATTTGAAGGGATGTGAAATTATTTGTGATATTATAAAGTTAAGATTATGATAATAATTTCAAGTGCAAATGATGCAAAGTTAAACTGATTGGTGCGATTCACGTGACAACAATTAAAGTATGATATAAATGGATTATCAAAAAAGAACGTGTGTGACAATTGTTGTGTTCCACGAAAGAAAAATGGAGGCACAGTAATGTTGTTAAAAAATTGGTGGAATCAAATGGCTGCGTTAATTTAAGATTACTGATAATGCCAGAGATATTACCACCAAAATAGTTCGTAAGAAATGAACTAAATGTCATACGGAAGATGTATAACAGTGCTAAGTGCATAGTGAATTTAACAACGGATAAATACACGTTATTAAAGGTGAAAAGCTTTATTGAATGATCTGTTATTTTAAGCCTAAATACCTGAAGAATATTTCATCGAGATATACTACGTTATACTAGTTCCGCCATGAGTGAATTGATATTAAGGCAAGTTCCTCAAGATGTCAACGAACCGTAAATGACAATATATTCTTTCTCCTAAGTGGAGTATTTTAGCTGAATGAAAATGATAACTTTATTCCCGTAAAAGGATAACTGTAATCGCTTCGAGGAATAGAAGATTTAGATGAACATTGAGTGAATTTAGTTTATATTTATCAAGCAATAATTTGTTTCAAAATAAAGTTACACTTTTTCTATTAAAATAAATATAATTTATTAATTCCAGTATTTAAGTGAATGAACTATGTTATTACACTGCACTATTCTAGTTTTTGAAATTTATTCAATATTTTTAATGGATTTCAATTAATGGTTTTGTAAACATTAAAATTTTTTTTTTAAGAACAGAAAAAATATCAATATTTATTTAATTTTATCGTATTCAGTAAACCATTGAACATTAAAGAAATGGAAAAGTTTTGTTTTGGTTTTAACTTTCATTTTTATCTATAGAATGCATTTTAAGAGATTTTTCAAATATTATTCAAACCTACAAATTTCTATTGTTTAATGGTGAGTTTTAAAATTTATATACAAATACATTTATTTATAATTAAATTAATGTGCGTTTAATACTGAGGGAAGTAATTTTATTGTTCAAAATAAACTAAAAACAAAGATACATCCATTTTAAAATATGGGGATGGACTTTTAATCATTACAAGAAAAAAAAAATAGCAACAACAACAACAACAAAAAGAACCAGTGTAAACATTAAACATTAAAGATTGGCTAATTTAACACACTAACAATATCAAGAAGCTCGAGCTACGCGAAGAGCTTGCTTCAAATTTTGGATCACAACACAAGGAGTCTGTTTCCTGTTCTATATGACTTCCATCAAGATCTGAGTTATCATTGTTGAACGTCACATTTTTAGGAAGTTAGAAATGGGTGAATTAAGCTGGATAGAAAGTTTTATTAGCCAGGCTAAAACAACGACGGTTTTCTGATCCAACTCCAAAGAAAGCGAAGATTAGTGGAATATCAGGTATTCTACTAGAGATTATGAAGACAGCTATGCATCGCTGTCTCCAATTAAAAATAAATAGGAGCATCAAAAGCCAGGGTTTGACAATAAAGATGGAGATTCAGCACAAGAAATAGTCAATTCCAGAATCGAAAATACGAATGACTCATCCTATTCCAAGAAACGAAATTAAAAAAGATGGCAAACCATAATCATCACTAAACAAAAAACGAAAGAATGCATCAGTGAATCGATGATCATCTATGAAATCATAATGTTACTTTTCTTGTTGTTGTTTTTGTTCGCGTATCGAAGTATTCACAACGAATTGTTCCACCACCAACGACATAAATGCGATTCTCTACTATGAACTAGGAAGTGCTGTTGTCTCTCTCTGCGTTCATTGGCTGTGGATTTTACCATCTGTGGCCGTCGTGGTCAAGCATTTCAAAGTAGTTCAGTCCAGCTGGCATGGAACGACTTTTACCACCGGCAGCTGATACAGAGTTATCCTTTGGACAGTCCAGGCAGCCGAAGTCGTTTCTCAGATCAGTCAGCTGTTCCGACATTGTCCGAGACTTCCGTAGTGAGAAACTATTAGGAAGATAATGTACCCGTCTCTGATGAAAGTGCTCTGCCATTTTGGGCTTGGATGAAGCCAACAGAACTTTGATTGTTTCCTATTTTCCAGTAGCAGCCTTATGGTCCGAGTTAGCTGACCTGGGATTGTCGTTTGAATACCGTTCTAGAATTGGCCACAGAGGAAAATTCGTTTACTTCATTGGAGGACACAATTTGGCTCACGGGAAGATGAACGACTATTTTCAGCACACTCTTGCTATTCTTGCCATGGTAACAATAAACTGCTGTAGCGCCACCCCATGGCAGCTCATCGAATAACCTAATAACGCTTCAACTTTATGCTTTAGGCAATATATCTGGTGATCAAGAAATAACAGGAGGTGTGCGGAGCCCTGTAGCGTGTTATCTACTGGACGAAATAGAACAAAATTTGGGCACCATACACATTAAAGTATGCGGTTTAAATTTGTCATGAAAAAAAATTAGTACCAAACAACGCCAATAGGTGTAATTATGGTGCTGCAAGCGCATAATGTGTGAAAAAAGAATAGATAACTGCCAATGGAAACAGTAAATAAAAACTAACCAAATACCAATGAAAAGCGTTTATTATAGCAACCTACAAATTTGGCTCAAGGTGACCACCAGCCTGATGTTTTACTAATTGCATGCGGTACACGAGGTTTACGACGTTGGCTCGGAGCATATCGGCATTAATTCGGCTGACATGTAACATTATTTGATCTTTTACGGTTGGCATGTCAGGAACATGTCCTTGATACACAATGCGTTTCAGGTAGCTCCACAATCAGAAATCGCCAGGATTCAGATCAGGGGACCTCGGAGGCCAATTGATGGGAATTGCGCGTTTAATTACTCTAGCGTCTGTGAAATGTTGACGCAGGACATCCTTCACCCGACGTCCGGTGTGCGGTGGCGCACCGTCTTGCATGAAAATAGTAGAATCGATACAATTTCTTTGCTGCAGTTGAGGTATCACAAAGTAGTTGAGGTATCATAGCGGCATACCTGTCGGAATTGACAGAACAAGTCACTAGTCTATTTCTACCAACTTCTTCATAAAAGTACGGGTCGATGATAAAAGAAGCAGGGAACCCACATCAAACTGTGAGTTTCGGCGAATGTAAGGGGATCTCTTGACCAAGCTGTGGATTTGCATCAGCCCAAATACGGCAGTTGTGTGTGTTGATATCACCGTGCACATGGAAGTGAGCTTCATCGCTCCGTAATATTCGCCACGGCCACTCGTCATCCACTTCCAATCGAGCCAAAAATCTCAAAGTAAACTCTAATCGGATATTTCTCTCCACTGGGAGCAATTCTTGAATGGGTGTTATCTAATACGGATAAAATTTCAGGATCTTTCGCAATATCTTCTGCACCGTCGACAACGGGATATCTGTTTGTCGTGACATTAAACGTGCACTGCTGGTACCCTGCTCATTAGCTATCAACTGATCCTGAACGGTAGTTGCAACTTCTTCAACTTGTTCTTGCTTGGTACATTTACGTTTTCGGCCTGGTTGCACACCAAGAGTTGCTGTTCTTTCAAATTTTTCAACCATTCTTCGTAAGTTAGTTATGGTCATCGGTCCTCTACGTAACTGTTTTAACCGCCGGCATTCACGAAGAGCAGCATTGGCATTTTCATCCCGCTGATAAAACAGCTTGACTAATAAGGCACGATCACGTAGTGACAACGTCATCGACGGGCGACTTCTTGCACAATGACAAGAATTCACGCAACCCCGCCTTTTATCCTCGATAGCGTGTCACAAAGTACCCGTATATACAAATTTCATGCTGCATTTTTCGACCGCAGCGCCAGATTTTCCCCTATCTGCGTTATTTGGTACTAATTTTTTTCTTGACAAATCGAAACCACATACTTTAATTTGTAAGGTGGCCAAATTTTGTTCTATTTCGCTCCAAACACCTCCTGTTATTTCTTGATCACCCGGTATATGTTTATATAAATGCGAGTTAATATATTAACTAAAAAATAAGGTTTTTCAGTAAATGTTTATTATGGGATAACTGCCTTCGTTCTCCTCGAGAATTCTCGTGAAAGTAAAATACTTCTGGAATTTTCGAGGAAAAAAATATAGAAAACGAAAAATCACAATCCGTCATCGTAAGTCGGATTCTTCATTTAATCTTCATGCTGAAAGGTGTCTAATAATATCTCAAAGGGTATTACATTAAATCTACAAATTACGGGCGTGTAAAAAATGTCTTTAAATCTTGCAAAAAATCAAAACAAACTACGGTTGATAAATCCTGTAATTCCTTGAATACCGTAATTCTCAATTTTACAAATTACTGAATTTATGTTATGGTCCACAACCTTTGATCTACCGGTTCAAATGCAAGATGAAATAGCTTGCTAATTTAACAAAATATATAGTATTCTTTATCGTTTTTCCAAGACTGCGTTTGAAAACTGTATCAAATAAGTTGTGGATAATAAACTGCACCAATGAAAATAATTATATGCTTGTGTCCAACTCAAGCATGATTTCTATCCAATTTTTCTAGACAAATCTGAGTAAATGCATCATCACCTCATTCCAGCATATGTACAATCAGCTAGCAGTTTGAAATATAAATTTTTATTTACTTAAAAGCGTTTACTTAAAAGAAAACATCTACGTTATTCATCTGAATTGTTTAAATATTACTTCTTGTTATTCTTACTTAGAGGATACTATGTATAATTTGGAAATCGGTGCACATCTTGTTTCTTGGTTTCCATTAAAAGCAATGGCTTCTAGAAAGGACTAATCAATTTCGTAAAAGAACTCATTCCCAAGCCGTAATTCTTTTCAGGATTTCCCAGAAGATTTACGTCAGCAAACAAACTGGGAAAGATTTACAAATACACTGAAAAGACCACACGGGAGAGACTTCCTCTTAAAGTTATTTGGTGGAAAATGCGGATACAAGATGAGTGGATGCTACTGAATTGCGAAAAAAAATTTTGAAAGTAACTTTATTGGATTTAAATTTAATTTAGTAAACAAAGAAGGAACCCAACACAGAGAAAAGAGAAGTCCTTGAAAAACGATGAAAAGCACTCTTAACATTCATCACTTCACCTGTGGGTGAAGGGAATACACTGTCCTTAACACGGACGCAGACTTAGACAGGTGATAGACCTCGGAGGAAAAAAAAAAGATGAAGGAAACTTGAGAAGATCAGAACTTTGCTTTGTTATATTGAGAAATATTGTTGAAAACAAAGCCAGAAAAGGACAATTGAAAAAAATGAAGAAAAGCTAAACAAAAAAATGTTGTTTACATTTTATTACTGCAGTCATTTATACAACTTTTTTTCGGCAATTTCTAATTAATTTTTAAAAAAAAATCTTTACTAGACTATGTGCTTTTTTCACAAAAATGCATCATGAGATTTTATATTTTATATTTAAGATTTTTTTTATTTTTTAAGGTATCAATAATAGCTGATACATGATACAATGTCAAAAAGATTGACCGTTTTACAATATTAATGTAATAATTAGAAATTACATTAAAAATTAGTAACAAGAAAATCTAAATCCCGGATACTTCACAATTTTAGGTTTTTTTGTACATAACTAACAGATTTTATTATTAAGCTACTTGATATATCATTAATCTGAATTATTTATACATGTTTACAGTTTTATTTTTTACAAAGAAATTATATACTTTACCACTTGGTCCACGGCTATGTATTTTTAAAACCATTAATAAAATGGATTGCATTTTTTATGTATCTTGGATTTATAGACGAAACATAAAACCTTGTAATTTTCCTTTTTGTTGTTAATTTTCCTTTTTTTTAAGAAATTGTAGCTGTAACAATAGATGTTTAAAAAAAACATCTGAATAACTATCAGATAATAACTTATCTATATGATAATAACTTTCCATCCTATTTTAAGATATATATAAACTAGCCGAGAACTGTCGCTTCGCTCCGGAACCCTTGCATACATAGCATAAAATTTTTTTTTATTTATTTAGCAAATTAATATCGAGATCGGAAAATATACGAGTTCTCAGCCGATATGGCCTTCTCCGGATAACTCAGATGTATTTGCGGGTTGGCCGCCACACACTTCATGGTCATTTTAAAGAGAAAAAAAGTCCTCTTTTTTCCCTATCCCGTGGGAATTTCGAAAAATCCGGCCTTATTCCTTGTCTACATCATAAAGGGAACCTCTGTGCAAAATTTCAGCTTTCTAGATGTAGTATGACGTACTATTCAGTGAATATTGAAGATCTCTTTATAGTGAATTAGTATAAATCCTGAATTTTGCAAAAAATTGTCTTCACTTATTATTTTATTCAAATCACAGACAAACCTTATTTCAACATAAAATTAAATTCTAATGTCAAAGACAAGTATTGTTTGCTCTACTACGTATTTAATATACAGGGCGGTCAGATAAGTATTACCCTCGTAGATGTTTCGTAATTTATGAATGATGAAGACTTCGATGACGCATTTTAAAGGAAATCATGTGTTCTTCCCCTACAAGTTTTGTTTGGGTTGCCCGAAATTATGAAATATTGAAGTATGCAAATCGAGCTAAACCACTTCCAAGTAGGGCGGAGATTATTCTACTTACTTTCTGTTAATCTATATTACTAAAATCTTTTATTTCTCTGTCTGTCTGTCTGGCGCAATTTCCTGAGCGAATGGAAAATAGAAATAATTTTTACAATGAAAGGACCGAGACAGGAATCGAACCTACAACCTTCTGAACCGAAATCAGACGTCTTATCCATTAGGCCAAGGTGACCACTACTCACTTTATATTGTTTTTTGACTTACGTGTCCTTCCCCTTCTCCTATTCAATAATGAATGAATTCATCCTTTTTTTTTTTTTTTTTTGAATCTCAAGATTTTTTTATTTATTTCCGATCCGTCTATTTATTTGTAATTCGAAAATGACAATTAGAACTATAATTGCCGAAATGTTGGAATATTTTAAATATAATATTCTTACTTAATCAAATTCTATGTGATATTGAAAAACAAGCATGTGTACGCGGGAGATGTTTGAATAAAAAAAAAGAGTCAAGAAAGAAAGAAGCCCTATTTCTATTAGATAGAATACTGAAAAGTCACTATTTGTACCTCAAAAACCACTGAAAGGTATCAATTGTAATTAAAAAAAGAGATTCAAGAAAGAAAGAAGCACTATTTCTATTAGGTAGAATACTGAAAAATCACTATTTGTAACTTAAAAACCAATATTATTTGTAACTCAAAAACCACTGAAAAGTATATCTATATTACTAAAATCTTTTATTTCTCTGTCTGTCTGGTGCAATTGCTTTAATTTGTGAAAATAGAAATAATTCCTAAAAGTTCGCTACGGGAATCGAATATGAAGCCTTCTGCTCCGAAGTTAGACGTCTTAGCCATTAGACCACGAGGACTACATTCTGATCTCTATAAAAAATAAAAATATATCATAGATATATGATTCACACGCTGGTTCTAAAGGCAGTCGTCGATTGAGAGATTATAGACATCATAAATTAAATTAAAAAAAAAAAACTTTTAAAAAATTTTAGTTTTAGTTTACTTGATGTAATTTGTGTGCGTGTGTGTGTTTTTTTTAATAAATAAAAAGTTGTTTTCCGTTACATAAGCGAGGCTTCCGGAGCGAAGCGAAGGGTAGCCGACTAGTATACAGGGTGTTTCAAAAATACACGGCATAATTTCAGGTATGTAT
>JAFIDM010009631.1:226499299-226538833 GCA_023159025.1 Thereuonema tuberculata
AAAAAAATATGTCTAGATGTCTAGACTTGTAGCTAGTTCTCTACAATTTTTGAAACACCCTGTATAATAAAAAGGTACTTGGCCATCACGAGCTATTGAATACCAAGATGGCTTCATATCCATCAAATGAACTTGTAGACACAGTCATATGTTAATATGCTAGCCAGCAAAAAATTCACTTGGCAGTCAAGCTGTATTCCCAGACATATCCTGACAGAAGGCATCCATCAAGATAAGCAATGATGCGAATTCTCCGAAGATTTCGGGAGACTGGAAGTATTACCTCAGCATCACGTGCTGTTATCCCAGCATATTATTATGGACTAAGGATCTTTCAGATCAAATCGATTGGAAATCAAAATAATCATACTTTCATTTTATGTATGAACATAAAGAGACATCAAATTTTAAAGAAATTCATCTAGCCGCTTTATTTAGAGATTGAGGATTATTATTGGGAGATGGGAAGAATGGATACGAAAATAAATAGAGATATGTTTTAAATTGGGCCATTAAAAAAAAAATATACAAAATTTTACAGAAATCTGTCCAGCTTGTTTTACGTGGTAAATACAAAAATATAACTGTACAGAAGAAAAATCTTCGAGTGGAACAGTAAGATTTCCATGATCGATCAGTAAGTTTAGAAAGAAAAGTATAATTTAGTTATATTTAAAAATACAAAATAAATTTACACATAAAAAAAAAATCCGAATTTTTATCTCGAGACATTTTTATTCCTTTCTCCAATGGAAATTTCTTTTATTGATTCAAAAAGGGCTGTTTTAAAAGTTTCTTTCTGAGCTCTCAAATCATTTTATCCCGGGAATTCTTTAATTTACCAGACCATTCAAGATGCAGTATTTGAACCAACTTCGTTCAAGCGCTGTAAAGGCAATCTTTTCCGGTGAAATTCCACAAAGTTCAAAGAAGGAATGCAATTGGGGGTTGATTCGAATTGAAAAGATCAAAGACATTTAGGCGTAAATTTGACTAAGATTTTCCCTAATCCTTTCTATATCCCAATACAGCATCTCTCTTCTTAAAAAAGTAGCCTTTCATGGAAATACATTACGACTTGAAGACTTCGTATGTTTTTTTTTTTTTTTAATCTTACATAAATATTACAGGATCTCCAAGAACCTTGAATTTGACTCTTTGCGAACAAATACGGAAAACAGATTCATTCATTAAAGTTCTACTTCAACTTTAAAACAAATTAATAATTTCCTGGAAGAATTAGATGCCTACTTTACTCAAAACTCTCCGTTTCATTTTTAAATTAAACTAAAACAAGACGAAGTCTAGTAATTTGAAATCATTAATAACAATGTCTGTCAACATAAACTTCCATTTACTGAAAGTTAATTAATTTGTAAATATTTTTAAGTCGCCTAAATCTAATTAATTTTAACCAAATCACTGCTTCCACAAATAAAATTGATTAAAAAGTGGATTCATATACATTAGCAGAAATACTTAAAATTATCAGGAGTGCTCAAGAATGCCTGATTAATAAGCATATGGTGAAATCCAAGGACTCTTCTCTAAAATTAATACAAACAGGATGATTCAGAAGTACTCATCACATTATTCTTGAGGTCATTTCAAGTTAGATATTCCTTAGGAGTATAAGTCCAAATCGTTAAAGGATAGGCGATGAAATAAGAACAAAACAAAACATACTATAACAACACAATAACAAATTTCAATTATAGAAAAACATAAGAAATCAAGAATTGACAACCTAAGGTATACTCGAAATGCTCTCTTCCAACTTAAGTACGGCTACATCCTCCATACAGAAGAAATAGTCTTTGTATGTCAGTGCTTTTCATTTCAAAGGTAACATCATGAAATTTTTCTTTTTATTGAAGCGGTTCAGCATTTTAAATAGTTTGTTAATATTACACTTTGTGATACGTTATCTCCTGAAAACTGTGTTGAAGTGTTGATACTAAATTGTGAGTTATGCTATATATACAATAATTTGAAACTGTAACAATTAATTTCAAATGTTGACAACTATTAATAATAAAAAAGTAGTCTTCATTATTTCTTTACTCTTTGACAAATATAAAAGGATAAAAGTTGAACGTACCAGATGTAAATTAGAAATGAAAAAAATAATTATATTTTCGCTATTAAAAATCAATGGGTTCATTTGGAATAATAACAGCACAAAAAAAAATCATCAAAGAAAGATTTTCACTCCTTTATTCATTAATGCGCATATTCTAAAGGTTAAATAAAAAAAAAAAATAGATGTACGAACTTTAGTAATTGGATTAATCATTCCAAGTATCTCAATGACATTTGCCTTTAAAAAGTGAACTGTTGTAAAACTGTTCGTGAATGAATGTAAAAATAACGCGATGATATTTACTGTTGTATTTCCTTAACGCATATTACTATTGTAAATCCAAATATTTTTAAGTATTAAAATTGATTTTTTAATTCATATTTTGAAATTTTTTATCAGTGTGAACTCACAGACCTGATTATGGTGAATTTCTTCTAGGCCAAACATTCATTTGTGGCTGCAATTGTAATTTCAACATTATCAGTAAAATATTAATCTTGAGAGAATTTCTGCCAATCTTTGACAATAACCGGAGTTAACATTGAATGAAAAAAAAAAGTTGGCAAGATTATTCTTATAAGTACTATCAGATTTCAGTGGATGACTGTTAGGCCGCGTCCCATACTGGAAAATTTTCTCCGAAGGAACAGCACACACAGAACAAATAGGATGACAAGCCGGAATGCAACAAACAGAACGAGCAGAGAGTGTAATTTAAAAATAATAATTAATAGATACAATGATAAAAAATAAAAATTTTAAAAAATAAATTATAAAAAAATTAACAATATAAAATAATGCATGTAAATGAAGCCTTCATCATCCAACCAAAAACAGAAACAAACTCAAAATGAAAAAAGTAAAATAAAAGCAATAACAAAAAAAGGTTAAAACGTTAATAAAAAAAATTAAAATGTAACAACAAATCTTACAAAAGTATATATAATAAACGACTTTTAATTACTCAACAGAAAAACAATAACCTGAAAATGAAAAATAATACGAAAAGAAAGATTAATCCTCCAGCGAGGAAATGAGAAAATTTTAAAAATCTTCTATCTGAACTTTTGAATTTTTGTTTTCTTACTATTTTTATTAAAAATTATTTTCATTTATTAACGTTGTAAAATTCATTCATTTTAACATAATGATAATTTTTTTGGAATTTTATTTTTTAGAATTAATTACAGAAACAATTTGATCGTGATACATCGATTTTTTACTAATTAAATCATTACATTGAACTAATGTACAGCATTTTAAGTAACTTAAAGCAATAATAATAATTGGTATTTAGGTATTTACATAAACGTCACCGCTGGTGTGATATAAAAAAAGGATAATTATAATTCAAGTTTATTAAGAGTTTAAACCCTAAAAGGTCCACAGATAAAGTTTTAATTTGGGGTTGTAGGCGAAACAAAATTAGGAAAAACAAGAAACTTGAATCCTATAGTGCGAACATATAAACATCCTGAATTAACAGAATAAATACCTAGTATTGGATATAGAGGTCTCTAAATGCAATTGGCTAACTTTCTAATTTGGACCTTTCTTCCTAAGGTACTTATAATTGAGGATTTGTGGGCTAGCAGAGTCTAGCTAAAATAGAATTAAACTATCGAATTTCAGTTAAGTTTGTGCAGGGGAAGGTCCTGCTTAATGAACTTATTTTCGAAAATTAAGTTCTTGCATTACCATAATCTTCGTGTGCATATTTAATGAAAAGCTTACGTAATTTTAATTAAAAACTATATATTTTAGTTAAAGATTATTGAAAAAAACTTAATTGTTATGTTTATGATAAAAGAATTCTGGCAACATTTTTGAAAGTTCTGTGTGGACTTTCACACAGGGCTATTCAGTCATCAAGTAATCAGCAGTCATTTTATTCTATATAATAAACTGATACGCACGTATATCTCAGTTCTCTGACCCTTCTTTATCAAATATGCGCACTATATGATTCAAGTTTCTTATTTTTCCTAATTTTATTTTGCCTACATCCCAAACTAGCACAAATTAAAATTAATTCAGGGTTTAAACTCTTAATAAACTTGAATCATAATTCTCCTTTTTTAGGTCACACCACTCCTTTTTTAGGTGACGTTTTTGTAAATACTAATTTGTTGAAACTTTTTTGCTTTGAGAAAATATGTTTTAATCTAGTCACTTTTATTATTATTTCAATGTCTGTCACTTTTTTGAAAGTACTTATTTTTTTAATATACCCCAGGATAGCCTAGCTAAGTTAAAATATAAGTATGAAAAAAAAAGTCATTCTAGCATAAACCCATGCAAATATTAATTTATGTAGTACATTTGATAATACGGTACGATATTTTTTTTCTTTTTATAATTGATCTAAAATATATATAACTTAGTAAACAACTTATTTATGAAAGATTCTGTGGCTTAGTAGTTAGATTCCTCGACTGCTGCTAAAATATCCCGGGTTATCTCAACTGCTGTAATTTTTTTTTTAAATAAATTACTATCCAAATAATTTTGGCTATTTTCTGAGGAAATTTTGTTTCTAATATCTTTTAATCTAACCAAATTATTATTATAAAACTAAAAATCAGCAATATACAGGGTGTTCATTTTATCTGAAGACATTGAAATATCCCGAAAACTACAAATCGGATCAAAAAACTTTATAATTAAAATTTGTTCGTCTCGGAGGAGGACATCCAATGATACCAAACTCGACCCCCCCACCCCCACCCCCTATGAGGTGAGGGGTTGGGAAGAAAAACATTTTTCTCCCCATTTTTTATTGCAAATTCGGATTCTTCAGAAAATTTCACATTGATTTGATGTACTGTACGTCGGGTTGCTCGCAGATGGCGCTGTAATCAACAAAAATCAAAATGGGTAAAACATCGTTGAAAATCGGAGATATCTCAAGAAATAAAAAATCATATGAAATCAGAGAAATAAAAATGTAGACGTATGTGATATTTATCAAAATGCTATCCAATGACACGTGAATGAACCCCCCACCCCCACGCTGCGAGAGTGGGAGAGGCAATTATTTCATACCTTGTAATGGGAAATCCCATTCTCAACGTTGTATTCCTCCGACAAAACGAAAAGGGGACTGCTCTATCATAAAAGGCAGTGCAGTGCGATCAGAGCTCACTTATCTTTCATAATTAGAACTCAAAGCATCTCTAAAACTTTCATTGTACGTGAGTAGGTTTTATTGCCTGCACATCTACCCTTCATTTCTACAGTAGAACAGAATTGCAAGTGGACAATGAATCGTGCAACCGTAGAAGAAAAAATTGAGATGATTCTGGTTTATGGTGAATGTAGGAGAAATGTTGACGATGCTGTTTCCTTGTATGCTGAGCGGTTTCCAGATAATGTTCGCTCTCGTTCTTTTTTTTACAAAATTGTGAATGCCTTTATCTCTGATGGCAGCGTACAAACCAAGAAAAGGAGACGAAGAACAACTATTACAGGAGATGCTAATGAAATAGCTGTACTAGCAGCTGTTAACCAAAACCTACAGATAAGCACTCGGCAATTACAACGCAATTCCGGATTGTTCCTAGGTAGTATTGTCAAGATGTTGCATCGTTATAGGTATCATTCATATCACATTTCACTGCATCAAGAACTTCACGGCGAAGACTTTCATAATCGAGTAGTATTTTGTGAATGGGCTCTTCAACAACTGCAAAGTAATCCCAATTTCTTTGCTAATGTACTATTTTCAGATGAAGCTACAGTCACAAACCATGGTAGCATTAATCGGCATAACATGCATTACTGGAGTGTAGAAAATCCCCACTGGTTACGACAAGTTGAACATCAACATCCTTGGTCAGTTAACGTTTGGTGTGGAATCCTAGGGAGTTTGTTCTTATTTTATTTAAGGTACTTTGAATGGAATCAGATATCGAAATTTTTTGGAACAGGAACTACCAATACTATTTGAGGATGTTGCCTTATCAGAATGACGGTTGCCCAGCGCATCACTCACGTCATGCACGGGAAGTATTAGACCGTGATTACAATGGTCGGTGGATTGGCAGAGGTGCCTCTATTAATTGGCCTGCTTGATCGCCTGATTTGACATCGCCGGATTTCTTCTGTGGGGTTATCTAAAAGATAAGGTTTATCAACAAGTGCCAACAGACCGTGAAAACATGGTAGAATACATAAGAAACGCCTGTGCTGAAATTCCCGCAGATATGCTTCTGTCCTGTGTACAGTCATTTAAAGACAGGATCAATAAGTGTATTGAAGTTGAAAGTCATATTTTTGAAAACTTAATGTAATTGGACAAAACATTCCGATATGTGAGACAAGAAAAAGAAGAGACACAACGGAATACATTACAAGTTATGAAATAATTGCCTCTCCCACTCTCGCAGCGTGGGTGTGGGGGGTTCATTCACATGTCATTGGATAGCATTTTGATAAATATCTCATATGTCTACATTTTTATTCTCTGATTTCATACGATTTTTTATTTCTTGAGATATCCCTAATTTTCAACGATGTTTTACCCATTTTGATTTTTGTCGATTACAGCGCCATCTGCGAGCAACCCCGACTTACAGTACATCAAATCAATGTGAAATTTTCTGGAGAATCCGAATTTGCAATAAAAAATGGGGGTTCCTATTTACATTTTTCTTCCCAACCCCTCACCTCATAGGGGGTGGGGGGTGGGGGATCGAGTTTGGTATCATTGGATATCCCCCTCCGAGACGAACAAATTTTAATTATAAAGTTTTTTGATCCGATTTGTATTTTTCCGGATATTTCAATGTCTTCAGATAAAATGAACACCCTGTATATGTCCTATTAAGCTTGTAGATGGTCCTGACATATGGCGAATATCTCGGAAACGAGTTCAGATATCAAAATTTGAGATTCACATGACGAGATTACTCCGTGACAACGAGATAAATCTAATAACGAATCAATCATAATTCTAGGTTCTATAGTTTTGGCTCAGGTCCGGCAGAGTAAAAGGTAACAAGAACAGGAACAAGATGTGAACAAGGGCAAAATTTCTAAAGTTTTAAATTTTTGTTTTAGCTAGTCCGATTTTCATTATGTCTCATCATGTAGATTATGATGTTTTGAACTACTTTGCAAAATTTCACTTAAAAGTATCCAGCAGGGCCAGAGATACATGCTGCCAAAATTTCAGAATTTAGCATTTTTGGAAATATCTCGGAAACCAGTTGAGATATCAAAAACTGCAAATGAAGGGCACCCACGAAAACTATACGAATCTAATGACATATCAACCATAATTGTAGGCGCTGTAGTTTTGGCTCTAAGTCCGGTCGACTATAAAGATTAACAACAAGAACAAAATGTGAACAGTGTCAAAATTTTCAAACTCTAGATTTTCGTTTTAACTAATCCGATTTTAATTATTTTCGGTACATATGTAGACTATGATGTTTTGAACTTGTTTCACTCAAAAGTGTCACTCAAAAATATAAAACAGTGCCCGAGATAGCTTCCAAAATTTAACAATTTAACATGACAAAACGGCACTTGAATCATAATATTGTGATAATAATTCGTTCAAAAAGTGAGAATAGTCAGAACTTGCAGGAGTTATAGGATTGTATTATCGATTGTAAAAGAAAAACAAATAATAGAGAAAAGATGAAAAGAGAAAAGAAGATTTTTATTCGCAATAAATTTAACGTACGGAGAAATTCCATTAGGAAAGTAAGATAACACGCACAATAAAATGAAAAATACTAAAATAGATAACATTTAATCCCACGATTAATTTCAGTAACACTTCATCAAAAATTGGGAGATTGGAAATAAAATTATCTCGAGTGAGAATCCAAAATGTAATAAAATTGAATAAATCCAATTAAAAGAATAGACCAGGCCCCCATCATATTCTCTGTCACCTTAAGGGAATCCTGGAAATCAAAAAAAATATTAAAAGCCATCTCACTACTCCCAATTTCACAGTTGAAAATAGCCTTAAGCTGGGCTGAAACGTTCTGCTTTAACCTTTTTTATGTTAATTATTACATTACAATTACATTAGTAATTTGATTCAATTTTATTACATTTGGGATTCTCACACGAGATAATTCAGTAACTCTTGTTACCATTATCAAGTGGATAATTATGCAACGTAAACTGGCTCATTTTATACAATTTGTTAACGAGATTCAAATTAAAAACTAATTTAATTCATTAACACCAATCAGAAACGTGATCATACATGGAAATGCGATGATGTTCAGACGGTGAAGGACTTGTCTAGTTGGCGGAACAGATCATTAAATAAGGGAGTGAGGTTCTGTCTTGAAAGGCTGCAACTGAAAAAGAAACTTAAAACACATTAAGATATCATAATCATATGGTATAATTACTACTTCTAAATCTTCTACAACAATAAGAAGCAAACTTAAGAAATCCAAGAAGATAGATCCTACACTCTGGACAATAAGATGTAATGGGTTTATGGATCAAATTGGTGAATAATCCATGTATTTCTGTTGGCGAGACCCGTAGGGCCCTTTTAACTTGAATAAAGGACCCCTACGTCGTAATGACACTGCATACTCTATATATATTTACTTATTCATATCCATGAAAGTGGACATACCTTGGATTTTCAAAAGCCCATTATTTTTGCTGAAGTGACTAATGCATTTATGCATTTACATTTATGTGTGATGCCTTAGCGACCATGGTCACGAGACCAAACACGCCACTATCTGAAGCTCATTAAGCAAAATAGATTTTTAGGCTATTGATATTGTTATCTCAGTATCGAAAATGGCAAAAACATCAAGCTTATATCTCTTGATGGACATGTGTAAATAAATTTAACAATACCAGTATACTACATAATATATATGTAATAAAATATATCGTCATATTTCAATTATCTTTAAATATCAACATTACAAAATTCCTTTTTTTTCTGCAGCCATCTTCTTTGTGGCATCTTTTTGTTTGTAAATATTCACTGAACTTCTAATATGAATTTTTCAGTGGCAAAGTCCCCATTCTCTAAAGTAGTTTCGTTTTAATCATGTTTTTCAACACTTCTCAAAACGAAAATAAATAGAACGAAAAACCTTTTGCAAAGCAAACCCCTTTTTTTCTGATGGATTTACTGGACTACACCATTAACATTTCAGCTTTTTAGGAGATATAGTTTTGGAGAAATCCTACTCACAGATGAACGGAAATACGTACATATTTTGATTTAAAATTTCCGTTTTAAAGCTTTTTTTGCACTAGCTCCTTTTTCTCCTCAAATTTCAACGCTACATCAAATGCTTAATATCCTCAGGTACAGTGAAATGATACAAAAAGAAAATTACAAAGATAGACAAATTACATATTATTTCGGTTTCCTACTTACCTTCTTAAGCGAGTTTTTCCATTTCTGATTTTTTATCCATTTTGGATTAAAAAAAAAGAAATGACAGCTAAGAGAAAATGAACTGAAGTACTTTACTGTGAATAAATGGCTTAACTAAGCTTTGCTGGTCCAGAAAACTTTTTTGCTTTGTTTGATCTTCCAAAGAACTTTTCTAACAGAGAAGGTTGTTTTTCCATCCTGCAACATGCCTAGGTTTTTTTGATAGGTGAATAAAAAAACCTCCTTTCTTGCAATCATTCATCATTACATCGTCACAACTAAAAAGTATTTAGGAAGAAAAATCCTAATATCTTAAAGAGCTATTTCAAGACTGACAATATTGTAATATACAAAGTGTGTTGAAGAAAGAGGATAAATAAGAGAGGAGAGGACTTGCCCGCGCTTCATTAAAATTAATCGATTTCTGACAATTTAAATAAAGAATACCAATTTAATTTTCTTTTTTTTTTTTCAGAAAATGAAAAATTTATACTTTTTATGTTCAGCAGATATTGTTCTTTAAATGTTTAAATCGTAAACATTTTTTACGATTAAAAACAAGAAAAGAGTAGAACGAAGGAAAAAAAAGATAAAAAGCAATCTTATTAGGAAAGCTTTAAGTTCTTTCAGGAGCATTGTAATTCAAATGATTATGAATCTAGCTAAGCAAAGAACCTAAGACTGCCATGAATTTGATCTAACACTTTATAACTCTAGCCTCACAGAAAGAACAGCATTAAAACAAAAGTTTAAAACTGTTACTTCAATTGCTAAAGAAATACATATATATGTAAATTATTCTTTGACGACAATAATCTGCTGAACAGCAGCCAAGTCAGTTATTGGAGCGGATGGCCAATCCAAAGCTTATCTGCATTAACTACAGGATAAGAAGACCGATATTCATTACATAGAGGGTTGGGAGAACCACGGATGAAAAGTAAAGAAGGAAGGTCCATAAAGTATGCTGGGAATTGACGCCATCACCTCCAAACCTTAAAAGCGACTTACTATTCTGGCTATATTTCTACGTAATTTTTATATTTTTGTGTGTGATAAATTGATTTCTTTTTCAAAATCACAGCAAACATTGAATGAATAGTCATTATATGAAAATTAAACGTGCCTTGATAACGAGTGACAATAGGCTAACAGTTTATTAGATATGTTACTGGATTTGAATAAATTGAAGATAAAAATTCAAAAATTTCCATAATTAAAAAGATACTCATAATTGAGGCAATTTAAAACATTAAAATTTCAAAAATAATACAAAAAAGTATCATATAACTTGCATAGACAAACATTACACAATCCAAATCTCAGGCTCTGACTAGCGTATTTAATTTTGCAAATAAATTAATTTTATATATAATTTTATTTATATGTTGTCGTAAGTTACTTCTTTAAGTAGAAGTGTTTAGATATTTAGACTATTTAAAATCATGAAATTCTATTGTAAAATGTGCGTTTTGTTTGAAATTTCGCAATTTTAAGTTTACCTAAATTCATTAAGAAATTTAATTTGATGAAATATTAATTACGGGAAATGACACTTACAATATAAAATATATATTTTGAAATGACACTTACAATATAAAATAGATATTTTGATTGCTGTTTTCAGTGAACTTCTTTCTTGCTCAACAAAAATTATCTCAGAAAGGATCGATGTATTGAAACTTTTTTTGTACAATACTATTCAAAACATTAGCTTTGACTAAGTCCCAAAAGTCAAATGTTGTTTAGCTTTACAGATTTCTCTTAATGTAATGATAATGATTTTGATGGTTGTTGACAATCTAGCAATTATCATTCGACGAGAAAATCTATTTCAGTAGTAATCTAAGTAGATCTCAACACAATCTACCTTTAATGTGTTGAGTTTTTAAGAGCTATCGATTTTCTGATAGAAGTTTTAGTTCAAACTAAACTGAATGAAGAAAAAAATCAAAAAACTTAAAGCCTACTTTCCTTCAAATATTATTACTTAAAATTTATTTTTAATTCTGAAAACAGCAATAAGAAAACATCAAGATTTATATTCAGATTATATTTCTGAAATACAAACAGAATTAATTTTTCATTTTCTAAAAATTTGAATAAAATGCGCATTATTTATTTCAATTGAATAAAATGGATTAATTTTAAATGGATTAAGCCAAGCTCAGTGTTTTAATTAAGATTTAATATTCATTGTTGAAGGCAATGAGATCTTAATAGAAATAGAACAGAAATCCATTGCTTAGATTCCAAGGCTTTTCTGTAGGAAGTTTTGTCTCCTTTTCCCGCTAATTTCTCGACAAGAATCTCTTTGCAAAAGATTTCAAATGCAAAAGTTAGATCGTCCCTGGTCCTCAAATATGCATACGAAGTTTCAAGAAGATTCATCCAGCAGTTCAAAAGTTATTAGAAGGAGCTGGCGATACACATAGAATGTCTGATTTGATTAGCATCACTTTCTTATTGGAAATAGATTGATTTACACTGGCTTTAAACTGAACAGAATTGTTCGCACATGCATAGAAATTATTTAAAATATTTCTTTTTATCTTAAATTATAACTTTATTGCTCCATTTTGAATTTTCTCTTTCTATAAATATACTACGGACATTAATCAGCGGACATCCCCTGAAAAGTAAGTGGGATCGTCCGTGTACATCATACTTCTATAAAAGGACCTTGAACGTTAAGTTGACATTTATACCAGCTACAGTCGTCAGTATATACCAGCTACAGTATACGACGCGAACTTAGTGATGTTGAACGGGGCATGATTATTAGTGCCTACAGGTTTGGTCATTCTATCCGTTAGATTTCAGGTGAGTTTCAGATACCCCGCGCAACAATGTAGTGATTTAGTGGTGAAATGGAAACGTTAGGGCAAATCCAGACCCCTTAACCCAAAAACATTGACAGATCGGTATTGTCGACGCCTCCGACGTGTGTTGATGTCGAACCGAAAGGCTTGGTTTCAAATGGTGGCCATAGACTTTCGATCTGCATTAGGAAGTGATGTAAATGACCGTACCATCCGCCAAGAGCTGGGAGCACTTAGATTTCACGGGTCGAGCTGCAGCCTAAGATCGGTATCCCGCCCGTCGTTTACAGTGGTGCAAAGCACGTCGCCAGTGGACTCCACAACAATGGAAGATCATGCTGTGGAGTGGCCACGAGTTGTGGCGATCCGATGGACGTGTGTGAGTGTGGCGAATGCCTGGCGAGCGTTACTTACAGAACTGTACTATTCCCACTGTGAAGTTCGGAGGAGGTGGAAAGAAGTATTGTCCTGTTTTTCGTGGTATGGTCTTGGTCCAATGGTTTTCAACAATTCAACGCTATCCACATTGTGGCAAGAATTTGGAATTGGCCCATTTCATTTTCAGCCTGACAATGTACCCGTCCATTAAGCAAAGGCTGTAACAGAATGGTTTGAGGAGTGGATAAAATCGAATGGCAGGCCCAAAATTCTGACCTCAACCTCATTGAACTCCTTTGGCATGAGTTGGAGCTCTGGTTGAAATCCAGATCAAACCTCCCACAAAACATCACAGAGTTTATCAATATCTTGAAGGAAGAATGGAACCAAATTCCTGGAGGAACCTATCGCAAATTAACGGAAAGTCTTCTTCGAAGGATGAGGCTGTCATGGCGGCGTAAGGCAGACCTAATCATACGGACACCATACCAGATCCTGTTTAGTACATTGCTGACGGTGTCTGGTGATTAAGGCTGTATACTGTATATGTAAAACTCATAGAAGTAAAAAAAAATCAAAATCAGTCATAATTTTTCAACTACGACTTAGGTAAACCAAAAAAAAAAAAAACATCTTCTATTCTATTATTAAATCTTTTTTGCCTACTCAGTTTGTAGGAAAAGGTGTTGCTGGCATCGGATGACGCAGCAATTTATTTTCTTGTTTTTTATTGTGGGTGGGACCACTGCCACGCTGACAGTGGTTTTCACCAAGAAGAGCTTGCCTTTCTGATTTGGTTAGGGTGAGGCTGGGTTGGGTCCGTTGAAGGACGAAACGGCCGTTCCCAACTCCTCCCCATAATCTAAAATCAGAAAGGCAATCTCTTCTTATTCTCTTATTCAGGTGCTGTTTTGCTTTTCCTTTATTACTTAGGTAAACCAATAAGGGGAATTCAAAAGGTACAACTGAATAATAAATAACATGAAATTTATGATTTGTGAAAGATCTGCTCGAATTTAAATGACAGAACAAGATATGGAAGCCATTCTGCTAAGAAGATTTTTTTTTATTTTTTTTTATTTTTAAAGTTACACATAAGCTGATAGCAGTAGATTCTAGTTACAGTGGTCTCTAGTCATATTAGTTAACCGATCGTAACCAGTCTCACTAGGGCTGTGGGTCTTGTATTTGAGGATGAAACCAGCAGATCATCCTTCAGAAAATTACTTGTGGCTGAGGAGACATGGGTTTTCGAATCCTGACTTTTCGTTTTTTGTAAATTAAAACAATTGTACTAGAATTACGTAATTTTTATAATAACTATAAATGGCTCTACAAACTATAAATAACTATAAATTTGTAATAACTATGAATGTGAGTATTTCAGTAATCCTCTTTGTAATGTTATAATAATTTTTCTCATGTACAAAGTATTAATTCAACGCATATATAATTACTTATTTATTTAAAAGAATGAAATTTTAACGTGTGCATTTGAACATACAAAGTAGACACCGACATACAAAATTTAAAAAATTGAAAAGTTTTAACGCATTAAAAAATACTGGTTTCGCCTTTGCGACCAGGCTTTTTCGACTGATAATTACGAAAGATATATCTGCTTATATAAAAACATAAACCAATGAAATTAATTTAAAATATTGAATTATTTGCGCCAATGAAGTGTTGGACTGGGTTAGCTAATGGATAAACGTCTAATCGGATGCTCCGGTGACGTCATGATATTTCTCGGAGTGGCTGGATGAGGTTCTGAACCAGGCAATGTTGACTGCTTGGAGTGTGTTGGAAGGAAGAATGAACAGCTGGACCTATGAAGAAATAAAATAAAAAACTTTCGTTATTTGTTAATACCATGATATTAGTTTTTATTGTAATCATATCCATAATAAGGAGGTTGAAATAGGTTTCTTTTTTTGTCCTTTAGATCCCTAAGTTAAGTAAGGAGTATATTTAATCAATGTTCACTTGCCTTCTTTCCAAATGGCCAGATCCAGCGAGTTCTTTATCGATTAGTCGTTTCACGGTTGAATGCACAAACGCCAAATATTCCCCAACTCCCTAAAAAAATCCCCGATCTCAATATCCCGATATAAACCTTATAGAGATTCATTTTTTAGTTCATTATCTCGATAGAAGGCAGTTCCTTTGTCAACTATTGGCTAAATATTAAATAGAGAGCATTATGGGTCACAAATCATCAAAGAAACATTAAGCTAAAACAAAATGTTTTACGCTTATCAACAGCAAAGCGGCCCCTACTGTATAAAACATGAGAACTTACAATCCTATATGTATGGATCTACATTTAAAAAGAAAATATTAACCAATTAAAATTGATTAGGTACAATTAATGTCTTACTATTCCACTTGCATATTTTTTTTCTCAATGTTTCTAGTTGTCCGTTCTTTTGTTTGTTTTGCACGTGCTTCCGTTAAAACCATTAGACGCATTCCCATAAAATTTGGAAAGTAGCGTATTTAGGTTCCAACTTAAAACAATATGCCCATTTCGATGGAATTTTCACAGCTGTGGATAATGTGATATTTAATGAATAGCCACCTAATATTATAAGAAATACAGACATGTTTTTAAAGCCCGTTGTTGGATCTGATGACCGGGGGTAGGAGGAGTCGGCTTCAATCCCGGAAGGTAGATATTTTTCCTAAGGTATTTGTTCTCTACGCCTTCACCCAGCCTTTTGTAAGTGAGTAAAGGCGGGCGAACATTGAACTGATCAAGTAAATCACCGAATGCCGATGTTCATTGAAACGTCGCGTCGGCCCCCAATGAGTCATGAAAGTTCGTATGGGAAATACTATCTACCTACTTACAGAAGCACGAGTAAGCAAACTTTGTTTCCTGAGCAAATGCATTGGAAATTGTTAGAACAAATATTTAGTGTTTTCATTTATTTAGTGCTCTGAGATCTCAGAAATTAAAACGCTGATGATAATCTCATGAATGCTCGTTCCACTTGTTTTTCTTGATTAAAGTAATAATTTGCATAATTATAGAATTATGTAATGTTAAATGTCATGAAGTACGGTGTTTTTATACAAGTCGTTTGTACTTTTGTGTATTTTTGCTCAGTGAATTTCACTGAAATAAAGTATTGTGATAATTATTGTAGAGATTATATAGTTTTTTTGAGTGATTTTCTTTTTAGCTATTCTCATTAAGGAATTTAATATTATAAGTATTGAAGTTATATTATTCCATTTTTCTTCTTTTCATTTTCTCCATTGTTTGTGTGTCTGTATGAACATCACGAAAGTTGGACAGCTTTCCTTAACATTTGATATGAGCTCATTCAGGGCCAACCTAAAACTTCTTGTTTTGGTTTCCACACACTATAACTCAAAACTGACTCTCGAAATCTCGTTGTTAAAATGGTTTGTTTGATTTCCTTAAAATCGAGTACGATTCTTATTTACATAATTTCGTGATATATGGAAAATATGGGCATCACCCTTCCACCTTCCCTCCAGTCCTCAAAAATGATTCATCTATCTCTGATCGTCAGTCCCATTTATAAGAGGTGTAATTAAGTGTAACTTGTAGAATTTGGGAACTTCCATATAAATTATAAGAAGCCTTTTAAGTTTACGAGTTTTCTTATTACGAACGGTAATCCCTTAATTCAAGAAAGATTATATTCCATATACAGTGAACTCTAATTATCCGTATTATTTTGGGAATGGCATGATCGGATATGCAGAAATCCGGATGATTGGTCATAAGTGAATGATTGAGTCTAGCAACGTGTTATTGCTGTACTTCATGTATGAAAAGAACCAAGTTATATTTAAACACAAAAAGTATTTTTTTTTAATTTTATAAATTTTTTTTTGCCTGAAAATCGATCCGACTAATTGGCGATCCGGATAATCGGAGTTCTATTGTATTTTCCTTGTAATTACTTCAAATGACGCAATTAAAATCACACAGCGTTTTTGATGTTAGCTTGGAAAGGATTTCCAAGTCAATAAAGATGTAGTGAAAACTTGTTGATCTTTTATCTTTTCCATTACTGAAATGGTAAAATGATTTTCTCTTCTAATGATCAAACGGTCGATTCCAATTTGCAAACATCAGATTTTACGAAACTTTCGCAAAGCATCAAAGGAAATATTCTCTGCTTTGTCTGGAAATTTCCAATTTGTTTTATATTGCAATTATTGTTCGTTAAAAGATTGCAAATTATTCTTCCCATTAAAGCAAAGTTTTCAGATTTAATGGTACGGTATGTACCTTTAAATTTGAGACAAGATTGTATTGTGGTCAGTCACTGCAATATTAGAATAAAAAGGAAAAGAACTGCTCATTGCGTTGAAACAGACCATGATTCGGCATGAATTAGGATGTTAATCAAAGAACTATTCCACGTAGACTACTTGAAAAAAACAAAAAGAAAACAAAACAAAACAAAGCAGAAGTGAAACTGTAAAATTATCTTGACGAATTGAATTTCCAATTTTAATAAATGAAATTGAATCAACATTGATATTCTCGCAAATGGAACTTCTTTGTCAATTTCTCGAAGAAGAGAAGATGTAAAAGGTATTAAATGTGAAGTTGAAAGATATGACAGGTCAAATAACAATGTTCATAAACTTTGACAACAGCACCTTTACTTGCACCTCATAAACAGATTATTTTTAAAAAAAAACAGTACTTTGAATATTGAATTTGGTGAGATGTCAAAGAGAAATTTTACAAATTCTAGAACTTGAACAGTTTCTAATATAAAAACAAGGTATAGTTGGTGTGCCAACTTTCCAATAAGTAAGACGGAATAAAACGTTCTTAAAAAGAAAAAGGAATTTATTAAAGCAATACAATAAAATAGCTGTTCATTCACTTATATTTACGGTTTTGGTCAATATTCTTTATTTATTGATCCCGTTTTTGCCAGAATCTTTAATCAGCACCTAGTTCAGAGGTAGGGTTTGTCATTGGAGTATGTTACATAGAGAAGACTTCATTAGGCCGCAAATTGTGCAGTTCAATCTGATCAGGTTGAAATAATAAAAAAAAGTCGTGTCCTTTTCAGGATGGGGTGGCGGGGGGGGGGACAACAAAGCGAGGAACTTTTCAACCAGAAAAAACAAGTCCAAGAGCATAGATTTTTCAGTAATCAAAATTTTGATTTTTTGAAATTGTATTTTAACGCAATGCATTTGTTTTCCATAGTGTAGAGGATTTTTTACTTCTCAAGCTTTTTGACTTGATGGCGCACTTTTATAATATTTTTAGTGGTACACAAGACCTTGTTTCTAAGATCCAGCGGCACACTGTACTTTTTCGTTGATTACATTGCTATAATAAAATCCTTTGAAAAACCTTCTATGGTTTACCAATGAATATAACGGTCTTATTTTTAAACAATTAAAGATGTCCTGAAATATTTTTTGAGTATATTTCAATTTGTTTTAGTATTTTATTAACCTTAATTATTGTATCCAAACACAATGTAATTCATATTTCTTTTTGCCCAGTTATTTAACATTAAATTGTATTCTAGATACGAACATCTTGCTAATATGAAGCTAAAAGTTACGGATTTATTCTCACGGCACAGCAATAGCATCCTCAAGGCACACCGATTGAGAAGCTGGGGTGCAGAGCGTTCTAGGCTATTTAAGCATGTCAATAGATCGCGAAAAGAATATGTTTAGTTATACTTCGTAAAATAGTAAACCCCAATTTTCTAAACAAATATTTCTAGAATTATAAGGAAAACCGCTATTTGTTTAGCGAAAAATATTTTCAAGACAGGCTTTCGAGGATCCTAAATCTGTCGTTAACCGAGGTTTGTTTCTATCGACGTAGAAATATTTGAGTGAGTTTATTTCAATGGATTTTGTAAATAGTCTACTCAAGAAATTTTTCAATTTTCAGCTCTGATTATTACCTCATTGTGAGTTTTCAATTTATTTGTAATATAATCATTTACTGTTCGTTTCGTAAGTTTCCTACTAAAGCCACATACGAATTTGAAATTGCATTTCCCATCCTCTGACCTAGACTATCTGCTAAAGCTTTGTACAAGTAGGTTTTGAGTTATTTTAAAGATGGAAGTCCAAAGCTCTTCAGTAAGTTTGAGTAAAATATAAAGCTTTTATTATACATATAAATGCATGCTATGAGATTTAAAGCAATAAGAGATTATTTCATCGTAGTATATATTTTTCATGTAGAATATTAGGGGAATCTGTTAGTTCTGTTCGGAGGACGTAATTTTTATTTTTTTTATTTTCCAATTTTCTTATTTATTTTTTTTTTTTTCTTGTTGTCGTTGTGTCTGCTGATTTTTTGATTGAAATGTGAGAATTAGTGTAGTGAATTTTTTTTGATTAAATGGTAATTATTTTTGATAAAATTAGAGTTAAAGTTTTAATTTTGTTTTAAGTCACAACTACTGCAAATATCCGAGATTTGTATATCATGATTACTGTATTATTCAGAGCTCATTAATTAGAATAATTTCTAAAAGACATGAATCAAACGAAATGTGTTTTTATAGAAAATATATTGTCCCACTAGTGAATTGGAAACTCCTTTTAAATGAATACTTTTACTAATTTAAAAGGAGGAATTTCAAGTTTTTATAAAATTGTCTGTTCAGAGGCTTTTTCAAGAAAATGATTTATTTAAATAGTAAGAGGAAATTAGGGTACTCCTAAGAGAAAGAAAAACTTTTCATTCTTCAAATGACGTTTCAACTCATTAGGTTACTGATTCTCAGAATAAGTAACGGTTGAATGGAAGACGGGTAACAAGAAAGGAAGTCATTTATCGAGAGAATAATAAACAGAAATGGTGGGAAATAGAGAATGCAGATCATTTACAAATTTAAGTTATAGCAAAATGAAGAGAATTCCTCTTGAGCTATAAATTTTGGATGACACAATGATACATATTTAACACAGTTAGTTAAGTACAGGGTGGCTGGGAAGTTCCCGTACCCCCTCTTACGTTATTATATTAAGGGATACGGGAACTTCCCGCCCACACTTTACAACTCTTTGGTTCTTTGATGACATAAAAGAACAATTGGAAGAACAACTGCAATTTATTAAAACAGCAAAAACTATTAAATATCCAATGCTTTTTATTCTAATTTAATGATAATGGAAGGTGTCCAATTCCTTCAGATTCTTTTTGAGATCTGGTTTAAGAATTCCAGATTATATCATTTGTAATTGAAGAAATTGGAGATGTAATGATAGATAAGAAGTACCTCTTTGCTTTTACTACAATAGCACCCTAAAGAGCATAAATATACTAAAGTAAATGCTACTGCGACAATGTCATAGACACTGGCAAGAGCGTATACAGGATGTTCATTTTATCTGAAGACATTTAAATATCCCGAAAACTACAAATCGGATCAAAAAACTTTGTGATTAAAATTTGTTAGTCTCGGAGGGGGACATCCAATGATACCAAACTCGATCGCCCACCCCCACCCCCTATGAGGTGAGGGGTTGGGAAGAAAAACATAAATAGGAAACCCCATTTTTTATTGCAAATTCGGATTCTCCAGAAAATTTCACATTGATTTGATGTACTGTATGTCGGGGTTGCTCGCACATGGCGCTGTAATCGACGAAATCAAAATGGGTAAAACATCGTTGAAAATTGATAATAACTCAAGAAATAAAAAATCATATGAAATCAGGAAATAAAAATGTAGACGTAAGTGATATTTATCAAAATGCTATCCAATGACACGTGAATTAACCCCCCACCCCCACGCTGCGAGAGTGGGAGAGGCAATTATTTCATAACTTGTAATGGGAAATCCCATTCTCAACGTTCTATTCCTCCGACAACACGAAAAGGGGACTGCTCTATCATAAAAGGCAGTGCAGTGCGATCAGAGCTCACTTATCTTTCAGAATTAGAACTGAAAGCATCTCTACAACATTCATTGTACGTGAGTAGGTTTTATTGTCTGCACATCTACCCTTCAATTCTACAGTAGAACAGAATTGCAAGTGGACAATGAATCGTGCAACCGTAGAAGAAAAAATTGAGATGATTCTGGTTTATGGTAAATGTAGGAGAAATGTTGACGACGCTATTGCCTCGTATGCTGAGCGGTTTCCAGATAATGTTCGCTCTCGTTCATTTTTTTTGCAAAATTGTGAATGCCTTTATCTCTGATGGCAGCGTACAAACCAAGAAAAGGAAACGAAGAAAAACTGTTACAGGAGAAGCTAATGAAGTAGCTGTACTAGCAGCTGTTCACCAAAACCCACAGATAAGCACTCGGCAATTACAACGTGATTCCGGAATTTCCCTAGGTAGTATTGTCAACGTATTGCATCGTTATAGGTATCATCCATAACACATTTCACTGCATCACGAACTTCACGGCGAAGACTTTCATAATCGAGTAGTATTTTGTGAATGTGCTCTTCAACAACTGCAAAGAAATCCCAATTTCTTTGCTAATGTACTATTTTCAGATGAGGCTACATTCACAAACCATGATAGCATTAATCGGCATAACATGCATTACTGGAGTGTAGAAAATCCCCACTGGTTACGACAAGTTGAACATCAACGTCCTTGGTCAGTTAACGCTTGGTGTGGAATCATAGGGAGTTTGTTCTTATTTTATTGAAGGTACTTTGAATGGAATCAGATATCGAAATTTTTTGGAACAGGAACTACCAATACTACTTGAGGATTGCCCAGCGCATTACTCATGGCATGCACGGGAAGTATTAGACCGTGATTACAATGGTCAGTGGATTGGCAGAGGTGCCCCTATTAATTGGCCTGCTAGATCGCCTGATTTGACGTCGCCGGATTTTTTTCTGTGGGGGTTATCTAAAAGATAAGGTTTATCAACCAGTGCCAACAGACCGTGAAAACATAGTAGAACGCAGAAGAAACGCCTGTACTGAAATTCCCGCAGATATGCTTCTGTCCTGTGTACAGTCATTTGAAGACAGGATCAATAAGTGTATTGAAGTTGAAGGTCGTATTTTTGAACACTTACTGTAATTGAACAAAACACTCCGATATGTGAGATAAGAAAAAGAAGAGAGACAACGGAATACATTACAAGTTATGAAATAATTGCCTCTCCCATTCTCGCAGCGTGGGGGGGGGGGTTAATTGACGTGTCATTGGATAGCATTTTGATAAATATCACATACGTCTACATTTTTATTTCTCTGATTTTATACGATTTTTTATTTCTTGAGTTATTACCAATTTTCAACAATGTTTTACCCATTTTGATTTTTTGTCGATTACAGTGCCATCTGCGAGCAACCCCGACATACAGTACATCAAATCAATGTGAAATTTTCTGGAGAATCCGAATTTGCAATAAAAAATGGGGGTTCCTATTTACGTTTTTCTTCCCAACCCCTCACTTCGTAGGGGGTGGGGGGTGAGGGGTTGAGTTTGGTATCATTGGATGTCCCCCTCCGAGACGAAAAAATTTTAATCACAAAGTTTTTTGATCCGATTTGTAGTTTTCGGGATATTTCAATGTCTTCAGATAAAATGAACACCCTGTATACAAGGTGGTTATAATTAAAGTTGGACTATTTAGAGCATTCTGTAGCTGCAACCGATAGTCGGAGAGAGACACCAAAAGTTGTACACATACTATTCAAAGGATGCAGTCAACGATTCTGTAAAAAATCGTCCACTAGAGGGCGCTTTTACAGCTTTATGGACGGAAAACGAAAACTGAATTGTTTCATCTTGTATTTATTTCACACAAACAGCATCACACGTTTGAACGAGTCATGTGATATTGCTCCCTCTAACAAATGTATCAAAAAAATAAGGACCCAGGATAAAGTTGGATGTGAACCCAAACCAGACTGTAAGCTTGAGAGAATGCAGAAGCATTTCCTGGAAAACTTGTGGATTTTCCTTGGCCCACACTCGGCAATTCTGTGTGTTCGCAGTGCCATTCAAATAAAAATGTGCTTCGTCGCTCCATAGGATGTCCAATGGCCATGACGTATCAACTTCCATCTTTACCAGAAAGATCAATGGAAAAGTGAGTCGTTTCTTTTTGTCCTTGGAAGCAGTTCTTGTCTACTGATCTTGTATGGAAAAAAATGAATTAAGTTTCTTAGGATCTTTCTAACTGTGCTCCAGGGTAGATCTAATTGTCGTGATTCGGCTCGGACACTACCTGAACCTGCAGCATTCTCCAACGAATGCTGAACGATTGATGTGGCAACGTCTTCATTCATGTGATCACGATGTACTTTCGTTTTCTGCTACATTGCACACTTAAAGATAGGGTTTCTTCAAATTTTTTCATCATTTTTCTCACACCTTCTGGTATCATTGGTCCACGGCGTACTTTTTAAGCCCGATGAAATACACGAATCGTAGATACAGCATTACCATGACTTTCATAATAAAACTTGATCATCAAAGCACGTTCTTGTAAAGTCATCGTCATCGCGGCTGTTGGTAATGACAAGTTCTCAATTCACGCAGATTATTTGAGGCGTTGACATGGGAAAGGTAGTAAGTCCTGAAAAGCAAATTTTCCAGGGGAAGCAAACAACAGTTTTGCCAGCTCATGTATACTTACAAAAGGTGCTATCTTGTATCGTTCGTAAGAACTACATCACTCAAAATTTAGACTTACTGCCATCACTACGCCATTGACGATATGTCTTACTACCTTTTCAATAAAAAATCTGAATAATATTTTTTTTTACCTTTCCCACGTCAACGCCTCATTTATACCCCGATGACGGCTGCGTTCCTGGTGTCTTTGCAAACCAGATTGTTTCTAAGATTAACCCTATGCAATTGTGATGACATTTGGACTACTTTTACAATAAAAAAACGAAACATTACAATTAAAACCGTACTCTGTTGTTATAGCACTGCATGTTTAATGTTTTTCTACAATCGTTTTCGTTGTTGTAGCAAAAAGCGCCCTCTAGCGGACAATTTTGTAACTATTTTTTTTTTTTTTTTGCAGAATCGTTGAGCACATTCTTTGAACGCATCCATATGTTTACAACTTTGGTGTCTCTCCGGCTATTGGTTGCAGCAGCAGGATGCTCTAAATAGGCCAAATTTAATTATAACCTCCTTGCATTTATAAATGTATATCTACCTATATAAAAAGAAAAGTCCTGACTCACTCACTCATTGACTGACTCATCAACACCCAACCCAAACCCTTGGATCTAGAAAGCTGAATTGTTGCACAGAGGTTCCCTTTATGATGAAAACAAGGAATAAGGCCGGATTTTTCAAAATTCCCAAGGGATAGCGAATAAAGAGGATTTATATTTTCGCTTTAAAGTTACCTTATTGATATATAGGTGTGTGGCTCCAGGTCGCAATACATCTGTGTTATCCGGAGAAGGCCACAACGGGCTGGGAACTCGTATATTTTCCGATCTCAATATTAATTTGCTAAATAAATGAAGCTTTTCTTTATGCTATGCATGCAAGGGTTCCGAAACGAAGCGACGGTACCAGGCTAGTGTGTGTGTGTATATATATATATATAAAATCAGCAAGCTTTAACTTTTAGCCATGCATGTACATTTGTGTGCCAAATTCACAAATTAATTTGTAAAATATAGAATAAAAGAATAAATTAGATAAATGTTTAGCTATCCAATACTGAACTCATTGGTAGGAGGAGGCAATTTTAAAGATGAGGGAATGGAGATAAAATAATCATTTTCAAATTTTAAGTTGAACCATAAATAAGCATTAGCCAAATTTTTACTTAAATTTGGCTAATATAGTTTAAGCGAGACTTGCGAGTATATACTAGTGCTTTTTGTGATGGAGCGATGGAGACTAAAATAAATGTGTTTATGTTTGAAGCTGAAGCATAAATAACCAATGCACAACATATGATGAAAATTCATCCGGCCATTTTAGAGTGATGTCTGTATTAATAATAGTAGTAACAGCTTGAATGAAATAAATACAGAGTATTTTCCTCGAATAATTCAAAATGACACATCATAATGCAACAAAACCTTATATGATAAAACTTTAAACTGGATATGCACTAGCATAATTAATCGTTAAACATGGCCCTAAAGTTTAGCAACAACAATTGGAAACCTTTGCTTAACTTCTATATGCAAAATTAAATAACCCTTGGCTATCTCAATAATATTTACAATGCTAAATTCTATTAAACCTTCTTGAAATATTATATTTCAGTAAACCAAATTGCAATTCAAAACTCCTTTAATTGATAATTCTTATCAATTCTCAACTGATTATCTATTAATAAAAACGTGAATAATTATTGAACAACAAATCACAAAATTGATAACCTATAACTTATAATATATAACAACCTTGGCAACTCGTCAATATTAATAAGTACAACTTCACATTTATCTGTAATAGATCTTAAAAGAGTTTACATGAATTAGTGAATGATAGAAACAGTTCTATCATCACTTGCGACTATCGAACACACGAATCACAATAACATGTTTACTTAAATTATCAAATAATTTGTAACTGTTCATCAGTTCCTTTACATCATATTCGGCGATTCTCATGCTAATCCTTGACCTTGAATATCAACGAATAATAAAAGAGTCTGTTCTACCTTGATACTGTAGAACTCATCTAACTCTACTATTGATGATTGGAACACGTTACAAACTATGCCGTTCTTAAGCCTCGTCGTCTCGACTGCGTAACCCTGAGCATTCATACGTGTATACCGCCCTGGTACGGAAATTCCCTGGCTTATGTGAAAGGTCCTGTCCTTCTCTTGCCGACACGATCCGCGATCCAGCAAATATTGACTGCGAAAGCTCTGTACCACAATGATTCAAATCTAGCTCCAACATTAGGCTTACAGTGGCCTTTTTGCCCAAACATCTATGGCTAAGGACGGTCATTCAAAGAGATGGTATCTCTTCCATCTCTTCCAAAAAACAACGAACGCAAACAGGTTAGCATTTCACAATTTTTTTTTCATTATGCGCAACCTAGCAACATAAAACTTTTGTATATCAGCGAAACCTATCGTGTAATGTTTACAACAAACACAGCATCGTAATACTGTATACGGCCATCCTTATTTCTAACTAACATAAAATATGAATAAATCTTTATACATGAAAACAGATCAGGGGAAAACGAAAAAAAAAATAACTAATTAACTTATAGAAATTCTCTACAATGTGTATCGAACAGGCAAACGAACAAACATATGAGCATAGAAGAAAAATGTTACAATGACATTTTAAAATTTTGTCACCTCACTCAATTTGATTGAAATGTCGCTTTGGAAGTATCAATTTGTTTTCTTTTTTCGTGTATATTATTAATTTTTGATAAGAATGCACAGAAAAAATACTGTTTACAATATATCCTTTCCTCTTTGAACACCTATATTTTGCCATGTTGTCTACAATGAAGTCCTCGAATTGCTTTCAGATTTGTAATTACATTAATCTTCCACTGAATTAGTTTTGGCGATCATTGTGTAAATAGATGCGGTCGACCAGCAACGACCCCGTGTTAAATACCCGGAATTGAATGTAGCGATAAGTAAAGCCATCTTCTCTTACAGTTTCTGTTATTATTGTTTTCTCCTCAGTGGACATGTTTATAGAAGAGTCTTCCGCATGGATAGTAAATTATCTCTTCTTGAATGACAAAGAAAAAGAGTCTTACGCGATTACACTAACATTATGAACTCTTGTCCAGGAAAACAAGGGAATAAGGAGTCTAATGTTTATTAAATACACAAGTAAAATCTATTGTGAAAGCTAAAGAGGAACAGAATAAATATGAACTAATGATAAATACAAAAGAACTGACCATTTAGATAGAGTATTTGCCGTCATATATATGACTGATAGCAAATTAAAATTAATGCATTACTAAGAACATAAATGAGTTTGTTTATTGGAAGACTTGATTATAATTCACATTGCGAGTATAAAACTTGGACCATAAATAAGCTATATAGCAAATCTTATGGAAATAGCCAGACGTTTTACATAATGCGCATACAAACAGACAAACAGAAAAGCCGATCAAACGGACAAAAATATTCAAGTGGAATAATAAGACTTCGCATCCACAGTCAATAAGACATGAAAGCAGAGACAGTTAATATTTGTTGATTAACTTAACAAAAGAAGATCGATGAAAGCTAGTCATTTCTCATGCTTTAATTTATCAAACGAAGACAGTTCTCTGTATCGTTTTAATTCAGATCTTCCTTTGTTTCGAAGAATTAAAGTTTCAAACAAGCTACAAAATCCTAAAAGAACATCGAACCATTTAGAAACTAAATACGTCAATAGCTTAATTTTTATAAAACTTTAAAACCTGTCATAAAATATTTTTTTCATAATTGCATATTGCAATTATACGTCGATAATTTACAATTAAAAATGTTTTTGTTTTTTTTAAAAAAAAAAACCTGTAACATTACCTTTCGTTTTTTCTATAGGACTTCTTTGGATGTGGCATTCTGACTTTGAGTTCGACTAATATATGGTTCGACCACGTGGTTAGATATCCCAATATTGAAAGTGGGTGTTTTTATATACCACGATTCTCTCAGTGTGAGGGGAAAAAATGCTATTTTTCTCTTCCAGTATTTCATTTCCATTTTTATCTTTGAGAACATAATCTTTCTATAACTTTTATTTAATTTACTCATATTAAATTTACCTAATACTCTTTTAATATCATTATTAATATTTTCTATTTCTTCAATCTTATTTCCTTTTTCCTTATAATATTTTGCTTTTTATAATATTTCCTAATAGTTTTAACGTCATATCCATTTTTTTCAAAAATTAAAAATAAAATTTTTATTTATTTTCTTCCCCTGTTTATTGGTACATTGCTTAAACGCTCTTAAGAAATAATTAAATATGTTGTTCAGCTTTATATGTTTTGGTAAATTAGTTTTAAGATCTAATACCTTTCTCCCTTGTGTTGTCTTTCTCAATTTGAATTTTATTTTTTATTTTTATGACGTTACAATTTAAGAAAGGTAATGCATTGTTGTTTTCATATTCTACTTCAAACTATATACTGTTCGGTTTTGTTTACGAGAGCCTTCAACGCTTTTGCGCATGCGTCAGGTCTCCTTCGATTTCATCGAAATAGGGGCTGTTTACTTTTTATCAGAGTTAGTTTACCAGTAGCTGCGTTCTATTTGCGCTTTTCAGGAAAGAATTATGGAAAGAATAAATACTATTGCAGAAATGCTCCTCCGTTATTTTTTTCTTAAAAGCGAAAATGTCCAAAAGAATTTCTTAGGAAAGTGCTCATCTCAGCGTATCACCCCTCTGCGGAGTAAAATCGTCTTCCAGTGGTGGGTCTGATTTTTGAAACCGAACAGTATGCTTATCTATATTATTAATTTTTTCAAACATAATTTGTTTCATACCTTATTCTATGATCATAAAAATATCGTCTACATATCTGAAATATATTATTATTTCTTTTTCAATTTCCTTAATAAATTTATTTTCCAAGTAACTCATAGTATAATCAGGCAATAGACATGATACTGACATCCCCATAAATACACCTTTTTCCATCTTATAAATATTTACATCATTCATGAAATATTGATTATTTAAATAAATCCCTATAATTTCTAAAAATATGGGAAAATCAATTTTGAATTTATTATAAATTCTTACTTCATCTGCAAGTTCTTTTTATTAATTCATGGCACTTTTTGTTAATTCATGGTTTAAGAGGTAATTCATATAGGCTTTTCACATCATACGATAACATTAGCCAATTTTCTTTCACTCTCTTATATTTTCTATTGTTTCTGTTCTATTTACATTTTTTTAAATCATATGAATTGGTTACTCCATAATTTTTAATTTTCTCATTTTTACAATCTTTTAATCTATATTACTAAAATCTTTTATTTCTCTGTCTGTGTGTCTGTCCGGCGCAATTTTCTGAGAGAATGGAAAATAGAAATAATTTTTTCAATGAAACATCCGCGACAGGAATCGAACCTGCAACCTTCTGACCCGAAGTCAGATGCCTTACCCATTGGGCCATAGGGACTACAACTCTCTTCATATGATTTTTTGACTTATATCTCCTTTCCTTTCCCCCATCAATAAGGAATGTATTCAATCTTTTTTTTGAATCTCAAGATTGTTTATTTATTTCACATCAGTCAGTTTATTTGTAATTCGAAACTGACAATTAGAACGATAATTGCCGAAACGCTGCAATATTTTAAATATTCTTACTTAACCAAATCCTATGTGATATTGAAAAATATACTCATGGACAAAAAAATTAGCGCACCAAGAAATAATTGCGGGATCGTAACGAAACTTGCAGTGAAGGTACATGTCGGGGAGATATGCAAATGATTAGAAATGCAGCGTGATTGCGCATTACGTATAGCCGGTAGAGGGCGTTGAACATCGTACTCTGTGGAGTATAAAACAGGTAACCAAAGCTTGTTTGAGTGTGCTGAATCATTTACAAAGGAAGAGCTGAGGTAGACATGCCATTACGCCGTGTTCGAAGACAGTATACGCAGTTGTCGCAGTTTGAGAGAGGGAGAATCGTCGGGATGATGGAAGCTGGGTGGTCAGCTAGGCGAGTAGCTCGTCAATTAGGCCGCTCTGATTGTGTTGTGAGGAGTTGTTGGGACCAGTGGACCCGAGAGATGTCATGTACACGAAGACCAAGCTCAGGACGCCCTCGACAGACCAGTCGTTGAGAAGACCGCCACATAGTCAGAAATGCACGCGTACAGCCAACTGCTTCATCGGCTGCCATCCAGGCACAGGTAGCACCTTCACTAGGGGCCGCTGTGTCTTCTCGAACCATACGAAGGCGCCTGGCTGAAGGACAGTTGGTATCGCGGCGCCCATTACGTGTGCTGCCCTTGACGCCCACCCATCGACGCCCCGTTTGGAGTTTTGCCGCGCACGAGGAAACTGGACTGCAGCGGAATGGAACCAGGTCGTCTTTAGCGACGAATCCAGATTCAATCTCGGCAGTGATGACAATCGTGTTCGTATGTGGAGAGCCCGTGGTGAACGCTTCAATCCTGCCTTTGCTGCACAGTGACACACCGCTCCCACAGATGGTGTGATGGTATGGGGTGCCATTGCCTACAATACACGGTCACCCCTAGTATTGTTCCGTGGCACCATGACAGCCCAGCGGATGTTCATGAAATCCTGCAACCACATGTGTTGCCACTCATGCAACGGCTCCCAGGAGCCATTTTTCAACAAGACAATGCTCGGCCTCATACGGCAAGGGTGTCACAAGACTGTCTCCGCACTGTTACTACCCTTCCTTGGCCTGCCCGATCCCCAGATTTGTCTCCAATCGAGCATATCTGGGATCATTTGGGACGACGAGTTGGGCATCCCACGAGTTTGAACGAACTAGAGGCAAGGTTACAGCAAATATGGAACGAAATGTCTCAAGACATCCTACAGAACTTGTATGACTCAATGCCCGATCGTATCGCATCGTGCATTCGCGCTAGAGGGGGTCCAACGGAGTATTAACTCCTCCGTTCTTTTGCCTTTTTCTCTGAAATAAATTATCCTTTTTCTTTGATTTTCTAATCATTTACTTATATCAAAGTAGTCATTACGTATGTAAATTTTCGTTTCATTTTGACGACTCCTTCTTGGTGCGCTAATTTTTTTGTCCATGAGTGTATGTGGGTGTACACGCCAGATGTTGGAGTAAAGAAAACAGAGTCAAGAAAGAGAGAAGCACTCTTTTTTTGAGGTGGAATACCGAAAAAATCACTATTTGCAACTCAAAAACCATCAATAAATGTAACTCAAACGTCACTGAAAAGTGACAATTATAATTAAAATGAGAGTCAAAAAAGAATGATGCGATACTTCTATTAGATAGAATACTGAAAAATCACTATCTGTAACTCAGAAACCATCAATATTTGGAACACAAAAGCCACTGAAAAGTGCCACTTAGAATAAAAAAAGACTCAAAAAAGAATGAAGCAGTATTTCTATTAGATAGAATACTGAACACTATTGTAACTCAGAAACCACTGAAAAGTATCATTTGGAATAAAAAAAAAAAAAAGAGTCAAGAAATAAGAAGCAGTATTTCATTATGTAGAATACTGAAAAATCAGTATTTGTAACTCAAAAACCATCACTATTTCTAACTCGAAAACCACTGAAAAGTATCAACAGGAATAAAAAAAAAAGATAGTCAAGAAAGAAAGATGCACTATTTCTATTAGGTAGAATACTGCTCAGAAGTTAGACGTCTTAGCCATTAGACCACTAGGCCTACATTCTAATCTCTGTAAAAAATAAAAATATATCATAGATATATGATTTACAAGGTGTTTCTAAAAGCATTCGTAGATTGAGAGAATATAGACATCAAAAATTAAATTAAAAAAAAAGCTTTTAAAAAATTTTAGTTTTAGTTTCCTTGATGTAATTTGTGTGTGTGTGTGAGTGTCTGTGTGTGTGTGTGTGTGTGTGTTTTTTAATAAATAAAAAATTGTTTTCCGTTACATAAGGGAGGCTTCCGGAGCGAAGCGACGGGTAGCCGACTAGTACCTTAAAAATAAAATTTGAAATTTTTTCAAATAGCGCATTTCTACAATTAATAACCGGTCTCCCCTGCATAATATCATTGATCATGTCCTTATGTATTTTTGGTCTCATTTTAAGTTCAGGTATTTTCGAATGTTTAGTTATTAAATCCAGATTCTTTCCTATCAATTTTTTGTTAATCATATCATTTATCTTATGATTTATTTATTTTCTATTGTACTGAAAGCTATTTCTTTAACTTTATATAATCTTTTTCTGTTTTGTTAATATAATTCTTTACCATAGTATTATATTGTTCCCGATTCATTACTACTGATATCTGTCTTTTATCTGCTTCTAATATGACAATATTTTTCATATTTTTTAATTCCTTATAAGCCACTTTCTCTTGAAGATTTAAATTATTCTCTGTATTTATTTTTTGATTATTAATTATCCCTTTAATTTTGTTTCTTATTTTTAATTTATCTCATTCCTTTAATTTTGTTTCTTATTTTTACTTTATCTCATTCCTTTAATTTTGTTTCTTATTTTTACTTTATCTCATTCCTTTAATTCTTTGTTTCTATTTATGACCGACTGAATTCCATCTACTATATCTAATTTCGGCATTTTTTGATATGTTAAACGAAATTTATCTCCTTGTTTTTTTCAAACCTCCATATGAAAATGATTGAATTTTCTTTCACTTAGTTAACTACATAATTTTCAATTCCATTTTTTCCCTCATACTGAGAGAATCGTGGTTTATAAAAACAACACCAACTTTCAGTATTGGGATACCTAACCACATAGTCGAACCATATATTAGCCGAACTCAAAGTCAGAATGCCACATCCAAAGAAGTCCTAGAGAAAGGACGAAAGGTAATGTTCCAGGTTTTTTTTTTTTTTTTTTTTTTAAAAAAAAAACATTTTTAATTGTAAATTATCGACGTAAAATTACAATTAAATAATATGCAATTACGAAAAAAAAAATATTTTATGGCATGTTTTAAAGTTTTACAAGAATTTAGAAGATACCAGACATGGATGTTTTGAGTCAATACCTTAATGTAAAGTATTTGATTATTATAATCAAATTCTTTCCAACGTTGAAAGCTTTCATTTGGAGAATTCACAAAAGTACCATCTGTTTTTTTTGATGTTGTCATTTATTGACTTTGTCCTACCACTTAATTTTCTAAGTGTTTGATATAGAAAACTATACTCATGTTTAGATGTTGAAGTTTTAAGTCAGCTACTACATTATTCCAAAATCATGCAGCGCTGGGAGGGAGGGGGGGTTCATTTTGAGGATTGGGGGATGGAGGATGGAGACCAAAAGAATCGTGCTCATATTTTAAGTTGGATTATAAATAAACATCCTTTTAATTTTACAGAAATCGGGATAGCCGTTTAAGCTAAAGATTTTGAAGGGTCATGTTTTGAGGAATGGGCGGGGTGGAGACCAAAATAAAAGTGCCTATCTTTTATGTTTGACCTGAAATAAGCTACATACGAAATTTTTTGGAAATTCGTTCATCCGTTTTAATTTTGTCATGTGCTTACAACATCAGACAAATGGACAAACAGAAATAAAAAATGTTAATTTTTTATACTAAGATTGCTCGTCTCAGTAATAAACTTCAGTACCATGAATATAATAAACAAAGAACTTTAAAAATATTAAGTTATTTCTTGATAGTTTGTAATAACTCTGAACGGAATAACGCTCTTCAACAAAGCCTTCTCTTTATCATATTGTATAAGTTAGAAATTGGAAATATTTTTCTGAAAGACAAAAGATAGTTTGGTTCAAAAAAAAACCTCAAGAAGTTGGTGAAAAGGCATAAACCTTAAACTTTCCTTAAAATAGTATTTCTTAAAATTTCTCTATTATTTTTCTTTAGTTTCTTTAAAATCGTAAAAAAGATAAAAACAAAGATCCTACTTTTATTTCAAATTGTAATATCTATTGAATACAAAGAATACGACGTGCAAAATTAAAGGATTAGCTAAGAGGATGAATGTGGATTGGCTAGCCAATTGGTTTAGCCTTAAGGGACTGGGCACTGGAGGAGCCCATGTTCAATTCCCGGCGATGGTCGGAAATCTTTCAACGATTGGTTTTCCTCCAGATGTAACCTAAGGTTCATTCAGATCTCTGTCAAATAGGTACCGAGTTTTTAATTGGGGGATGAAGAGTGAAAGAAGTCGGGCTACTGATGGGACCTTCAATTGAACTCGTAGGTCGAGAATCGCTGGGAAAAGTAATAAAAATTAATATCAGTTGATAGAAATTATATAGAAATCCAATATTTAGGATTAAGGAAAAAATTATTTTTTTGTTAAATAAGTAACATTGCAATTTTATTTAACGCATAGGCCTACTTAACAAGTAATTTTAAAGCTATAGCTTATAGCAAATGTTATAGCTTTAACATTACTTAACATCTAAAATTTAAAAATAAAAATGGTATTGATTTAAAAATAAGGAAAATATTTTTTTTTAAATTAAAAATTTTAAGTACTTAAAATTTTTGTATTATAATCATTGCATTCGAGAGAAAAGATATGCCTTTTTTTCTATCTGAACATAGTATTATTAGTCGTAAGAAGTATTATATTTATAAAAAAAATTGATTGATTCTACTGCATATTTAAAATTGCACAAGCATATCATCGTAAAATAAAAGAGGATCGTAGTATTATCTTATTCCCTTTTAAACGTCCCCTATTTACAAACCACCGCTGCAAAGCTGAGGAACAATACAAAGGACGCGATCATCTGAGCATCCCTTCATCGCGATTCAGCGCAGGCATACCGCTGAGAATAAAAAAAAATTCCCATATTATTTTTAGGGAGCCATTTTCATTTTATGTATTTGATCGTGTATTTTTAAGTACTTTCAAGAAATCTGCAAATCATTGCATAGTGCGAGAAAGGGGCTGGAGACGAAAATAACGCACATATTTAAAGTTGGATCACAAATGAGTATCAAACCAAATTTTAAAAAAATCCACCTAGACGTTGCAGCAAGAGCCATTTTTTGGGTAGCTAAATTCGCCGGTCATTTTTAGCAACCTCGTATACGAAAGTGAAGGAGGTGATCTCTTACGTTCATTCTGCCCGTCGGTACGTTACAACCTTTACAGCCTAAACTTAGTTCTCCAGTGATTGCATTTTGTGCTAGTCAGAAAGTAAACAACGCATTTTTGCTTTTGCGCTGCATTGCAGTAAACTTGTACGGGATTGCTATAGTTTCGTGTACACTATGAAATTACGTTTTTGGCCTTGTTTAGGGATGGGAAGCTTGGAAACTAAAATAAATAGGCCTCTGTTTTAAGTTGTGTCGTTAAAAAAAAAGGTACCTTAAGCTACCTACCGAATTTTATGAAAATCTGCCAAGCCGTTTAAATGTTATGCAAACAGACAAAACAGAGAAGAAAAGATTCAAGTGAAATAGTAAGACTTCGCATGCTCAGACAAAAATATTTGTTTTAGGGTTTAAAAATCATTTCTGTTCAACAATTCTGGTAATTTCCGATTGTTAGGCTTTCTTCTAAACTGATAATAAGCACAGAAAACATCAGAAATCAATATCAATGAATAGAATCTTCAGGGAGAAAAACTCATCACCACGAAGGTTTTTAGGGACAACTGGCACGTGGAATTAATGACTTGGAAAAGAGACAATTTAAGACTTTCAATTAACTTCACGGTGCTCTTATTTGAAAATTGTGATTGAAAAAGTGCTAAATTAAATACATCTGTATGTCATAATGTGAATTATAAAATAAACTAGCAGCAAAGCCTGTCGGACGACAGGTATAAAAAAATCTGAAAAATCATTTTATTATCAACTACCAAATATAAAATAAATGTAATCTAAATACTGTGCTAACTTCTGAACGAAGCTTCTATGGCAAAAATGGTTTTGAGTTTCAAAATCAGCGTAAACAGCTGAGTAAGTATGCCAAATTTCATTAAAATGGATGAAGTGGTAACAAAATTATTTGGTTTTGAATGTATGTTTTGTTAGAATTTCAGTTATCGAGGTCAGTTCCCAAGAATAAAATTTCATGAAAACAACATGGAATGACATAATGAACTAATAGTTTCATCCAATTTGAGTACCCTTGATTCAATGGTACCATTGAGAACCGTTGGATATATCTTAATAGCTTAATTATATCGAGTTACAGACAGACAGACAGACAGACAGACAGACGAACTTAGCCAATTTATATGTATATGTATATATATCTATATATATATATATCTATATATATATATATTTGATTCGATCGATGATTTGATTTGTAAATTTTTTTTTTAATGTTTATCAGACCTATTTAGATGTACTTCTGACCTGTACACCTGTAATACAGGTTCTGAGAGTTTAATCTAAAGGATCATTTTCCACCCAAAAAGAAAAACGAAATACCAACCATATGTAAAGTTTAATTTATCTAAAGAATAATTATTATTTTTGACTCATAACGCCGAGAGGCATTTAAAACTCACCTTTGTATAATCTAAATATTGCGCTAACTTGTGAATGAAGCTTCTACGGCAACAATGGTTTTGAGTTTCAAAATTAGCGTAAAAAACTGAGTAAGTATGTCAAATTTCATTGAAATCGGTGCAGCGGTAAGAAAATTATTTGATTTTAAACGTATGTTTTGTTAGAATTTCAGTTAAAATTTCATGGAAACGACATGAAATGACAAAATGAACTAATATTTCATCCAATTTGAGTACCCTTGATTCAATGGTACCATTGAGAACGTTGGATCTATCTTAATAGCTTAATTATATCGAGTTACAGACAGACAGACAGACAGACAGACAGACAGACAAAATTAGCAAATTATATAAGTTGATTATTGAACAATTCAACATTCTTGAAAACGTAACTCTTTTGTTGATTAGGATTTCATAAAATTGAAAAGATACCAAGATTTAAAACTATCTGTCCTGTATGTCAAAAGTTGAATGGTCTTAAGAATTTAATATTTCGCCATTAATTGCTTCACATTATTTCAACGTCATTTGGACATAAATTATTTGACTTCAAATGGATTAGAATAAAATACACTTCCGTGCAGCTAAATCGACTCACCCCTTCAGAGCGCACAAAAAGGCGTATATTTTTTAAATGGCTTAACCGATTTTCAAAAAACATTTTTTATTGAAAGCCTAATGTTTTTACTTTACAATGACACCATTATTATTAAAATCTGTTCAATATTTTCCAAATGAATGTGATCTGAACATAAGCGCAGCAAAATGCAGTCTGAACGGAAACCACCAGTTGCGCGCCGCACTCCCCTATAAAATCCCACGTGGACCGATATTTCTTATCAGTCGCTTATCAGACGTTCATCTGTACACATCTCTGCAAGTTTAATTAATGTTTTCACAAACCCATGGATTCTACGCCAGAAGACGCCACACAAGTTGTTGCTTTGTTGCAAGCAGGCCACAGTCAACGAGAAGTCGCTCCTCAACTAAACTTGAGCCAATCTGCTGTCTCAAGAGTATTCAGAAGGTTTCAGGAAACTGGTACCTTCACTCGGAGACCACATACTGGACGGCGCCGATTCACATCTGAGAGGGACAATCGCTTTATCATTTCAACTTCACTGCGAAATCGATCTGCAATAGGAGCTGAGACAAGTTCGTGGAGTAGCTGTTAGTCAGTGGACAGTCAGAAGACGCTTGAAGGAAGCCAACCTCACTCCAAGACGGCCCGCTAGAGGCCCAAAATTGACCGTAAGTCACCGCACAGCACGACTCGAATTTGCACGGGAACACCTCAATTGGAGCATTGAGCAATAGCGGTCCGTCCTATTCACTGATGAGAGCAGAATGTGTCTCCATGGTAATGATAGGAGAGGCCGGGTCTACCGGCGTCCAGGAGAGCGATTTTCACAGTGCTGTTTTGTTGAAACAGTCTCGTACGGCGGCGGTTCCTGCATGATGTGGGCTGGCATATCTCTTGAGGGAAAAACAGATCTTGTTTTCATACCTGGTGGAGGCCGGAGCGGGGGTCTGACTGCTCGACGATACATTGAGGACATTCTCCTGGATCATGTTGTGCCCTACGCAGGATATATCGGGGAAGACTTCATGTTGGTGCATGACAATGCCCGGTGTCATTCAGCACGAACCACTCGGCAATTCATGGAGGAGGTTGGTCTCGAGACGATGGAGTGGCCAGCCCTCAGTCCCGACATGAATCCGATTGAGCATTTGTGGGACGAGCTCAAACGGAGGGTCCGAGCCAGAAATCCGGCACCGTCTAATAAAAACGAGCTCAAGATTGCGCTGGAGGAGGAGTGGAATGGGATCCCCCAAGACTTTGTCAAAACCTTAATAGGGTCTATGAGGAACCGCATGCAAGCCGTCTTACAGGCAAGGGGAGGCAATACCAAGTATTGATTAATAAAAGTTTCCTTGTTTTGCTTGAATTTTTTGTTGCAATTTAATTTTAAGTATCCCCAATTTTTTTTCCTAATTTTTTTGCTTGCGTTTTCATTCAAAATGCATTATAAAAAAAAATATTGTACGTATTTTAATGATAATGGTGTCATTGTAAAGTAAAAACGTTAGGCTTTCAAAAAAAAATTTTTTTTGAAAATCGGTTAAACCATTTAAAAAAATATACGTCTTTTTGTGCGCTCTGAAGGGGTGAGTCGATTTAGCTGCACGGAAGTATATATTCGGAAAAGATAGGTACATGCACATTACAAGATTAATTACAATTTTTACTGACTTAGGATAATTTGAATCGACAGATCCTTAATAATAAAAAAAAAACTTATTTTTTTTTTTCGCATTTTTTAATTGAAAACTTATAAAAATATATGAACTTCTTCATTAACTACATTAAAAATGTGATTTAAAATTTAATATTTAATTTATTTTGTTGAAGTTAAGTGTAGCCTATTAATGTAAGTCAGAAACCAAGGTAAATGAGACAAAAGTTTTAAAGCAGTTTCGAATCGTTCATTAAGGACTCAAAATTTTACTAAATAGATATAAATATAAGTGAAAACTTAGAAATCAAATTGATAAATGGATATTTCAAATGAAACAAAAATGGGAACTTCTTTAACAACTTCTTCTTCCAATCCGGAAACAGTACTGCAGTGTTTTTTTATTAGATTATTTCTGATTGATTATTCAGTAAAGAATTTGAATACATAAATTAACATTGTTCCTTTCATTTATCAACTAAATTATACGATAAAAAGGTAAAAACTTTTTCCAAGAAACTTACATGTGAAACTTTGAACCCTCCTAACTTCCCTCCCTGTTGGTGACAACACCAAACTTGGCTCATTTACATAATTCACCATCTTCAGCATATGTGCCAAGTTTGATCAAAATCCCAGAGATCAGTTGCTCACCAATAGGAGACTCATCAAATTAGTCTCAGTGTGTGTGTGCGTGTGTGTATCTCCTATAATAACTTTTGAACTGCTGAATGGATTTTCTTGAAACAGATACGCATATTTGGGGATTAGGGACGATCTAAATTTAATATTTGAAATTTTTTCCAAATGGGTCCTTGCAGAGAAATCAGAGTAAGATAATGACGAAAATTCCCATATCCGTTTTTAATTGCGTTATAATATCCGTTATAATATCATTTATAAATTTTAATTACATAAACTATAGTTATGATATCGTTGTTTTCATAATTTAATTATATTAATAACTACTGTGAAAGTGATAAAGGATAGTTTAAATGTATTGATTTGAATTACACAAAATTATGTAACAGAGAGTGGAATTTTAAATCATTTTAATAAAATAATACATAAAAAGTTTTAATCAGGTCTAAACATCAAACATCTTAGATATTTCAAATCGATTCGGTAGCTTAGATATTACAGATTTTATTAGTTTAATTAATTTTTTTATTACCTTCATTTTATTAAAATGAACTTAAATTATGATTTTAGTTAAGCTCATCATTAAAAGCATTTTTTTTTAATTGAACGCCCGGGCTCTCAGCACTTCAGCTACTTGGCCTCGACAAGGGGCGAAACTGTGAGCTATTTAGCCGAAGAATCGTAGCCCAGGGTACACCGTAGGAGGCAGTTCACTTTTTACCCGTAGATACAGAAGAAATACAGAAGAAAGTAACATCCATTCACATGTGAACTGAGGTTCAGACGTATCAGCATCATAGCAGACCGCCTTCTAGACCTGAACGGCTAGTAAAGTGCAATAATTTATTAAGTTTTAATTAATGTATGAGATTAAAA
>JAFIDM010009631.1:226558926-226569069 GCA_023159025.1 Thereuonema tuberculata
TCATCTTTTAATTTTTAATGCCCCAAAATCTCCCTTTTTGAGATTTCACAAGAGGATACTTAGAAAAACTACAAATAAATATTTCCATTACTAAAATATCAGAATTGAAGCACAATTTATTTTATTTAATAATTTTCCTCCTTTTCCAAAGTATTTTTTTTTGGTCACAACTTCAAACTACAGCCATTTTCAGAAAAAGATCGGGAGTGACGTTATTGAACCAAGTTACACAATATCCGTCAGCCCGAAACAGTAGTTTCACCTGTGTGTAAATGTCGTTTTGCAAGAAAAAGGTTTAGTTAGATGTCAAATTACTTTTAAAGTTTATACTAATATGTACTAAAGTTTAAAATTACTTCTTGTGGAAATTTTCAACTTGTAAAAATCAATCATGCTATTAGTATTAAAGTAGTCGATCTACTTGACATCATGGCTGCCCCCAATAGCACTCGCTTGTCATCTTAAATGTACTTGTTAAAGTTAATCGTAAAGGTCAGTCTTTGCGTGTTCCTGAGATTTGACAGACGAGAATAAAATGAAAATTTGAAATTTAAACAGGCTTAATTAAAAAAAAATAACAAAACTCAAAAACTGGAGAGGGAGAAAGAAAAACAAGAAAGGCATGTAGGAGAATCGACCCAGCAAACCATAGCATGAAAGACTAATGCTTAGACCATCCTGCCACTCCAGAATTAAGAGTGTCTTACGCCTGGAAGGAAACTTTTCTCACCATGTTAGCTGATTGTTTTATCAGCATATAAATGATTAGTTGCCTCTTTTCTTATTAGTTGGTCGCAATAACAAATGTTAATTACTCACTTTTATGATAATTTAACAAAGCATGAATCGTTCTCATTATTAGCCATCTAATAATGGTCCAAAAAATGCTGTCAAATCTAAAATGCTGTCAAATCTATTATAGTACATAATAGTGGGCCCGAAAGCCGATCGGAAACAAGATTGGCTGCGGGTTGGAAGTAGCGGGTTCGATCCCTCCATTCTCCTCCAAACTGGCTTCTTAATTATTAGGAAATTCAATGTATATTCTTTGAATATCTGGGCTAAAGTATTTTCTGTAGTTTTACCTAGATGATTCAGTAGCACATTCTAAAAACATCCAAAATAGAAAACAAGTTTGTGGATTCTAAAGATAAATGGAAAGTAAATTACCAGCCAATTGTTAAAAGTAAACATTTTTTACATAACTAGCATAACTATAATCAAATTCAGTCTCTGAATTGATGCTTCAATTTATCACTGATAATCTATATATTAGTCCAGGGAAATTAGACATTGACCCGGACATTTGAAATAACAAGCTGAAAATTGGTAGAAATGTTGAGAATAGTGTTCTGATTGATATCCCAAAATTCCCAAAAAATCCATCTTGGGGAAAATCCGCCATTTTAAAAAAACCGCCGCCATCTTGGATATTTCGAGTTTTAAGCATAGCGACTGAACCGAGCGTCTGAATGTATTCGTTTTTGCGTCAAATTATGTAATTCAGGCTGCATTACCTTCCGAAACACTAAAAATTAATAATTATAGACCAATTGTGGTTCTTGAGAAATAATAATAATTATGAAAATGCGACAAACGAAAATTGATCTAAAATTATAATAAATGTTATTATAACATAAAAAAAATTAATCAAAGAAGACCTCATAACACAAGGAGTGAAATATAAGCATAAGCAGCAATAGAAATACATTATTAAGGGTAAAAGTTAGGTAGCTTGTTTCGTGTTACCACTGGAGCTCGACTGCCTGTTCACTAACTGGACAAAATCTTTGACGGTAATGCATGATCTGAAGAAATATATCCTATATTAGCGTCAATTTAAGACAAGTAAAACAGTGTTCTTTAAATTTTGTAGGTATTTAACGTTTCTATGACAACACGTCTGCCAAAGGTTCTCCTCTTGTGTGGAGCTAAGAGAGTCTCGGCAAGTGAGAGATAAGGCAGACGTTCGCAAGATGGTAGACTGGCTCCAGTCCCACCATCCTTTTAACGACTCAACGAACCTTCTAATGTTCTAGTCTACCGGTATAGTAACCGACGATACAGTTTACTGTGATGAGGCTCTCTCCCGTGGTTTGCAAGCAAGGAAATCAATCACAGGTCAACGATTCAGTAAAGCCCACTTAAAACGAAACAACAAAGTCACGACTGTTGCCACTGCATCTAAAACGGCCAAGCTCAAAGACACTGTCGTCGAAATCAACCCTAACCAACTTTTTTACCGATTGCTGTGTGTTGTGCGTGACGATGTTGACCTCGAGGAGTACCTGACATATGAACTTGCAGCAAGGCCTCCAGCGCTGTTTGACGGGATGTTGATGCGGAAGGCACTATGTCTGGATTGATCAACGTTTTAGAAGAGATAGCGCCGTCCAAGACAAACTTTCCAGTGAATACAGAGTTTACAGTCGATGGCGGGTTCCTTCTGCACCAGGTTGTGTGGGCGCGTCCAGGGAATTTCAGCCACATCCGTCTCCAATATGTGAAGTACGTGGAAAATCAAGGGATGTGATACCACTTCTGCTCCGTTCAGAAAAGGCACAAAGGGATTTTCAAGAAGTTCAAGCTTGTTTAAGGGAGACAGTGTCGGTCGTCAACTAATAATTCTAGGTTTGGATGGGGAATCGCCTTCCAGAAGCAGAGTGTGGATGGATGAATCATGCAAGTCAGCTGACACCCATTCCAACTAAAGAAGAAGCAGCAGCGGAGCGGATACCGAACATCATATCCTGCAACTGTAACTGTGGTTGCGAGAAGAGACGCGGGTGAAGAAGACACGGTTTTCTTTGCACAAGTATGTGCAGCTACTGCGCAGGACATGGCTGCACACATCGTATGGACTACGATGGATAGCGATGATGACGTTGAACCTTTGGCCGACGTGTTGTCATAGTAACGGTAGATAACTACAAAATTTAAAGACTACTTATTACTGTTATTAAATCGACGCTAATTTAGATTATAATTTTTCAGATCATGCAATACCAGTGAGTGAAAGATTTTCGCCAGTGAGTGAACAGCCAGTCGAGCTCCAGTGACAACACGAAATAAACTACCTAACTTTTACCCTTCATAATGTATTTCTATTGCTGCTTATGCCTGTACTTCACGCCTTGTGTTATGAAGTCTTCTTTGATTAATTTTTTTTGTATGTTACGATAACATTTATTATAATTTTAGACCAATTTTCGTTTGTCGCATTTAAATAAATATTATTTTTTCTCAAGCACCAAAATTGGTCTATAATTATTAATTTTAGTGTTTTGGAAGAGAACGCAACCTGAATTAAGTAATTTGGTGCAAAAACGAATACAATCAGAATCTCGGTTCAGCCGCTATGCTTAAAACTCGAGAAATCCACGATGGGTTTTTCAAAATGGCGGATTTTCCCCAAGATGGATTTTTTGGGAGTTTTGGGATATCAATCAGAACACTATTCTCAACATTCTACCAATTTTCAGCTTGTTATTTCAAATGTCCGGGTTCGGCCACTTTTTTGTCGAAATTCCCTGTACTAAATATCCAACCTAATTATTCTGCCAAAGGTAACTGAAACTGTGGTATACAACTGTTAATAGAGCAGAAGTATCTAAATAAAGCAGCTTTGAAGATCACTAATTCAAGTGTCTGAAGCTTTCTTGATCTTTACAAATGATGTATTAGAATAGTTCAATAGTAAAGTTGCAAAAATACAATGCAGAAATATCCAAGCATATACTAATGTCCTTAATTTAAATAAGCTTGCTTCTTAGGAGCTCTGATTACAATATGTTTGACGGACTATGAACCATTTTTCCTTGCCACTTACATTTGGGAAATAATTGCACTTAATATAAGGAGCCCACAGTGAAAATGCTCGAGTTCAACTGACAGGGTGCGATTACTTACTGGTTGACTGCGTAAAATAATAAATTGTATCAGATCCATTTTCATTCAACTTGTCTGCAAGACAAACATTAGAAATAAACCAGAGAAGCAAAGGATAACATCAGATCTTATGAAATCTTAGACAATCTGAATAAGTTCTTGAAAGATTCAGACAAACTTGATAAGATCTTCTAATTTTGAAAATACTTCAATCGAAATGTCAGCAATAATAGGTGTAAAGTTTTTGTTTTAAGATGGCAGTCAATTAATTGCTTACCATTTTCCACCTGCAAATGTCTAAGTCTTTTAGATTGTTCGGTTTTTCTTTTTCTGCTGTTTTGAAACATCTGAATGATTTTTTAGAACAGATCTTGCGTCTTGTCTGATCCTGATTCTGAAACAAACTGTAAATAAATATTCGTTTAATGGCAGAAGCTATTTAATTCAACATTTTTAATTGTCCGAGATCTTGTGAAAATTCAACTACTGACGTTTTCAAAAAAGGTGCTAACGGAAATAAATCGAATTTTCAGCAATCATAGTTGTAAAGTTTTTGTTGGCAGTAAACTAATAACTTACATTTGTTCTTATATATAGTTCTTAATCTTTTTCTGCTGTTCAATCTTCTTTTCTCCTATCTTCTTTTCTCCTATCTTCTTGTCTTCTATCTTCTTCACAAATGATATCAAGTTCTGTTCTTTTTAAAAAATCATCGAAATGTCTCAAAACCTAAAAGAAAAACGCCTCCTCTTGTTGGTATCTTCACTATCCTGGAACAAATTGTAAAGAAGTATTCTTTTAATAACAGAAGCTATTTAATTCAACATTTTTAAATGTCAGATCTCTCGTAAAAATTTCTACTGACGTTTCCAGAAAAGGAAATACTGAAATAAAACTATCAAAATTTCAGTTACCTGTGACAGTTTAGAAGAAACTTGTTGTGTGTCAAGATCGGGAAACTAAGAAAATATTGCTGTTTAATCTGCAATATTCCATTAAAATTTTTGGTTGATTATAAGCATCTCATTTTTTCCCAAAAAATAAAGCAAATTCTACAGCTGATAGGGGATTAATAAGATTTGTTAGAAAATACTTTCAGCTTTAAAAAACTTTTAGAATCCTGAAACCAATTTCCAATGAATTTCCAATTTTCTGTTACACAAATATTTGATTCGATTCATCCTATATTGCTAAGTTTCTGGAAAAAAAATAAAATTGTTTAAAGTACAACCTCCAGAGGATTATTGGTATTTCAAACCAATTACAGGGGAAAAAATTTCCATAAACGTTCCGAAAGTTTGTACCACATATAATGTAAATGTAAGATATCACTCTGGTCATTTTATATTTTCAAGCAGACACCTTTCACTAGGCTTTCACTAGGTACGAGGGCGAATCAAGAAGTAATCGTAATTTTTTTTTGACAAAATATATACAAATACAACAAAAAACACTTCATCACCTTGTAATATGTTCCCCAGTATGTTCAATACAGGTGCACCAGCACTTTAGCAAAATCTGGATTCCGCGAGGAAAAAATCTTTTGGTTGACTGTAAAGCCGAGTATGCACCGCCTCTTACATCTCAACATCCATGCGAAACTTCGTGCGAAACTTAGTGCCTCCTTGAAGAGTCCAAACATAAGGTAATTACTCGGTGCAAGATCTGGTGAATATAGAGGATGTGGAAGATACAAGAAATGCAGATCTGTTAGTTTTTCTACCATCGCACGAGCGGTATGCCGCTGAGCATTATCCTGCTCAAAAGCACACCTGAACGGAGCAAACCGCGACATTTTGACTTGTGGGTTTCAAACGGCTCATAATCAGATCACAATACGATTCACTGTTCACAGTAAATCCCTTAGTCATGTAATATTCCAGGATTGGATCTTTACAGTCCCAGAAGAGCGTGAGCATCAATTGCCAGCCGACTGAGTTGTGCAGAATGTTTTTGGTTTCGGCGATGATGAATATCGCCACTCCTTGCTTGCTCGCTTAGTCTCTGGCTGGTAATATTGGACCTAGCATTCGTCACCAATGACGTTACATCGTAAAAAGTCATCCCCATCAACTTCATAACGTCGCAATAGCGTTTCACAAGCATTCACACGAATTTCTTTGATTTTGGGGTCAAGTTGTCTTGTTACCCACCTAGATCAGACTTTGCTGTATTTAACCATATCGTGAATGATCTGGTATGCCAAGCCATGACTAATGAACACTATTTCAGCCATCTTGTTGATTGTTATCCGTCGGTTTTCCCGTATCAATCGTTCCACTGCAGCGATAATGTCAGCCACAGTTGCAGTGTGACGCCGCCACAGCGAGCTGCATCAGTCATATTTGACACCCTACTTTTCAAACTTCCTGTGCCGTTCGTAAACTTGTTGAAGCGACAAACAACTATCCCCGTACTGCCTTTGCATCCTGTGATGAATGTCTGTCAGTTTGTCATCCTTACTGCCCAAAAACGAGATAACTGCACGCTTTTCCTGTTGGGAGCATCCTTCTAACTGCGCGGCCATCTTGGCTTTGGCTTGATGAAGTCACAGTCGACGCGTAGGCCAAAGTATATGCGCCCGCAGGTTCCTTAAGTGGCAAGACATAACATATCTGTATGAGAATTTTCTACTACGAGATTTTAAATTTTTATGGCCATATTAAGATTACTTTTTGACTCACTCTCGTACTTAATATAAATAATATACACATACCGTATATGCTCCAATAAACGCCGAGGCTCTTATTGTCGCCGGTCTCTAATAAGCACCGGGCTGCAGAGGGGACACGGCCAAATAGCAGCCGGTCTCTAACAGTAGCCGGGTCTTTGATATTTGCCTACCGGTACTATTGTAAGCGTCCGTATCTTTATAGTCGTATAATACCTTATGGTAGATTGCCTTATAAAATGCCGCCGAAACGGTCATTTGACACTGCCTTTAATATTCGCGCGGTGGAATACGGGAAAGGAACTTCTTGTGAGGCGGCCGCCGGTCATTGCGGATTCGGACGATGAATAGCAGCGAAAGGTACAGAAAGACATTGCCATTTATCTTTAACAGTCTTATGTAGCATGTGAAATTCAAATAAAGTAGCTGTTTGTAATATTAGCCGATATTTATGTTAAAAATATTGCGTTCTGAAGGTTTTTGTTAATAATGGCCGGTCTCTAATAGCAGCCGGTCTCTATTAAGCGCCGGGAGCCGAGGCTCGTTTTGTAAATAAACGCCGGGGGCTTCTATTGGAGCATATACGGTATATAAGAATATAAATTACAGATAAATTTCTAAATTGGCAAGGTTAAACAAAAAGGTGCAGCAGAATATCCTGTCTAAACTCAACTTAAATCTATTCAAGAACTCTTGTAAAATGTATCTGCTACCAAAATAAACTATAAAATCAAGTGCCATCATTGTAAATACAGAATAATATTAATACTACTAAAAATAGTAATTATGGGCCTGGTGAATAGTGGTCTCCAGACTGGAGGAGCAAAGTTCAAATCTCTATAGAGGTCAGGGATTTTCCCAAGCGATATCTACCAGGCAAGCTCTAGGATTCACCCAGCAGTCTCGTAAATGGGAATCAAGTTTTCTTTTCACAGGGATCAAAAGGCACGGAAGCAAGCAATGGACTGGTCATCTCATCTCAATCTAGTTCTCAATTGACCATAGAAATCTCTGCTCCAGGAGTCCTGTGGAGAGAAAGAAAATCACCTATTTATCTAATATAAGTACAATAAGCATAGAAAATTCCAATGTATTATTCCTGATAAACATTTTTTTTTAACTTTAATGCATAGTAACGAAACAAAAAGAAAGTACGATAAGATTGGTATACAAAACTTGATTTCAGTCTTTCAGGTTTATTAAAAACTGTCCACAAACTGAATGATAACCACACCTACCTAATATCCCTCACCCCCCACATTTTTTATACTTAGCAACATGTGCTTTCATCCTTGATCCGTATTGATGTCTCTGCAGGGGAACTCAACTAGGCCTATAGGAACTTTTTTTTTATAATAATAATAATAATAATAGTAATAATAACCTCTGGTCCATACATCCGCGCGGTGGGGATGGGAACTATCCTAGCTATAGCATAGGCTAAAGGGTTCTACCATCTATGTTGAGGTCTTGTTGTAGTGTTGAACAAGCTGCATCAAATGTGGCACAGCATAATGTCACCCACGTTCGGGGTTTAGGAGAGGACTCCGTTATAAAAATATACTACTATTTCCCGCAGGTGCTGGAGAAAGTTGCATCACATTCTGTAGCATGACGACCAGGCAACACCATCCAGCCCGAACCTTCGGAAGTGTTTCGTCTGTGTCGGTGCATGCGACCAACAAGATTGGTAAGCCGCGCCACCTCATCCAATGGTCATTACAGATGAACCAGGTCGCGCTCATGCGCGACTTCTACGGGTAGCAGATCAGCGATGTTCCATGTAAGTTAATATTCTTGTTCCCTCGTCCACACTTGCACAAATTAGGGAGGAAGACTGTTAATCTATCCAGAGGATTCCACAACACCCCCCACTGGAAGACACTATCTGTATGGCAAACAAACAAATTATGCCCCACACTATGTCAAGACCTCAATTATAATTTTAAGATACACAACAGCTGGAGTATTATGAGCAGTGGAATTTAATTTAAAGGAAAAACTTGCTGGACAAAAAAATTAATGACTTAATATTAGATTGAATTTCTCATTTTTCCGTATTTCCCATTTCTCATTTTTTTTTTTTTTACAATACGATGTGCGCTCTAAAGCAGCAACATTATAGCTTCTCCAGTACTGGATATTTAAACTTGATAATTGATGGTAAATTGACTTACAGTTTAAAAATAGAAATATTAAGAATATTAAACAAATTAAATTTAAAAAAATATATGACCGAGGGGTACGAATACAAATCGATAACTTATAAAGGGAAAAAAAATTACAAATACAAAAATGGAGTACTTTTTGAATAGAAAAACTAACATATGAAAAATTAAAAATTACTCATCTTTCTCCATTAAATGCCATTAAGCCTTCCAATTTCTTGGAAAGCGGTGACTTTAGTCCTAATGCATCTGGATTCGAATATTCTTGCTCATTTCCAATCTGTTTCCAATCTGACTTAAGATTGAGGCATCAGATTCCTAAACTATTTGCGTTTAAAATTTCCCCAAGGCAGATTCTTCCATGCCAAATGATTCGTTTTAGCATTTAAATTTCATGATGACAGCTCTTAGCACCTCAGAAAGTTTACCAGGGAAAAGAAAATCCAATATTAGCGTTTGAATTTAATTAATATTAAAAAAAATATAAATTATTCCGAATTTTTACTGAACTACTAAGTAAAATATATTAATTAAATTACATATTAAATTTCGGGAAAGAGTAAATATTCATCCTTTCAATTCGAATTAATTAAAAAAACTTTCTCATTAAAATAAATTAAAACTTCTAAATTAAAGTTTACAACTTGACGGATTGATTTAACAGCCTATTAAGAATGAGAATTATTTCTATCATTCTATACATTATATACATTAAATACTTTTATATATATAACTCCGAAAAGAACATAATAGAACAGAATCAAAATTGTTACAAGTCTTAAAGTAAAAAAATAGGCCTAACTTACATATCCTTACGGAAGATATTTTACGGAAGGAACGTTAAAGTGGTAAATAATAATCTCCACTTCGGAGAAAAAGACAGACCAACATTCAGAAAACGGCGAACATCAAACTGAACCACAAGAGATGGAGATCGCCTACTACCAAACTCCAATTCAAAACGTCAACCTCCCTCTCCAACCGAAACTCTCCATTGAAAAAGAAACTTCTGAACTCCTATAATACAAATCGTCACACCTCACGTGTTTCGTGCTTAGAATCACGAGCTTCGTGCTAGGAATTTTAGAATTAGAACCTAGAACAATACCACGATATATACTACGTAGATATTCCCACTCTGGTGGTGGGAAGCTGTAACGTCCTGGATTGGGGAAACACTGGTGTTTCCAGGTATCTACGGAAAAACCCGCGAAATGAATAAAACTATGGCTGACATAACATTAGCTCCATCAACTGTCAATAAGTACATTAACAAACAATACTATATGAAAAAATATCACAAGGCACTGGTTTCTGCATTCTACCTCGACATATCTAGGAACGACGGACCAGACATAAGGCTTGTTCGCACTATAGCGTCAAAGTTGTGTTTGCGTAAACGTCTTGTAACCGTCA
>JAFIDM010009631.1:226569169-226593439 GCA_023159025.1 Thereuonema tuberculata
GTCAAAATCAGAGCGCACTTTAACTTAAACTTGCGTTCGCAAGTTAACGTCAAGCGGAAACGGAAGTAGACCGAAAGAGGAAACGGAAATGCTTCTACGTCATTATGGCGGCATTTCCATTGTTCAAAATGCAGCATCTCCACGAAGATCAGAGAGTTTTCATGGCCATGCATTTAATTAAGTAATTAAATTTAAGTAATTAATCACAGACAAAACATACTTCACATAGTAAATATTGATTATTACCAGGCATTTCCAATGTGTGGGCTATCATTTCCCAGTACTGCTCTTTTTTCGTTTTCATCATGTACGATTTTGATGCAGAATCGTACAAATTGGGGTACTTCTCCACCTCCTCAATTAATCGAAGATCCATATCCATGTTGTTGTCGAAAAAAAAATACGATGTGAAATTATTGAAAATAATTTTACACAAAAACACGAGAGAAGAACGAGTGTAACTGGCTGGCGATCACAATTGCTAATATTCCGTTTTCCCGGCAAAATTTGTATCAATGCCCTCGGATTGGCTGTTGATTAACACACACACTCCGATTGGCTACCGCTACCTTTGATGTTGATTTATATGCAAAATCTCTTTACAAAGATGAGATCTGCACATTCTGACGCATAACATTAATTTATTTCAGTAAAAATATTGTTTATTTTCGAAAATTAATCTCCTCAATGTGATATTTAATTCGTAATAACCTTCGATCCCAACGAAGCGGTGAAGAAAATGGCGTCAGAGAACTTGCTTTCGATCTTCAAAAGTTGTAGGAATACGTCAGTGCTCTGTGATTGGATGTTGCTCACACACAAGATCTGATTGGCTGGCTTTACGTCGGAGGAGACGCAGATGTTCGCTGATTTCAAGATATAAGTTTGGCCTTAAACTGAGACGCAAAAGCAATTATCTTACATAAACTTAACGTTTGACGCAGCAAAACGCTATAGTGCGAACAAGCCTTAGCTTTACAAGGTACGTTCCTGGGATAAATGGACCGTTGATTGATTGAAGCGATTGTGGCAAGCAACGAACTATTTCATATCGACATTGTGACGAGAAAGGGAGCTATACTTTGTACGACAATACAAAGTTTTTTCCTTAAGGTTTCGCTGGGTTTTTGTCACTTTAGATCCATCGTCTTGCTTCCAATACTAAAGTGAATGCTGGTTAATATCAGGCTAACATCTTGGAATAAATTTTCGGCACAAATTCGATACCTGTACGAAAACGATACGATAAACTTCATCCATCACGACAAGACGTAAAGTCGTACAGCAAAGTCTTCGGTTAATTTCTACGCAGTCGTGAAAGCCGAGACCAGAATTCGGTACCCATGGAGTACTCCGGCTTTCGACTTCTAATATATGCAAAACGTCGGTGCAAAACGTTTGCAAGCCTTCAGAAAGTCACACAAGAGAAGTGGGATAAGATTCCACGCGTTTCTCTACAGAAAGCTTTCTACAACGGAAACTTTGATGCTGAGCGATTGTTAGAAATAAGGGCGGTCACATAGAATATAATAGAATTTGTTGTCGCTGTGGCGTTTCATGGGTATAAACTTTAATATGTTATCACATAAAGTCAATGACACTCCGTATACGTTATAAATTATATGCTGATTCTATTACTGTACAGCTGAAGCTAAGTTAGTCGTTTCTTCTAATTTTTCTAAATTCTGTAAAAACTGTTGTGTTAAAATTCATTTACATTACTGAAGTAGTTAAATGCAATTTCAAACTTAATCATTATTGCTATAATAAAAAAAAATAAAGTTTTTTTTTTATTTTATTTTATTTTTTAGCAAAATATGACCTTGTTAGATATGTAGTCTCAAAACTTAGTTTAATCTAAGGCCAAACTGACATACTACATACTTTGGGGCCGCAGATATAAGAATTAAATTGCTGAACTTTTAACATATTTTTCTAAAAATCAATAGTAATCTGTTTTCTCTTTATGATACCCTCATCAAATTTTAAAATATTTTCTATGTACCACGAATTTTTGAACTAAAACAAACGACGGCCTGCTTCATAAACAAGTTACAAAATGCCTACTGGTTGCGAGTTTGAGACCACTAACTTAGGCCCAGCTGGTTGTCAAGCTAGCTTTTCAAGCAGAGCACGATCCTTCATTGAGAGACTCATGGAGAGCTTCTCAGAAGCATTATGAGGAAAACACCATGTACCCCGCATTTTTATAACAAATTCAATGTGTTGTGCGCATGACATGTCTTGTATTTTGCATATTATGACGCTTAAAGCACATTCTATTGCAAACATTTGGAACTATTTTTGGGTTTTTTTCTTATGCCATATCATTTTCTCTTTCATCGAATATATTCAGTTCAAATTTCAGGTTATTCTGAGCAGTGGTTCTTTTTTTACAGCATGTTGAAAGTTGAACTTTAATTATAATCACCCTGTTTATAAAAAAATGGTTTTGGTTTAAGACGAGAAAATCTTATTATTTTTAAAATTTTTAATCAACTTAAATGGGCAAAATATAACCCTAAAACTATAAAGGCTATCAAATTATAATTAATTGATGATTTAATTGAGAAAAAAATAAATTGGAATAAATATGGTATTTTTTTCCTAGACTCTAAAAGATAAACACTAACAGCACCTATAATACAGGTGTACTTTATTATAAGATACACCTAAGAGGACACCTATTACATTAAAAAACAATATTGTTGTTTAAAAATATTATTCATAAAAAGTCATAAGTATCAAAACTTTTCAACTTTTCAAAGTCGTAGTATGCTTTTGGAGAGACTTGAAAAAATTCTGTTAGGGGATCAATAATAAATTCTTAGCCTAACACACAGTCAAATGCTCTCACTTAAAATGAATTCTAGCCATCAGAAAATCTCGCAAACAGAAATCAGCGCTACAATCTGTTTCATTCTAACAATGAAGGTTAACGAAGTATTGTAGTAGTTTTCAAAAAAGAAGGGTTTGCCATTTATGGTCATTAAGTAGCGATCGATTTTGGCTGGAACAAACGTCACCAGTCATGACGTCATCAACTTGAACTCCGAACAGTCAGTCCAAGATGGCGTCGTTTTGTGATCGCATAAGCGTGCCCAAGAAATGATAAACGTTGCATAGCCAAGCAAGGGGAATAGTGTGGAACGTTTGTAATGCTTTCACTTTTAATTATTATTATGTATTCGTAACTGTAGAAAATACAAAAACCAGAATGTTTTCGTAATGTTTATAAGATTCAGTGAAAGATTTGAGCAATAGATGGCGCTGTTACATCCTGGAAATATCAATCTATAAGAAAATTATATCATCAAAAGCTCTTCTTTCATGAACTGAACTGTAATCCGCATTCAAATTAGCTTTAAAATATTTAAGGGAGTTTTTAAATGAATAGAATAGACTGTTATTCATCTGTAGATATGAGGATTTTGTTATCAAACTAAAACCAATAAAAATGTGGTGTGCCGTGGAATTTTAGCAAATACATAACTGCACACTGATAGCAAGACTATTGAGAAGTACTGATATTGAGAAGTATAATTTGCTTTTTCTGGTTCATATCGTTCATCTTTTTTTTTGTAATTTATTGTGTGCTAAAAGATTTCTTATTAAAAAAATGACCAATTGATGCTATAACATATTCTATCAGACATGCATACACACACACACACACACACACACACACACACACACACATACACACACACACAGACTGAGAAATTTGATGAGACTCGCTTTCTAAAAAGAGAAATTAAAAATTTAAAATTGCAAAAAAAAAATTACGAAATCTTTATTTCAATACTACTCAACTGATGATCTAGTTGATACTCTCAACTGATCGGTAATTCACTGTGAAACAGCTGTTTTGGGATGTCACTTGTAAATACTGACTCTGAACTTTTAAGCGCTTTTTTTATTAATTAATGCCCAAAGAAAATTCATTGAGGCTAGTAAATTTCTTTATTTTATTTTTATTGTGTATTTCTTTAGAGTTTAGACTTGGTTTCCTTTTTTTTTGTTTAGTTTCTTTAATTCCATACTTTTTCCTATCTCCTTATTTTAATATTTAGTCAAATTTGTGTAGATGTCGTAATTTCTGAATTAAAGTAAAGAACTAAACTGCATGAATGTATTATGCAAATTTCTTTCTCTTACGAATTTAATATCTAACTTATTGCTTGCAAATTCATTAAACTGCAGAATGTTCTAGTAATTTCGTCTTTAACAATAAGCAGAAGGAATCTTCAATTTATTACTCATTTAATTGCTTGGTTTCCCAGACAGGGTCAGTGAAATTACATTCGTGGCAATTTAATGATAGGATAAATTAATTACGCATCCTGTTAATTCGTTTCAATAAATTAAATGTGTTAATTGTGGGCTGAAAATTTTTTTTTCTGTTTTTTTCTTCTTTGGGAGTGTTGCTATTTATTAAAAAATAATTCTTAACAAATTTGAATAAAAACAAGATTACAGTCAACTAATATGCAAATCCGTCATGAAAATTATAATCTCAAGCCATTTTATGATATTTTATATTTTCCTAATGCGTATTAATATAATGGAATAAATTCTTATAAAATATTTTCTTTCTACTTGAAAATTTTCTTGTAATCAATTAAGCTACGGAAAGAATTTAGATTTCAAAATGGTAGAATTTTATTTTCTCCAATTCAATTGTCCAGTTATACAAAGTCCTTCATCGCAGATATATCTTTCAGCGAAAATGAATGTTAAAAATATGATTTAGTTATTTAACACGATATAATTTTTGAAAATATGCAGAGTATTCAAGGAGGAAATGTTAATATTTTGGAAGGCTACCAGTCATTCTAAAGAAAAAAATATTATATGCCCGAGTCTGAAAAGTTTTCGAGATATTTGAATGTACAGCATTTTGAATTTTCAGTAATTCCTCCCTCTGAATGCGTTTGAAGTTTTGAGTTGCAAAGAGCATTAATGTTGACGGTGGAATTTCTGAAACTTCTGTAAACTTTTTTCTTATTATAAGCTGCAATAATTTGTCACCTGATCAATAGATATTAGAAATAGTATGTAATATCCTTTTCCTATCAATAATTTTGCATCTATACAGCTTGGGACATCCTGTACATGATGTACAGATTGTAGCGTAATAAATGCAGTGTTTATTATTATAATTTTAAAAAAAAATAAGTCTTTTCTTTTTTATAATTAAACAACTGTTGAATCAAACAATGGATCTACTTGAAACTTTGTATCCATATTTAAGGTCAAGAGATAATGTATCCATCTTTTTTTAAAATCTTTCCATGTGACTACTATGAAATGTTTTGCATGAACTTAACGAAAATTCCCATGCAAATGCCTTAGAAATAAACAATGAATTTTACTGATGTCTCACCACTTCTTCTTGCATTGAGGACAACAATAAGTCATTCTGATATCCTTTTTTGTTTTGTCATGCTTTGATTTGATCAACTAAACGAAAGAAATCCAATTTATTAAAAATCAACTTATATAATTGGCCAAGTTCGTCTGTCTGTCTGTCCGTCTGTCTGTAACTCGATATAATTAAGCTATTAAGATAGATCCAAGGGTTCTCAATGGTACCATTCAATCAAGGGTACTCAAATTGGATAAAATATTAGTTCATTTTGTCATTCCATATTGTTTAATGAAATTTGGCTTACTCAGTTTTTTACGCTGATTTTGAAACTCAAAACCATTTTTGCCGTAGAAGCTTCGTTCACAAGTTAGCGCAGTATTTAGATTATACAAAGGTGAGTTTTAAATGCCTTTCGGTGTTATGAGTCAAAAATAATAATTATTCTTTAGGTAAATTAAACTTTTGATATGGTTGGTATTTCGTTTTTCTTTTTGGGTGGAAAATGATCCTTTAGATTAAACTCTCAGAACCTGTATTACAGGTGTACAGATAAGAAGTACACCTAATAGGTCTGATAAACATTAAAAAAAAAAAATTCAAATCAAACCATCAATCGAATCAAATATATATATATACATATAAATTGGCTAAGTTCACTGTCTGTCTGTCTGTAACTCGATATAATTAAACTACTAAGATACATCCAACGGTTCTCAATGGTACCATTCAATCAAGGGTACTCAAATTGGATAAAATATTAGTTCATTGTGTCATTCCATGTTGTTTCCATGAAAATTTATTCTTGGGAACTGACCTCGACAACTGAAATTCTAACAAAACATACGTTCAAAACCAAATAATTTTGTTACCACTGCATCCATGTTAATAAAAGAGGTTGTCCCAAAATTGACGATTTTGGCCCCACTCGGATTTCGCTGAAAATTAGTATGCAGACTCCGAAGGGGGTGTATGGTCTACAGTAGCAATTACAAGTGTGCCCGACTTCCGGTTAGACCGGAAATGGGTGAAGTTTGCTGTTAATTTCTACGTTGAAATATCAAAATGAAACCTATGCCAATCGATAGAGTTCGTTATGGTGAGTAAAATGATATGTCATATGTCTACCTGGCACTTCCGGTAAAAGGGATATTTACGTATATTCTCATGAGTTTCATGACTTTTCTCGAAAATTCTAGTCTATTCAAGAAAGTTCTAGAAAAATCTCGTCAGATTCAGAGGCATTTAGGCTCTCTGTCTTGATTATTCTAGACAATTCTAGAAGTTTCCAGAAAATGTTAGTGAAAATTCTAGAATTTTCAAGAGCATTCTCGAATTTTCTACTTTGACGTAGAATGAGGCCGGGAACTGTCATGAACGTTCTGGAACTCTCGACAGTTTACCACACTTTTCCATAGATTTCTAGAAATACCTTATGAGGTATATAAACCCTGTGGCTTTCACGAGCACAGTCACTTACGATTTCAACCTTGAGCAGATGAGTACCACTTTTAACTTGTGCTAAAATGATGGAGGTGGCTGGCACAAATCCCTCCATCTTAATATAAACATCGGCATTCAAGAATGATATTCATTGTTTTTTTCTATTGTTTAAAGCAGTGATTTAGATTAAAAAATCTTCCAAAATGGCGGATCTTCCAAAATAGCACAGCAATATTACTGTGAATGTTCCACGGAAACGTGTGACTTTAAGCCACCGAACATGCATTTCAAGTGCAAACGAGGGTCATCGCATATGTTAGTTCCAATAAAAGCCCGGAAAGAAGCTCTCAAGACTTTAAAAATCTATATTTCAGCTAAAGCACGAAGCTGCAACCATCATATTAATCCAGGAAACGATCTTTTTCATCGTGAATGGTTCGATTGTCTTTCATCAAATTGTGTTATCGAGCAAGAAACCACTGCTATGTCAGGACAAAATATAGCTGAATTGGTTAAAGAGTTGTTAGAAGAAGCCGTAGAAGGTGAAGAGGCGGGCGAAATCTTTGATGATATGACATCTTCCTGCAATTCCGGTAGGAAATGACGATGATTCACTGGACGTTAATGTAGCTGCTGCCGCACAAGAACAAGAAGGTTTCTCTCCTGCAGAAGATGCTTAAACTGCATTGTATATACAATACTTCAATCAAGATGTATTCGAAAATCATACTAAAATCACTAATAAAATCATGATACACCAATACTCTTTGATTTCTGCATTTTTCTTTCAGCAAACTTAGTTTTACCAATTATAATGGTCAAACCAGAAGTACCAGCTAGACACATGACATATCATGTTACTCACCACAGAGAACTCGATCGATTGGCATAGGTTTCATTTTGATATTTCAACATAGAAATGAACAGCAAACTTCACCCATTTCCGGTCTAACCGGAATTCGGGCACACTTCTAATTGCTACTGTAGACCATACACCCCCTACGGAGTCTACATACCAATTTTCAGCGAAATCCGAGTGGGGTATAGGTTTCATTTTGATATTTCAACATAGAAATGAACAGCAAACTTCACCCATTTTCGGTCTAACCGGAAGTCGGGCACACTTCTAATTGCTACTACTGTAGACCATACACCCCTTACGGAGTCTGCATACCAATTTTCAGCAAAATCCGAGTGTAGCCAAAATCGTCGATTTTGGGACAACCTCTTTGGCATACTTACTCAGCTGTTTACGCTGATTTCAAAACTCAAAACCATTTTTGCCGTAGAAGCTTTGTTCACAAGTTAGCACAGTATTTAGATTACATTTACTTTATATTTGATAGTTGATTATAAAATGCTTTTTCAGATTTTTTTATGCCTGTCAGCCGACACGCTTTGTTGCTAGTAATTGTATAATTAGCTGAATAAACTTGTGAACCTGTGGTGTGAAATTACCCTTATTTCAGCTGAAAAAAGAATTATTTGTAAGAAATTGGATTCTTTCGTTTATTCTTCTTGGTTCTTCTTTAAATATTTAAAGTGTCGTCGTTCTCTTCTTGATATTTCTGATCATCCTCGTCAACGTAGACATTGCAAAATTTATGGGATAGATATTAATCCGGGATATATAATCATCCGTGTCACATATTAGCAAAGTTTCGAAGTAACAATTAGGCTTTTCGTTTTTCTAAATCAGTGATAAATTTTGAATTATCTCGAGAGTGCTTTTGGAATACTTTGATAAAAATGCACGAACCATATTCGATGACTCCATGATAGCAAATAAAATGACTTTCGGTTTTTGGCGGGCATTTATTGCGTTTCTAAAAATAGAACACTGTAGCTAGCATGCCCAAAATTATTAATGTTTTATAAATACTGTATGTATGTCATTTGTATACTTATTTTTTAGCACCAGAATAAATTAAAAATACATTATAATTTAATTTTTTTTTTATTTTTAAATATTTAAACACCACTTAAATATTTAAACATATTTAAAAATGATTACAAATAATAAAATTTCAGCAGTGGCCGTGCTGGCGTGGCCGTGCGGTCTAGACGGCGGTCTGCCGTTGTGGCCAGTGCGCCAGTTCCCGGGTTCGAATCCCGGTGGTGGCATGGATGTTTCTTTCTTCTTCTGTGTTTCGTCCGTTTCCCCCTGGGACTTACTCTCTCAGGTGTATCCTCGACGAGAAAGTGCATTCTTTCTCGTCTCTGATTTCCTAGCCTTGTTCTGACGTTGTCAGGAGGGGCTAATGCATGGTCCGTTGGGGCCCATTCGCGAACAACAAAAAAATTACAACAGTAAAAAAATGTGCAACCTGTGCCTGAAACTGGAATCGAACCTGAGCCAATGGAATACCTTCGCACGCCTTAGATCCCTGGAGTTATTGTAGTTATTGTTTCGTATTTATGTTTAATTTGAAAATTTTGGTTAGTTGTCACGCTAACCAGTGACCAGTCAACACCTATGACTGGTATATTGTGCAATGGCTGGTCGCATTCTATGTAACCGTCAATTATGAATGAAATCGTGATGTGGAGATCGGAGCCTTCCCTTGTCTGTTTAATATAACGATTTCCTGATTTATCCAATTTCGAAATTATAAATAGCTTTTATTCATTGCTTTCTTAATTCATCGATACGGAGATGTTGCTTTATTTTGTATTTTTTTTTATCTTCCATACAGAACAACGAAAAGAAAAGGACACATTTCAGTTCTTTCGGGACCTTTTTTTTTTTACTTTATCTGGAAAATCGATAGCCAAATAAATACCAAAATAAGATTATTAAAAAATTATGGAAAAAAAGCCCATTACTGCTGCAGTCCGTCTCAGATTCTTAACATTCTTAGTGGCTAAAAAATGATATTGATGCCTTCTTTCTTTCTGCTAATTAATTGAAAAAAATGCAGTTTAATTTGTACTATTTACAGTGACCTAATAGAAAGAAGGTATAGCTGTGTCCAGGAATTTGGGTAGGGGGATTATGGCTTGTCTTCTTCATTAAAGTAAAAAAAAATTAAAAAACAGCATTGCATTCTTTTTCCAGGCAGGGTAGGGTTTCAAATAAAAACAAAAATAAAAAACCGTGAATGTTCAACTAAAACACACAAAAAAAAAAAAAAAAAATAGAAAAAACGCTGGAAGGGGTCATGAGATTCGATTACGACACATCTGGACAGAAGCACGCTGTGAAAAATTCCCACCTTCTGCCGGGAAATGAACCTGGCTCTTCCAAACCTCCCAGCCAGCGCATGTACTACTAATCCGTCGGGCCTCTCTATTACCCTTAACGAAATAAAAAAAATTATATTATTGCTGTGTACTTGCTGTTTCGTGATCCTACAAGGTTTTTTTTTTAAAACAAACATTAACAGCACATAACAGTATTTCATAATTTTATCTTAGGCGTTCTTTTCCTAAGAAAATAACTAAAGTAATTTCCATATGAAATTCATTTTCCAGATATGGTATTCTGCAGAAGCACGTAGCCCCAACATCCATAAAGCATCCTCTGATCCATTATCTCCTCCACAAACACAAATGGACCCATTCCTACAAGGAAGATGTCGTAGGAGGTTTTTACGACCCACTAAAACCAGATGTGGGGTAGATTTGCTGTTTCTCTAAGTTCTACTGAAACTGCTACATTAAAGAAATCGTTAAGAAGAAAAAGTTAAGTATAATCAATTTAACGTGTCTCCATTTATAACTAATAAGATTTATTAATCTTCTAAAATCTCTATCAAAATTTAATTCCTAAGGAATTACGAATGCACTATCTGATACATTTATTCAATAGAAATTAAGTATTTTTTTATTTTGTTATTTTGAAGTAAAAGAATTTAAATTCGAATTTCTTTCATTATTTTTTTTAAATTTTCAATTGGTGAAATCGTTGATATTGTGATCCGATAATACAATAAACAAATATCTTAAATACGTTTCTTTTTTCTTATTTTTATTTCTGTATTTCTTCTTAAACATTTTTAGGTGGTTTTATACTTATCATGCTATTGAAATATTTTATCTTAATATTAAAAACTTAATTAAAACACTGTTAAACTTCATTATGACTCTTCTAGATGTTCCACTTGTAATTATATACCTTTTACTGTATAATTCATTTTCTGCAGTTCATGCAGAAATACTGAAAAAATTTTCTCCTCTGAAATTCTCCTGAAATTCTCCTCTTTTCTTAAAGCTAGAAGCTTCCAATCTTTTAAGCATCTCTGGTCAGCTGAATAGAGCCTAAGTTAAAGTTAAGTTAAAGTATTCCCATCACAGGCGTATGTTGTCCTTGGGTCGTGAGCGGTAAGGCTCCCGGCATTTCCTAACAATTGGTACTAAGCTGAGATCAGCCGTCCGCAATCCCCAGAAAGAAACCCGAGTGTAGAAGAATTCAGCGTGGAAAAATCCGGACCTCCATCCTGGATTGACGACTGCGCTTTGTCATTTGGCTGCATGTGCACAGCTGAATAGAGGTAATATCTCGAAACAATTCTGTCCTGAGATGCTTAAAAGATTTGAACATAATACGTCATAGAACATAATAGAGCTTAAAAAGTTGGAAACAACTTCGTAATTTTCTGCATGGACTTCGGAAACTAATAAAGTTTTATTTCGGGGATTAGCTATTTATTTTAGTTTATTTTAATATTTATTTTATTTATTTAGCAATGTACATATTTTACTTTCAGATTTTTTTTGATTCTGCATTATTGTTAACTGTGGAATTTATAACAGGGTAAATAAGGGAATAATAAGAAGTTCCATGTTAATCTACAGCAACAGATTTAGACGTGATTCTCCTTCAAAACTTGATATGTTGTATTTCATTTCAACTGACTGACCCCTTTACAGTATAGGCCTCCCAATTCACTATTATCGGTTCCAAAGAATTTTGTGGTACCAAGAATCAAGTAAAGATTCTCTTTTAAACTAGTCCCATATTTACACAATGCCATCAAAGATATCCTATACATCAAAAGAGGAAAATAGAATAAGTGAAGACTTAAAGTAATTTATTTAATTAGATATTTGATTTTATAATATTAATTAATTAATCAATTAATTCAATTTTTAGAAAGAATGCTTTTCATTTGTTACAAATTGAATTGGATTGGATTGAATTCTAGGCTTTGGACCAGCCTGTGAAGACTATTGGATATAACCATTATACCCCGCATAAATATTACAGGACGATACTTAATCAAAAAGATTAGGTTTTCAAAAACGATTATAAATTCCGAAATTTTGAGCAAAAAAATCACCACAACTTGTAAATCAGAAACTAAACACTATAATCCATCCATATCCATTGCGTTGATAAAATAGAAACGTTGCAATTATTGCAGTGAAAGTCATAACCAAAGCCAATTATTGATGGAATGTCATGAACTGTTGAAACAAACAAACAAACAAAAAAAAGATAGGACGAACAAGTCATTAAACACTTTACAGACACAATAGCATTTCATGAAAAAACGAGTAGTTTGACATTTTATAGCATAACTAGCAGCAAAGCATGTCGGACGACAGGCATAAAAAAATCTGAAAAATCATCTTATTATCAACCATCAACTATAAAGTAAATATCTCCTTATAAACTACATTTTTTGTAAAAACAGCATTAAATCCTTCTATCAGATGTCCTTGATCTATTCGGTCAAGAATTTTGATTTTGACGTCGCAAGCACGACGTGCTCGAGAAATAGCAACATATAACTGTCCATGACTAAAAACAGGCTCTGGTAAATAAAAACCAACAGTATCTAAAGTTTGTCCTTGTAAACAAATTTTAAAAGTAAGAATGGAATAATTATTATTTTTGACCCATAACGCCGAAAGGCATTTAAAACTCCCCTTTCTAATCTAAATACTGCGCTAATTTGTGAACGAAGCTTCTACGGCAAAAATGGTTTTTAGTTTCAAAATCAGCGTAAAAAATGTAAATATGCCAAATTTCATTAAAATGGGTGCAGTGGTATCAAAATTATTTGGTTTTGAAAGTATGTTTTGTTAGAATTTCAGTTGTCTAGGTCAGTTTCCAAGGATAAAATTTCACGGAAACAACATGGAATGACAAAATGAACTAATATTTCATCCAATTTGAGTACCCTTGATTAAATGGTACCATTGAGAACCCTTGAATCTATCTTAATGGCTTAATTATATCGAGTCATATAGACAGACAGACAGACGAACTTGCCAATATATATAGCTAAGCCGGACAGCTATCTGAAATTTAAAAAAAAAAAAACTCAATACAAATTTCAGAAAGCTGTTTCTGTGAGATCTGATTTTCTCACTTCATCAGCGGCATCTGGTGTTAAATTTTTGAAACTAAACTAAAATTTAGAAGTAATTATAGCGCATTATTTAAAGAAAATTGCTCCTTTTCTTATATATATTCTTTTTTTAAGTTTTTTTAAATTTTTTATATTCTTTTTTATTTTCTTTGAAATTATATACTTTTTTTATATACTTTTTGTTTTTTTATATATGTGTTTAAAGAAATACATACTGAGAAAAAAAAAATTATTCCTTTCAAATATATATATACATAGAAAAATTATTCCTTCAACATACATACATACAAAGAATAATTATTTACTTTACACACATACATAAAAAAAAAAAAAAATTAACTTATACATACATAGAAAAATAAATTCCTTAAAATCTTTTATACATAGAAAATTAATAGATGACAGTTATCAAATCAAACTCAAAACTTCCTCAAATAGAGGATTTAATTCTGAGTTGTAATAAAATAACTTAAATGATAAAATTACAACAAGTCCTGTTTTGAAGATAAATGATTAAATAAAATAGTGAATATATTTAATTTTATATTTTTTGTAAATTTGAAATTTAAATTTCTTCTGAAATTGTGTAATATAACTATTTAAAACTTTGTTTGGAAAATTATTATATGTAAATTCATTAATAAGATAATTCAAATTGATTAAAAAATCTTCTAATTTAGTATTAATGGTAAGATATCTTTTTAATTCCTGTATAAAGATATTTTTAAATAAATTAAAGCTAACATTACTTGTAAATTTGTGAAATCTGTTTATTTTGAAAGGGAATAAAAATGTTTTATTAAATAATTGTATATAGGGAATTTGTTGATGATAATATATTCTCAAATCTAAAAAATCTACAAATTCAGTATTAATGTTGGTTTGTTGTAAGTTAATAATTTTGTTATAAATTTTTTCTTCTATATAATTAATTTTAAAATTAATATTAAAAACAATCAAATCATCTATATATCTATAAATTTTGAATTGGAAAGGGAATTTAATACAAAATTGATATTCATAGGCCAATAAAAATAAATTAGCAATAATGCTACTATAGTTTACTCCCATTCCAATACCTTTAATTTGGGAATATATTTCATTATCAAATTCAATATAATTATTGTATAAATTAAATTGAAGAAAATTAAGAAATTTTTTAATAGGAATATTAAATAGATTAGTTATATTAAATTCTGAAATTAAAAATTTAATTTGTTGTAGTAAAGAATCCAATGGTATATTTGTAAATAAATTTTCAAAATCTGCTGTAATTATATTAAAAATTTTGTTATTATTTACATATTTAATAATATCATCATGGTTATTAATGAGCCAATAAAAATCTGGATTGATTTTACTTTTAATGATTTCATGTAATTTGTTAAGAAATAGTTGTAAAATAATATTTGACTGTTTTAATATGGAATTAGTGGTGCTACATATCATCCTGAATTTACCTTTTTATGCATTTTAGGATTTAGAAATAAATAATTTAAATTTTTATTGATTCTAATTTTCTTATATTTAAGTGTTTTAAATTGTAATTGAAATTTTGAAAAACTTTTATCTAAATTGTTTAAAATAAATTCTTTAGTTTTAGTAATTTTTAAAAAAACAGATTGATCATTTAATAATTCTTTAATTTTGTGAAAATAAAATGGTTTTCAAATGATAGCCAAATTGTTGTGTGCTTTGTCTATGGTTGTAAAAATGTAATTTTCTTGATATTTAGAAATAATTTTTTTAATTTTATATAATTTAAAATCTATAGCACTAGTAACTCTGTCATATGAATGATGTTGAATATTATTGATTTTAGATATTAGATTTTGTTTCCATTCTATAAAATTTTGGTAACATATGTTGTATTTAAAACTGATTTGTAGTATGAAATTGTTTATATCTTTTGTAAATATATTAATTAATTGTTTGTGTGTTTTGTTTGTACGAAGTCTATAATTTATACCTAAATTTAAAAAAAAAATTAATTTAATATTTTCTATAAAATCTATATTACCTGTGACAATATGTGAATTCCATTTGTATTCGTCATTAAATAATTTACATTTACAATTAAAACTTAGATTAGAACTAATATTGGTGTTGTAATTACATATATATTTGCGAATTGGTATATTATATTTAAAAATGGGCATTAAGTATATATTTAATGGAAATTTGGATTTAATAAAAGAATTAAGTATTCTACTAATATTAATTTTGTCAAAAATTGTAGAGGAATAATGAAATAATATTAATTCTTTGGATGCTTTATTATTTGTATTATGATGTAATTTATCTAATTTTAAGCGAAACTTATATAATATATATATATGTGGGCCCGGTAGCCGAGTGGGTAAGGCGCTTGGCTGCGGGTTGGAGGTCGCGGGTTCGATTCCCGGTCTCGGCGGAGACGGGAATTTTTCCACGCTCCATTCTCCTCCAAACGGGTCCTAGGGCCTACCCAGCCCTCTGTAGAATGGGTACCGGGTTTCTTTCCCGGGAGTTAAAGGCGGGCGGGCGTCGGGCTGACCTCCCGATCTCAACCTAGTCCCGTTGGTCAAGTATCGCCGGGACCTTACCTCCCGCGAGCCCTTGAGCCTGCATAGGCCTGTCGTGGCATCCTTTAACTTTTTTAATTATATATATATATATATATATATATACAGTCCCGGCAGGGGCATGGCTGCTTCAATTTCCTTTCCTGTGTTGTCCAGCCTCTTCTTCACTTTCTCTCTGGTCGGACGTCATTCCTTAATGGCGTCCTGGGGGAAGGCAACGGGAAACCACCCCCAGTATCTGTTCCCTAGTTTATCTACGGTTTCTCCTAGGGGTTCGCCCTTCGGGGGTCTCTAGGTTCCGTAGACCGCGTAACTTCGTATCTACGAAGATCGCACATGATGATGATGATGATGATGATATATACAGTTGACTCGCGATAATCTGACAGTTACGGGACCGAGGTTTATCGGATTATCAAAAATGTCGAATTACCAAAGGTTGAATTTTTAAAACTGAATTTTGACTTCTAAGGCAAGAAAATTTAAGTTGTTATTAATCAGACATGGCATTCCATAAGATTTCATTAAGCTTTTCTTGTCAAAGATAATTATTAATAAAATTAACGTTTAACGTGCACATTACGTACGTATATTATTACAATACATATTGAACACATATTTTACAGCCTTTGAGGATATAAAAAAAATCAATTAGGCATTGTTTTACACAAATGAATACGTATGTATGTAATACTAATTTATTACTGTATTTATGTCTTAAAAAATAAAATTACAGTATAAAATGTAAAATATAATTTTACGTCTTAAAATAAAAAATAAAAATACATACAAATGTCTGTATATGCAGCAAGCGAGTGATGTCACCGACGCGGCGTCGGACAACCGAGCGTGTTGGACTGTCAAATGTCGGATTATCGCGAGTCAACTCTATTTAATTTGATTGATGATTTAATTTGAAAAAATACCAACCATATCTAAAGTTTGTCCTTGTAAATAAATTTACTAAAAGTAAGAATGGAATAATTATTATTTTTGACTCATAACGCCGAAAGGCAATTAAAACTCACCTTTCTAATCTAAATACTGGACTAATTTGTGAACGAAGCTTCTACGGCAAAAATGGTTTTTAGTTTCAAAATCAGCGTAAAAAACTGAGTAAGTACGCCAAATTTCATTAAAATGGATGCAGTGGTAACAATATTATTTGGTTTTGAACGTATGTTTTGTTAGAATTTCAGTTGTCTAGGTCAGTTCCCAAGGATAAAATTTCATGGAAAGAACATGGAATGACAAAATGAACTCATAATTCATCCAATTTGAGTACTTTTGATTCAATGGTACCATTGAGAACCCTTGCATCTATCTTTATAGCTTAATTATATCGAGTCATACAGACAGACAGACAGACAGACGAACTTAGCCAATTATTTAAGTCGATTAAATTATCTTAATATGATAAATAAGTGCATTCATATTTCCATCAATGAAGGCCTAATATCTAAATATATATTTTTTAAATAATACAAACTAAATGCGCGCTTCGCTTTAAATTGTACTTGAACCTTGAATTAAAACGGCTTGAATAAATGAGTTTTGCGCTTATCAGTGTTACGCTTAACAATTAACCATTTGATATATTGCAGGAGTTCGCTTGGTTTTCTGTTTACTGTGAATTGACTTTCTTTCTTTTTTGGTTTTGTTTTTTTTCCTTCTTTCTGTATCTCTTCTTTATATTAGTATCATTTCTTTTATTGCGCTTTTAGTTACATTCGAAGATAAAAGACGATGAGATATATAAAAGATGGATTATCTGTAAATTCTTTCTTTAAATATTTCGAGCTTTATCTATCTTTATCTTCAGAACTGACAGGGCACTTGTTTGAGAGCAATACAAATCATTTATTTCCTTTTAACAAAAGTATCATAATTTTCTTCTTTGTATTGAAGTAAAAGCGTTGTTTGGCATATTAAATTATTGTCGAGCGAGGCTCTGTTAATTAACAGATCAATCTGACAGTTTCCGCAATCGATTGATTTTATTATTAATGCTCTTGATTTCCGGTAAAACGTGGATTTACCGTTCAGTCGCAAATGTCTGACTTGTCACGTGATGCTTAACTGTTTATACAAACAGAACTAAAGAAAGAAATTAAGAAAAGGTGATAATTAGGAAGATGGCTGAATGGATTTTGATATAGTTTTATATTCGGATTTACATTTACATTGTGATATAATTCAGTAAAGAAAATTGCATATAATTCTGTAACATTTATGATAGAAAATTGCTTGGTCCTTCTCTCAAATGTGATTCTACATCTGAAAATAGTGTTTAAATGGGATAGTTGTATTTGTTCATTAATAGTAATAGTTAAATAGTTGGCTCCAACCTACAAAGCAGAAACTACTCAAGCTTGCTTGACAGACAAAATTCCTGGTTTCATTTCTAGCTTTAAGTGGCCGTCTGCATCGCCAGATCTAAACCCCACAAATGCATCGCCACTTTCAAGAGATCTTTATAAAGATAATGTACCCTTTTTGTAGTATATAGATGGCTTTATGTATATCCCGATTTACGTAATTAATACGTTTCACGACATTGGACATAATTAAGTTTTTACATATGCCGGGATTCCCTTCCTCCGACCCTCCGGATGTTTATTAACTACATATACATTAGGAAAACATACTGTTACTGGAAATGACGAGAGAAAGTGGCTTCGGATGTAATTAAGACAACTTGTCAATAGTTGACAAAACAAGATCTCTCATTTATTTATCAAAAACAATGATTTCAATAGACAATTACAAACAAAAGATTAAATAATGATTGGAGCAATTTAAATTTAACAAAAGAATGATGAGATTCTCACTTGAACTCCTCGGGCTGTTGGATGGCTCAATCACAATTCTGTATTATATGTATTCCTAGGCAATTGTAGAGATACGCTCCTAACGATATCACTGGCTTAACTGCTAATTAAATATTCCTTTTTAATCAGACATGGCATTCCATAAGATTTCATTAAGCTTTTCTTGTCAAAGATAATTATTAATAAAAATAACGTTTAACGTGCACATTATTGTCATTTTTCATTTCTTGTATTATACAATATTTACAAAATTTTGCTTTCGCACCCTGAGATGGGAATTTGGGACGCCCGTTTCGTCCTTATTAGGATACATCAAGGATCCATCAAGGGACCCATTAAGGACCCATCAATAATAACTTTAAATTAACATCATATAGAATTAATCAGAATTACTAACTATTCATAAGATAAATGTTATTTATGTTGTAATTTTTTATGATGAAAGAAATTTGGATAGCCGAAGGACGAAGTAGAGTCTACATTGAACTGTAGAGAGACACAGTTGATCATGCTTGTTGAATCATGGTGTTTCACTTCTGGAATCAAGATACTCCAACTTCTATCCTACTTGAAAATACCATTTTTAAAAAATATAGCATAAAAATAATGCTTACTTAGAAATTAATCTGATTGTAAGATTTCTTCTGAATTTAAGTAACTTTTTTGATTTATCCTGAATGTAGACCATAAGTTTGAGTGTTTTTGAAGGTTATCCTGCTCGTTAAGATAAAGTACGTCTATAACTATCAGTTACGGAGAGAAGTTACAGCCTACTTTCATAAAATCTTATTATTTGAAATTTCTATCTTATTTTTACTTATTTTTTTTTTAGTTATGAAAACGACAAATACATACAAACAGCACCCATTTTTATTTTCAAATTATAATATCTGCTGAAAATTGACAAATTTTTCACTTTCTGAAAAAAAATAAGTAAATTTGAATTATTTACTTGCATTATTAAGTTGTCTTATCGATTTAATTTTTCTATGCAAAACCAAGAATAAATTAATGGAAAAGCTCAAAGGATTAACATTCATTATTTACGACATAGATAGTAGACCTAATCCAATTTTAAATTTTAATGCTTTACTCTGGGAATTTTTGTTTACTTTTCGCGCTAATTACGTATTTCAAATAGACAAGTTAAGTCATCTATGCTTCTTAAGTATTTCAAGTTTCAAAATAATCCATCCGGTAGCTCAAAAATAATAACAGAAAATACATATATACACCCTCACACAAACAGACGGCTTGATTTGGTAAGTTTCATTTTCTTAGCTAAGTAGGATAAAAATTTGCAGTTTTGTGCCACGTCTCATTTGCTCCTATTACTCACATTCCATAAAGAGCAAGTCAGTTGTTTCTGATGATTGAATTTTATGATCCGCGAATCGTAATGAAAACTATTTTCAAAAGTATTCGTTGCTCTTCCAATTGCTTACAATGTTGTGACTGAATTTTACAGCGAATTTACAAGATAATTAAGAGTATCACGATTCATAAAATGCAAATGAGATTTCAGCAATTTGTTGATTCAGAGCAGAATTACAATTTCTTTTACGAAAAGAGGGAATAGTTTCACATGGGAAATAACAATTGTAACAACGTTATACATGGAAGAGCTTCGATTTCTAATCTAAACTGTCTTTCAATCTTTAATTGATCTAGAAAACAAAGATAAAATGCTGCTGTAGTAAAAGATAACACTGCATCGTCTCTCAATCGTTAGGGTATGTTATACAGAAATTAATGCTGAGCTTTATCTGAGAACAAATCAGAACTCTGAATTAAAAATAAAATTTAACCTGGTTTTTATAAGAAGAAGTTCTTGGAAATAACGAGATATACTTTCAGCATAAAGTTGCATTTTAAATTTTTATTATTTTTTAAAGTAATGAAGATAATGTAAAAAAAAGTATCTGTCTCTTTTAAATTATAATATCTACTAAATACCAGTTGCAGGAATTTCCAATTCTTAAAAAAAAAAAATTAAATCCTCAGCACATAATTAAGATGTCTAAATACGAACTTTAATTACATCAAACCACTCTCAAATTGGTGGATTACTAAAAAGAGTTATTATGCATCGTTAGAAATTGAATAAAAACTCATTGTTTCGGTTCTATAGTTTTTCTATAGGAATTTTGTCATTTCAATGCACTAATTTATCTGCAAGGCTTTCACGGAAACTTTTCCGCAAAGTCAGTCACTGCTCACATAAACTATGTTGAGGTTGTTTCAGTCTATACTTCTTGAGTGTATACTATTATTTTTGTATCGTAGTCTCATGATGAAATTTGACAGTTCAGTTCAGGAAATGCCTAGGCATTTCTTGAAATATTCATTAAGAATGAGCGCCTAGACATTTCTTGAACTGTCAAATTTCAGCATGAGCCTACGACACATTCTTAGTTAGAGTAGAAAATCTACTGTGACTGAAGTGCATCAGGAAAGTACAAAAATTCCAGAAAGCACTTAGAACTTATTTTCCTTAAAATGTTGTCATAAAAATTTCTTTATTTTTTTTTCTGTGTCCCCCCCCCCCCCTTAAACTTTAAAACGACAAAATCGAAAAACCTGTATTTCTTTGCATTCAAATTACAGTATAACATCTACTGAATATAAATTTTACACTTTTTCCATTTCATCTGAAATAATTAATTTTCCATAATTTACATAATTTGTCTAAATCGGATTAATTTTAATTATATCGATCCATTCGTAAATTAATGGATTAAAAAAGAATAACATTCATTACTTAATGCCCGATTATAGTAAAGTTGGGAAAGATGACAAATGGGGAGAGATGACACAAGAAGGGTTTGCAGTAACTTCAAGAAGGGTTTGCAGTAGACTACAGCGCATCACATGACCAAAACCCGAGGCCAGTGTGTGTAGATTGTTTGTGTTGAATTGATATATGAGATTTTATTGAGTTTTTCTTCCTCTGATGTAGCCAGGTTTGTGCTCGAATTTTCATTGACTTTGCGAATTTGTTTAGATAACAGCCCTTTTTTTAAGGCATCTTTCGCTATAATTCACTATGCAAACATGTAAATAGAGAAAGCAAGGTTATGTACCGGTCACTAGTGTCTTCAGTCCCATTTGGTGGAAATGCCGGTGTGTGTCATCTGTTCCATCACTTGGGGAGAGATGACACACCTAAAACGGGGAGAGAGGACACGTATCATCTCTCCCCTTTTTATTCTTTTTCTTTTCTTTTTGTCTTTCTTTTATCTTATATTCATCACAATACAATTACAATTTGCATAATTTAAAAAAAAATAATTACCACTAAGTTTCATATAGACTTAAAAAAATTAAATCTAAAGTATTTTGCAAATATGATAACTGAAAGTGGTTTATTTTGGAAGTCAGAAGGAAGTGGGGAGGAGACCTTGGAGATATTGTCATATATTGGATTTATTTAAAGGAATTTAGTTATGTTTCTGTTAATATTTATGTATATGAGTGATGAGAAACTTATTTATTGTAAATTTCTGAAATTGAGAAAATATATATATGTATATTGAATAATATATTTAATGTCTTGATCAGCAGGGAATTTTATTTTTTATTAAAGTTTTTTCCAAAAAGTTTCAAAAATATCATTATTCAACTTAATTTTAGTGTTCATCTCATATGTTTTTATAAAAATAAAGTAGTAGCTTGATTTACACAGGTCTCTTATTCATATTCCATGTGGCCATCTATCCCCTACTACCCGTGTCATCTCTCCTATAGGTATGGGAGAGATGACTCAATGTCAAAATTTTTTTTAAATTCTAAAAATAAGAAACAGCATTAAAAACATAAAAAAAATAACGTAAATATGAAAGCAAAGGGTAAATCAACAGTTTAAAGCTTTCAAACATTTAAAAAATAAGGTTTTTAATATTTTACATGAAAAATTCGAATTGTGTGTCATCTCTCCCAACTTTACCTTATATCAAACAGGCTGTGATGTTCCGTTTACAAAAACCGTGTTCTGCTAAAACTCGCAATCATTCTTAATTGCATGGACCAGAAATTGACGAGATTGAACTGTCGTTCCGTGAAGTAAATTTGCAAAAGCAAAGTGCGTCCTACGTTGTATAGCCGATTCGTGATCGGGTGCGCAAGCATCGTTTCCCCCACAAAGTACACACGATCAGCATAAGTTATTTGAATTTTCAGTCGTCATTGAAAATTGATGGGAAATTAATAAAGCCCATAAACAATTTTTAATTTTATAAATTTATTTTATTATATTGTTTTCGTTGTTAATAAGTTAGTATTTTTTTTATATTGTAATGGAATTTGGAAGCTAAGTTTTCTATTATTTTTTGAACAAAAAAATTTGAAATATAACTAATTATTTCAAAAGCAGTATTAAAAAATATCTTTTGAATAATTTTTGAGTAAAATAAATTCTAAATAAAATTGCTGTTTATTCATTAGAGTACTTCGCGAATTAGTAATATTGTTGTGTGCCTTGACAGAGATTCAAACTAATCTCATTCGAGAGGTTAAATTACAGTATTATAAAATCAAATAAGAAATATTTATCCATTCAGGCTTTTTGTATATATAATGAAATTTTGTATTACTTTAGAATGAATGTTGCCGTTATTTTGTATTTTTTCAAAGGAATCTGAACTCTTATTCATCGACCGATGTCAATGCTGAACTTGAGTTCAGCGCGGTAAACGGAATAGTTCGACGGGTTAATTTGACGATGCTTTTGAACAGCGATCATCTTCACAGGGATTTTCTTCTAGTATGACCAAGGTTCAGCCACTGAATTTGAATGATGCATCCGGGTATCAGACGTCAACAGAAATTCATTGTTTTGATTTCAGCGTTTTCTATAAAAAAATTTTATAACTTCTCGCGCTAATTTCTCGACAAGAACCCATTTGGAAAAGATGTCAGATATAAAACTTTAGATCGTCGATAGTCCGTTTTCTGAAAAAATGAATTATGTCCGCATTATTTACTTAAATTGTCTTAATCAGATTAATTTTATTTATATCAATCCAACGCAGAATAAAAAGTCATTATTTAAAATAATGAGATGTTAACAGAAATATGATCGAAATCTGTTGTTTAGATTGCATTGCATTGCAATGGCAATTTTTGTCGCCGTCTTTCACTATTTCGTGAACAAGAATCTATTTCCAAAATGTGATTAACTATTATTAAAAGTTAATAATTACCAACATTATAAAAAGTTAGATGTCTCTAGTCCTCGATTATGTATCATAAGTCTCAAGAAGACTCATACAGCAGTTCAAAAGTTAATAGCAGACACACACACACCAAGTACCTAGATTGACTCATTTGATGAAGGTTTTTTTTTTTTTTTAATATAAACTTTTTTTAGTTTCTCGGCAAGGACCTACATTTCAAATCTAAATGTTCGATCTTCCAATTTTCTTGAATATCCGCTTAGCATATATTAATTTATTAAGATATATTTGACTGACTGTATGAATCTGACTTCTTTAAGAAAGCAGACTAATGGCCGAGTGCACCAAACTTCAATTAACTTTGACGGCTGCATTGTGGACGTAGCTAAAATTAGTGGGGGGTGCTGCTCCAGAAAAATTGTAGCCTTTGTTTTAAAATTGTGTGAAAGGAAAGAAACATGTATAAAAAGAAATTTATCAAGTTTCTGAATAAATTTTCTTTTTATACATGTTTGTTTCCTTTGACACAATTTTAAAACAAAGGCTACAATTTTTCTGGAGCAGCCCCCC
>JAFIDM010009631.1:226593539-226644916 GCA_023159025.1 Thereuonema tuberculata
CAAGGAAATTAAACTTCATTCTTTTAGCAGCTGCTTGTTTTATTTAAAATTTGTAACCACTTTTAGAGCAAACTTTTCATTGCTTGTAAAATAAAGTAATTCCAGTGAATCTCTTATTTGTGACATTGAAGGAACAGAATTCTTAAATTTGGTGATTCTTAAGAAGGAGAAGTAATGGCAAAGGTGAAGAAGACAAAGTGGCCTCAAATTCAATTTATTGGAAGACCTTCGTTCCATTCGATGACAGAAAGAGAACCATCGACTCAAAATAGAACGAAAGGGAAAAAGGCAATCAAGATCTTAGAGGCGTTTCTATCCAAATCCTCCTTTTTATTATATGTTTTTTGTTTTGTTTTTTTCAAATTTAAAAAGAAAAATTGGAAATTATTAGAATAACGTATTTTATTTGATAATGTCACTCTAATATTTCTAATTTTGAGATTAATATGATTAAATATAATCGGAATCCATTCATCTCAAAAATTTTAAGAAGATATATTCAGCGGTCTAATAACTTTTGAACCACTGAATGTAGCTTTTTAAAAATTGGTTTACATATTTAAGGACTAATGACTACCTAAAATTCTTTCGATTATTTTTCCTCAAATTATAGGATGTGCTAAATATAAATATTAGAGTAATGTTCATTTTCTGAAAAGCCTAAGTAAAATAATCTTAATCATATTTAAGCTCCTGCAGACATTAATAAGATTAATAAGCAGATTGCTCTATTTTGTTTAAGACTAGGAATGGAAATCCTTGCTTTCGATTCTAATGCTTTTCTGCGGAAATTTCTGAATTAACTCTAATTTCTCGAAAAGAGCCACATGGAAGAAATTTCGAAATACAAAAATCAGTCCATTAATCTGCATACCAAGTTTCAAGAAGATCCTTCTATTGTTAGGATGGCACACAAATACAAACTGATTTGATGATATTGACTTTCTTCGGAAAATAGGTTAATAAAAATACACACAAAAAAAGCTTTTTCCTTGATTTTCCTTCATCTCACTTCTCGAAGTTTAACTGGGTTTTCGTGAAACAATATCATAAGATTCAAAACGAAAGAAAATTGTCTGAATTATACTGTGTTAGAAACGCCATTGATCCTAGATGAGTTGCTTACACAGTTGACAACTGATAAAAATCCAAAAACTGTAGTTGCCATGGTCCTCATGAAAAAATCTAGAATCGGTAATTTTAATAAAAATTGAATAATAGAAATAAAACTTTTTTATAGTTCCCTGAGTAGGCCTTAGAAATGTTTGTCATTACTTAACAAATTTGAAATAATAAATTGTTTCACTGATTTATTAGAAATGTCATCAAAACTTATTTAAGTTAAATCCAAATGGATTTTGTTGATTTTGATTCATTTTCAATAATTATCATGCAATGTAAGTAAAGAATACGGATTTTTATTTTACAAAATGGAAAATCCGCATTTTAATTTATATTGAACGATAGACGCAGAGTGTCGTAAATCCATTAAATTTGTTTAAGGTATTAATCATCTCTGCATCCTCTAGGGAACAGGGATATCAAGACATTTTATGAATAGGATTAGTTTTAATCTACTTTTATTTTCAATTCGCTGTATCTTCTTACTGGATTTATTAATTTTTATAAAAGTTTCAAGGATGCTGAAGGGATTTTTAAAGATACTAACAAAGGTCGTTTCATCGAAGTAGGTTTAATAGGTTTTCAGTAATTACTATTTATTGATAGCGGGGGAGGGCGTACGCGGCACTTCCGCTATCGTGGGAAAGATACTGTGCGCTCTCGATTATCGTGTTGGTGGGGACCGCGGGTGGCAGTAGAAGGGGGCTTAAATGGTCTTATATATGTATAAATCCAGCTTGCAAGGATGTAGGTGAATTATCGATCAATGTTTGGCATTGGCGGAGAACCGGAAATGTGAATCCAGGTTGGAACGAACATTAAGAGCAACAATGGGTGAGATCAACTGTTTACAATGAGAAGTCGATCTTCATTGTCACTTCACGGGGCTGCTACAACGAGCAGGTCTCAGTGAGGGCCATTTTCCCATAGGGCTATCCCTTGCGACCTTGCGATAAGTAGTGACATTCTTCTCTCCCCCACCTCTTTTTTTTTTCAATGTATATTATTTTTTGTTTTGTTTTGTTTTGATAGTTAATTTTTTTGTTTATTTCTTATTCTCTTTTAAAAAAAAAATTGTTTGTTTTTTTTCTTTCGCAGGTCGCACATGGATCTGTTTATGTGATCATGTGTGGTTCTTTTGATCACCACAGGTGACATACTGATGGCCATCCATTGGAAGATATTGCAAATTACCGCCCTCATTCCTGATTAATCCAAAGGTCTATGGGGTAGCAAGGCCGTGCACCAGACTATTCATTGGTGCACTGATGCTTTAAATAGACTGTACGTTGAAGGTTCAATAGAATTGAGAAAGGACTGCATTGGGGCAGTTCGAAATCGGTCTGCGCCTTTTTAATGTGTATAACTTTTTTAACTTTGTGTGTAATTAGTTTTTTTAAATTGTCCATCCAATTTTAACACACATAAAAAGAACTTGATTTGAAGCAATTATTTTGTTTATTGCTTCAGTTATATTGCAGTTCAGAGTTTCTTTACATTATGAATAAATATTGTTTATTTTCATGAATCACATTTGTGGTCACATACATATGTTCCTTTCAAAACGGATAGCAAAATTTAAATACCAAAGTTGTTTTTCAATGTCCCATTTTAAATGCATTTTTTTTTTTAATTTTTAAGGATTTGGATCTTTAATAATTGAGTTTCAACTTCCTTGATCTCGTGAAAATATATTCAGTTACGAAGACATTTTTTTCTATAAAAACATGTTTAAATTTGACTCCTGCTGAGCATATGTCCAAGATGAGATTTTCAGATATATTATTTAATGATTCTTATAAAAGCTTCCTAATTTTATTAAACAATATATTGATGTAACTTTTCTGGGTTTTATTTTTTCATCTACAGCTTTATATGACCTTTATAGTGACCTTTATGGGTAATGTATTGTTTCATGCTTCAGACTGCAAGTTCAAGTTTAAGATCGTTTTAAACTTGAAACTTTTAAACTGGGTTGAAGCGCTCAACCATTGGCTGTTTTCTAAAACGCTGGTAGTCTACATCTTAAATTTGAGAATCTTCTTTTATTATAAATTTTTAAGAAGAGAAAGGTAATGGTATATTTAGACCACAAGAAAGTACTCGTAATTATTCCTCAAATACAATTCAATATATGATAATATAACACCTGCACAGTTTTGGCAAATAGTAAGGAAGGAAGAACAGAGACTATTAACTGAAATCTAACTGGTAACTAACTTTATTTCTAATCAACACAAGAATTTAAAGGATATATGCAATAAGTCTAATTGGTTAATTAATAATCAAGCGCTTTGTTATTGAACGAATGATTCGATTCAAATCACACATTTAACGATTAAATTAAAGGTAACAGAATCAAAACAAATACCCAACAACTAAAACTTGATTTAAAAGTTAACGGATAAAATCAAACACTTTTTAATCATAAGAAAAAATTTAGGATAAAAATAATAATTCATTATAATATCATCATTACAATGTTGAAACTTGAAATTCATTATTATTCTTTGTGTTGCATATATATATATATATATATATATATATATACAGGATATTTAAGAATTCCCTCCGGGATTTCGGAGGTCTGTAGCTCACAGACAAACTTGCCCCGTGGACGAGAACATTGCAGTGAAAAAAGTACATAATCAAGTTTTTAATATAGCTTAAAGATGTTCGAAATTTCCTCCTCTGGTAACTCGTCAGACATCAATTCTGTAATCTAGCTCTCGCCACACACATTGCAACATATCAACATCGATGGTAACAATTGTAGCCACGATTCTTCGTCAAAGCTCTGATAGATCATATGGTAAAGGTGGCCATATGGTAAATTTGCAATAAATTTTATCTTTAACACAGACCCCCCCAAAAAAAGTCACATGGAGTGAGGTGGGCTAGCCTGGGAGGCCATGGAAAAAGTGTGGAGTCTTCGATAGACGTACGTCCAATCCAACAGTGAGGTTATTGACTGCCGTGCTGACGTGGTCGTGCGGTCTCGGCGGCGGCCAGCCGTGGCGTCCAATGCGCCAGTACCTGGGTTCGAATCCCGGTCGTGGCATGGTTGTTTCTTTCGTCTTCTTCTGTGTGTTGTGTCCGCTGGGGACCCGAAATCTGCTCTGTAGGTAGTGGTCCCCATTTGTCTTCTATATGTTACAGGCTGTAGTGAGGTTATTGAGGTGACGGCGAACATCCAAATGAAAATGTGGAAGAGCTATGTCCTGTTGCAGACTGAAATTGTCCTTATCCTCATGTAACTGAGGTAATAGCCATTGCCTAAACATGTCTACGTAAACAAAACCAATTACACTTTTCTCGGCAAAGAAAAATGGTCCGTACACTTTCCGAGATGAAATTGCATAAAACACTTTAACCTTGGGGGAAATCACAATGTATTGAACTGTTGCACGAGGATTTTCCGTACCCCAAATACGTACATTGTGACGATTGACCTTGCCAAAAAGATGGAAGTACGCCTCATCACTGAACACAACTTTATCTGCCTCCTCCTGTAGACGTTCTTGAAATTGCAAACAGAATTCGTGAAAGAAATTGTTATCTTCAGGAGTGAGAACTTGAAGCAGCTGCAACCGGTATGGTTTATACACTGACTGCTCAATTGAAAGTGGGCACCTGAGTGTATCATTCCAACAGTGAAGTTTGGCGGTAGTGGTGTGACAGTGTAGTTCTGTTTCTCCTGGTTTGGACGTGGTCCATTGGTTGTGATCGAGGGGAACATGGCATCTACACAGTATCTGGACGTTCTAGACAATTCCATGCTTCCTTTCATTTGAAGGGCCATTTGTGTTCCAGCACGACAATGCGCCATACCGTAAGGCCCATATTGTCAGCGCCTGGTTTCCGGAGAATAATGTTCTGTTCGCCTGAAAATGCCATGTTTTCATGCTACTGCCTCCTAGTGGAGAAACGAGTAACTAAGCCACAGCATTGATTATGTACTTTTTTCACTGCGACGCTGTCGTCCATGTGGGCGAGTTTATCTGTGAGCTAAGATCTCCGAAATCCCGGAGGGAATTCTGAAACACCCTGTATATACCGAGATTCTAAAAACCTAATAATACTTGAAAGATATAAACAAATGTCTTACTATTTAAATATGGTAATTTTACGACAGGAAAGAATTAGCAAACTCTGCTTCATTGATGGTTATTAAAACTTTGTACCTTTCATAAAAAGATAATTGTAAAACCTAAATTCATTGATTCGGTTTTAATTAAAAAGCCTAAAATCAAAACGTATGAAATACTAAATGTTTCCATAGGCTTTAAGATATTTTTTTTCTCTTCACTATTTTCTATGGTATTTCGTCATTTGTTTCCTGAAGAATGTGCGAAGGAAATACAAGGATAGTTTATCTCCTATATTATTCACTTGATAGAAACTTAAATTAAAAATAGTTATAGCTTAGTTCAGTTTCTCGAGCCATTCGTGTGTCTACGTTACCGAAATATGAGCCATAAAGGAGAGTAATTTCTTTTTTTATTTCTTTATCTCCTCTTAAATATTCTGGTATAATTACTCACTTGACTTATTTATCTCCTTCGAAAACAATCAGTAATAATTTAAAGAGATATTATAAAGTAAAAGTAAACGTAGAAGTTTCGTTTACGAGGGTTTTTATTTTGTGTGTGTGTGTGTGACTTTATGAAAAAAAAAATAAAAAAACGTTAAGGAACAGCATTTTAAGGCAAATAAGGTTTAAGTTCTTCCAAGAACTTCATGTTGCTATGTGATGTGCAATATAAATTCCAGATAAAACTACGAATTTTCAATATGAATTCAATTCACATTTGCATTTTAATGCTTGCGAATTTGGTAATATTGTAGTTTTGCAAGTGATCTTCACCTAATTTAACATTATTTTTTTTTCTTTCTTTTTAAAAGTTATTTTTAAATTTACATTTTATTATCTGATTTATTTTCAGCCCCGGTGTGTTCCTATCGAATATGGTTTTTAGTGTTTCTTCTAATGCATTTGTAATTTTTACTTATTATTCAAATCAATAATAATAAACATTTAAATAACTGAGTTGTGTTCGGCGTGAATGAATTATTAAGGAAGCTGGTATTTGTAACTTTCTTTTTTAATATATATTTATATATAGTCGAATACCGCTTTTACATTCCTAAAATGACGTTTTCCCATCATTTACAACATTTTTTATTGATCCTTTTAATTTTCCTATTATCATAATATATTTTTTTCGCTGTATTTACGCTGCCGTAATATCAAACTTCCCGGAATTTATATTGTTTCAGCCAAACGGAGTAGAAAAACAAAAAAAGATAGCGTCCATGCAAAAAATTGAACATAAAATGGCGACTACCAATGTAAATTTTGCTACGAATACAGTCTATTTATGAAGATTCGATGGCATTACAACAAAAAACCGTATTACTCGAAACTAATGCGCACTTGTTTTCGACCAAAGTTAGTCTCTCTCCCTCCAATGTCCACTAATTACACAGCTTCGTGATTGCAACTCGGGAGACTATCGCAACTTTGATGTATTGATTGTCTCGACATTCGATGTCTTCGATCGGTTTCGGCTTTATTCTGTTATCTTGTCATTTGGCATTCTTGCTTCCTCATCTTGTTAAGTTTGAAATGTGTGTATAGGCCTTATATTTTGAGATTTTATAGTGATTAAAATAATCTGTATAATAATTTTCCTTTTCTAAATTAAAATTTAAAATTTGAAATATAAAAATTGTTATCCGGGGGGTTATAAAAGTTTCAAACTTTGATTACAAATTATTCTATGTATTGAACATTGTATCCTTAATGTTCTTGATTTGCGGAAACCATTTCCCATAATTTACACTTTTCCTCAATTTACACCATTTTTTTTTTTTTTAGATTTCCATGAAATGTGTAAAAACGGGGTTCGACTGTATATATTTTATGACTTCATAATTGAAATCCTCGCAGATGTATTCATGAAAAATCATTAAATAACACATTAGTTTTGTAATGATCATGTAATTGTTGTCGACTCTCAATTCATATTTTACATGATTTCATCATATATTATTTGCATTTGAAATCCTTCCAGATATATAATTGCAGAATATGTGACATTTTACAAATGTATTGTTTCTGTAATATAGATAAAATTGACAGAAGTATAAAATAAATCATTTCTACATGAATACAAGATACAAAGTATGCTAAGGATTTTTTTTGTATGTAATTCACAGAAAACAGTCATTTCTTTGGAAGACTCAGAGCATCTTTCTTGACTGTAAAATTAAAATGAGCTACGAATTATCTCTGAAGGGAAATTAAATTGCTTTTCTTTTTATACAAACCATGATTAGAGCTTATCTTTAAGCTACAGGAGATCTTAAAGCCAAAGCAACCAAAGGTTCTGCATTCGATAACTAGAATAGGTTTTGGTTTTTAATTAATATCAAGAAGAAAAATACTTAATTAGCTGGATTGTTGATTATAAAGAGCAAAGGAAAGCATATCGTTCAAAAGATATGAAAACTTGGTCTTAACATTGGTTACATTAATAACATAATGATTGAAAAAAATAACCATTGTAGAATAAAATAAGTATTGGAATGCAGTTTTAAGAAGAGATAATCTGTCAGTTTACGAGTCTTAGATAATAGTAATTCAACATAATTATCTTACGACGCTAACAATTTAATAAAAATTATTAAATTATTGATTTCAAAATAAAGTTAGTTCGATGCAAGGAACCAACGCTATATTTAGTATATATTTATGCTAGTTTTATAGCGCTGGAATCACTATAATAAAAAAAAATATAAATCGCTATTTTAAAATGGTGGAAAAAAGTGGGAGCTTCGAATTAACTGTGATTTAGTTCGTTATTTAGTTTAGTTATTTGAAAAAGTAGAAAAAAAAATCTGTAGAAAAAGTAGGAAAAAGTCTTTGATTACAATGAAAACTTTTAATATTTAAATTTTTTTTTTCAAAATTTAGGAATGAAATTGCTAACATTCTTATCAAGCAAATTTATTCTTACAAGCAACTGCACAGAGAAATATCAAATCAATCAATCAGAAGATCTCCATTAATATTATTTGTATAAGGCGGGTTATAACCGATGTACCGTATTTACATCCACTACAATAGTGGATAGCTAAAAGAATTAATAGAATAGGTTTCCATCTATCTTTTTAAGTAATAAAAGTAAGATACTTTTTATAGATCTTCTCACTTTTATCACTTTATTACAAAACCATCTTATGCAATAATTAGATGTACTGTTGGTGGCATATCCAAATGTCACATTGCGAAGTAGTGCTTTCCTGCATTGCTTTCCTTAAACCAGTCTAACAAGGAATAGTGGTTTGTCAGATCGAAAGATCCCTTGAAATTTTTATCATTTATTCAGGACCTAAAGGAGTTGACGTGTACCAAATTTTAGCTCCTTTTTTGCACTGAAAGGGGGTTAAAAAAAATTGTAAGAGCTGAGAGCTTGTTGCACGGCGGGGAAGCATCGGGCAGCTAATGTGACATTGGAAACGCCACCGACAGTACCTAATAAACTTTCAAATCAACATATATTTATTTATCTCTTCCAGATTGATTCTAGTGTTAACCCAACCCCCTTTTTCTTAAAAAAATAAAAATTGGCCTGGGCTCCTCCCTTGGTATTTTATGTTTTGTTTTTCAGTTCTCTTTTAATCGATAATATTATCAGTTTTCTCAATTCTTTCAGTGAATAATTACTCGGCATCAGTGTAAGGGCAACTATTGCGCGGAGAAAAAATCTAGATGTTAATCATATTCCTCCAATGGTCGAAGACATTGAAATTTCTGAGCCAGAAGATGATGACTATATACCGGGAGAGCGCAGTGCCTCTGAGTTTGAGGACAATTTAGAAGTAAATTCAGAGGAAGATAGTGATGTGGACGCCGGAGGGACAGTTCCAGATGGCAACGAAAAATATGTAGCAAAATCTGGACGATTGTGGCAGACTTCAGTTCCACCTGCGACCCGTCGTGGACGATATAACATTGTGAAAGGCACTTCTGGTCCGACACGAGTCACTGCGGATGTAAATAGCATTTCTGATGTGTTCACTCTACTCATTGATGATGAAATTCTAGATATCATTTGCAAGTACACAAATGAAGAAATCATTCGAACAATCCAGGAATGGAACAAAGTATGCTCCAGGAAAAACAAAACTTGGAAAAAAGAAAGAACTTAATTTTGGTGATAGCAGGAGCTCAGCACTGCAGAAAAGAAAATATTTCTGAATGTGGAGTATTGATGAAAACATTCGACGTGCAATTTTCACCTCTACAATGGCAAGAAACATATTTGCTCATATCTCTCAATTCATAGGACTTGATGACTAAACAACACGTCCAACCGGAAAAATGACTGACAAGCTTGCTGCTATCCGTGAGGTTTTTTGTTGCAAATTGTAAGATATCCTACGAACCATTTGATACCTTGACTGTAGAAGAGCAACAAATTCAAGGAACATTCAAAAAAAGGATTTTAAAGCAAGGTTTTCCTAAAAGGATTTAATCTTATTTTCGTTAAAATGTTACTCTTAAAATTTCTGATTATACAGTAATTTATTTCTTATCACTTTGTTTCATTGTTTTGATTTTTATTAAAATAGTGAAAATGACAAAAACGAAAAACTAATGAATATTTACAAATTATAACATCTCCTGAAGACAAACAGTAAAAACTTTCCAACTCCTGAAACAAAAGTAATTAAAGCCGGATAATTCTTTAAATTGGTCTAACTTCGGTTAATTTTAGCCACATAAAATCTGCATAAAATCCACGAAATAAGACGGAATAAGAGGGATTAGTTTGACTGTTAAATTATTCAAAGTATCTTAGGTTCTTAATTTCTAATGCATTTCCATAAAATCTATCTCCTTCCAAATCCAATGTTTTGATAAGAAACTATCTGGAAAAGATTTCAAATATAAAAGTTACATCATCTGTAGTTCTTAAGTCTGCATACAAAGTTTCCAGAAGATCCATCCAGAGGTTCAAAAGAGTACACACATACACACACATTTAGACCGACTGATTTGATGGTTTCACTTTCCTAGAAGAGTAAGCTAATGAGCATTTATTGTCTGTCGTTAAACATACACTGTCCGGCCACTTTATTAGGTACATCTACCTAGTAGCGTATTGGGCCTCCTTTAGCCTTCAAAACTGCCTGAATTCGTCGAGGCATGGATTCCATAAGATGCTGAAACCGTTGTTGAAGTATTGTGTACCATGCAGACATGAGTGTGTCATGCAGTTCCTGAAGATTCGATGGAGGTGTAGGCCTGGAGCGAACAGCCCATTCCAGCTCATCCCACACATTTTCAATCGGGATGATATCCGGGGACTGAGCGGCCACTGCAGCAAGGAAAAGTCATCGTCGTGTTCCTCAGACCATCCCATAGTGATGCGGGCTTTGTGCACCGGCGCATTATCCTGCTGGAAGTAGCCATCTGCATGAGGATAAACTCTTAACATGTACGATTGCACTTCGTCAGCTATAATGTTTAGGTACATTCTAGCATCCTGACGCGCCTCCAGAGGTATCAATGGACCCAACTTGTGCCAGGAAAACACCCCCCCCCCCAGACCCCCCCCCCCCCCCCCCTCCCCGGCTTGAAGAATTGTTGTGAGACACGACGGGTCCAGACATTCTTGCACACAGCAGGGGTATACCTAATAAAGTGGCCGGAAAGTGTATGTAGAGCACTGTAATCTTTATCCCAGATTGTAATATTTCTCCTATTACATCTAAGGGTCAACTTTTAATATTCCTTGGAATATGGTTTAACGTAACTTATATGAATAAATCTACAGAATTATAAATCTTATATAATAAAACGTTATTCTGTCTGTTATAAGACTTTTAAGTTTTTCCACTGTTTTAAGTATAAAAGTTGGAAGAGAACATTATATTGAGAAAATGTTGGTATTTGAAAGTTCTATCGAACGATATATCAGTCATTCACAAACGTTTCTGCGTTTGCAAGGTACCGGGTACATGCAAAAATGTGATTTTTCGCTTTAAATTTTTGGTATGTGGCGCCAACCCGGAATACATCTGAGTTATCCGGAGAAGCCACAATGGGCTGGGAAAAAGTATATTAATCCGACGATCTCAATATTAATTTGTTAAATAAATAAAGTTTGTTTTTTTAAAGCTGTATATGCAAGGGTTCCGGAGCGAAGCGATAGTACCTGGCTATTATTATTATACAGTATATTATAAAAACGTTATTCTGTCTGTCATTCTGTAAGCAAAATGTTAAATTACAAATTACTAAAACATCGGAGCAAGAAAATCTTTTGGAAAATGATTCAAGAATTTTCAGAAAACTTGTTATTTATCGTGAAGTTTTGTAATAAAATATATTATGTTTCGTTATCAAAAATATGTTTGTATTATCAAACACAAAATAATAACATTTTAGCCATATATAAGCCACCAAAACACAAAGAAAGGTAAATTTACTGAAGAATTAAAGAATCTATTCATAAAAAATGAAAATATATTAAACAACTGTCCAACTATACTAATTAGCGACGTAAATATTGATCTTTTCAAAATGAATAAAAACAATGCAGTACAGAAATACCTAAAACTTATGTGCAATAATGGTTTCAAAAATTGTTTTTACGGAACAACAAGAAACAACTGTACAATTCATGGAAATACAAAAACAAATATAGATCATATTTTCATAAATAAGCTTGGTATCGAAACACGAGGAATAATATGTAAAGAACGATTCTCAGATAATAAGAGTTGAAAATGAGAAAATAGCAGATCCAAATGTAATCTGTAAAGATCTAATTAATGAGGTTAACAATACAAAATTCATGAAAATCTACATATATAAAAAGAAAAGTCCTGACTCACTTACTGACTGACTCATCAACGCCCACCCAAACCCTTGGACCTAGAAAGCTGAAATTTTGCACAGAGGTTCCCTTTATGATGTAGACAATGAATAAGGCCGGATTTTTCGAAATTCCCACGGAATAGGGAATAATCTGAAAAAAGTGACCATGAAGTGTGTGGCGGTAACCCCAGGTGTGTGGCGCCAATCCGCAATACACCTGAGTTAAGCGGAGAAGGCCACAACGGGCTGGGAAGTTGTATGTTTTCCGATCTCAATATTAATTTGCTAAATAAATAAAGTTTTTTTTTTTAATGCCATATATGCAAGGGTTCCGTTGCGAAGCGAAGGTTCCCGGCTAGTTTATTATATTACAAAAAAAAATTACCAAGAACACAACTGGTTTCACGAGTTTTATAATGAGTTTCTTCAGGTTCAATAAGCGTGAAGAAAGGATCCTCGATAAATACGATTCTGCCTCCAACTTATGAACCAAGTCATGTAGCCATCTTCCACTGCATTGCATCAGTAAAATAAGATTTGAATATGAAGGCGATTGGAGGCAGAATGGAATTTATTGAGGATCATTTCTTCACGCGTATTGAACCTGAAGACACTCGTTACATTCCTTATTTATGTCTTCATTAAATGAATGTAAGTATGTATTAGCCGTACCGGCATGGTCTAGTGGTTTAGACGGCGGATTCCCACGTGACCGATATGTCAGCACCGGGGTAAAAAATATTGTATTAAAATTTGAAAAATAATTGCAACCTTATTCTAAATTTCATTATAAGCAAATCACAGTAGATAATAAAGCATTATTTTAACGGTAATTGTACAAAGTACGTTTGTAAAGCGCAATTTAAGTAGCTTATCTCACAATAAATTCAGAGAAGCTTCTGTTTCAATAATAAAAAGAAACGTAAAAATTTTGTCAATATTCATATTGAAAGTTCCAGTACTAGGTCGCCCTTGTTGAATGTCCTTCATGTGTCACTTTCTCTGATAAATAGTCTCCTTCAAACATTCCACAGATGTCGTCGAATGTCATATTCTTTTCATTCTCATCCTTTTTCTAAATTCCTCTTTTGGAATCCAAGTCAATCTCTTAACTTTTCTTTTTTATAAGAAAGAAAAGAATGTTCTTTCATTCCAAAAGAACATTATTTCAATGACGCGGGGCCGTTGAGGTTTATTTGCTACATAGAGATGTAGGCATTGTTTTTTGTTTTGTTTTTTTTTAACCAAAAAATACAATTTCAACCACAAACAATAAATTTTTTTACGGAAATAATAAACGAGGCTAAGGTTAACTGATTGATTGATTGTGGTGAATGTGGGTGGCAGGGAAGCCAAGCACCTCTACCTGCAGGTCTGTTGTGGTATCCCACGGAATCTGGGACAGACGGAGAGAAAGACTGAGAAAGTATGGTGGGAGAAGTGCAGGGAAAATGGGAGAACCCCAAGAAAACCTGCCCAGTGCGTATCATAGGCTAAGGTTAAAGTATCTTTAGAGGCTTTGAAGCTCCCTTCAGGACGGCGAAAATATTTGTCTCAACGATATGCTATTGGGATAAAGTTGGGTTAAAGTCCGACGCCCTCCGGATTTAAACCTCAATAAAGCTCCATTTTACAGAGAGCTCTGTACCGTAAAACATTCGAGGAGCGTTCATAAAATAAGAATTCACTTCATTACTCGTACAACTCAGTTTATTTTCTGTATATCATTTGCCAGGTTAATAAGCTGCCTAATAATTCCTCAGCTTAAATTTCGACCAACGACGATCGAAATTGATTTACATCGGTTTCTGAACCCACGGCGCGACCAAGGAAAAATATCAGCCACCAAAAAAAATTCTTATTTAATTTGCTAGAGCAATCCCTTTTTAAATCTAGAAAGATATACCTACCTGGTACTTACTTAAAAAGATTGTTCATTGTTTTTAATCTTAAACCTCTGACAAGAGAATTATCATTATTTTTGATTAATTCGAAACTTTAGAATTTCTATAATGTTGAGGTAAAATTATTTCTAAATATTTACAGTTCAAAAAATTTAGTTAAAAAGTTTTCAGATGTGAAGTACAATACTTCTGAAAGGTTAAATTTAACATACAGACAATTTAAAATTATGATATAATTTAATTGCGAGTTTCGACACATTTTAATTGAGATACTTTCTACAGAGTTTTTCTTTTTTTTTTTCAAAAACAGTCCCCGGAACCTTGGTTCCTCTGAGGAATTCGGACATCGTCTTCATTTTGATTGGTGGATTCTTCTAACTTCTGTTTCAGAAGAGAATAATTTTTGTTTTTGAAATTACTTTGTATATAGAAGACGCCTCAATTAAAGGTATCGAAAGGTCTTATTTAAATGTTATTATAATAACTTAAAATTCCAATTTTAGTTAAAAGTGGTTGGATAATAGTTTAGAAAAGTGTCTTTATTGTCGTCATTTACAAAATACTTATTTATATTATTTCTTGTAAGGTATTTTGATCTTACTGATAGTTCGTCACTCTTACACCGTAAGGATATTGTGTTAAATTCTGTAGTTAGGAGTAATTAATGCTAAAATGCTAAAAACTTAGATGGTTTCTTTTTTATACTTAAATTTCTAATTTCTAATTTTAAAGTTTGAAGCAAGGTAATATTTGAGTTCGGTTTCTCATTGATTCTGAATCATATTGTAGATTTGCTTGTAGTTGTTGATTTGCACTTGTTGATAAGCCATACAATTGCTATGTTGCTATGGTTACTATCAGTGGCTAATTAATGCCATCCTTTCGCCGTTTCGAAATGGGATTGATGCTGACCGATCATAACAAGATCATAACAAGAAAAACAGAAAATACCAAGAACGAAGTAAACAAAAGAATAGATAGAAAACAAACCATTTGTATAGTTGCAGTTTAATCTTTAAGAATAAAAATCTAGATAATTTCTTCATAATGTGAGAGACATTTCTGAAAAGAATACTTGAAAATTTACTTAAAAAGTATCTTTTAACTCGCATAGTAGATAAATCTCTTCAGTAGTATCGTAGTTTTTATTTGTCCTGCACAGGGCCAACGGTAAGCTTATTCACGTCCTAGGCAAACCATCAGGCCTACGCTCGAAGATAATAAAACAACAACAACAACAATAATAATAATAATAATAATAATAATAGCAATAATAATAGTAATAAGCCCCCATGGACCCTACCTCCTCGCGGTGGGGGCGGGAACTACACTAGCTTTAGGGTAGGCTAAAGGGTCCAACCATTTATGATGAGAACACGTTCTAATATAGATCATGCTGCATCGGGTGTGGCGCAGGATAAAGTCACCCGCGTTCGGGGGTTAGGCAGAGGCCTCCGTTCGAAAAATATACTACAGTCTCCCGCAGGTGGTGGTGGAGAAAGTGGCGCCCCATCCTGTAGTATGGCTACCACAATGCCCGGGCAACACCATCCAGCCCGAACAGTCGGAAGTGTTTCGTCTGTGTCAGAGCAGGCGACCACCAAGACTGGGAAACCACGCCAGCGCATCCGATGGTCACCACAGATGAACCAGGATCTTATGCGCGACTTCTTCACTGTTACAAAGTTAGGTACTCAACTAACAGGATACAGACAGGCACTACACCAAGCTTTCACCACACGCTATCCATCGTTAGGGCTTAGCGAACAGCGGGTAGCGGATCAGCGACGTTCAATTGTAGTAAACAATCTTATTCTCCCATGCATACTTGCACAAATTAAAGAAGAAGTCGCTGAATCCAACCACAGGACACCAAACCACACCCCACCAGAAGACACCATTATGGAAAACACAGAAACAATCTCTACCCCTCAGTACACATGCCCCAACAATACAACTAATGAAATATTACGTGCAGCTCATGATCATTTCTACACTGCACTTGCACAATACACAGGCACAGACCCCATACTCAGGCCGCCACTCCCCAAAGTACACACATCAAAACAACTCGCCACAGTCATATACCATCTCAACACACACACTATCCCACAACACCTTGACAACATCCAAACATTAGAAGACATACATACAACACTCTACTGTGCTGCACAGGGAACCATTCGGGCACTTGGAATCAAACAACACAACATACCTCCCACTGCACGGACACAAGAATACATCCCCCCTTGGAGGCGTCGCCTTGAGGGCCGCATCAGCGACCTTAGAGGAGACATAGCCAGGCTCACACAATACTGTGCAGGAAACAAAACAAAGAAACTTATGTCCCAGATTAGAAAGATATTCAAGTACATAAATACTCGCCCTTCACATTCAAATCATCATAACCAGGTTCAGGAACATCTCGACACACTAAAACAAAAACTCAGTGCACTTGCAAAAAGATTACAGAGATACAAACAGTGCACTCTGCGCAAACAACAGAACAACACTTTCCAATACAATGAGAAAAAATTCTACAGATCCCTTACATCTTCCTCTACTGCAACTAACACAAACACTCCCAACAGCGAGGTTTTACATGAATACTGGTCGTCTCTGTGGTCAAACCCTATCCCCCACAATGATAAAGCACCATGGATAACAGAGGAACAGCAACTCACTGAACACTTACCCTGCATGTCCTTCCATGAGATTACTCTCGCAGACATACAGACAGCACTAAAACATGCACACAACTGGAAGGCTCCTGGTGCAGACGGAGTCCAGAACTTCTGGATCAAGAGGTTCACGTCCCTGCATGGAAAACTAGCGCTTACACTCACTGACATAATCCAACACCCAGAACATATGCCTCGTTTCCTCACACAGGGTGTCACATATCTACAGAGCAAGAACACTGAAACAGCGCAACCTGCAAACTACCGCCCAATCACTTGCCTCCCCACACTTTACAAACTCCTCACGTCCTGCCTCGCAGACAAGATCTACACACACATCGAGACATATAACATTCTTTCCGAACAGCAGAAGGGCTGTCGCAGGAATTCCCAGGGTTGTAAGGAGCAACTCCTTATTGACTCTGTAATCCTGCGCCAGGCATGCGCGAAGAATAGGAGCTTACATATCGCATACATCGATTACAAGAAGGCATTTGATTCTGTCCCTCATTCCTGGCTCCTACACACTCTTCATATCTACAAAATACACCCCAAGATCACGGCCTTCTTAGCTGCCACGATGAAGAGTTGGAACACAACATTACACCTACGCACCTCTAACACCTCCATCACTACAGATCCCATCCCCATAAGGAGAGGTATTTTCCAGGGAGACTCCTTGAGTCCTCTTTGGTTCTGCCTCGCCTTGAATCCACTGAGCCATATACTAGATAACACAAAACACGGTTATAGGCTTACCACAGGCACTGTGACACCACATAAAATCACACACTTACTCTACATGGATGACATTAAACTCTATGCCACAAACAATGCACAACTTACTAATTTACTACAAGCCACCACACAGTTCACCAAAGACATTGGGATGGAATTTGGAATTGACAAATGCCGCAAGTTACACATAATACGTGGGAAGACTTCGAATTTGGAGGGTTTTGAACTGGACCATGGTTTGGCCATCCAATCCATGGAAGAGGGAGAGACCTACAAGTACCTGGGCTTCCAGCAAACGCGCGTCATTGACAACGCAAACATCAAAAATGCACTGAAGAACACATACCTTGCTCGAGTTCACAAAATCCTCAAAACACAACTCAACGCCAGAAATAAAATTAAAGCTATCAACACTTTTGCCGTTCCCACACTAACATATTCGTTCGGCATAATTCCATGGACAAACACCGAACTCGAAGCACTACAACGCGCAACACGCACTACATTCACGAAACATAACATGCACCACCCCAAGTCCGCTACGGAAAGGATGACTCTTCCCCGCAAGGAGGGAGGCCGAGGACTCATCAACCTCATCACCCTACACGAAAAACAAGTACATACACTTAGGGAACATTTCCACCAAAGAGCAGAAGACTCCTCACTTCACTCAGCCATTGTCAAAGCTGACACACACCTCACACCCCTTAACCTCGAAAACTCTTCTCCAACACTCACCACCCCTGACACCCACACTCAGCAGCTGTGTGAATCATGGGCTCGTAAGGAACTCCATGGCAGACATCATCACGAACTCAGCCAGCCTCATGTCGACATGGAAGCGTCGAACAGATGGCTGACGAGTGGTGAGCTGTTTGGGGAGACCGAAGGGTTCATGATCGCAATACAGGACCAAGTCATCTCCACACGCAACTACAAGAAACATATTCTACACGATGCAAACACACATGACGACAAATGCAGGAAATGCCACACTACGCATGAGACGATCGACCACGTAATATCAGGCTGTCCCCTTCTCTCTCAAACAGACTACCTCCACCGACACAATCAGGTAGCATCGATCGTTCATCAACAACTAGCACACAAACATTCACTTATTAAGAGCACGATCCCGTACTACAAGTACATACCACAAAGCGTATTAGAATCACCCTCATATAAACTATACTGGGACCGCCCCATTCACACAGACAAAACCATACATCACAACAGACCAGACATCACACTTGTTGATAAGGTCAACAAACAGACCTATCTAATTGATATTGCAGTGCCTATCAGCAAGAACATGCAGAAAACTCACGCAGACAAGATCAGTAAATACACTGATCTAGCACACGAGCTCCAGAAGCAGTGGAGGCAGGATCGAGTACGTGTTGTACCCATCGTTCTGTCTGCCACTGGTCTGGTGCCTCACACATTGCACCACAGTCTCAGCACACTAGGACTTCACAAAAACACTTATGCACAACTGCAGAAGGCTGTGGTACTTAACACTACACGCATAGTTAGGAAATTTATGGACACAAGCACACATCCCTAATCATTCTTGCACACATCTTTACACTTGGCAGTATGTGCTTTGGTCCTTGACCCGCCATATTGTTTTTGCTGGGGAAACCCAAGCTTTGAAACATACAAACATAATAATAGTAATAATAATTTTATTAAGAGTTAATTTTATATTACCTATATTATATAATAGAATGTAGTGTGCTTTTTATGCAGTAGTATCAAATTACACGATAACATTATAAACAAGAAAGTTAGAAACTTCATCTACAACTGATAACTTCATGAAAAGGTGGTTTTTTTGGGGTTTTTTTTTTGAGGAATAATTTTTGCAAAACTTATAACAACAAATGGTTGTAGATCATTGTCATTTGCAATTTCAATGTGAATAATGAAATTGACCAGTATATTTTAACGAAACGATGTATATTTTTACAAATATTAAAATATTAAAAACTTTGTTTGCCATTATTCAGACAACATATTACAGTAATAAATATTTTGGCAGGGATGGGAAAGTTACTTAACAAGTTACCAAAAGCAAACAAGCTGCAGTTTCTTCAGAATCAAAGCGGTCTGAGCATCCTTGCTGAATCAATGTGCGGTGCTCTAGTAGCTTCTTGTTAATGCAAAAACATGAAAGCGTTTTCATTATTCCTTTGCTGATAAAGTATCTCTCAATAACAGTTATTCTATTATAAAAGTAACGGGGTTACCAAATGCTACCCACAAAAGTAACTTATAACGGCATTACTAATAACGCGTTAATTTGCATTCCTGCATATTGATACATTAAATGTTATAATAAGTGCTACATTAAGTGTTTTTGCAAATAAAAATTCTAGTATATCTTAGTGGTGATCAACTCTACGTAGCTCGTCATGGTTATAGATCATGGCTTGCAATTCACACAACATATCGTCTGTAATTACAAGGGAAGAAAGTGTAATAAATCATTAATTCCTTATTTGTTGAAAATATTATTGATAATATTTTTTTTTACTCTTGAGTGGTGATTTCAGTGATTAGTTTTATCTGATGGAAATAAAATTGAAAGACGTAGCAAGTTCACCAATTTTTTCATGAATATTAGACAGAATAACCTTTTAAGGATTCACTATAACTATAACAAATCAGTATTATCTTATTGATATTGTCAGATGTATAAAAATGTTTTTATTTGTTTTCACTTATAAATAATTGTTTTGAATTCACAATTCAATTACTTTAAAATTATCTCGCATTGATATTTTTAATATTTTAATAATTTCTTTAAATAAAAAACATGGCCATCCTTAATTCCTCCGATCTCCTCTATCTCCCTGTCACAGGTTTGCAAACTCCCTCTCCTTCCCTCATGTACGGATGTGATATAAAACTAATATGGTACCTCGAAAAACAATAAAATACACAATAAAAATAAAACAGGAAAATTCATGTGATGGACAGCCTCAAATGAATTTCCTTAAGCATAAAAGAAACACAATATGCCTAAAATTCTATAACAATACTGGTTGAGACCAAGTGTTTACCAGGTGACATCGCAGAACGGCTGCTTTATTGACGATCATCGGCTGGGAATAATCACCAGTAAACAAGGAGTAGACATTTGGTCTCAACTATTATTGTTTTAATGCAATTTCATACGTTTTAAATAAATAATTTGTAAACTCATTCTTTTTGGAAATTACTGAACAAACTACTACTTCCAAACGCAATACTTCTTATAAACAAAACAAGATCTAAATTTAAGCAGGTCTGAAGAGAAACATCAACAATTCTTTGCTTTCCAGCATGCACGCAGACGATGGAGGGTTATACAGCTAGTCATCAACTTATATAATTGGCTAAGTTCGTGTGTCTGTCTGTCTGTCCGTAACTCAATATAATTTTGTTACCATTGCACCGATTTTAATGAAATTTGGCATACTTACTCAATTTTTTACGCTGATTTTGAAACTCAAAACCATTTTTGTCGTAGTAGCTTCGTTCACAAGTTAGCGCAGTATTTAGATTATACAAAGATGAGTTTTAAAAGCCTTTCGGCGTTATGAGCCAAAAATAATAATTATTCTTTAGATAAATGAAACTTTCGATATGGTTGGTATTTTGTTTTTCTTTTTGGGTGGAAAATGATCCTTTAGATTAAACTTTCAGAACCTATATTACAGGTGTACAGGTAAGAAGTACACCTAAATAGGTCTGATAAACATTAAAAAAAAAATACAAATCAAATCATCGATCGAATCAAATATATATATATATATATATATATATATATATATTGGCCAAATTCTTCTGTCTGTCTGTAACTCGATATAATTAAGCTATTAAGATAGATCCAACGGTTCTCAATGGTACCATTGAATCAAAAGTACTCAAATTGGATGAAAATATTAGTTAATTAATTAATTAACAATTTATTAACAAAAAGTATAATTCAGTCCTACTAGGATGTTAGAAAAACAACCTGTGTTGTAGGTGCTGAGATTTACAATAAATACAAGTTACAGAGTCAGAAACATAAACAATTTTGAAATTTTATACAACGTAAAATATATTAATGAGAAATTTAGGTAAAAACTGTGAAATAGTAATATTTTTTTTTTTCAAATTAGCCAACCCATTTTAACCAACCCATTTAATTTGTCCCAGTATTATTTTTTCATAAATTATTTTTTTTTAAAGTAGACATCTTTCCAATGGTTTTCATTTCAAATGAAATTGATCAAAAATTTTGTTAATTAATCTTTTTTTTATTCTTAATCCAAAATTATTTTTTGGATTGTCAAAATCTTGTTTACTATATATACTATAACTTCTTGTTGAATTTATATTTACATAATTATAACATATTTTATTATAAAATCGTAAAATCAAGGTGAAAATTATTTTTTGTTGTCGAAACAAGATTTTATTATCTAGTAAAATTTGATTTTAAACACATTAAAAAATGGACCTAGTGTTTATCAGTGCAAAGCGACATCTCCGAACAGCTGTTTCTCGGAAATTTGCCGATCATCAGCGGAGAGTAGCCGCATAAAACCTCTAGGTCCAGTTACAGAGGTGGGTATTAGTTAAGGTGGGAAAAAGAATGGAACCTCCAAGAATAAATTAAAATGCAAGAAAACATATTAAAAGTAAAGGAAAAGAAATTCATGTGCCAGTCTCCACCTTCACTAATACCCACCTCCGTAACTGGATCTAGGGGTTTTATGCGGCTACTCTCCGCTGATGATCGGCAAATTACCGAGAAATAGCTGTTCGGAGATGTCGCTTTGCACTGATAAACACTAGGTCCATTTTTTAATATGTTTAATAATTTTTAGGCGTTTTTTTAATTTGATGCCTACAGAAAATTCATTTGAGGCCGGTGGAGACTGGCACATGAATTTCTTTTCCTTTACTTCTAATGGGTTTTCTTGCTTTTTAATTTATTTTTGGAGGTTTCATTCTTTTTCCCACCTTAAAATTTGATTTTGTTCATTGCTTTGAAGCTTATTAAAGTTGTAAAAAATTAAATTTTATAATTTTTTTTAAAACTCTATTAATATTTTTTATTTCATTTTTATTTAAATAAATCCAATTATCAATGCCGTAATTAATTAATGAATCTACGTAAGCTTTATATATGATTATCTTTGATTTAATTGGAAAAATATCTTTTATGTGATAAAAAATGTAAGTTAAATAGTTAAGTCTTTTTAATATATGGATATAGTGGGTAGGCCAAGTGTAATCATTATTTATGTGGAGACAAAGGTATTTATAGTTATATATTAATTCTAAGTTTTCACATTTACAATTAATAATATGTTTATTGTTTTTGTGTAAACACTGAAAATCATTATATTTTATTTGAGGTAAAATATTAATTTTTTTTGTTTTTTGAATTTATGATCATATATTTCATATATGTTTCCATGAAATTTTATTCTTGGGAACTGACCTCGACAACTGAAATTCTAACAAAACATACGTTCAAAACCAAATAATTTTGTTACCACTGCATCCATTTTAATGAAATTTGGCATATTTACTCAGTTGTTTACGCTGATTTCGAAACTCAAAACCATTTTTGCCGTAGAAGCTTCGTTCACAAGTTAGCACAGTATTTAGATTACATTTGCTTTATATTTGATAGTTGATAATAAAATGATTTTTCTGATTTTTTATGGCTGTCGTCCGACAGGCTTTGCTGCTAGTAATATAATAATGCTGTAATATTGTTTATCGTGTAAACATTTTTGAAGGTTTCTTAGTTTTGAAGTAAAAGGTATTCGAAGGATATTACTGTATCAAAAGCTCATTGTTTATGTAAATTTAAATTATTGTAGGATTCTTCCTTCTTTTTCTGTGAAGTGTCCTCTTAGAAAACTAATGTCTCACTGTAGGATTCTGCAAAGTTCGAGCCGCAATTCTGGAGCATCAACGAAGAGTAGAGGAAAATATAAAAGAATTGTCATTTCGACAACGACAGATACATTTATTTTTTATTTTAAATTAGACCAGCCTTAGATCACTTAGTCTTTAAATCTTGCATTCTACGACCAATTGAATTCATGTTGAAATTACACGTCTTCTGTTTACTTTTTGCTGGAACTCCATTAGCTTTTCTGTTTTGTTTTTTTCTATTTTTATTGCGGATAGATTTAGTAATGGACTCTTTGGTAGATCGAAGCTTAAAGGATCGGTTAAGATGAACTTCTTAAGTCTTAAGTCTTTGATGGAAAGTTCTTTCTCAAAGATCTCAGAGATCAAACGTTTTATTGTTCCTCTTTGTTCTTTTACTGAAGTTGCCAACATGAAGTCAAATCTCCTAGGGACTAAGATAGGTCTCTTGATATTTTAAAGATGTTAAACATAATCTTGCAGGAAAATGTAAACCAGTAATTAAGGAATAAAATAAAAATTAAAAATTAAACACAAATTACAAATTCAATATAAGTTCAGTGATTTTTGCTTAATGCATGTCTGATCTATTCAATTTGTTACTTTCAAATTAATTTAACATCTAAAATCAGATATTTAAGCACAATTGGGGGAAGGGGGTGACTAATCCTCTCCTTCCATTAAATCTTTTGCATCCTCGTATACGAAAATGTAAATGAGGAGCTCTTGCGTTCATTCTGTCCGTCTCTTCGTATCCACCGAAACCAAACCATAGTTGGGTAGACGTGAGCCATACCTTCCTGGAATCCTTACGATATGTAGAGGTGGCGAAAAATAAGAGTTTCGACCTGCGGTCACTTCGTGTTTCCGATAATGAATCATTTACAGGGTTGCTTTTCTTTTGTGTCGACTGAAACCATTTTTCTGAATAATTAATATTCATGCAAATTTATTTATCAGAAGAAGACTAACAGATTTAAAAATCGTAATTTTATGTAAATTATTTTTTTTACTTTACTTAACTTCTTTTATATAAGGTAAAGGCACCAGTTGTGGATCGGCCTAAGCATAAACTTGGTTTTCACCACGAGAAATAGCTAAATAATTTTCATTTTTGCATTTATTCCTTTATTAAGCTCTTACAATTGACCTTGTATTACCTCAGTTCGATAAAAAAATATGTACTGCGTTTTCACAGTCTTCATTTGTATTGTGACGTTTGATCCACAATTGGACCCCACGAATCGCTGAATTTCCGCCAGAACAAAAGGCTGCAGAATTTCCCGCAAACATGGCCAGATGCAGAAAACACTATGTTTTATTTTTCCTCTGTTATATTAAACCTTGTACTATCATACATCCATTACTTCTAACGTATATCCATTCTAGAATAACTACAAATAACTTTCAGGCTAACTCACCTTATTTTCTTTTGAAATTCTGACAAATTATTTAACAAATTCACAGGATGGCTCCACTTTAAACTCCAAACAAACTATAATACCAAAACGAAGCTCATGAAGGGATCCGGATTCTATATATCTGAGCCATCTGTTGATAAGTGTGATAATTAAGACGGTGAACGACTTGATCCGCAATTGGTTCCTGATCCACAACTGGTTCCCTTACCTTAATTGTACAGGCTAAAGGAGACTTTAGTAGTATCATTTTTTTTAATGTTAATGTCCCCCCAACTTTTCACTCCGGAAAAAAAATTATGGAATGTAAAATATGCTTGCAATGTATAAAATACTATAAAATTATAGGTGGGGAAATTTTCTGTTGGTTGATGGGGAGAGAAACTTGTTGAAATTGACTAAACAGTTTTTGACTAAATTTTACACTATAGTTCGAATCTTGCTGTAGATGAAGTTACTAAAAAAAAAATACTCTCTTTACGCTTAGACATGTTTTGGTGAAAGAAACGAACTGCCAGTAGACCTGTCACATCGGGATTCGTTGTTAAACCGAATATATCCCAGTTGAATTTTTCTAAGACGACCAAAGATGTCCTGAAGTAATTAAATAACTTCGAACTTACAAACATAAATCTCAAATTAAGATAATTTAGAAATGCTATCTTAATTCGATATTTTAATTAAGAAATTTTTCTTTGAAGATTCACTTTAAAGATATCAATCTCTTCAAATATACATTTTCTGGTAATTTAATTAAATTTGGAAAATATGGATCACGTAATGCAAGGAATTCGAGAGATTTTAATATCATACAAAAGACATTTTAAATATTACATGACAATTTTACTTAAGTATAAATAGTCTTGCAATATTTTTTTTTATTACAGAAGCGAAATTCAGACCCAAAATAGTTACCGATAAATTTGTATACCTATAAGTGACTTAAAATACAAACATTGATTGCAAAAAAATTAAAAATGTTTCTAAGCAATATTCATCACAGAGTTAAGTCTATTTTTTTTCCAACTTCTTTGAAGATTTCCAATGGTCAAGACTATTTCAATCATCTCTACATAGTAATGTTTATTCCTTTTAAGTATAGGTGGATGTCCAATTTCTTGGTTTAACTTTCGACGGGAATTTTGTTGTCATCCGGAAATAAGCAAATTCAACTTTATTTGTGAATATTCATGGAAAAAATAAATTACTTACTTTATTTTACAGAATTTGTATATTTTACGATCTATTTTCACCTCTGAAGAAAACGGTAATTTTTTAAAAATTGTCGATCTTCCGGAGTTAATAGGGTTTATTTAAGCTTACACCGAAACTCCGACTATTTTTGATAAAATTTTCGCTTTCGCAAGATGAAATATATCTTTAAAATATATAACAATTCCGAAAAGTTAAGTAGGGCCTAAATAATTACTTATTTCATGAAAAGTCACAAAAGAAGCAGAAATCGCAGTAAGAACTTGTTGCTTCCGGAGTCTAAATCGGCATTGAAATTTTAAAAATTTCATCTACCTTTATCTTATTATAGTTTTATTTAAATAAATGAACTTGCAGAAAAACAGATACAGAAAAGTGACTAGAATTTGTTATTTGAAAGATAATTAAGATTTAAAATTTATGATTCTTAATTGTAGTTGGTTTAGTGAATTATTACCGGTACTCATTACTCATTAGGTAATAGCAGTTACAGATGAAAGTTAATCTATCTCGAATGATATATTAATACTATTGTATGGAATTAGATAAACTATAGATGTATTAGTTAATTAAAATACAGAGGCAGATTAATAATGGAATCTAATGGAAACTAGCAGGAAGTAAATTCGTCCATTGCTGTTATTAAGGTTGTGTGTTTATTGTTAATAGTTGGAAATTGTCCAGTTAACTTTCGTTTCTTTACTACCATGTTATTGCTAATATTTGCCTCCGAACACAAATAATTAAAATAGGAAATTCCTCTACTAATCATTGACAAATCTTCGGTTCTTTGATGTATTTAGTACTTATGAAGGAATGCCCTCTTCAAATAAATAGATTTAATAGAGAAAACGAATTATTATTATAATTTCCGTATTTTAATTCTGCCGCAGGGTTTTTACAGAAAAACTAAATATCGTTCTGAATTACTTCAAAATTATTTACTTATCTTATATTGTATTTATTCATGCAGTTTTAATATATGAAATGAAGAAAGCTTAAGAATAAATCTTATTGTCTAAGTTACAAATCTATTTTAAAATTCTAAAGCTAATTATCCTACAAAGATGAAATTTTAGTACTAAAATAGATTTCCAAGGTTATCGTGTAAATTGGACTCCTTTACAATTGTAAATTGGATTATATGATTTGCCTTTAAATTACAATCATACTTAATGCTTCATCAGAAACTTAAAATTCTAGGAGGTTGAAACATAATGTTATTTAGTTTAATCGCTATATAATCAAACCACGTTAGTGACTATTAAACTTTAGGTAGCATCGTCTGAATAGATACAGAAACACACACATACATAAACTACAGAAAATTCTCCATAGGCTTATTGGAAATTTAACTTCTTAAACATACTGAAAAGTGTTAATGAGTTGTGTATCCTTGTATTCTAATAACTTTCAAATCAATGATTTTCAAGCTCGACATGAGTATTTGAAGACAAGAAACGGTCTATCCTTGTAAAACCCGAAACTCATTTAAAAAATTTGGGTCTTTTTGTGGATTTGACCTTTGCATGAATATGAGAAAAATTCCTGTGTGCCTTCAAAGCTACACAAATAACATTAATTTATTCAAACAATGAATTTGTATTCATTTCTAAATGTGTCATGGTCTATTTCATTGCTCATTTAAATTTGCTCATTACACATCAACTTTGATCTAGCTTCTTACAATCTATATCTTCTTACTATTCCACTTTCTCGATAAAGATCACCGGATCACCGGCGAACGGACGAACATAAGGACAGACTTAAAATTGTATATAAAATGTTTTTTAATCTACTTTCCAAAAGGAAAATGATATTCATCAAATCAGTAAATCTCTATCTGTGTGTGTGCATCCCTCTTTCCCCCCCCCCCTACTAACTTTTGAATCGCTAGAAAGATCGTCTTGAAGCTTGATATGCAAATTCGAGGACTAGCGAACATATCTTTAAATTTGAAATCTTTCTCAAATGGATCCTTGTCGAGACATTAGCATAAAAAATTCCCACAGAAAAACATTGGAATCTAAACAATAGGTTTCTATCCTATTTCTTATTAATATCTCACTGCCTAAAACAATGAATATTATGTCTTAGTTAATCCATTACCCATCGTTTTATCCAATTAAATTGATGCGATTGACATAATTCAAATAAATAATTCGGATTTAATTCTTTTGGTTTTTTTTTTAGAAAAATTGAAAATTAGTTAGTGTTCATTAGAATTTATAATATAAATATAAATGTAGACTTTTCGTTGTATCAATTTCACAGCTTAACTTTTTTTTAAACATTTTAAGCAAAGTAGATTTAAAATTCTTTCGTACTTATTATTTAACCTTTTTTTCCTCTATAATAGCAATAGGTATTACAAACGTTAGACCAACGAATAATTAGAAAATAATAATGCGGATATAAAAAGAAGAAAAAAGGAATATTTTAAGAATATAAGCTTCATGTTCTTTAAAGAACATCTTGTATTTTTTATTCTAATTTTACCTCTTATTCAATGAAAGTTTTGCAATTTCTTTAATAATAATACGAAAGATTCCTTTCTTTTACTTTAAGAACGAACAGAAACTTAATTTCTTCTTAATTGCATGTTTTTTTCGTAACAAAAGAACATACTATTAATTTATAAATCGAGTTTTTTTTTTTATTGTAATGCAATTCTTATAGTGGAATGATTTGACCCTTAATTTAAGTTGTTTATGTAAATGAAATGGTGTATTCCCTTAAGGTCGACTGAAATCTATCATTCATGCACTGAATACTTTGTGACGAGGTGTTGAACAAAAAGAAAAAGCTAGTGGAAACAGAAAAGGCTTTTCAGGTCAATGCCTTCCAAAACTGGTAATAAGCCTTCAAAACTTTCCACCAGATTCTGATGTTTCCGCCTGAGTGAACATTGACTTACAGGGAGGGAAACTGAACCACGTGACATCCATAACAAAGTCTCAATCACTGCTGTGGACAGCTTTGCTTTTCTTCCATATGGTTAAGAACGATTTAGAACTTTTTATGCTTTTGCTTTGACTTGTATTATCTAACATAAAAGCTTTCTAATATAAATGTTTTCTTTTCTGAAAAATTAAGCAAAAACCTAAAAGCCATGATCAAGTTTAAATTTTAATTATAGAAAAAATTAATGAGGAGATCAATTTTTGCACGAAAAAAATTAAAATTAAAATTAAAATATAAATTTAACTTCTGCTTATCCAAGAGATTCTTAAACGAACTTAAAGCATATTTTCTAAAACTTATTCTTTAATTGTTAGTTTTAAGTTATAAAAAAGACAAAAAAGAAATTATTTTAAACTATTTTCCTAAGAAAGTGATCAAGTAATTACTTAGGCTGTGTATGTGTTAAATAACTCCCCACTGGATGCAGCTTCTTGAAACTTGATGTCCATATTTAAGAACTACACTCAATTAAACTTTTAAATTTGAAAGCTTTTTAGTGGGCTTTTAATGGATGTCGTTATCAATCACGACATCCATAGAAACCTATTCATTAGTTTCTAAGGCTGTTCTTTGAATTTTTATCGCTTCCAGTTCTAATTTCGCGATTTAACCTAATTGGAAAAGCTTTGAAATATGAGTTGACTTCATATGCATACCAAGTTTCAAGAAGTTACATCTAGCGGTCCAAAAGTTCTTAGTTTGGGACGTAAACATTGACACATATACAATTAAGAAAGTAGGCTTTAAGTATAAGAAACTTCTTGTAAAATTACAATATTTGCTGAATAAAAATAGTATTTTTTTTTGTTTTCTGAAAAAAAAAACCAATTAAATCTGCGTTACTTAATTAAGATTCTTAATCGCTATTACTTTTAATCATAACAGAGCACACGGAAATCGTAGTCAAATAAATCCGGGTTCAGTACTCATTGTTACACGGATAAATAATAAAACCAATGGATCAATGGGTGAATCGTCATTTTATTAGACAATCGTAACTTTGTATCAAATACTTTTGTGTGGTAATTTTTGTCAATGTAATTTGTCGGCAAGAACCACTTGGAAAACATTTCAAATATTAAATTAGATCTCTGTTCCTTATATATATCCACACTAAGTTTCAAGAAGATCCATCCAGCATTTTAATCATTTTTCGAGTGGGAGGGGATAGACAAAATGAATTGATGAGTTTTACTTCATACAAAGTGGGCTTAATACGAAGAATGTTGATGTTGGATCAATACTGTTTGTATTCTGACTTTTTGCTTTCACTTCAAACAAAACTGTGAAGATTTTGAAACAAGTTTCCAAAACAAAATAACAGACTTTTTTTCCTGAATTGTTTGAAATAGTTTGAGCTTCAAGCAAAGAAAGTGTTTTGACTTTTGTTCTTTCAGTCAAAGCCTGGCAGCAAATTCCGAGACAACATAGAGAGATTCATATTTGGAAGGAATCGATCAAATCCCACAGGAAGAGACGAATATCAGAAAGATAAGAATAAATGAAGATAGGGAAAAGAATGGAAAAACATTTTTATGTCAGCAAAAGAAACTATTTCTGAATGTAAAATGATTGTGAAATGAAATAGAATAGAAGTGGAAATTGCAATACCTAGCCAGAACAAAACCATTTGATAATTTGATATGGTCTTTGAGAGTTTTCTTGTAAAAATTCAGTTTTCAAAAAAGTGTAAAAATTCAAAATCTACAGAACAGAGAATATTTGGATATCATATTTAGAAAAAAAAGAAAGTGATAAAACTGAAATTTAGGATTTACAAGAAGTAGATTGAAGAGAAATTGAAATTTGAAATTTGAAGTTTTAAATTGTAACTTTTTTCCGTTTGGATCCCTATTGAGAAATTTGAGCTTGAAGTCAGAACAAATTTCCACAGAAAGGCTTTAAAATCGAGATAGAAATGTAAAATAAAGGAGATGAAGCTTTTAGCATTAGGGCTGAAGCGTTTGTCTCTTATGACGAAAAATAAATGTGTCTGCCCTTCTGTAGAACTTCCACTTTCACAATAATAAATACAAAATAATTAAATAAACATATATACAAATACAACAAGATCTGCGATATACAGATCTGCGACAAGAATTGGTTACTGAAATTTAATTAAATATTTACTATGCCGGAACGGTACAACATTCAAATCTTTAACACATGAACTCAACTACTAAAAAAGTTGTTATTTATTTACTAATTACATAGCCTATTATTAAAAAAAATAGACGTAAATGTAGATATGTTTTTCATGCAAGATGATCGTAATTAATGTAGTCCTAATGTGACTGTGGGCGAAGTTACTGCAAACGAGACTCTGGGGTATTTCCCACATCATAAGAGAGAGAGAGATAGACGAGGCCTTTCGCATCCTATTGTTCAGGAATCGTCTTCAGGTCTGAGGGAAAGAGGTGGGAGAGCGTATAAATAGATAGAAAGAGCGGATGGAAGAGAGATAGATCAGATTGGAGCGGGGAAAACCTTGGTTTTGGCGGGAAGATGGGAGTTGGCGGGAAGGTTAGTTTGGGCGGGAAAACCGGCGGACCGAAGAGAAATCGTCGTTTCCCAACACGGGTGGGTTGGGGAAGAGAAGCCATTTCCAAATTTGGTGGAGGCTAGGCCATCATTTAAGTTGACTGAGGTGGATCCTGCTTTGAGAATATGAAAACATTCTTCGATGTTTCTGGAGATGTAGGTAGAGGATTGAGACAGAATGGTGGCTCTATCCCAGTTGAAGGAGTGACCGGGGATGCTGGCGTGGGTGCTGGCGGTTGTTTTTCGGTTTCTTATGTCTTGTTGGTGCTCGAGTAGGCGCTTGCCGAGGGAATATTTTGTTTGACCAATATAACGTTGGCCGCAGCAACACGGAATCGAGTAGATACATTTTTGGGGAGTGGGGAGATCCTTAGGATGGGATACGATGTTTCTGATTTTTGGAGGGGGAAGGAAAATTGGTTGGAAATCGTAACTTTGAAAAATCCGCTGATTTTTGGTGTTACGGTGGGAAAAAAAGGGGAGAAAAACTTTAGGGAGATCATTGTTGAAGGGAGTAGGCTTAGGGTGGAGGGTTTTTCTTAAAATTTTTGAGATGATGGAGGGAAAAAAACCGTTGTTGTTGGCAACATCCTTGATGTGTTGTAGTTCTTCTAGAAGAGCTTCGTTGGTGGAGCAGTGGGAAAGGGCATGTTTGATGAGCGTACGAAAAGATGCAGACAGTTGGGAAGGATGAATGCAGGATTTGGCATTCAAATATAAGTCAGTGTGGGTGGATTTACGGTAAATGGTGGTGGAGAGGGAGAGGTCTTTTCTGGTGATTTAGACATCTAAAAACGGAAGGGATTGGTGAGTGTTTCCCATTTCCATGGTGAATGAGATGTGAGAGTCAATGTTGTTAAGGTAGTCCAAGAATCTTGTTATTTCTTATTATCTTGATATTATTATACTCCTATTATTTGCTTTCTGGCCACAACCTTATTTACAAAATTAATTCATAAATCAGCTATTATATCGTGAAGTATTGGTTTGGGCTATGTGTAGTTAATTAGGTAATGTCTTCTGTCTCGTTTTAATAAATATTCCACTATCTCGTTTTAATGAATATTCCGTGTAATGTCATGCAATGTTAATTTGTCCAAATGCAATACTGCAGTCCCAATGGGTACAAATTGTTCTCCTACTCTTTGAATGTTGAGGAATAAGTGCATTAATAAAATTAACCAAATTATAGAAACATGAAAATTAAAGGTACCAATGCGTAGAATGTTTTGCTTTTCTTACAAATATAACTTCTTAGAAATGACACACTGACAAAGAATGTTGAGTCCAATCATTTTTTTGGCAAATGTTTGCTTCAATTTTCTTTTTGGCAGTTTTCTTTTTTTCTTTCCACAACAGTACTTTAACAATTTATTTTGCAACTTATTAAGCTTCTTCCTTTGTATCTAATAATTTTTCACTACAGCTGGTATTCTAAAATTAAGTTTTAAAATTATGAAATTTTTTAAACCTTAAAAAAGCGCTGTCCTGAATAATTTTGAAAAGTCTAGCTTATCACAATGTTTCCCGGAGCCCTTCAATTCAAAAAGGTTGATGTCGATGGTTGTGAAATCTAATTTGTTAATTAGCTCTTCCATTTTCACTAAAATGTTTGCTTTTTCTTCCAATAGCCGGATCCTTATCAAGAAAGTAGTGAGTGAGTGTCAAAGAAATTTCCTTAGAAATTAGATACGAAACAACTAAATGCTAACTAACGTTTAGACTAAGGAATCCTTTTAGTAGTCCAACAAATTTTCTCATGTTTTGGTATACCTAATATTAATCGGATTTAAGCAAGTAAGTAATTGAAATTTAATTAATTTTGCCAGAAAATGGAAGTATTAAAAAGTATACGAAGACAGTTCGTTTCTTCAGTCAGTTTCTTTATATTACTTTTTATTTTCAATCGATTCATTATAAGTTTTCTAACAATTTTTTAATGCATATTTATTCTGTTTATTTCATTAATATCATATTCAGTTCTGAATAGTGTAAACAAGATTATAAATAGGCAATAATCAATAAATAACTAACTAACAAGGGAAGGTCCCGATCGGGAACATCGTTATTTCATTCATACTTGGCAGATACATAGAATGTGACCTGCCATTGCACAATATACCGGTCATATGAGCTGACTGGTAACTTGACAGCTAACCAAATTTAGCATAATACAAAACATGAATAAATATAAGAACTTCAGGAATTTAAGGAGTGCGAACGTAATCCATTGGCTCAGATTCGATTCCAGTTGCAGGCACAGGTTGCAATTTTTTTTCTACATTTCATTAATTATTTCTCGATTAGATTTGAACTTATTGAGTCAGTGAAAGTGTTTAAAATATGCTTTGCTTGTTTTTAAAGTAATTTTCAATGTCTCGTCAATCATGTTTTACTTCAATGTAAATGAAACAGTCATCAAAGATATGATTAAAACAATAAAATTCACGACAATGACTACATGGAATGATAGCACCAAAATAAATTAAAACGCAATATAATTTATTAACAAGAAATGACTGTGTTCTGGCCACCACACATAGTTCTAATTAAATACATAAATATAATGTAATGAAATTATGTATTTAATTAGAACTGTGTGTGGTGGCCAGAACCCAGTCATTTCATTTTAACTTTAAACACACGTAAAACATCTTTAATTTATTAACAACATTTAAAATATTTAAAAGTAATTACAAATAAAAAATTACAACAGTAAAATTTGCAACCTCTGCCTGCAACTGGAATTGAATTAGAGCCAGTAGATTACGTTCGCATTCCTGAGACCACTGAGGTTCTTATATTTAATGTAGTTCGTATTTTGTATTTATGATGACGCTTGACCAGTAGCGAGCGAGAACCGGTATATTGTGCAATGGCAGGTCACAATCTACGTACCAGCAAAGTATGAATGAAATCGCGATGTGCGCGATCGGGGTCTTCCCTTGTAAAACTAGCTTGAGATATAGCTATATAGCTTGAGATATAAGAATGTGAGATTAAGGATATCTGGTTAAGGATATCTCTTTGTAAATAAACGAAATAGCTTTTTTTTTTTAGCTTAATATCCTCTCTGAATATCTAAACGCTCTATGGTTCTTCTTGAAACTTAGAATGTACGTTTCGATGCAAGAGGTGATTTAATTTTATATTTGAAATTTTGTACTTTTTAACGTTTTTTCTTGTTGAGAAATGAGCTCGAAGACGGGAAAGAAATTCTCACAGAAAAGCATTAGAAACAAAACAATGCTATCTAACAATGAGAATATTCCTTGAAGTAATCCATTAATTTGTGCTCGCTTTGTTGGGATTAAACTTCATTAAATTTTACCAATTTAAGAAAGTCTCACAAAGTTAATTAATATTTTTCAGAAAAAGAAAATTCTATTATTTATTTCAGTAGATATTATAATTAAAAAATAAATTAACACATTCTGTCGTTTGCACGAATTTAAAACAAAATAAAGCAAAAGTAAAAAAGACATTTAAGGAAAGTGAGCTTGACGTTTTTGCAGGAACTTCTTGTTCATAATGTTTTACATTAGGGTTTCTCAACCTGTGGTACGTGAACCACTGGTGGTTCACGTACAAGTGGATGATCTTTTTGATCTATGAAATTATAAAAAATAAATATAAAAAAATTTCCACATCCAAAATTCAATATGTCTTCACCTTAACGGGTGATACCAACATTTTTGAATTTTGATTTTTGTGGTACGAGTTTTAGCAAAGTTGAGAACTACTTCTTTAGATATTTTTTTTTTCATATTTAGTTGCACGAATATCAGAGCGTAACAAAGATATGTGAAATTAGCAGGTGCTTCTGAGGGAAGATCTATTGTTCTCATGTCGTGTGATTTTCATTTCTGGGCTGTGTGAGAACGCACGAGTGTCAAAACCACACCCTCTCCATTTCTCTTACTCACAGGAATTAAGTATATTGAATTAAAAAAGAAAAGATTAAATAAGAATTAGTTTTCTTAGAATTAAGTAACAGAATTGCTATGATTTGGAGCTGAGCAATTTAAAAATAAGGAGATCATATTATCTTTTGGAGGGAAGAATCGTTTAACTTTTAAAAGTAGCAAACTTTGAGTTTTGAATAATTATTAACATGCGCTTTACAGGAATAGTAAAATAAAGATACAAAATAATTAAAATTTGAAGCTCAATAAAAATTTTAATAGCAGAAATTTAGAAATTAGTAAGCGTCATTTTATTGTAAATGAGTTTTCTTACTTTTTTTAGCAGTCCATAAATTAAGATGAGAAAAGTCTAAAAAGATGAACTAAATGTTAGTTCATATTTTTTATTTCTTATCACCTTTACTAGAAAATTTCCAATCATTAAGATATAGATTCTTAATATGAATAATTGTACTTGTAACCATTACTTACAGAGGTGGCCAAAATTGTGAATACTTTTCGAAATTTGCAGTTTATCAACTTTGCTTGCTAAGTTTATAGAAATATTATTTTTTAAGTAAATGCCAGTGTAAATCCCACAAGTAAAAGGGGATTTAATGCTGAATTCATTAAAAAAAAAATAGAAATTCCAATATCTGCAATACAAAAAAAGTTATTTTTGCTTTAGCATAAAAAACAAAGACAGATTGTGACTAAAAGCGGATTTGAATTCAACCCTACTGGCCAATCACAGTCCTTGTTTGGGAATCAATCAAATGGTAGTATTAAGTATTAGGAATCAATCAAATCATATTTCAAGTTGGCCAAATTTGAGTTTGGCACAATCAGTTTGGCTGTTTGTTCTTTAGAAGAAAGACATTTATCAACAAAAGTGTAACAAAAGTGCAATTGGAGATTTTTTGAATATTTTTAGTATTTTGTCAATTTTACAGAAAAAAAAAACAAATAAAAATTGAGCAATGGCATCAAAGAAAACAGTTGATTGGATAGCCATGAAAAGAAGCTGGATTGTGGTCTTACGTGATTCTGGTCTTTCATATGCTGAAATTACAAGGCAAGTTGGTAGGACTGTGACTAAATCTGGAGTACGTTAGTTTTGTTTACGTTATAAGGAATCAATAAAAAATAAAGTAGGAAAAGGTCGAAAAAATGCATAACACCTGTAGATGATAGAAGAATAACAACGTGTATCAAGAACAGAAGAATTTCGTCTGAGGCCATCAGATGTGAACTGGGTCAGCTGGTGTTTCGGTCAGAGCAAGAACGATAAGGAGAAGACTATCAGATGTTGGACTAAGAGGATTCCGAGAAATAAAGTCATACCTAAATCTACAGCAACGTCAGAAACGACTACAGTGGGCAAATGAACATAATGAATGGACAGAAGATCAGTGGAAGCAAGTTATTTGGAGCGACGAAATTAAGATATTCTTATTTTGTAGTGACGGGCGAAAATATGTGAGACGTAGACTAGGAGAAGAGCTACATCCTGACTGCTTACAGGCAAATGTAAAGAACCCACAAAATGTTATGATTTGGGCTTGTAAGTCAGGAAATGGTGTTGGATGCCTTCATATAATAGACGGCAAGCTGAACGCAAGAGAATTAATTAACACCATCCTGTAACCAAAAGTGCTACCTTTGATCAGCGATCGTATTTCCCAATAACGCATCATTTATTTTTCAGCAGGATTTAGCTCCCTGCCACGCAGCTGAAATAAGCAAAGAGTGGTTCACAAGAAAGGGCATTCAAGTGTTGTCCTGATTAGGAAACAGCCCTGACCTGAACACTAATGAAAATTTCTGACACCGTTTGAAAAATCTTGTTGCAATGAGGATTCCATCAATTAAAATTGATTAAGACAAATAATTGAGGCTATAATTGCTTCTGGGCACCATGTAATAATGAAGGAAGAACTTCAAACACTTGTCGGATCAATGAAACGTCGATGTGACGCTGTTTTTTAAAAAAAAGGGTATCCTACTATATATCAGATTGCAGTGTAGATTGATCATGATTCCAGTATTCGCAGCATAACTTTATTTTGTTTCCAGATATTTGAATTCTGTTTTTTGTATTGAATTCAGCATTAAAATCTCTTTCAATTGATATATAAACATTTGAATTCACCTTACTGAAAATAACATTTTCTGTAAGCATGCAAAGTTGAAAAACATGAAAATTTTAAAAAAGTGCCCACAATTTTGGCCACCACTATATATCCTTTTTACGTTTTGTTCAAATTATTATTGTATTCTCTTATTTTTTTTTATTTTATTATTATTATTACTATTCGTAAATAAACCACTACTACAATCATATCTTAGCGGTTAATTATAATTTAATGCCATGTCCTTATCTTCCTACAACCCCTCTTTTACACCACATAATCCATTATATAGGTCCACACAATGTAGTTTCACATACTACCTGTTTCACCAATATAAGTAACTAGTTGAAATACAGGTTCTTCGAAAAGATTAAAAAAAAAAAAGATGTCCTGATTTGGATGAGAAAGGAATTGAAATTGTGAGATCGTTTCGATACTTTCCCACCCCTTTCTCCCCGTTCCCACACCCTTATCACATCAAAGCTTCCCCAGTTGGTAAAAAGTTACGTGATCAGTATAAATTAATGTTATATTCTTACTGTGCGACTCCCTAGAAGCATCCTTCAACAATATTTGCCCATCCCCTCACTACCCTCCGTTAACATCTCTTAGGTCTCGATATCGAGAAATCGATCAAATAGGATCTTTTCAATTTTGACAAAGAACACTCATGTCAAATTTCCTGTTTTCATCTCATGCGGTTTTGGAGACATGCGTACCCTTCAAGAAAGGTTTCCCCCTCCCCGTTTACTTTCGATTTTTAACTAAGAACACTCATGTGAAATTTCGTGTTTCCAACTAAAGTGCTTTTATGAAATTAATATCGAATAGCAGGCTTCCCACTCCTTTCCACCCTTCTGCACACCCTATCTCTTTCAAAATTTCCCCAGTTCGTAAACAATCACGTGATCATTATAAATCTAAATGTATCTCGAAAACCCCGTAGATGTATACTTCAACAATCCCCATAACCCCTTTTACCCCCCCCCCTTTAACCCCCCCCCCCCCCCCGTTTACACCCCTTAGGACTCGAAATCGATAAAGCATCTTTTCAATTTTGACACAAAACAATACTGATAACTTTCGTGTTTCCATCTCAAGCGCGTTTGGAGATACGCAAGCCCTTCAAGAAAGATCCCCCCCCCCCCGTTTACACCTATTAGGATCAAATACCGAAAATTTGTCTAATACCTATCGTTTCAATTTTGATTTTGACAAAGAACAGGCGAGGATGCGAAAGAGAATAATGCCCCAAAATATTTTAGTTCTAGTTTTTGCAATGAGGTTAGCCTACTACGCGGCGCTATTATATACAGCAATAGTTTAGATCTCATTGTCGTCACCAGGTTCTTGTGCCGCTGTTATCACAATTGTTGTACAATATTTTTTTAGTTCCAATTGTTGCCATCAGGTGCCTATGTGACGCTCTTTCAGGGATTTCACCCCTTTTCAACACCTTAGAGACGGTCGATCGAAATCCTAATAGTTTACTTTTCCAAGTACACCCTAAGGAAGCTTTCTGCCAAATTTCAGGCTACTGGTACATGGGAAGTAGGAGAATTAGATATGAGTCAATGTGAGGTTTCGCATTTATATATAGCGAGATACCCCAACACTTCCCTGAAGCTAATAATAAAATTCAGTTTCTACTGGTGATTGTGTAGGCTATTATTAACGTTGTTCTATCTATCTATCTAACCTATCTAAAAGTATTTGTTTGTATTTTACTTATTATTATTCATTAATTTACTAAACCTGAATTCGCCTTTTTTTTTTTTGGTACATGTCGTTACAAGTAGGGGAAAGTAGGGTAAGATGACGAACTTAAGCTTCAGATTTTTTCCCTCGGCTTAGTAAGTGGTTTAAAAACCTGAAATTTGAAAGGACACTTCTTTGAACCTTTATGTTCAATAAAAAAATATGAAACACTGTTTTACCCTCTCGAATATGAGAAATATTTCATAAAAAAAAGAGTAATTTTCGTATCTTACCCTACCTACGAGGTAAGATGACGAAGGGGGTGGGTAAGATGACGAACAGATAAACGTAACCTATATTACAAATGCAGAGAAACAATTTCACTTACTAACGCGTGGCATGAATTAGAAAAGTCAAAGATGAAACAGTTAAATTACAATAACAGATTGCTCGTAATGAAACAAAACTTTGAACAATTAGGTACAACAAAAATTTAGAAGAACATTAGTGCTGGCTCTCGCACGTTATGTTTCTTTGCTGCAGCATTTACACTTGAGGTTTTATCTTTTACTTCAGCAATAGCTGCATTCATTGTCTCCTTATCTCACTTTCCCCTGTCACTTTTCCTTTATAATTTCGTGGCATGTTGTTTATAATACATAAAACATTCATAGATAAACAGTCATACATGAGCATTTAAAATAAAAGAAACAATAACTGCAACTAAAATTCAGTTTCAAAACCAATTTTTAAAATAGGACAAAAGCTATTCATAAAAGGTACTCAAAAAAAAGTTGGGTAAGATGACAAACTAAGCAAACTTCTCGTTATCTTACCCTTCCTGCCATTCGTCATCTTACCCCACGCCCCCAATTTGGTTTAGAACTTATTTATCATTACCGTAGCTTATCGTAAACAACCTACATCATACATGGTTCTATACATTATGAGTTGTATTTTGAGAATATTTTATGAAAGAGCAAAAACAACTTAACGTAGTCGAGTAATTCCTTTCGCTGTGAAGTCGAAAAATTACAAACGCAAGGGAAACAAACACATCTTAGTCGCTACTGCTCGCAAAACAATCTTGCCCGACATCGTGTGCAGTGAACTACGTTACTAATCACCTGAGTCTCAGAAAGTGCTTCGACAGGTGCTCCTATCTATGAATGCGTCGGAGAAATACCGAGTTCGTTATCTTACACTCTTCGTCATCTTACCCGACTTTCCCCTAATTTAGGAAGGTTAACTGCTTAGTTTCGTAAGCTGATAAAACTGTGCCAACATACTCAGGTCATTCTAATTAATTGCTCGTAGTTGGCCTTTTAAGCTTCCGAAAAACACAGAGCGAATTCAAATAAACGCAGGACAAACACACAACTTGTCAAGATCAGACGGTCACCAAATGCGCGCTACCTCGTTTACTTCTATTCAGTGTTTTCAGATTCGATATTTAAATTTCCAATTGGAAAATAATTGAATCGTATTTTTATTAATTTAAATGCTTTGGAAGTCAAATGAATTTAAATTAAGATTAAAGTTTTCCAATTTATATTTTTAATAAAATTCTCGTGACAGTATAAGCAAACCTCAAAGAAACGGAGATAAGTCTTGAGAAAATCAGATTACGTAGTCCAGCAACCATCTGTGATTAGAAGACCTGTGGTAGTTCGTACCGTAAGAGCAGTACGAAAAAGTTCTCTATAACATTATCTGTCTTGTAAAAAATAGACCAAAACAAAAACGTTACCGAGTGGTAAAAAGGCAGTTTTCATTCAACTGGTCAATCCTGTAGCTGTAAAGAAGAGTCCGAAGTGTTTTCAAACAATGGCCACGTCAAATTCGACATGCAGTCAATATCAAATCACCTGCTCTCCGAAAGAGAATGTTACATCTAATAAATGCAACTTGCTTTCATAGCTCTATTCTGAATAGTTAATATTGGTCCTCAAAGACCCATTTCCGAGAGAACTTTACCCGTAAACATTTGGAGCGGAATACTCAGGAAGCAATCACTCCTAACTGTGTATAAAAGGTAGCTCTGTTCCAATTGGCCAAGGAACTTTAAAAATGGGCTATTGAGGATTAGAAATACATCATATGGTCTGATGAGTCACGTTTTGTCTTTATTTCAGTGATGCCATGTGACGAGTTCATCGCAGAAGCGCCGAATAAACTACCGATAACAATAGTCTTTTTACATATGTATTGTAGATATTATCAAATAAGAAAACACACAGTTCTTATTTAAAAATTTGTATTAAAAAATATATTTACATGGTTAAACTAGTTTCATTCTGGCAATCAGAACATTTTCAATGACAATGAGAATCAAACCGGACATACTATTTAAAACAAAATGAACCAATGAACGAATAGGATACTACCCGTGTTGGTAGGATTTGTAGGTGGAGACGATCAATCATGGTGGATACATCTCAGACAATCAGCGTCAGGACAGCAGTTCCTGGTGGTGAACACAGGAAGGTGTTTGGTGACATTAAACAAAGGCACATGGTCGTTTTCACCAATAACAACTGGAAACCCGAGGCAAAGATGAATTCAAGACATGGCTGGGAAGCCGAGCATACTGCAAAAGAAAAAGAACAAAAACAAAAACGAAATGGGGAACTTTTCAAAAATTTTGCGGTTATACGGATTTTTAGTCTTAAGCCCATATTATAAGACTGAAAGTTGATCATTATAGCAGGCATCTGAAGTTGCTATAAAAATTGATTCCCTGCATTTACGGAGTAAGGGTTATTGCGCTTTCGCCAGAATTTGGAGATTATTAAAGTCTAAAAACATAAAACTACCGATAAGAACTAGAAATAAATTTTATTACTTATTTGTTCGAAGATAAACTTCAATAAGAAATAAAGTTTTACGCAAATTTCTTTAACCCTTTCCTTTAACAGTCATTAGTGAACCTTCGTTTTAGTACCGAATCCAATTAATCAATGGAGCACATCAAAGATAGTGCGCATGCGTATAACATGTTTTTGTTTTGTTGTTTTCACAGGATTTACTGAAACAAAAAATTATGTCATTTTTCTTTTCAATCGGTTAATTACTTCTAATATTTTTTTTCTATTTTCGGATATACTGTAAGAAATTGTTAAAATTAGGATCGATGACAATTAGGAATCGTAAATTCAATTTTTCGGAAACTTTTTTCACATCGAAACGTATAATTTCGTAGAAAAGTGTTTCAATATAGGGTCTAATAACGTTTTGTTTTCTTCTAACCATTAAAGCTTTCAATTCCTATACTTACTATTCTACAATTATCATCCGTCCCTTTGCATTATTACAAGAGTATAACAATTAAATCCCAATTAATCAAATAGTAATAATCTCACATAATAATGTTATAAAAAGAGAGCTTAAGATTCTCGTCCTTCCAGTAATGCAACTGCATAAGTTTATATAAATTTGAAATTAACAAAACATTTATAAAATTTTCTAATTTTCTAAAGAAATACAAAAAAAAATGGAACGAAGATAACTGAAAGTAAATGAAAGGTTTATCGTAAAAAAAGGCTTTATGCCTTTACTATGTATGCTTTATTCACATAGTTTAATGATTTGGAAATATTTCGTTGAATTTAAAAAGATTCATTATTGACTTTTACACAATATAATCTACTTTACTAGTAAGGAACACGGAATAAAAAAATCGTTAAGCTTAAGCTTGTAAATTCGAGTTTTGGGAAATGCTGACTCCGAAGAAAATTCCTCCTCATATTGTTATGTGAGATAGATGCACTCTAATATAAACATAGAACAGAATAAAGATAGAATAGAAATATAAACAATAATCTCAAGAACATCAATGTCTATCTTCAGTCTTATAGTTGTGGGTTTTGTTTTTACCAGAAGATTTTCTAAAATAAAATACTTTTAAATCTCTAAATGCACAATACTACAGATATTCTTAAGTAAGTAGTAAAGAACGTAGTAAAGTTTCGAATCTTTCAAGTTAATCTAAAGTTATGATATAAAACCGGCCATGAGACAGGTGAAACAATAAAGCATGATCGCAAAGCACATGGTAAATTTTGAATAACTGGCAAATGAATCACGCAGAACAATGCATTTAATTATCCAATTTTCCCTTAAGTATCATTCTGTTACATTCAGCTTATGTTTGAAATAACAGCATTGTAGAAACATAGACCCGTTATTCGGAATAAGCCATAGCATAAGTTACACGGTGTCATATTGGCTTTGGTCGAATATCGAAATTAATATTATGGATATTAATATCATTTTTGTATATTAATGGTAAAATGTAGTAGCGCCTTTGTTTGTAGTTCTGTAGCTTTTGTCAACCTATCCTGCTTGTAATTTTATATCTGATTATACAGTAAATCTCTACCAGAAGATATTACAAGTTTAGACTGCAAAGGAGAGAAAAAGTTAGAATTTAAACTTTTAGAAATGCATTTTAGAATCATATCAGCAATTTTTCCAATTTCTGAGAGAAAGTTAATAAAATTCAAATTATTGTCTGAAGTTAATTCAATCCAGATTAACTTTAATCATCCCAAAGCAGAATGGAATTAGGAGATCACTAAAAAGATTAATATATATTGTTAGACAGCATTTTTCTAATGATTTTCTATCAAAATCAAAATAAGATAAAACCCATTGCCATGATCAGGATACGAATCTGCGTTTTTGTAGCCACAATACAACGCACTTAACACTTTATGTTCACGGCTACGAACACCAAATGAATAAAATCATTCAGAATGCATGTAAAGTGTTTAAAATATTTTTTTCTTAAGTCTTCTCACGAGATCGGAACAGGAAGTCACCGCAAATCTAAACTCGTATTTTTCCCCATCTCTACAAATCATAAGCTTTCCAAAAAGGATTACTCATGTCCATCCGACCTATAGTTTGGGCTGTAGAGGTCAAATCCCCTTTGTATCTTAGTAGTAATGCTATCTAACCTTAAACTGCAAATGGGAATCTGAAATTTGATATATCAGTAGATCTTTTAAAAGCATTAATCTTTTGTCTGATAAATTTTCTAGAAAATTGAGATCGAAAAAAAGATCGCTTCCAAAATTGAATCCATTTAAAATTACTTCACTTTATTGTTTTTAATAAATTTGAAATTATTTTATTAAAATATTTTTAAATTATAAAATTTTCAAATTATTATTTGAAACTATTCAACTTTTCTTAGTCCGTTGTTTTAGAGCTAAGTCTGACTACAAATACAGATCTTGGGAGAGAAAAGAAAAATACCAGGAACATATCCTAACACGACACAACAATACTGTAGCCCTTATAAATAAAAAAAAAAATTAATTACCAAACTATTGTTTCAGAATAATAGTGGAATTATTATATTGTATTCTATTGGTAAATCATCCAACAGAACCAAGTTCGTGTCGGTTTTCTTTTCCACGACCAGGGTCTGTATTTCCTTGAATGGATTTAATTAGCATAGAAACTCAAACTGCTTCAGTTTCGGAGGTACTGCTGATGACAGTGAGAGACATTAAACGTCTCCTGATATTGATCATTACACGAAACGAGATGTATTTTTATAATCACTGTTACGGTGATCTATACAGAATATGCAAATAAAATCAAAAATTCGAAAAGCAGCTGAGTGATCTTTATTTCTCTGGGTTGTTATACATTTCTTAAGTAGCTAATATACTTTAAACCTACTTTTATTGTTCACTGTAGATTATTTTACGATCGTTACTTTTCTTATTTCCTAATCTTTTCTTGTTTTTAAAGTGATTAATAAATTAAGGAAAGCTGAGCAGTTTTAAAATCTTTAGAAAATTTCATATTATTTTAAATAAAGTCATTTAAAGTTTCCACAATGAATGTATTTTTTACAATTTCTTTTCGTATTTAAGCAATACTACTTATTTTTAAATTATAGCAATGCGTTTCTGTTAAACTAGAAAAAGTCACACTGGTTTTCTTGTAAATGCCTTGTTTACAATTTATGTCTAGTAAATACTTTAAATCTCTTTTAGACATTTTCAGAGAAAGTGAAATATGATGTTTTCATTACAGCATCAAATCCATATAAACGTCAGATTCTGGAATGGTAGAACTCAATCATACTGTGTTGAAGGGAAATTCATTATAACCCTGAACTTAGCGGCAATTGCTTTCACGTTGGGTGTAATATATTCCAAAGTTAACTTGCAAATGTTTTCGCATTCTGTTCCTGCCTTATTACACTAAATAGATTAAGGCACGAAAAGACGAAGAAAAGTGTTTTATTTTTACCGTAATATATACGGGATGTGTAATGTATACACGTACAATGTGTAATGTAAATGCCTTAGAAATTGTTGTTCTCGAATGTTTTATCGCTGTTTTATGAACTCCAGCTTTGCTAATCAATTTAATCAGAATTAATGAACGGAAAACACAAACCAAAAGTTCATTACAGATATTTTTTTTTACCTTAGAAAATACTTTTTTTTTAAAATTTTGTTCATTCTTTCCTTAATCAATTAAAAAAAACCGTTACTTACATACTATTGGGACCCAGTTTTTATAATCGATTCCTATTGTGTATTTTAAATAATTAACCTCTACAAATGTGAATTAAAAAAGGTACTTACGTACTGTATTATCTGAAATCGTTTGGAAATAAAAAAACGATATCCTTTTAATTAACAGTAGGTTAGGTTAATTGAGGTGGGATCCTTTCCAGGATGTTCCGTTTGGAAATACAAAGGAAAAAAACAATACTTTCTGTAATGAGGTATTGTGATAATTATTTATGTTTATTTATTTAAATAATTATGTTAATTTAATATCTCTCAAATAATGTATGCTTTATTATTTGTAAGTTAAATTTGCAAATTAGGTGATTGGCGAACCCCTATTAAAGGACTGCCACAAGTCGGCAGAGGGGAGTTCGAAGTGGAGAGTTCGAGATGGGGTAGTTCGACAGCTGACTCGAGAAAGGGGAGTTCGATAGCTGACACGGAAGAGACAAGTTCGACCGATGACAACGGGAGAGGTTAGCTCGCAGATACGAGAATCAACGGACGAGTTGAACAAGGCGTGTGGTCGCTGTACCGAGGATGTGTTAGACACCGTCACGAAGGTATGAATAACCCGTCTATGCTCGAAGACTCCGAAGCCATCTCTATCCGTATGTTAAAGACGAACGACGAACCCGTCAGCCGAATTCTTATGAAGAAAGAAAACTTCACTAAGAGTCAAACGAACTTAAGTATTAATTGAAATAGAATTGTTTTTTGTAAAACAGAAATAAAGTATCAAGCTGATACTATACAGTCGGACCTCTATTTAACGAACCTCTATTTTGCGAATTTCTCTATTTTGCGAACTTTTCTTTGGAACCAAGAACATTTTGCTAATTTCTTCGTAAAATAACCTCCAAATAGCGAAGTGCATTTTCTATTTAACGAACCTCTATTTTGCGAATTTCTCTATTTTGCGAACTTTTCTTTGGAACCAAGAACAATTTGCTAATTTCTTCGTAAAATAACCTCCAAATAGCGAAGTGCATTTTCTATTTAACGAACTTTTTCGTGGTATCTATTTTTTTTTTCTCCTTGAAATGTTTTTACTAGGCGCCAATCGCTGTCATTCTTTACATTTCAATCAGGAAGTGCAATCCAAGTCAACCCCATATCCCTCTTTCACCCTCAATGGACCTCCTCAATGGAGCTGTCCCGTGTCCTTGAAGTAGAGTCTCGCGTTTTATAGATTGTTGAACTTGATCAGTCGTACTGGTAATTTCGGTTCTTGTAGCTCGAAAATGTCAAAGCGAAAGTGCTTGAGGATCAAAGAAAAAAATTAATTCTTGATGAGTGGATAAAGGTGTGAAAAAAAAGGATTTTGCTTTAAAATTTGGTATTCCTCCAAACAGCTTATCAACAATAATAAAAAAATCGTGATAAGGTAGTACAAACTTGAATTCTTATTTGAAAACGTTTAAAAACATGTGTCTATAAAGATGTGGATTTGAAGAAAATACGCGGGAAGGGGTTTTTGGCACATTGCAAAGATGCGAGACATACTATGAGCGAAAACACTTTTTCAGGTACTAAAATGGTAATGTATGCTTACGTCATTAAAATTATTACTTTTTTTAATAATATTTATTGTTTATGTATTTTAAATCTGTTTTATATAGTTTAAAGTAATTTTAAAAGGTGAATCTCTATTTAACGAATTTTCCATATAACGAACTTTTTTTCGGGATTTAGCGACTTCGTTAAATAGAGGTCCGACTGTATGTAAATTTCGCTACATTAATTTAGTAACTTAATACAGTGGTGGTCAGAATTATAAGGACAACTGAAAATTTCACAGAAAAAATTTATTTCTGAAGTAAATAAAGTGAAATTTATACATAAAATGCTTTTTTATGCTAGAAATCATTGTAGAATGCAATACATTGGAAAATGCAAAATATGAATGATTTGCCGTATTAAACAAAAAATGTCATTGTAAAAACTGGCCAAAATTATAAGGACAATGAATGTTTTTGGCCTAAAACATACTAATAATTAATAATCTCCCCCTTCTTCTCAATCACTTTCATCAGTCTTGACGTCATAGAGTTTGGCAGTTCCTTAAGAACGTTTTTAGAAATGTTTTTCCAGGCTTTTTCGATGGAGGACATGAGTTCTTGCTTATTTTGATATTGAACACCATTTTTGTATACTTCGTGTGCCAGAATACCCCACAGGTTTTCCATTGGATTTAGATCTGGGCTTCTGGCCGGCCAATCAAGTAATTTCACGAAATTAGCATCAAACCATGCTTTCGAAGTTTGAGAAACATATACTGAGGCATTGTCCTGCTGGAACAAAAAGTCTCCACTTGTAATTGACGGTGCTTCTGATAAAAGATTATTGCCCAATATGTAAATATAACTCTCAGACTTCATTTTGCCCTGCACAAAAACTATTGCAGTGGTTCCGCCAGTTGCGAAACCTCTTCAGACCAGCCACTGAGCCACCTCTAAATCTATGGTTTGCGAAAATTTCTTTTTCTTTACGGAAATCATACCAGAAGTAGCGAAAGCCATCTGGTCCATCCAAATTAAACTTTTTCTCATCAGAAAAGATAATATCATCGCACTTCTTTTTCCATAGTAAAGCATTTTTTGACAAACTCCATCCTCAGTCTCTTATGAACTTTTGTAAGAGGTGGTCGTGACCTAAGTTTTCCTAACGAACCTTTTTTTCTTTTTGTAAAACATGTCGAACAGTTCGAACACTGCATCGTAAGTTTAATTCCCGTTTAATTTCCGTTGATGTTTGTTTTTTGGAGCAAGCTCGCCTTATTATCATTCTTTTCACAGGCACGGAAACAGAAGATGGCCTACCTATACGTCTTTGCCGTCCATATTTTTCGGGATTTTTAAGAAAATTATAAATAACCGTTCTCGATCTATTCAGCTTTGTCGAAATTTGATGTACAGTAAGTCCTGAACTTTTAAAAGCAATCACTTTCCCTTTCTAAAACTCCGAAAGTTTCGTACCTAGTGGCATGACTCAAAAAATAGAATATGACGTTCGCAATCTCTTACTATGCATTTATATCGTCTGGGAGTGCCGTGTGCTGAACAAAAAACATGCAAATTTTGCTTTTTAGAACACACAAATAGCATTGTCCTTATAATTTTGTCCATATCACAGTGCTGTCTAAATCCAAAATACATTTTATGAATGTGAATTTCCCATATATTTCCATAAAAACTAATAAAAAATGCTGCATTTATCGTTGGTTTCCAGCCATAAAATTTGCATAATTTTCTAGCCAACTGTAACCAAGTTTGGCGATTTTTTCCCTTGTCCTTATAATTTTGACCACCACTGTACTGTGTATAATTTTAATAGAACCGTTTAATAAATATTTATTGTAAAGCCATCAGATCCACCCACTTCTTTACACTTTCTATTTCGAAATGATCAGCGGTATCTTAAATTACGACAAATACAAGTTCTTTTTAAAAGAAAAAAAAAACACATGAAATAAATGAAAACAAAACACATAAGATAACTGAAAACAAAACACCAGAAATCAATTAATTTCTGTAATGTAATTTTTAAGGTTTTTTTTTTTTTTTTTAAGTTGGTGATCGGTCGTGATTTATGTTGCTGCAATGAATTTCGAATAAAATTGATTAACATCAGTAGAATTATGTATTAAAATATTGATACACAATGATTTAGGGCATTTCTTTTAATAAGAAAATGGGAATATATCCTATATCCTATTCCTAATTTGTTTGGACCTCTGAACACGATGGTGAAATCCGTTTCAGACACGGACGAATGGTCAGGACAAACACAATAGCTACTGATTTTGATCGCTATCACAAAAGCTCCCAAATGGGTCGCTAATAAAGTACTGTATTTCTAAAAATTTATTTCGAAATAATATGATTTCCGTTTAATATACGGATAATATTTATATTTAAATCCATAAATAAACTATAATATGTTTATTAAAAATACGGTTTATTAAATATACTGTGTATGTATATATATAGCCTCTCTACAAGAAAAGTCATTTACTCTCATTTGTTATTTGATATTTTTCAATTAAATTTTGCATAACAAAACTTAATTAATAGTTTTTCTATGTATCTTCTCCGTTAGATAATAATAGCTATTCATGTAAAAATGAATTGTTAAATAGTGTATATATTTGTGATTCAGTGAGATGTCAAGTAGATGGGACGTAACTTCAGAAGATAATCGCTGTGGTCATAGCAGGAAAAACCTCTAACAGCAAAAAGCATCTTGTTCATAATTATAATGCGCCTATTCTGATATTACGCAATACATTATTATTAATTGCACTCGTAGCTCGTTGCTTTGTTTGTGTCAGCAGCGTTATTCCTGATGAAATCTAAAGCCATTATTTGTTGCTTTTTGGTTGAATGAAAGATCTCCTGTACTAGAATAAATGCAAATATGCAAAGCGTTTCTTATTATTATTCTTATCGTTGTAACTTCATTAATGATCTCATAGAAACTTGCACTTGTACACTAAGAAGTAATAAGTATCCCACTACAAACCTATGTAGGCCTTTGGGGTTGCGGGAGGTAAGGCTCCTGGTGTTGCTGAATAACGGGAATAAGTTGAGGTTGGATAGTCATCCTGATCGCCTGCCTTTAATCGCCGGAAAACATCCCTGGTCCCTATTTTACAGAAGGCTATGTGAACCTTAGCGCCCGCCCGAACTCTACCACGTATTGAACCTGGCCTGCAGCCCTGTGTTCAGTCCTCTGTACCACAGGGGCCACAATTAATGTATGCATTCTGATATATTTAATCTTCTATGGTAACTGTTATTACTAATTGCTACTCTTTCTATGCAAATTTTTGCTAAATTTTTTCTGAAAATATACTTTATTTAGCCTAGAAATTACTATACAGCCATGAACCATCTATCTTACCTGAGATACCTTACCTATCTTACCTTACCTATCTTAACCTGTGTATGATCTAAAAGCAATATGATTATCTAGTATAGTATATCATTTTAATGGCTATTCCCTCTTCTTTCCCATCTTTGATGATTTAGGAAAAACTGTTCCCAAAAATAATAAAATAAAGAATGCAGGTCAGAAAGTCTCTCCTCAGTCCAAAATAGACTGTCCGGTGAAATATTGCTCTGAAAAGCGTTTTTGGGAGAAATATTGATCAGAGATTTTTGGAACCTGGCTATGGAACAATCTCCAGTTGGATTTCCAAAATCAATCAGTCTATCGTCAGAGATTTATTTGGGAATTACTGCATTGGGAAAAAAAAATCATGCAATAAAAAAAAAAAAGATTATTGACCACGGAAATTAATTCTGTCGTTATTTGAGTGGCTGAGGATTTGATTTTCGAAATTCAGTAAGTTCCTAAGCTTGAAGGATTGATGCTTTGACTGGTAATCTAGTTTTTTCATGAATTCTAGAATTTATTTAAAAAAAAATTTCAGGTTATCTATCTATCAAGTGCTCCACTCATTTCCCAGTGACGGTTATGAGAACTAAATAATTATTATGTAATATTGTCATAAAAAGCCAGCGAAATGCATTACTTTTTAATTGTATCTTGGTTTTATTTACAACCTGTAATTGGACGTTTAGAAGTACTCAAAAATAATGTAATAAAGAGCTCGTACTTCTAATATTATTATTATTATTGGAATTCGCTGACATAGGTCACCACTGTGACCCCTTGAACAGCTTAATATGTT
>JAFIDM010009631.1:226683957-226746651 GCA_023159025.1 Thereuonema tuberculata
TACTAGCAGCAAAGCCTGTCGGACGACAGGCATAAAAAAATCTGAAAAATCATTTTATTATCAACTATCAACTACAAAGTAAATATCTCCTTATAAACTACATTTTTTGTAAAAACAGCATCAGATCCTTCTATCAGATGTCCTTGATCTATTCCGTCAAGAATGTTGATTTTGACGTCGCAAGCACGACGTGCTCGAGAAATAGCAACATATAACTGTCCATGACTAAAAACAGGCTCTGGTAAATAAATATCAACCATATCTAAAGTTTGTCCTTGTAAATAAATTTTATTAAAAGTAAGAATGGAATAAATATTATTTTTGACCCATAACGCCAAAAGGAATTTAAAACTCACTTTTGTAATCTAAATACTACGCTAACTTGTGAACGAATCTTTTACGGCAAAAATGGTTTTGAGTTTCAAAATCAGCGTAAAAAACTGAGTAAGTATGCAAAATTTCATTAAAATCGGTGCAGTGGTAACAAATTTATTTGGTTTTGAACGTTTTGTTAGAATTTCAGTTGTCTAGGTCAGTTTCCTTGGATAAAATTTCATGGAAACAACATGGAATGACCAAATTAACTAATATTGCTACCGTGCTTTGTAAAGGCTCGGTAGCGGAGGGTAACAGAATGCGACTGGAGCCAAGGTAATATAAAAACCAAAGAGACTTTATTATTTAAGATCAGAGATGATTTACAAGTAATTCGAATATCGAAAGGAATCTATGGTATGGCTGTCTTCTTCGCAGTCCTCTACCGGCAAGCGATCGTCTCAGGGTTCTTCCGGGGACGGGCGCTGCAACCACGGCTATGGTTAACCTCTACGATGCCTTCCTATCGATTGGCGGACGTCTCAGGGTTCTTCCGGGGACGGGTACTGGGATCTCGGCGTCGGATCTCTCTCACGGTGCCTTCCTAACGCAACGACTAGCGGTCTTCTCAGGTTCCTTACTGGGAATGGGCGCTGCCGTCTCGAAGTCGTTTTTCCACCGTCTTCGCACTAGCGAATGCACTTGTCTTGGCTTTATCAAACCTCACTCTGGGCGGCTGCCCAACGATCTTCTTCTACGGCTGCACTCTATCGGCTGGCCGGACTCTCTCGATCTATTTACGGGTAGAGACCTTCTACCTGGGCTCCAGCCCAAGACCTGCTCTCGAACGCTCCGCTCCTAACTGGAGACCTTTGCCTATCCTGCCGCTGATACGAACTGCTATCCTCTGCTTCTCTACTGGGAGACCTGGTTGGGCGGCTGCCCCAAGACGAACTGCTATCCTCTCCTCTCAACGGAGATCTGGTTGGGCGGCTGCCCCAAGACGAACTGCTATCTTCTCCTCTCAACGGAGATCTGGTTGGGCGGCTGCCCCAAGACGAATTCCTACACTCTCCTCTCAACGGAGATCTGGTTGGGCGGCTGCCCCAAGACGAAGTTCTACACTCTCCTCCAACTGGAGACACTCCTTGCTGGGCGGTTGCCCTCGACGAACTGATGTTCAGGCGTTCTGCGCCTGGTTTTATAGGCGCAGAGCGCTGCACACGATGCTGAGGACAGGTCGACTCGGCCGAGGTAGGCAGGAAAGGTCGAGTCGACGTCGCTAAAGGGGGAGCGGACAAAACGCCTGGTAACAATATTTCATCCAATTTTAGTACCCTTGATTCAATGGTACCATTGAGAACCTTGGATCTATGTTAATAGCTTAATTGTATCGAGTTACAGACAGACACACAGACGAACTTAGCCAATTACTTAAGTTAAAGAATGTATTGCAAGAATGAAAAAAATTACTGAAGTTTAGATCAAATATTTTGATGTAACAGTGATGACTAAAACTTAAAATTGAGGCTAAAGACTCACTTTGTTGAATTCCTTTATCTTTTTATTCTTTTTATATTTTGTTGTATATCTTTAAACTATTCTTTTCTGCGTGTAGTATAATACCAGTATAGGATATATTGATTTCTTTTCATTAGATTAAAGAAGAAAACATCACCTTTACGACTAAGGATTGTCAATAAGTAATTCAGAAAGAAACACTGAATGACCTTCTTTAGTATTGTTTTGGCTTTAAAACAGAAAATCTACCACATACGACTCAGTGGTGAACCCACCGGGAGAGGATGGGGGGGGGGTCTATTGGGCCTGAAGCCTCCAAACCCAAAAATAAAGACAAAACAAGAAAAGAACAAAAAAAAAGGAAGAAAGAAAAACAGAAACAACAAGAAAAAAAAAAACCTTTATTAAAGCACTGACATGTCTGTATCTTATTATTATTTTGAAAAGTGATCTTTGAAACGAGATTTTCTTAAATAGCTTACATCTGAATGGAGTGTTTACAACATTCTTAGCCCCCACCCCCCTCTCTAGCTAACTTTAACTTTTTTTAAGAGGCTCGGAGGGAAGTGGGAAGAGAAATGACATTCTCTTAGCTTTGTCAGTGAAACAGACTTATGAAAACATCTTACCTTATGGCCTTTCTAAGTTATAAAATAACATCTGCCATCTGCAGGTCTCGCAAATTTATCTTTAGACAAAATAAAGAAAAGACAAAGAAGACTAAGTAAGATTTTAAAGAAGGGCTTTATTAAAGTAATTCAGTAGATTTATTTTTTTAATCGCGCTTAGAATTGTGTATCATTTCAAACTTGTCTTTGAAGCTAACGAGTATCTTTGTCTCACAGGTAAGTTTCAAAATGATACATAAAAAAATTGAACTACTAAATAATATCTTCTTCATATATGAAACTACTAAAATTTATTTATACGACTCAGGAGCAAAATGATAAAACCTTCACTTTCCTGCAAGTTGGAGGAGGCGGATATAATCCCCGATTTCATGGATGTTGGGAGTTTTCCAATTCTAAATTCACCGCAGACGAGAACTACATTCCACACAACCTTCTGTAGAATTGGTAACGGTTTTTGTTTTCCCGGCGATATAGGCGGACGATCGTTGGGCTGACCACCCGATCTCATCTCAGCCCTGGGTCAATGAAACGTTGGCAATCTTAACTCCAGCGTTCCCAGTGGGATACACTTACCTACTTTGTTTATTATAAAAATTAATTACAAATAGATATAGATCAACATAAACAAATTTGATTTCAACAGCATTTCTCTAAAGTAACATTTATATCTGCACAATCGTTATAATAGCAATACATTTAATAGTAACTTAATACACTGAAGTGCCAGAAAAACTGGGATAGATGTCTCATTCGGAAAACATAGCAACATTCCCTTTCTCGTAAATCGTTTCATCCGCAAGCAAAGTATAGATAGCGACGGACATCTGTGGAAGCGTAGTGAGGATGATAGGTTGTCATGATTTAAGCGACTTTAAACGATGTATTATAGTAGGTGCTCGTGAGGTGGATTATATCATTTTGGAGATACAGACAATGTTTGGATTTTTACGTACGACGATTTCGAGGGTGTATCTCGAATACAAGAACTCCGATAAAACATCGAATCTACGGCAACAATGTTGCCGTCGAAAGACTCTGAATGATCGTGACAGGCGTCGTCGTCGAGAATCATTTAAAGTGATAAAATCATGAAACAATGCCGCAAATAATTCAACGCTCTACTAACATCAGCGTCAGGACTATACAGCGTTCCGTCCATGATATGGCTTTCATAGTCGACGCCCAACCCGAGTGCCATTGCCTACTTCCCGACACAGCTCTGCGCCTTGTCTGGGCTCGGGAATACCTCCAATGGACACGAGGAACCTATTCTGACGAGTAGCGTTTCAAACCAATTCGGGCAGATTGAAGAGTCCGCCTGCAGAGAAAACCCCATGAATCAATGGATCCAGCATATCAAACTGGTGGTGGCTGAATAATGGTATGGGGTGTGTTCAACTGGTACGAATTACGATCCTTCATACGTCTACAAACTTCTCTGACCGCTGAATGTTATGCTAACATGCTTTCAGATGTGTTACACCCACTCATATCATGCGTTTACTCTAATGGCTTTGACCTCTATCAGCAAGACAATGCGACATCAGACACATCCGCAGCCGCCAAGTTATGGTTTTGAGAAACAATCATCCGAGTTTGGAGATATAATATGGCCCCTTGTTATCGTTATCGAGCATATCTGGGATGCCATGCAACCCGTTGAAGGCAGAGATCCACCCCCTAGGAATTCCGGACCTCTCTTTAGGAGACAGGGTGTTTATTCTCTATAGACTTCCTCAGGTTCAATTCATTGTTCAATTTTGTCCAATTCCATCATTTTTCTGACTCTGTTAGTGGCCATTTATAGCCGGAAGTGGACCGGAAGTCTAATCTTGCTCCAAACCTCCTTATTTATTCATCAACGTATGACTCATTGGCTCCTACTATTAGAATGGTCAGTGGGAGGCGTAACATACACTTAGACACGGGAGTCTTAATAGGTGCTCCTTAATGGGTCCCTGAAAAAAAAATAATTGCCATATTTTTAAGTTGTTTATGTTAGATCTGAATCAATATCTATCAATATTAATATTAAAACCGAATAATTATGCTGTGTGGAAAGAAATATTTTCAAGCAACCTCCAAGGATGAACTTCGATGAAAACTATTGTAAGTGCTACATTCTTACATTTTGAAATATTTTAATGCATCTCCGTTATATTTTTTATTAATACCATTATTAATAGCACTAGGACAAAGTTCAGGAGACATTTAAATAACAGAAAATAAAATAAGGAATATCATGCTCTGATTTGATATATCTTGAATAACATTATGTCTTGCATTATGTCTTTCTATTCAATAAATGACAGCCTACAAAGTCTTACTAATTCCACTCGAATGCTTTCTTTTTGCTGGTCAATTTGTCTATTTGTACGCGCATCACGCTGAAAAGCCTGTACGGATTTCAATAAAATTTGCTGTGTAGCTTATTTAAACTTAAACCAAATTTATTTTTGTCGCAACCTCTACTAGTCCTCAAAAATATTCCCCGAAATCTCTCGGTTGAACAGTTAGATAAATTTCTTTATAATTTGAGGCAATGCTTATTTACAAAATCCAACTTAAAATAAAAGCACGATTATTTTGGACTCTCCCCCCCCCCCCCACACTCCAGTCCTCAGTGTTGATTCTCACCTGTAAATAAAATACAGTATACTATACAAATTATATTATATATTACGAATAAAAAATATGTACTCAAGTATTTATTGCTCAGCGGTTTTATGTATATCTTAAGAATTTTGACTGTAAATAATATAGGGCATCGTTTCAGAATCCCCTTAGGCTTTGTCGAAAAATTTTGAATTGATTCTTTTATTTTTAGTTGAATAATGTAACCCAACATTTTTTTATTTTTTGATTGGGTTGTGTGACTGACTTTTTATTTGTATGAATGGTTACGGATTCGAGAAAGAGAATTGAGGGAGTTTGCAAATCAAACAGGATTGATATTGTTTATATAAATTAGATAACAATTAAATAAGCCTAAATAAATATTTATTTTATTTATAATTAATTTAATAAGTTTTAACGTGTGCATTAGTGGAATGAAATTAGACGCCGACACACAAATATAGTTTAAAAAACATTTAACACATTAAAAAGTACAAAGTTTGTACTTTTTAATGTGTTAAATGTTTTTTAAACTACATTTGTGTGTCGGCGTCTAATTTCATTTATAATTAATTGTTGTTTTTTTTTCTAATTAAACATCTCATTAAACATCAGTTACACTACCGTCGCTTCGCTCCGGAACCCTTGCATATATATATGTTTATTTAGCAAATTAATATTGAGATCGGAGAATATACTACTTCCCAGCCTGTTGTGGCCTTCTCCGCATGTTTCGATATCATGCTTATTTATAAAAATATGATCTATATTTGTTTTCGTATTTCCATGAATTATACAGTTGTTTCATTTTAACGTGCCTTCACAAACTTCTCACAATAGCCAACATGAAATTTTTACATTTTTGCATGTATCTTGCAAACGCAGAAACGTTTGTGAATGACTGATATATCGTTCAATAGAACTTTCAAATACCAACATTTTCTCAATGTAATGTTCTCATCCAACTTTTATACTTTTCGTTTAAATTGAGAAAAAGTCAAAATTTGATTATTTAATAGGCGCCATCTTGGAAACCCAAAAAATTTTTCGAAAGATTTTTGTAGCATTTTGTTTATCTTAAAAAGATCTACATTTAATCCATTTGCATGACCAATCTATCTCTTTTAGTTTGGTCAAAAAATTGGAAAAACTTAAAGTCTTATGACAGAATGACTGACAGAATAACGTTCCTATATAATATAATATTCAGTTATATTAACTCAATAAATTATATAAAGCAGATGTGAAATCATTTTGTAATTTTAAAATAATATCTTACAGTTATTTATTAAATCCTATGGAGATCAATAAATTGATTTGATATTATTCATTTTTTTTCTTTATTTCTTGATTTTCTTTTTTCTTTAAATTTAGTTTATAAAAAATCTTTGAAATCATTCTTCGGTATATAATTTACATTAATAAATAAGTTGCCTCTAAAATAAGTTAAAAATAAATTAAGAAATATTATAATTTCCCAAGGATATTCAAGGATAATTTTCAAATATTCATAGTTGAATAAGATAGTTTTGTATAAATTTTCTCACAATATGTTCTAACTTCATTAATGTTCAAATTCTTAGGAAAAAGTATTTGCAATGGTTGATTCTAAATTAAATATCTGATTTCAAGATTATCATTATCAAAACCCACAGTAACCAAATTTATTTAAATACTGAAGTACTTCTCTGAATGTGGTGAAACGTGTAAATATTGTTCGGTCAACCAGTAAACCATAATGGTAAATTAGAAGGCTTTGTGGTTTGAAATTTCCTGTGTTACGAGAACCACTCTTTAATTTACAAATGCAGATTAGTATTTCAGTGAATTTCTGCTTGGCTTTTAAAATGTGGTGCTTTGTAATTTTTAATAGCAAGAATTCACAAGTATTTGTCCTACTGAAATTCAGACAATTCCTTTCTTTACATATTTGGAAATTTTAATAGGATTGTAAAGAAAATGTGATACAGAAAAAGGAACAGGGTACTGGCAATTAGCAAAATTAACAGTAAAAGCAACGAAATATATAGTATTTAAAATATAAATAATGAATCACGTTTATAATATCTGAGTGGACATTATAGAAGTATAGGCTCCTACCATCTTCAGTCTATGGAAGTAGGAAGTTCGGTCTCCGGGCTATCACTTGCGAAGGAAATTTGATATCTACTGAAGAGAGAGAGAGCGAGAGAGAGAAAGATGAGATATCTCTTCATCTAAATAAGGAAATGAAAGAACTCCCAACTCCGGTGGGAATTGAATCCGGAACTTCCAGTCCTTACACATAGGCTGCAATTTGAGCTACCCCCATGCGTCCATTCATAACATTAAATTACTGTAGTATTCCATAACCAAACATGATATTGATAGAAATAAGATGAACATTTAGATATTTATTAATTAAGCTTAATAGCTTTCATTAATTTTAATTTAATGCTAAACAGAAATTTTATTAAACCATTTAACTAAAATCTACAACAGATTTTTCTTTCAAATTCCAAAACAGATGCAACAAAGCAACTAATATATTGGTGCCATTTTTTTATGAAACTAATTTCGAGTCGAGAAACGCAGATGTCGACGTCCATTGTCTAAATGGGTTTCAGCTTCCAGATGGAGCGAAAGTGCTAAAAATATTCATGAATGAAATTAGAGTGTTTTCTTGTTTCTTTATTAGTTTAAGGAAACAAGAAAACACTCTAATAAGTTTTTCATTGGTTTTTTTCCCCCCATTACATTAAAAGTTATATTTCTTAACAAATACCCTTCTGTTGTAGACGCTAAGAAATGAAATATTAAAAATGATAAAATGATAAATGATAAAAAATTGCAAGAAAAGATAGTACAGATAGAAGATAAATCAAAAAATTAGAAATGTACATGAATAAACTAAGGTTCCATCAGCCTGAGCTATCATGTTGGGAATCTGAGAGAGCTGTTTCAGCCCTTTTAGGCTTCTTCAGCAAGATTTACCCTTGATGATGGCTCAGAATGCTAGATAAAGTTGAGGTTACCACTTCAGCTCCCCGAAGTGCAGCTGAACCTTTGTTTATTCAAGTGCATTTCCAATTTTTTTTTATTTTAAATATGCACGTTAAATTATTTTCTTCAGTAATAGATATTTAAGAATTATTTTGTTAGAGCGAATTATATGAAAAATGGTCAAAGGTCACAACTTAAAGATAAGAAGTTCAAATTGAATGTTTGTCAAAAATTTGATATTTAGTGTCCTTTGCTAAAAAACTGACGATTATTAAATTAGTCATTCTTTCTGTATATCTCCCCCCCCCCCCAAATAACTTTTGAAGTGCAAAATGAATCTTCTTTTAAACTTGTATTTAAAGACATTAAAAGGGTGAGACCGTGTTCACAAGTAACATTCCAAAACAGCTGTTTCTCGCTAAATTGCGATCATCAGTTGGGAGTAGTTACTGTGAACACCTTGGTCTCAATACAGAGGTGGTAATAATTAGAAGCAGGAATGGAAATGGCACCTCCAGAAAACTAAACTAAAAAAGCAAAATATACATTAAAAATAAAGTAAAAGAAATTCTTGTGCTGCTCTCCGGTTTTTATCGACGTCTTAAAAATTAGTAACAATTCTTTTAGTTAATTCATTACTTTAAGAGTTTAAAATGTTTAAAGTTAGTCAGTTTTAAACTACTTAATAAATATAATTAAAAGATTTCAGAAAATACAAAATTTATAATTGTATTCAGCACAGATTAAAATTTGAAAATAAAAGTAAGCTTTTCGAATTTGTCATTTTATATATAAACGAAGAAATACACTCATGGACAAAAAAATTAGCGCACCAAGAAGGAGTCGTCAAAATGAAACGAAAATTTACATACGTAATGACTACTTTGATATAAGTAAATGATTAGAAAATCAAAGAAAAAGGATAATTTATTTCAGAGAAAAAGGCAAAAGAATGGAGGAGTTAATACTCCGTTGGACCCCCTCTAGCGCGAATGCACGATGCGATACGATCGGGCATTGAGTCATACAAGTTCTGTATGATGTCTTGAGACATTTCGTTCCATATTTGCTGTAACCTTGCCTCTAGTTCGTTCAAACTCGTGGGATGCCCAACTCGTCGTCCCAAATGATCCTAGATATGCTCGATTGGAGACAAATCTGGGGATCGGGCAGGCCAAGGAAGGGTAGTAGCAGTGCGGAGACAGTCTTGTGACACCCTTGCCGTATGAGGCCGAGCATTGTCTTGTTGAAAAATGGCTCCTGGGAGCCGTTGCATGAGTGGCAACACATGTGTTTGCAGGATTTCATGAACATACCGCTGGGCTGTCGTGGTGCCACGGAACAATACTAGGGGTGACCGTGTATTGTAGGCAACGGCACCCCATACCATCACACCAGCTGTGGGAGCGGTGTGTCGCTGTACAGCAAAGGCAGGATTGAAGCGTTCACCATGGGCTCTCCACACACGAACACGATTGTCATCACTGCCGAGATTGAATCTGGATTCGTCGCTAAAGACGACAAGGTTCCATTCCGCTGCAGTCCAGTTTCCTCGTGCGTGGAAAAACTCCAAACGGAGGCGTCGATGGGTGGGCGTCAAGGGCAGCACACGTAATGGGCGCCGCGATACCAACTGTCCTTCAGCCAGGCGCCTTCGTATGGTTCGAGAAGACACAGAGGCACCTAGTGAAGGTGCTACCTGTGCCTGGATGGCGGCCGATGAAGCAGTTGGCTGTACGCGTGCATTTCTGACTATGTGGCGGTCTTCTCGACGACTGGTCTGTCGAGGGCGTCCTTAGCCTGGTCTTCGTGTACATGACATCTCTCGGGTCCACTGGTCCCTCACAACACAATCAGAGCGGCCTAATTGACGAGCTACTCGCCTAGCTGACCACCCAGCTTCCATCATTCCGACGATTCTCCCTCTCTCAAACTGCGACAACTGCGTATACTGTCTTCGAACACGGCGTAATGGCATGTCTACCTCAGCTCTTCCTTTGTAAATGATTCAGCACACTCAAACAAGCTTTGGTTACCTGTTTTATACTCCACAGAGTACGATGTTCAACCCCTCTACCGGCTATACGTAATGCGCAATCACGCTGCATTTCTAATCATTTGCATATCTCCCCGACATGTACCTTCATTGCAAGTTTCATTACGATCCCGCAATTATTTCTTGGTGCGCTAATTTTTTTGTCCATGAGTATATAATAAAGAAATTTTAGGGATTAACACTTTAAAGAAAGAAAGCTTACAGTTTTATCAGAAACTAAGTGTTTACCTATTTCAATTTAAATTTTAATATGTAATAACGGTGATTGGTAAATTTACAATGATAAATTTTCAATTAATTTTTAATAAATTGTTATTTAACCTTAATCAGAAAAATTTCAAATTTCAACATTCCTCACGAAACAATTGAAATGGACTTAATTCTGGAATCTTCGAAAATTCAGATGAACATGTTTTCATCGTAACTCTGAAGTTAATCTACATCCATTTGTTTTCTGACCCTTTGTGTTGCATTTATACAATTGTGGTTATGTTGTTAAAAAGTAAGTGATGACATTATCTCGGAAGCAAAGACCATTTGTCATCTGAGTGACACTGGGGTTATTTCTTGAATCAAAGCCAAAACCACTTTTCCTTCATCAACCATCCTTCTTAAGTAGACAAAAATAAACGGAAGCAGTAATTGAATCAGACAACTCTTCATCTTTTATTCAAAAGATTTGTTTCCTTTTTCATTCATCTTCTTAGTAGTGGACTTCTAGGGAGATATTTCAAAATATTCTTACTTCATAACAAACTCAACAGAAATAGTTTATTTGTTTAGCCTACTTTCCTAGGAAAGAGAGGCTTATGAAATCAATGAGTCTTTGTATATGTTTGTGTGTATGTCTTCTTTTTCCCTAATAACTTTTGAACTGTTGGATAAATCTTCTTGAAACTTTAGATGCCCATTGAAGGACAAGAAACGATCAAATTTTTATATTTTAATTTTTTCCCGTGAGGGTTCTTATCTTTAAATTAGCACGAAAATTCATAAAAATTCCTGGGCAGCAGAAAGGCAGTAGAACCGAAACAGAGAATTTTTATGATGTTTTAAACAACGGTTTCTTATTCATCCGATTAACATATGCCCGAACTATAATATGACTAAAATTAAGTGGATTGAAATGAATGTTTGCGGGTTTAAGTATTTTTTTACAGAAAATGTAAAAAATCTCAAAAAAAATCTCCACTATATACCATGTAACAGATACTATAATTAAAAAACAAAACAAGAGCTTCTCCCTTATATTATTTTAACGACTTTAAAAATAAGAAAAAAAAACATGATTTGATGTAAAGTAGGCTTCAAGTTCTTTTAGGAACTTCATATTGCTTCCTCATACGATTATGTGCCAAAATTACATTAATTATGCAAATAAAATGCCAGTTTAATTTTTTTTTTTTAATTTCAATAATTTTTTACTGTAGTGACCTGAAATAGTGAGAATAGTAAATCTTAATCAAATATTTGATGCTTAACTTAATGTAATCTAAACGAAATAAACGGTTCAAAAACCAAATTTACCTTCTAAATCTACATTTTACTTTATTAGTGTATTCCATCAAATACAAGTATTTTTATGTATCTTTTTGTCCCTTTAACTGAAAATAGAAAAACAAAGACAATATTCTAATATTAGCGCATACGCCCTGTCAATAATGACGGGAGAACAATATGGCGGATTTTAGTTGAGATAGAGTTTTTTAAATAGAAGTTTTTTTTTTTCTGTCTTTAAATATTATTTTTAATTTTTGATTCATGTCGAGAAATGTCTAACGACTCTTCAGTTAGTCGAAGAGGGCGAGCTTCTGCATCTAATTATCGTCTGGCCTACGCTTCTAGAAGCCTAAAAAAAATGAACATGGTCTAATGGATAAGACATCTGACTTCGGATGAGAAGGTTGTACATTCGATTCCTGTCGCGAACGTTTCATTGTAGAAATTATTTCTATTTTTAACAGGAAATTAAAATATGTTTCTAAATACAGAAGAAGTGCGTTAGATAGACAGATCTGGAAAACTATGTAAGAGATGTTTTATTACTGTATCAATGAAATATTCTAATTTCATATAATAATAATATAATAAATAAATATTTGGGATTATTTATTTTATTTTGTCTGAGGAAGACTTCCGTAAAAGAGGTTGAAAGCCGGTTAATTTTTAACGCTTTCATGCTATTTAATTTTTTTAAAATTATATATGCTTTGTGAAATCTTTGTATTAAAAGGAAAAAACTAATTTCATATTGAACATGAATGTAACAACCCGGTATATATTCATTTTCGGTCATTTTAGGCCATTTCCTGTGAGATAGGAAGTGACGGCAGACCGGAACTCATATTTTTCCTCACCTGTACAAGTTATAAGGGCTCCAAAACGGTATCCCTCATATCTGCCCGATTTGTATATTGAGCTGTACAGATGGTGACATGTTTCATTTTTGGCCACTTCCTATGAGACAGGAAATGATTATATGTTGGAACGCGTAGTTTTTTCTCACCTCTAAAAGTCATAAGTTTTTTTAGTAAGGTATAACTCATTTCTATACGACTTATAGTTTGGGTTGTAAAGGTGGCGCGGACTGACGAAGGGAAGACTTAACTCTCAAAAGTAACAGAAATTATTGTACAATGATATTATTCCAATTGATCTATTGATTTATGGCAGCTTTTGGATTTTTCAGCAAGTCAATGCCTCGTGCCATCTTCCCAAATCAACTAAGTGGTTTGAAGATCAGAAAAGTGATGTGATGACTAGCCTTGAATCTGATATAAATCCAATAGAGAACCTTTGAGCATGCCGGGTATACGGCAGAAATCATCAATTTAACTCTGTTGGATAACCTAAATGGGCTATTCTAGATTCTTGGGATGAAATTACAATTCCTGAGATGGAGCGTTTAGTAAAATCAATGACTCAGCGTGTGTTCGATCTATTTACAAAACAAGGAGGCTGTACAAAGTAACAATCATTTTTATTTTGTTATTACTGATGAAATTTTGAGGTGATTCCATGGCAGTATTACCGAGCTAAAAATATTTTTTTTTTTCTGAAAATCAATAAATTGCATTGTTATTAAATTGTATGTGTAAGTTCCACTACCCTGTGTATTATTGTAAAGATCTGTGAATTATTAAACGAAATTCAAAAAATATTTGCCTGATTCCATAGAAGTGTTACATTATAAAGTCTGATGTCGAAGTAGGCATTTCTATCCCTCTTTGACAATAACTGAAAAAAATGCAAATCCTAATAACCTGAAACTTTAACAGTAGCTCTAGATTGAAATACAAAAATAGCACACTGGTATACATGATTATATGACCGATAGATATAATATTAAAGGATAAATCACCAATTATGATTTCCTTAAAATGCGAAAATTACTATTATTCGAAAACTATACATGCAATTAAGCTTAAATTTTAAAAATACGTTTTATGATTTTTAAAAGAAATTATCGCCATTGATTTTGTTACAACCACTAGATAACGAGATATGATGAAAAATCATTTATGCAATGTCCATCTGTGATCAAATTAAAGCAAAAACTTTAGGTAGTCTAAAGATGTTCGTATTCTCGAACGAAGCATGTAACTCAGCCATGATTTTATTGTAAAGATAATATAGCTTTTTATAGCAAATGTCTAATGTACATATTTCCTTAATTCAATTTCCCGAACACATGTTAAACTGGAGCAGTTAATAAAGCAAAAACTATTTATCCTTCAAACCTGAAGTTTTCTTAGATGATCTGGGTACTTAAAAGGTAGATCCTATTGATTTTTATAATCAATTTATACTGATTTTTTAAATCAATAGGTATGGAACTACATGCCAAAAAATCTTAACCGTAAGTGAATAAACAGCTTTTTTTTTTAATGAATAAATATATTTTTAGGAACCCCCCCCCCCCCCCAAATGTAAAATGTAAAAGAGGAGAACTTTTACGTTCATTGTCCAGCCATTCCAAATGGCCGAAAGTTGAAGAGCTAAAAATTAAACAAGTCTCCACATTTAGAGCCAAAACTATACAGATAAGAGTGATATATTATTGGAACCATTTTAAGTAGGGGGGGGGGGCGGATTACGAATCCCGCTCTGTGGTCATAAGAGAACAAAAAATTAAACCGCTACAGCCCAAACTATATGCTGAATAGATATGAGTAGTATCTTATTGAAATCCTCATCAGTTATTGAAGTGGGAATGCGGTCTCCGGTCACTTGCTGTCTCACAGGAAGCGGCCTAAAACGAAAAAGTATGGAGTTCCCTACAATATGAAACTATATTGTTTTGAAGTTATGGATTTTTGAGACTGTTTATGGAATATATATTGTCTGAACTTTATTTACAATAGTTTTTGTTTTGCTTTTTAAACTGAGTTTTAGCTGCTTTGATAGGCCCGCATTTGGTAATATCATGCACCATATTTTCTGAATTGCTAAAATTTGCTCATTCTATTTTGTACGGTTATGTATGTACGGTTGTCAATTTTTATATGCTTATTCATTGCCAGGACTTTTTTTTTGTCTGTTTATTTTTTTTTCCTGTGAAACCATCTCTAGTATATACAATATAGATGACTTTCTAGGATCTCGTAAATTTACAGTTAAGAAAAAGAAGTATTAATATCATCTTAAGTGCAAGATTATTGTATCGTATACTTAAGATATATTATTATTTCTTATTCTTAATTGTAAGATTACGTATTATATCCTATAAGGTTAATATTTAATGGTTTTTATAAAGTAGGCTACCGTAGTAAGTTTGATGAACATTATCAGCTGGAAAAATTGCAAGGTAACTAAAAAAATGAATAAAGAAAATTGAAACTTAAAGAAATTGATAAACATAAAATGTCTGATAACTGTTTGTAATTTCTTGTCCGGAGTGTTTAATGTACCGAAATTCCGGAAAACACTCTTTGGCTACAAACTTATTTTACCGAAGACAACTTAGATCATCTTACTAATAACAAAGTTTTCATCCGTTTCTTAATATATTTATTTCCCAAAACACTAGACTTTGCTAGAAAGAAGTAATGACTATGTTTTTAATTGAGTGACTGTAACTGTAACTCAGTTACTTTTATTTGTAACGGAGTAACGAAAACTCGTTACTTTTTGCGTTACATTTTTTGTTCATTTTTTTTTTTCAAGCTATTCAGAGGTTTGGCAAGAGCTGTTTCAAAAGCGCTTTATCAGTTATCAGGGCGTAGTTTGCTCAGATCTTTTCTATGATTATCTTAGAAAATAAATCCGAATCTTATCTATTGTTTTATCCCAGTCATTCTTGTTTGAATCGTCGACTAAGAAACACTGATTTTTACGAGTCTCTTGAGTGGTTTACTTCAAAATGCAGAAGGCTACTGAGAAACAGTTAGCATTATAAATTCGAACTTTCATTTGAAACAAATATGTCTGCTAAAAAGTAATGTTGTAAGAAACTTTTTTTAAAAAAAGGGTTTCAACTTCATGTAACATACATTTAAAAAACACAAATTACTGCTGCGGACTTACGATTCTTTTGTTTGCGGTGACGTCATTCTAACCAACCCCTTCGTAAAGAACTGCCTTGGTAGATGCTTCCAAGTGAAAAGTATTTGAAGTAAATTATTATTGGAAGTTAATAATTTTTAATTTTAAATGTGAAACTTGGCATTTACATTTAGGTCTAAGAGGCGATCTTTCCATCGAGAATTTTGGTAACCCTGCAGACTAAGCTGATGTTTCGGCCGCGCGGTTGGCGTTGTCGCTACGACATCGGCCTCTCACCTCTGAGTACCGGAGTTCGGTTCTCATGTGGGTTTCGTGATGGTGGACGATCCGCGCTGGGCAGGTTTTCTCGGGGTTCTCCCGTTTCCCCTGCACTTCTCCCACCATACTTTCTCAGTCTTTCTCTCCATCTGTCCTTCTTTCCGTGGGTTAGTACAATAGACCTCCGGTCGCAGTGCTTGGCTTCTCTGCCACCCACATTCACTACATAAACATAAACAAACATAAGCTGATGTTTCACATTGAATAAATCTAATTTGATATAACAATTGTTGCTAATAAGGAAGATGCTTTTAAAGAAAAGAAGTTTAACGTGCCCAAATAATTCAAAATTAGATATCAAGCACAGGCACAAAGCTAAAGGAAGGATTCGCACCTTGAGTTGTCACCGGGAAGAGACTGGGACGGACCGTTTCGTCCTTATTAGGACTCATCAGCCAGCCAAACTCCTCCGATGACAACTCAGAAAGTGCGCGAGGTGTTAGTATCCCGGTTCTCGCACCCAAGAATGGGACCTCCCACCGAAGAAATCCTAACCAAAAATTAAACAAGATATAAAATACAAAAGTCCCTTGTCCTGCACTCGAACAGGCACAAAAGGAATTTAATGGCGGCATAAATAAAGTAAAAGTAAAGATGCTTTTGTTGTTGTTGTTGGTTGGGTTTTTAATGGCGCAAAAGCAGCTGTGGCTAAACTGCGCCAAGGAAGATGCTTGTTTATTTGTTTATTTTTAATATTTTTTGATAAATAAACAAATTTGTAGCCGAATGTCTGTGAGCTAACAAAGATTTCTTTCCATTCCTTGATTGTAATAAAGAACTATAAAATATGTAGTCAAAATTTAGAAAAAACATGATCTTTACTTTTTTCAAATTGCCATCAAAAGGATCAATATATATTCAATTGTGATAAAAAGAAAAATTACAAAATAATTTCACTTTAAAATACATTGTGTTTTAAAGGAGAAATAAAATCAAAAACTTCTTCAAATTTGTTGAATAAATAAAGGAAAATAATAAAGGGTTTCTTTAAGCTTAGGAAACAACAGCCTAATTCATCAAAAATAATTGATGTTTTATAAAATATCTTATTTAGTTTCTTTTATTTGGAATTTTAATTTTATAACTTTAAATAAGTAGCTCAATGAACTGAAAAAATAAAATTCGCTGCTGAGAAATTAATTAATTTAGAAATGCATTAAAAAAAAAAATTGACAGTATTATTTGAAATATATGAATGCAAAATAATCAGCGTGGATTATTTGATTAAATACGAGTGCTTTTGAATAAACAAAATTTCAGATTCACAACATAAAAAATAAAATAAAAAAAATTGAACAACTAACTTGAACTACTACTAATTTGAAAAACTAACTTGTTAGTGCGCCGTGAAGCAAAAAAGGATTGAGAAGACTGCTCTACAGTACATTTAAATTAAAAAGAAATATTCTAAATAAAATTCCTGAAAAATAAAATAAAATAAATCTATACATTAATTTTGCAATACAATAAATCAATTTTTATAACGTGGTATGGCAATTACAACAGAATTTAAAAAATAGAAATACTTAATATGCTTTTAACAGAATACTGTTTTTTTTTTTTTTTGGTTGTTAAAAAGTAACTGTAGTCTAACTGTAACTCAGTTACTTTTTAAAAATAACTTACCCAACCCTAAAACTTAAGTAAAAGAGAAGAAATTGATGGATCTTATTGAAACAAACAATTTTATAAATACTAAATAATTAAAACTTTAATCTCTTAAGAGACATTACTTGATTCGCCCTGATTTAAAAGATTTCTGGTAGCAAATTCAACAAATGCAGAAGTGAGAAATATGATGTAGAAGAATGAAATATTGCTGTAGTCATCAACAGAGAAACGTTAATTGATTCCCTGATGATCACAGCATTATTTCAGCAAAAATAGCAGAAATAAAGAAATGCTGACGAGACAAAGAGATCTTGTTCAACAGATCATCAAAAACGTAATAATAACACATTATTTCTTATGTTGTTTTCAGAAGTCTTTTAGATCTTTGATGTAAGTAAAGTAAATTTCAAAGTAAGTATTCTTTTTTTTTATTCCTATTCTTTGAGCCGATTTTACAGCACTCTACCACAATAAAACATTATTAAGATATCTAAATTATTTCGTTTCTTAGCACTTTTCTTAATATCTTTTACATATTTGATAGCACTGTTTTTTTTTAGCCCACTTTCTTAGAAAGAAAGGCTCATCAGATCACTCAGTCTGTCCCTCCCACTAAACTTTAAACCATTAGATGGATCTTCTTGAAACTTAGTTTGCGCTTTTAAAGACTAGAGACGATCTAAATTATATTTAGAATGTTTTTCAATTTGTCTTTGGCGAGAAATTAACACGTGAAGTGACAAAAACTCACCTAGAAAAGCATTGGAATCTAAACAATGGATGTCTATCGTTGTCTTAACAATGAATATTAATCCTTTCAGGTAATCCATTGTTTTCAGAACGGTTTACTATAATTAAAAGTAATCCGATTTAAGTAAATAATGCGGATTTAATTAATTTTTCCAGAAAATAGAAAATTTATCCTATTTTATATTCAGCAGATTTTATAATTTAAAAATTAACGTAGAGTTTTTGTTTTTGTCATTTTTTTACAACTTTCTTTAAACAAAGAAAAAAGTAAAGAAATTTTAAGAAAGTAGGCTTTAAATTCTTTCGAGCTTTTTTTGACGTCTTCCCTTTGTAATATCTTATGAGAATAGTACTCGGTACTTATATACTATCGGGACCCTTTTTTAATCGATTTCTTGTATCATGTTTTCAATTATTTTCTGTTTGTTTTTTTTTTTTGTTTTTTTTTTAAAACAAAACATAACTTATAGTTGTCGTTATGATACCGCTGTTCATTTCGATAGGAAAGTATAGTTTTTCCATCGTATTTCCAAACGAAACATCCTGGAAAGGACCCACCTCAATTAATCTAACCTATTGTTAATTAAAAGGGATTTTATTTTATTTTTTATTTCCAAAGGATATCAGGTAATACTTTTATTACACATTTGGAGGGATTAATTATTTAAAATACGCACCAGAAATTAATTATAAAAAATAGATCCCGATTGTAGGCCTACGTAAGTATTCTAATGTAATTGTTCGTTCACCTTCACTTTTACAATATGATTCATTATTTCTATATAGCAAATCTTTTGTAGTTGAAAATTTTTCATATGTTTTCCTTAATTTCCATATAAAATTAATAATAAAGTTTCACAGAAGAGTAATAAAAGAGCAACAGTCAGCTGTCTTAAAAACAAACAATGAAATTTTAATTTACGGTTTCTGCAGAGAATAATATTAGCAAACTAAAGTTATTTTAAATTACAGATTTTTTTTTAAATGAGCAACATTAATTACCAGAAGTAAATAGCATCATTCACAATTTTTATCAAAATTCCTACATTAAATTAAGGATGCTTTTATATTATATTTCTCATTCAAATAGTTTGGCGCTGTTATCTCTATTCAGATCAGAATGGAACAAATCAAGTGTTTCCTAACAAGTCTCTTTTCTGAAGTTGTGTGAAAGAACTGAAATAAAACGAAATCGATGATACCCCACAGACGGATACGAATAAGGAATTTTTCTTGGCTGCGAAAAGTAAAAGACTCTTCTACTTCAACACTGGTCAAAACGAAACATTAAGACATTCAAGTAAAATTGCTTTGGAACTGAAGTCCGGTTGTATCTGAGGAACATAACAGTTAGATGTAGTACTTCGATAATTTAAATTAGAAATCTAATTTAAATTAACGGATTTGGACCTTAGGACAACAGAATAGAGCGTTTTAAGAAATCAGCAAAAAACACGCTTAAGGATGTAAACGGAATTCGAAGTTGAAGAATAAAGAACACCTCTTAATTGAAGGATTTAAAATAATAACTATAATAAACAATCTTCAGATTTAACATAAATACTGGATTTAAAATACAATTAACGAGAAACCTCTAATAGATGGATAAAATAAAATAAAAAAGTAGATAATAGACTTCTAAAAGCTACGCATAAGGTTAACTGGTAAGAAAACTTATATATAAGCCGTTCATAGAAGGAAATTTATGAACTTGAAATAATCTATTTTATTAGATAGAAAATAAAACTTGTGGACTGCTTACTTCCCTATTAGTTATTTATTTGAAATGTAAATTTCTATCTACAAATGTGTCTCAGTTTGACAACGGAAACTATATTTTTTTTTTAGAAAAAAGGCTTGTGTGCGCAGGTCCGCAATAATTTCACATGCGCGTTGCTAGGCAACAGGTCTGTTGTTGTGTGATCAACTCAAGCAAGCAAGTGTAATTTTGCGACTGTCACAAAAAGAACTAAACAAAAGCGAGAATGCGATGCCCAAAGGAAGAGTTTTAAAAAATCTGAAATGAATTCTAGAAAAAGACAACATTTACAAAAAGGAAGTCAACGACGAGCTGCCCTTAGGCAACAGTTTATCCAAGAGAAAGTGCAACATGAGAGATAGAGAGACCAATCGTTAGCGTGAAGCTGAGCGGCGATCATCTTACACTAGAAGAAACGCAGCAACTGAGAAATGCCAATCGTCACAGTGAAAATGAACGGCGTCGTCGTATAAGAACCATTCATTTACGGATTGCTCGAGGCGGCATTTTACTAGAATGTTATTCTTTGGATAGAATGAATATTCAATGCTTTGTTCTGAAGAAAACAAGTGATTCAAGCCAAGCATCTCCATTATTTTCAAGCTGCTGTTGCAAAGGGAATAACATCGAGAATCTTCTGGTGTTTTGCTCTAATTGCTCTAATACAAGGCCTAATACTAAACATGACTTTTATATCCATTTTATTTTAAATACTACAATTTGAAAAACTTAAACATATCTTTAAAAAAATATAAAAATAAGTATATGGCTTTAGTGTTATAGTATAATAGTCAAATTTAACGTGCGGGAAGGACATAAGAAAAAGAAGCATAAAACCGCACACAATTAAAGGTTCACCGAGCTATTTTTGGATTTTCCGGGCCGGAAACCCAAGACGGAACCGTTTCGAGATTCCCCTCTCTCATCGGTTGGGTTCGTCCAGCACTCAATATTGTTTTGTCGACTTGTTCTTTGTTTATGTTTCTTTTGGTTCTACTGAGTTATTGAGTGCTGGACGAACCCAACCGATGAGAGATGGGAATCTCGAAACGGTTCCGTCTTGGGTTTCCGGCACGGAAAATCCAAAAATGGCTCAGTGAATCTTTAATTTTGTGCGGTTTTATGCTTCTTTTTCTTGTAGTTGCTTCGAAATTGTGCAGAACGCATAGTTGGTTTAGCAGAGTATAGAAATTAGTCAACAACAAGCAAACTAAAATCTTAAAAACATTTATTTGAGTGGACATTTAAAAATTCAAAACTCATATATATACAAAATTTCCCGACTTCTATCCTATTAAAGTCGACGTATCCAAAGTTCATTAAACACAGTTCCTAATCCTTAATGAATAATTAATAGTTATATTACTTTATTTCAGTTCAGATATCACCTCGATATCGGATTAACAAAATTGGCACTGTTCACAAACTCCGTGAATCCTCGCGAAATAGGATCTTCAATAATAATATTTATTGTAGCACGCTTCCAATCTTCTATACTTATAAATCTTGAAGTTCTCGTCCTCAATTAAATAATTCCTATTTATTTAACCACGCCGTTACTGCTAACGCGAGAGTTCAATTCGATAATATTTCTATTTGAAATAATTACTAATGGCTTTACTATTTGTTTACCTGTGTGAATTCTTTACGCGTGAATTGCAATGGCTTTATCGATAATATTCACCTGTGTGAATTTTCATTAACTTATTAATGGCTTATCTATTTCACCTGTGTGAATTTATTTCCGCTCAATATATCTAATGGCTTTTAAAATCAATACCTGTGTGAAATTACTTTAAACTCTATTCTCATTAATAAAGTTTGCTTCCATCGAATCAGCTTTTGTCACTACTCCCACGGCTCAGCTTTACGCATTCCTCCAAAATATAATAATAATTTATTACTTACAGTTAGTGCTGAATTCGTTCGGCTTTTCACCCTGGTGAATCTTTACTAGTTGAATGGTTCGGTAGGAATTTCTTCTTGGCTATCCGTTGATTCAGCACACCGCTTAATCCGGAACATTACTTCTGCCGGCTCTCTTCAAACATGGCGCTCCCAAGTTCGTCAGCTGCTTCTTCTCCACTTCAGATTCTACCCACAATGCACTGGCACTTGTAGTCTGCTTACGGGAGGCAACGCTCTGACTTTTCACGGCGCTTGGACGTTGAATGGCGTTATGGCTTTTCACTTTGCGTGAATCTATTTCGGATTATTCTCTCTTTCCAAATGGATATCGAATTCCTCTTCCTTTTACTTCGGTTCGTTACTGGATATTCCTTTACGATTCTCGACTTCAGCTTTCTTCCGTCTTCGCAATCGTAATTAACTTGTGGAATTCAATAGTTATAGTTATCCAAATGTTCTCTTAGTAATATTTTACACTTGGTCAGTTGACTTCTAGAACCTTAAGTTTCACAGGATAATTCTCGTCTTAGTTCTTCTAGTTTTAGTAGCATCTTTAGTTCTAGTAGTTAGTTCGAGTATAATTCTAGTTAACCATAATTTCTACTTCCTATTCTAAAGTTATAGTTCGTACTTTTAGTCTCAAGTTGGAGCTGATATTATTCTAGTGCCCAGAGTTGCTTTCTCGTTTCAAGTACCAAGCCGTCATACTTCTAGTTTCAAGGACAAAGCCAACATATTTCTAGTTTCAAGGACAAAGCCAGCATATTTCTAGTTTCCAGAGTGAGGCTGCGAGGCTCTTTATATTACGTACCTTCTCGTAACGTAATGAGTCCCATTTGCATATTCAAATTAACAATTTGAATCTTCTTCACGAGAGGAAAGAAAAAAAAATAATAAAATAAATTTCTTTTCAAGCTCTCGCCTTTAATAAAATAACTAATACTAATTAAATTATTTAATTATAATTTAATATCTCAACAGTAGTATAATAGTAATAATTATACATAAAATAAATTGTGAAGCTAATTAGAGTTTGTGTAGATGATGTCTTTAGGAATTTGACAGAAATACTCCTATAATAACTAAATTTTGTAATATAATTTTTAAATTTTGTTTATCTTTATATTCTTTTTTAAGTGCTATAAAGCACTTTATATAAAAGTGCTTTAATATAAAATTTGAACAATAATCAAATTTGTAAATTTGATGAATTTGATGAAAGATGAATTAAAACAATTAAGAGAATGTTTTGTGAAAAGTTCTCAATGGAATCAGCCATATTAATTAGCTTTAATTGAAGACTACAGCCACAAATTACAGGTTCTGAATTCTATCCCAGTGGAATTATAAGTTTTCTTTGTTAATTGTAATGAAATTCTCCAAGGACCACTTTCTTTTGATCAGACGAACTAGATTTCCCTAGTGGTAAAAATGGTCCGAAACTCCTCGTGGCATTTACTTTATTACAATTGTTTTTTCCCTTCTTTTAGTTTCTGAACAACGATCATTAAGGAATCAATGGGGAGTTTAATCTTCTTACCCTCACTTGTTTGAAAACTTTTATTAATAAATTCGATGATGTTTCATTATAAAATCATTATCTCTATTATTAGAAAAGACAAAACCTAATTACTCTAATCATTTGTGCTTTCAATTTTCTACATCAGAAGTAATGTTAACAAATAATTGCTTTAGAATGAAATGTATTCGCAAATAAATAAAACCAACTCAGAATCTCACTCTGTTAAAATGTACTTTTAGGAATTTTAACTATTTTGCTAGTAAACAAGATATTCTTAGTTTTCAATGTTTCAACTAATTAGTGTAATACTGTTAATTCCTGATATTGTAATGAGATCGTTTTCTTTCTTTTTTTTTTCCAGTTACATTCTTCTCTGTTAATTAATCTTCGTGAAGTCATCAGCAATAAAAGTTAAGAAATTAGTAATAAATAATAAATTATAATAAATGGTTTCGTTTACATTGGTTTCAAGTAAATGAAACATGAAAATAAGAAATAAAAATGCTTATTCTTAAGCTCACAATGAGGTAACGTCAAAGAGATTGTCTTATCTTGATTTTTAATACACATCGGCTTGTCTATGAACAACTCAGATAGGGTATACATTATGGAATTCAATCACTTCCTGCATGGTTACTTTTGTTTTCAGCAGACAGCTTATAGGTCCGAATATCAACCCTTTAAACGGACCGAATACGGACCTACAAGTATTACAGTATTTATTCTTATTATTGTTTTGTGCTTCGGATATCATTGTGAAATTGGCAACCATCTTCACAAACTCTATGCTGCCTGATCTATTCTGTAACTCGGTATCTCTGTGTTGATGAGTGCTAATAAATGCTGACATCTACCCCGGTCTCGCTGTCATCGGTTCCTCTGAAATGTACATTTAATACAAAATAAGTTGATGAATTTTCATTTTTTCATCTCTCTTATAGGCTCTTTTGTTCTAAAAATTGACATGAATTTCATATTAGCATATCTTTGTAACAATAATTAATTTTGTTGATACTTCATATCTTTAAATTTTGTTTTGTTTTTCAACCAATTTTGTTTGTTAAGTAGATTCTAATCCATTTATTCTGGCTCGAAAAAGGGAAGATTGGACATTTCCATAAAAATTTCTTCTTGTATTTAAAATAAATAATTTTTAAATACTAATGAGATGAGTTGCGGAGTTCATTTATATAATATCTAATGTACAAAGTATGAAAAGGAAGAATATTATAGAAGAATTTGGCACATCATATTGAAAATAATAACAAATTAAATACTCACATTCTCCAACTTTAAGTAAATAAGCGAGAGCTCGTGATCTTATTGTTCCATTGCTATGTTTAAGGAAAAATTCTTTCAAAGGATTTAGTGATAATCCAAGATGAACGGTGACACAGCTACGTCTCTGTAAACGAGTTAGATTATCACAGATGACACTAAATTTATTCACATAAAAAAAAAAAAAAAAAAAAAAAAAAAAAAAAACTGGGGTTTAATATACAGTTTTGTACTTTTTTCTTTGTATGCTTTTCGAGAATGGTGCTACCGTACTTCCTTAAAAAGATATTGTATTTGAGCCAAACCAAATAATTTAGGAATGGGTGTGAAATATTTGTTCTTAAGTTTACTTCTTAAATAAAAACTGAATAAATAAAGTAATTTAGTTTAATGAACTTTTAACATTAAATATGTAGTGATTTGTAAGTTTATTAGGTACAAGTACACAGGAGCATTTAGGTCTCTTTTATCAATTACAGCCTGAATTCATCTGTTAAGAATTGTGTACGATGCTGAATATTTGGTTGAAGAATGTTGTACTTGTGTAAATGACTGTAAAATGCAGCTTTTGCAAAATGGACAATTGCAGAACCTTGATGGAGACATCCTGTACAATAGACTGGATTGAAATTTCGCAAATAAATAAATGAAAAATCATTGTCATATTCCATAATGAATATTTGGTGGTATTTTGTGCTTTAGGAAAAGATGCATTATATTTCTGAAAGCGTCTATCTCAGCGACGAAAACTGTTGCTTTCTGTATTATGGTTAAGATACTTGGGATTTTTTTCAGTCAAGATAGCTATCGCGTAGCGGCAAAACATTGACCCAGCGCCCGATCTGGGGGGGGGGGGGGGCAAGCCGGGCAAATGCCCAGAGCGGCAAAATTGAGGGCGTTTGGCGGTTATTAAAAAAGTAATTTTATGAATTTTTGTAATTAATGGAGGCATAAATAATTATTCGGATATATTAATCAAATAGCCTGTTAAGTAAACTATTCATTGACAAACTGCTCATAGTGCTCATGAACCTGACGAATAAAAGACCAAAATTGAAAAACTCATTTTAAACGAATTCGATAATGCAGCAACACCAGGGTGTGTAATGTCATTCCTACAACACTGAATCCAAGTCAGAAACGGAGGATTACCAATATATCACCAAAAATAATACTTGCCGTTGGTAGCGTTCACAAAAAAAACGATCGGTAATTTCATATTTCAAAGTGAGGGAGGTTCTCTGTTTCCCCCATAAGTATTATAAACATATGTATGTTTGTCCGCGATTTTCTCATTAGACCGAGTGTTTGTGTTCAGACATAAGATTTGATGGAATCCTGACCTTCCAAAGATATATAATATACATTGAAGTATTTGAACACATTGATAAAGCCGTACACCTGTCTATTTGAAACATACAATTTATATAAAAAAGCAAGAATACAAATGAATAATCTACTAGTTTCGCCGTTTAATAATTTTAAATTATTATTTAATTTTTTTTTTAATATTTTTAAAAATGAATGAGAAGAATAGCTTTAGAAATAGAAAATAAAAATGGATTTAAAAATAGAAAATGGAAATTAAACCTGAAACGAAGGCACCAGTGTGAGTTGGAATGAAACAGAGATTCAGAAAAAAAAGAAAAAAAAAAGGAGTAAAAGTTGAGTGAATAGAGGTAAAAGGGAAAAAGGAAAATTAGTAAAATGAATATGTAAGGATGAAGTCAGTGGGACATTTAACTAAAAAGTTGGATAATTTATGCTATTTTTTCTCTTCTTTTCTTTTTAATCAGTCCGTAAGCCGTCATCGATGGTACAGATAATGAAACATTGTAAGCCTCTAAGGTAGTTAAAATAAAGTAATTCTCCAAACACTTTCTATGGGAATCATGTTGGGAGTGTGAGAGAATTTGATCGTCGGTTAAGTCCAAGCAGTGCAAATTAGTACTCGCAAAAGTACTATTTTTAAATACAGTAAACTCCCGATTATCTGCGGACCTCTCCTGTTTCCAATTTTTTTATTATATAATAAATTACGGAATCAACAAACATTTTTTAAATCTAGAATAAGGTAAACAATAAAAGAGGTACATTTAGCGACGTCCAAGTAGGGGGTTTTCGTGTTTCGACACAAAAAAACAAAGACAATCGATTTTTTTTGTTAAAAAGTAAGAAAATAAAGTAAAATAAAGTAAAATAATTGTTTGTAATATATGTACTGCCTTTTTAATGTAAATTAACCATGATAAAAGCATTTTTTGTGTTGATTTTCGTCTTTTTTCGTACTATTTCGAATTATCCGTGGAATTCGCTTATCCGTGGTTGCCGTGCCATCCAATTTTGCGGAAAATCGGGAGTTTACTGTAATAATTTTTTCGTTTTTAAAATCCATTTCCATTTTATTTTTTTAAAAATTGCTTTTTATGTTAATTCATTTTATCTTTATTTATTTTTTCATTTAAAAAAGGAGATCAATTTTTTATTTTATAAATCGTAATCATTATAAATCTCGTTAATTTATTTCTTCACACTCATAATAATTCAATATATATATAATAAAATAATAAAAAAGAAAGAATGTCATGTTTTATTCTCACTCCATGTTATTAGTTTCTTTACATGCAGCAAGACGAGCATTGGATTGTCAACCAACTTCTCATGCAGGTTAAATGGAACCACACAGGAGTGCAAGCTGTTCCATCGTACTTCCTTATCCCCGCCAGAAGATGTCGCTTTCCAGTCGTTCCTTTCCAGTCGCCACCAGGGTCCCATGTTCAATACCCAGAATGCTACAAGCACCATCATTTCTTTACATATTTTCACCTGCAACCGAATTGTATCTTATTCTTGAGAAAGCCGGCTCTCGACGGCGAAACTAGTAGATTATTCATTTGTATTCTTGCTTTTTTATATAAATTGTATGTTTCAAATAATCAGGTGTACGGCTTTATCAATGTGTTCAAATACAACCAGTACACTTAAAGCGTTTCTAATTACATTGAAGTACTTTGTTTTAACCAACTTATAAAAAAGAAGGCTCTCTAATTTGAATCTTTTGAACCAATTTCTTTTTCATCGGAAATCGCTTCGCCACGGTCTAATTAGCATATATGCCAATTTCAAGGATGTTGAGTAGAACTCGCTCAAGAGAGCTGAGAGTAGGATCTCTTTAAATATAGCCACCCTCTAGATTTCCACTGTGGAAAGTGGAAATACACTCAACTTCAAAGACAAATTGTCCAGCTTTCATTTAATTAAGTATAATGTAATTAAGTCAAGTCCAAACTAATAATCATTAAACAGGTTTCTTTTAAGTTCTGTCTAAGCTTTGCTAAGTCGCTTTTTGATGATCTTGGTTGCCGAAAAGACTTCATCGATTGTTCGAGTTCTTTCTCATTATAGAAAGCGTTCCAATCATAACAGAACTTAAGTGAAAGCGTCAGACGAATTGAAAACAGATTTTAACGTTAATTCAATGAGATCTTCGCAGAAGCTATTAAGAATACGTAAGGTGCAAATTTGAGTTCAATCTTTTTTTAACTGTGTAACGGTAATCAAACTCTGTTATTTTACACCCATTTACAAAAAAAAAAGAAAAGAAAAAAAAGTTGTAATTTTAACTGGAAATTAAAAGGATTAATAGAAGGATTGTATATACTTATGTATTGAAGACGGCTCATAAACTTCAACCTACTACTTAGGAAGCTGAGTTAAGTTTAGATTGTAAAAAAGAGAGAATTGCATTGGATGTTAAACCAATCCGACCAAGAGAGAAGGATTGACCAAGAGAGAGAGACAAAAAAAGCTGCCAAGTACCTTATCAGTCAGATTAGACATTATTCATTAAATATCTTAGAAACCATTAATTTAAATTAAATACATGTTAGGTAGCCACAGTGGCGGACTAATGCTAACTGAGGCCCGTTACGGCTTTTCATTTTGAGGCTCATTTTTAAGAACTAAGAAAATATTTAACCGCATATCATTTAACAAAATAGAAAAAAAAAAAGACATGAGAAAATCAGTCTTTCATTTGAACAAATACTTTTACTTATGACAAAGGTTTATATAACCTTATAACATAAGGTTTCCATAATCCAAAGTTGCGGACTAACGCTAACTGAGGCCCCTGACGGCCTTTCATTTTGAGGCTCCTTTTTAAGAACTAAGAAAATATTTAACCGTATACCATTTCACAAAATAGAAACAAGTGAATGTAATTTTGTGCTTAAGCATAAATTAAAGGGCGAGCCATAGTAATAAAAAAAATTAAAAATATTAATAAAAAAAGGAAGTACAATTACGTAAGGAAAAATAAAAAAAAGTTATAAAAAATTAAAAAAACATCAGGAAAATAATAATAAGGAAAAAAAAAAGGAATAAACATGGGTTGGAACCGACAACTAGCAGAATATGAGTCAGAAACCATCAACCTTCAGCTAATAGTTGAATGAAATGGTTGCATTTCTAACATTGAAGCTAATAGCGGAAATCCAATCAAAACAATGGCAAATATCTCAAACTTGGGGGGAGGGGGGGGCGGAGCGTTGGCCCCTGAAAATACCGCATTCCCACAGTTTTGGGGCCTCTGAACAACGATGGTGAAATCCGTTTGTCGATCCGACCAACTTTCACTTAAGTTCTGTTATGAATGGAACGCTTTCTTCAATGTCCGGGAGTTGTTAGGGGTGGACAAACATGGACGGACGGACAGGACAAACGTAATAGTTACCGATTTCGGCACTATCAGAATAGCTTTCAAATGGGTCGTTAAAAAAGACATGAGAAAATCAGCCTTTCATTTCAACAAATAATTTTACTTATGACAAAGGTTTACATAACTATACAGTACATAAGAAAGGAAATACAGTTATATATAACAAAATAAATTACAGTAAAAGCTCGTTAAGTCGTCACCGGATATGTCGTCACACCGTTTAAGTCGTCGTTTTCCTTTGGTCCCGACAATAAGTCTCATAGACAATAATGTAAAATAACCCTCTTTTACTCGTCACCAAATTTAATTCTACTCCGGATAACTCGTCACCCTCAAAACTGGCGAAAAGCATCTTTATTCTTAATTTTGCCTGCTATCTTTTCAGCCCCGCCCCTTCACTCTAAGAAAGCCTAGCCTATACAGGGAATTTTTCACGTGGGAAATTCACTTGGGAAATTACACACTTCTCGCTGCGACTCTTGTCAAGTGTAAACGTTTTTCTTGACCGCTACTGAGTGTGATTTCATTTCATAGCAAGTAAGCTCCGCTATAAGGGCTATTTTTTAATCTTGCAATTTCGTGGTTTGATTACATTTGTAACATGTCAGGGAAACGAAAACTTACCTCGTTATCTTTTAAAGAAAAAAAAGACTTAATTGCACTTTTTGAAAAATCAAATGTTTCGAAAACAGCTTTTGCCAAAGAACATCATATTCCCAGGACTACATTAAACGATATTCTTTCATTGAAACAAGTAATTGAAGAAGCTGACTGCAAAGACAAAAGAAAGAGAATGAGGAAATCGAAGTCTGACGAGATCAAGGAGGTTTTAGTTCGATGGCTAAAATATGCCAGATCGCAAAATGTGCCGATTTCAGCCGTGATTCTCAAAGAAAAAGCCTTCGAAATTGCTATGGAGTTCAACATGGAAGATTTCGGCGGCAGCAATGGTTGGCTGGAACGTTTCAAAGACAGACATTGCCTTTCTTTTAAAACGATTTGCGGAGAAGCAGCAGCTGTTGATGGTGATGCTACAGAAGACTGGAAGAACAATGTTCTCAAGGACATTTTATCTAGGTTTGATGCATCAAATATTTTTAATCTGGATGAAACAGGCTTATTTTACCGTCTTTTGCCTGATAAAACTCTATCATTTAAGGGTAAAAAGTGCACTTCTGGAAAAGCAAGCAAACAACGCCTGACACTTCTGCTTGGAATTAATATGAGTGGAAATGAGAAACTTACACCACTTGTGATAGACAAAAGCAAAAAGCCACGCTGCTTTAAAAACGTTAAATCCCTGCCAGTTGAATATGAAGCAAATTCAAATGCATGGATGACTACAACGATTAGGGAACGAAATATTCGTAAACTGGATTCTCAGTTTTCGCGTCAGAAAAGAAAAGTTGCCATTATTGTCGATAACTGTACCGCTCACAATCAACCCGAAAATTTAAAAGCGATCGAAATTGTTTTTCTTCCTCCAAATATAACTGCACTTCTTCAACCTTTAGATCAAGGGATAATTCTTGACTTTAAACGAAAGTACAAAAAAATGCTTGTAAAGGACATGATTAAAGCATTGATAGGAACGAAAAGCTAGAAGTTTCGGTTTTAGATGCGATTAACTATGTGCACAAAAGTTGGAGTTCCATTTCATTACAAAGTGTTTCGAATTGTTTCCGACATGCAGGGTTCATAGCAAACGCAGGATCAGAAGAAATCCTCAGCGAAGACATCATCGACCCGGAACCATTAGAGACTTTGCTGCAAATTGCAAATGAAAAAGGGTGCAGCGTCAATGACGTTAATGCGTTTATCAACATTGATAACGACATCGCAATCTGCTCACAAGCGACTGTACAAGCTTTGACATCTGAATTTTTGGAAGAAAATCAAAACAGTTCAAGTGAGGATAGCGATGTCGATAATATAGATCAAACCCCACCCAACAAGACAGAAACAATCGAAGCCCTGGAGAAAGTTCGACATTACTTAACATCCATTCAAGGTACAACAGACGAAGAATTTAAAGCCTTAAGTATATTAGAAAAGAAAGTTATTTCCAGTAATCAGCACCTTCATCAATCAACACTCTTTGGATTATTTTAATGCCAGTAAAAGAAAATGAAATGTGGTAAGTATAAAAAGTGTTGCTTTTTTTTTTTATTTTCCACTCATTCATTTGCATGTATTGATTTCTGAAAATCTTGTTTTTCTCACAGAATCCTACAGCAATTCATGAAAATATTGTATTTCAGTATTTTTTTGTTGTTTTTTTTTTTTTCCCAAAAATGCCCACTCCGCTTAAGTCGTCACTCCGCTTAAGTCGTCAAAAATGTTTGGTCCCTTGAGTGACGACTTAACGAGGTTTTACTGTATATGCAAATTAAAACTAAGTAATTAAACAGTTAAATCACGTTTCGAGCCCCTTCAGTTTACTGAATTTATTAATTACGTGATCAAAGTTCAAAGTTGTAATTTTTTTTGTAGACAATATGGCCAAGTTTTACAGTCTTTTTAGCGACCCCAAGGTTACAGCTTGCCTGTAAAATCGCTAGGGGACCGCTCTTGCTTTTGTCCTGTCGGTATGTGACACTCTGTAGCGGCCAAACGGTTATAGATATTAGAATGAAATATCACAAAAAATATATATATTAAATATATAATATTGTGTTCAGCATCAAAAAGTAGGTGACCACGTACAAAACATCTGACCTCTAGGACCACTCCCTGACCCCCCAAGGCATTTTCTATCTTTTAAAGTGTTTTAAAGAAAGACAACCGCTTGGGGGGTACAGGGAGTGGTCGTAGACGTCGGATTTTTTACAAGTAATCACCTACTTTTTGATGCTGAACACAATGGTGAAGGTTTCATTCGACTATCTCTAACCTTTTGGCCGCTACAGAGTGTGCCATCCAGACGGCATGAAAGCAATGCTAGTCTTTAGCGGCCCCTAGGTTACAACTTGCCTGTAAAACATAGGGGACCGAAACCTTCACCATTGTGTTCAGCATCAAAAAGTAGGTGATCACGTTCAAAAAGTCAGACCTCTAGAAGCACTAACTGACCGGAAGTTGGAGTCAAAAGTGGTCGCTTCCGATAAAGTTGTGTTTATAAAAGTTTGTTTGTTTGTTTGTTTGTTTATAAAAATTTGTTTATAATATTGGGACGCTTTGCTTTTGTCACTGTCTAAAAGCATTAATTATCTTGTTTCTCTCATCGTTGATCTCAGATTATTTTTAATTAATTTAAGTTTGGAGAAACTTCTTTCGCAAAAGGCCACAGAGACACAAGCTATTACGAAATACAGTAAAATGAGAAATATCTTTGGAATGGATTCAGTGAAGTCTCATTTCACGATAAATTGAATAACTTTGGCTGTCCACGCTGCTGCTTCTGTGATAGTATTAGTAACGCCTATACGTCGTCGAAATCTTTTCACTTCTTGCAACAGATGTTCGTATCAAACTCACCATATACATGGTTGAGCTTTTCTACAGCCGATTCTAAATAATTAACTGAGGCTTTCATTAAGGACTTTGAACAATTTTAAACGTATTTGATTTTTTTCCATTGCAGAGGACCTTTGGAACATTTCTTGGATAAATCGATCTAGACACTGAAACATCGATCTATGAACTTCATCGTGTAGTATTAAGTCTGCAGCATCTGATAATTCTCCTGGTTGTATTTCTTTTTCAATTTTCGTCTACCTCGTCTTTCAATATCAGTGCCCATTGATTCACATTTTTGATTACAAAGTTTATAGCCTTACCGACAAGCGAGCTTCTTTCTTTGACAAGAAATGCTTGCAGTTTGTTTTATTTTCGTTAGACCTACATCCAGTGTAATTTTCTATATTTGCAAGTAGCTGTTGAGCGATATTAACTTGTAAAACAGTATTCCAAAATTCCAAATAACTTACTTTTAATGTAGCTTACAAATGTGAAGTCGCATAATGCGGGAATAAGTATGTTTCCTGCTGATCACATTTGTAAGATTTTATAAATTTGAGACCAACATTTTTTTTTTTTGCACTTTAGTCCATAGTTCCATTGATGTTCCAAATTTAAGATTTTTTTCTAAACTCGAAATTCATTAATTATATTATCTAAGACTTAATATAAAGCTTTAAAACTAATTTAATTATTAGCTGTAAAGAATCATTAATTACTGTTTTGGTTTGTTAGTTCACCTTGACATTTACCTTCTCTTATCTTTCTAAAACAAATGTAGGGTAATTAAAGAAGTGACAGAGATTCATTGAGAGAGCGGGAAAATTCTTCACAGAATCTGAGAGGTTCATTTATTCTGAAGTTAATTGCTTGAAATATTGAAGATGAAAGTAACGAACGAAAGAAGGAAAGAAAACTCATTACAATACTCTTTTTACATAAATTAGATCAACACTTGTTAATTATTGAATTTATAAGTGAATTGTTTGAATCTGTGAAATACTTGGAGAAATATATCTGATATACAGTCGGACCTCGATATAAGGTCACCCCTTGGGCCCCCGCGAAAGTGACCTTATAAGCGGGATGACCTTATAACCGATTCATACGCATTTGTCAATAAATAAGCATTATAGAAATACAGTATAATTCTTTGTAAAATTTAATACGTAAAAAAATATCAGTTTATTACGTTATAATTTTTTAATTTAGTTGAACCAATTAAAATTAGGAATCAGAAAGAAATTATTTTTTAAAATTTTAATTCGGAATAAAGTTTTTAGAAACAGTACTAGTATGCTCAAGCAAAGTACTGATGTACAACTGACCTTACTTAAAATAATCCATAATACAGGACTGTCGTGATTTTGGTTTCATCTTTTGTACAATGTTTTCTAAGTTTTGTAATTTCTGAAAATGCTCTTCAGCTCCCTCATGACTCGTAAAAAAATGTCTTACGACATTTAATGCTCTGAGCGCTTCTGCTTGTGTCACCGCTTCACTTTCAATATCACTGTCGTTACCCTCACTTTCTGCTGCATTGGAATCTAAAACTTGCGAAACAATTTCGGAAATCGAAGCTTGAGAAGTGGTAGCAATTTCATCATCAATTTTCACGTATTCACTTTCCCCTTCTATAGCACAGCCGCGATTTCTGAGATCTTGTATTAACACAGCTAAAGGAATATCGTCTTCATCATCTTCATCTGTTATTTCATCCACACTATTTGAAAAAAATTGAAAACCAGCATGTCGAAAGCAATTTGAAATGCATGTGTTTGACACCAAGCTCCAACTTTTATGAATATAAAAAATTGCATCTAACATATACACGTGAAAAAAAATTTTCTCATTAATTGCTGAAATCAAATCTTTCAGAAGGAGCTATCTTTAGTTCAATTTCAGATTTTGAATGACTCCCTGATCCAAAGGTTGCAAAACACTGGTAACATTTGGGGGTAAGAAAACAAGCTCAATTGATTTCAACTAAGTTATGTTGATATGAGCAGGGCAATTGTCTACGATGAAAACAACTTTTCTTTATTTTTCAAAAAGTATCTATCGAAACGCCGTATATTTTTCTCAAATATGTTAGCATTCATCCATGCTTTTTTGTTTGCATCATAATCCAAAGGTAAAGACTTGACATTTTTAAAGCAACGTGGCTTTTGAAATTTTCCTACAACTAGCGGTCTCAGTTTTTCAGAGCCATCCATATTAGCTCCTAAAAAAATTGTAAGTCTTTCTTTACTTTTTTTCCCCCAATACATTTTTCTTTCTTGAAAGTAAGAGTTTTGTCGGGAAAGACCCGGAAAAAAAGTCCACATTCATCAACATTGAATATATCGCAATGTTCATACCGTTTCAAAATGTCATCTAACAAGGATTTCTTCCAATCACTTAAAACGCTATCATCCACATCACCGGCTTCACCACACACTGTTTTAAAATTTAAGTCACGTCTTAATTTAAATCTCTGTATTCATCCGTTGCGCGCCATAAAATCGTTCTCTCCTAATTCGGCGGCTATTTGTAGAGCTTTTACTTTCAGTACTAAGCACGATATAGGCACATTATGTGCTCTAGCAAATTTTATCGATTGGATAAGGCCTTCTTCAACTTTCTCATACGGTGATAAACGCTTCCTTTTTCTCTTTGCAGTACATGTTTCTGCAACAGTATGCGAGGACAGAACATTGTTGAGAGTCGTTCGTGGTATCCCACGCTCTTTGGCAAAACATGCTTTCAATGCATTAGAGTTTTCAAAATCTTCGAAGATTTTCTTTTTCTCTGATAGAGACAACGTTTTTCTTTTTGTCGACATCATAACACAAGCACAGAAACGGTTGGAATGAGATCCTTTCCTTTGACTTCCTGGTGAACAACCATGGACACGTGACGCGATGGGAACGAAGAAATATCCTTCCCACTCGTCCAGGCATGGGAAAGCTGTCCCTTCCGTCAGAAGGAGAAATGAAGCCGATAAAAGATCGTACCCATGGAAAAATTCTTGGAATTGAATCAGTGTGGCACTGAAATCACAGACAAAAGTGACCGGTATGCGATTACGGTATTTAAGACCTGACCATAGAATTCCTATTCAATGAGCCGCGACTTTAGAAAAGTGACCTTATATGCGGGGTGACCTTATAAGCGGGTGACCTTATATCGAGGTCTGACTGTACTTGTAAATCTAGCATTTTTTTTTAGCATTACAAAAATACAGAGAATAAGCCAGATACCATAGATTATAGTGGTGCATTTTGAAATTAAAATCACATTAGAAAACTATTAAATCTATCGTTAAGAAAGCGACTCTGAACAATCTGATATTTGAGCAAATAAAGTAAATCCGATGTTTCTACAATACAAGCAGTTTTATATTCTTTTCTTTATAAGTAAAAAACTGAAATTATTGCAATTACAATCATTCTGTCACATGGTTATGTCTACTCCACAGCTATATATGCAGGGTGTTTCAGGAAATGGTAGAGAAAGCGAAGACATACGGGTTTCAAAGGTCATTTTAGTCGAATGACATTTTGTTGTATGGGCCGTAGTTTTAGAGTTAGGAAATAAAAGGTTTGGGAATGGCCCCTAATCAATGAACTCTCAGTTCACATTAGTGTAAGTAAATACGGTAAAGTTTATTACAAAAAGCAATCCGGATAACAAATGTCCTGTCTGAAAACAGGTATAATAACTAAAGGAAATGCTGAAAAAGGCCAGAACTGAGCTTTCTTTGATTAGGGACCATTCCCAAAGCATTCATTTCTTAACTCTAAAATTACGGCCCATATAAAATGTCATAGAACATTTTCGACTAAAATGACTTTTGGAAACCGTATCTCTTCGCCCTGTCTACCATTTCCGAAACACCCTGATATTAACAGCCTTTTAAGGCTTTAAAGATTTATTCCGAGAAACGTCATCATTTTCTTTTTATGCTGCGCTTGATGTAAGCATTTGTTTTCCAGTTTTCATTTGATTCTATCTTTGTAATATTTTTAAGTTTACAGCATCATACCAATTTCCGTAGTAAAATAGCAATAAGGATTCTAAAAAATGTGGATGAACGTAATTATCATTCAGAGAATATATATGCAGAAACGCAAGTAACTAAAATATGCATAAAACATGCTTTGGATAGACTACAATGAAAGAATCGTAGTCTTAAAGTATCTTTCTTTAATTTCATATTTTCTGTAAGATTTAACTTACTTTTTAAGCCTACTTTGTTTCGGAAAAGCATGGAACTTGAAAGAATCGAAGGCAATTTTGGATGATAATTGTTAAATTAGAGCTTGAAAATATATTACATTTCAGAACGATCTCACAATGTAGATTTTAACTTTAACCACATGGAGTATTTTATTTATGAACGTTTAATTTACGACTCTTGCAATTACTTGTTTTTCAGATGAGCCACAGAAATTAGATTTCTAGAAATTTAATGTGATTTTTTTTATAATTAAAATAACTCAGTCAACAAAATATGCTCTCAGAGTTGGAGTAGCCCACCGGCGGAACGAAATTTCCCCGCTGGGCCGTCATTAAATAAAATTTAATACAAGATAATAACATCATAAGAATAAGCACTATTTTTTTTTTGGGGGGGGGGGGGAAATTCTATGTTATTTTTACATCAAGAGTCCCGTATTTGTCTCTTGTTTGTTACATTGTTACAAATATTCGGTACGTTTTCAGTAGAACTGCGAAGCCGCAAAGTCTGGTGTAGTTTTGCCGATTTCGTTATTTTGATGTTTGCTATTATGATCGCTCATTGTTTGTGTTTATTGCCTCTCAAATATTAGATTCTAAATATCTTGTCCCTTTGTTCGCTCCTAGAGCAAGCTGTTCCCATGGCTCCTTGTAGTTACGTCACTGGTAATTAATTCATTTAATTTGAAAGATATTTAACATTTTTTTAAAATTTAAGATTCTTTAGATTTCATTTTTGATAAGTTTTTCAATTATCTTTTTGAATGGTTTCAAAATTTTATTATTTTCTAATAAATTATTTGCCAATAATTTTAAAAGACATTAAAGATATTTAATTGATTAGATTTTAAAGTTTTTAATTTTTCCAATAGGTATGTAAAAAGAAAACTTTTTTAAAAATTTATTTTAAAGGAATGTCTATTTTTTAAAAATACATTATTAAATATGTATATTTTTAAAAGAAATATTATGTGTGTTTTTTTAAATAAATTGTTAAATGTTAATCAAAAGCAATGTGGTACATGTGTGTTCAAAAAATACACATTTAAAATAAAAAAAAAATTGCTTTTGATTTAAATTTCTGTTCACCTCCGTATTGAGACCTTGTTGTTTACTGATGACTGGATAAATTAGATTACTCTTTGCATGGCTTGTTTCAACATTTATTGTATTTTATTTAAGTGTATTACGAGGACATCAGAGACCATCTTAACCACTAGGGAAATGTATTGAATACTAGGGAAGTGGTATTGAACAGATGAAAGTGGCCCTGGGAGTGTTCATAATTAAGTCAATGAAGAAAACTTTCCAAATTCCACTGAGACAGGATTCAGAACCTTTAATCTGAGGCTAATTAGTTTATCTATCTGGTCTCCGACGGAAACTAAATTCAATTTTGATTTATTCCTTAGGGAATTTTTCACTGCTTTTGATTTAACCCCTTTAACTTCATTTCTATTCCAAATGAAGCAAATCAAATCTTGCTGTTTATATTTTGTTTTAAAATTCATTTAAAGTATTTTACGACATTAAATATTAACACTTATATAAAAAAAGCATAATATTTATATAATGCTCTACAATTTCTGAATGTTTATTTAAAAGACAACAAAAGAATTCTTTACTAAAATATTTACAATCCTTGTTATAAACAGAAAACTTTATTTAAGAGAGTAAAGAAGTTGGGTCAACGCAGTGTGCGATTTGTTACTTTACCAGAGGGGGGATGTCTAATGGGTGCACTACCGGAATTAAAATTTTAAATATGTATACCATGCCTCCCCTGAAAACTGACTTAAAGGCACACAGAACCTTACAAAGGGATAGGCATAACAGATCATTAATTTATTAAATCATGATTTCTTAAAATATACTTATAACAGTGATAACGTTGATTTCTTTGATTCACTAATTAAGTTTAGAATATTCAAAGATATGTGTATATGTGTCTGCTTCTAACAATCTCTTCTATTTATAACAGTAACTATTACTACGATAGGCCCATTGGCCAAGTGTTTAAGGCGCTTGGCTGCGGGTTGGAGGAAGCGGGTTCGATTCCCGGCCTTGGCGGAGGGTGGGAATTTTTCCACGCTCATTCTCCTCCAAAAATAGGTCTACCCAGCCTTCTGTAAAATGGGTACCGGGTTTCTTCCCTGGGAGTTAAAGGCGGGCGGGCGTCGGGCCGGCCCCTCGACCCCAAATTCGTTCCATAGGCTGTTTGTCGGGAGCCTAACCCTGGCGCTCCAAAGGGTCTGTTTCAGACCAGTTCAACGGGGGTACTTTAACTTTAACTTTAACTATTACCATGAGATATTCGATTATACTTACGTCGGAAATTTTTTTTTTATAATTGTAATTGAAATATTTTATTTGAATATTCAATATTATTATTAAATATTCCAAACAAACTCTGTTGATGAAAAGACAGACCTAAATGTAAAAGAAATAAAGACAGACAAATTCCTATCCCAGAAAAATACACATTTTAATTTTATTTCAGCGAAACTAAGATTCTTATCTGATAATAAGAATATTAAATATTTAATAAACTTAACATATCCAGTGAGTGGGAAATAATTATCCCTGGCAGGGATATATCCTTCATATCCAGAGGTTGAGATGATTCAAGCCAGTGGGAAGAGGGGGGCAAGTCTTCCCCATCCTCCCCTACACATCGCACACTGGGTCAACGAATGCAATTTTCGTTAAATAAGATTCAAACACTCATGTAAGTTTACAAGGTGCTTTTATCTCAAAAGAACCGATTTCATTATCTTCAATGCGATATAGACAGCAATAAGAATAAAAATCACATATCAACAGTTAGCCGCTCCGGCTTGCCAGAGCGGACGTTGTGTCGGAACCTGGGTTCGAATCCCGGGCGTGGCTTTGTTGTTTCAATTTCCTTTCCTGTGTTTGTTAGTCTCTTCTTCACTTTCTCTTCGGTCTAAAGCCATTCCATAATGGCTTCCTGAGGAAGGCTCAGTTTCTTTCCCAAGGTGCTTCAATAGGAATTCTTGAATTCCAGAGGAATGTTGACCTGTCTCCGGACAGAATTACTTATGGATGAATCAACAGTTAGTTTCAATGAAATCTAAATTTTATTTTCAAGCTTTCCAAAACTTTCTCAAAAGAACATTACGTAAAACAGGAGGGTTTTTGTTTGTTCTGAATTATGTGTGAAAAATTGAAAAAAAAAAAGTTTAAATAACAAAATACAAAAGTAAAAGTAATTTCACAGCTTTTCGAAGTTTTGAAGTTTGAAGGTCTGAATCTAAATTTATGACATCTACTTCAACTTGTATTGTTCTATCTGTAATTTTTTATTCTCAAAACAGATAAAATTCTTTTAAAGGTTTGTGACCTGGTAGCAAAGAAATTTATATTCTAATATTTAGCCACTTGAGACAGGGATGATTTACCTCGTTTTCAGTTTTTAATTTTTTTTTGTTTTATCATAACAAGAAATTTTAAATTCTATAAAACAATTCTGAAGTTTACACCTAAACAAAAGCACCTATTTTTAACATTTTTTTCCCTAAAAATATTAGAAACCGACAACGTATTTAAGTCGTCAGATGTTGTGCACAGTCTCAAAATCAACATGAACTGACCCTCGTAAACTAATTGACACTAAATAATACATCTAAATAATTCACTAAATAATCATCTTTTTTATAAGGTTTTTTAGCGGCCCCTAGGTTACAGCTTGCCTGTAAAACATAGGGGACCGCTCTTGCTTTTATGCTTGCTGGATGTCACATTCTGTAGTGGCCAAACGATTAGAGATATTAAAATGAAACCTTCACCATTGTGTTCAGCATCAAAAAGTAGGTGACCACGTCCAAAAACATCAGACCTCTAGGACCACTTCCTGACCGGAAATTGGGGTCACAAGTAGGTTCTTTAATACGTCTTTCTTTTATCATATCTCAGCAACCGTTTGTCTGGCAAAAACGTGACCACCACCAATGTGTTCAGAAGGGTCGATATTGGGGGGGGGGGACGTCTATCGCCGTTTTCCTCTTTCCACTTTTCCACTTTACACTTTAACATTTTTGACCCCAACCCCCAACTTCCCGTTTTCCATTAAGTTTATTGTAAACGCTGCTGGTTAAATTTACTCTTTTTTTGTTTATAAAATTGTGCATATTATGGGGCCGCTTGCTTTTAACACTGTCTAAAAGCATTAATTATCTTGTTTTTTACAGATTTTAACATTTTTTTTATTTTACTCATTCTTTTTTCCTCAATATCAGAAGTGAACAATATTGACTTATAAAATCAAGGAAACAGTAATTATTAGCAAAAGACTTATCTCCTATAAAAGACTTGTTGGAATAAATATATAATACAATAGATGTAAATAAAAAAAAAAATAAAGCTGATTGATGGTATTTACTGCATTTACTGGTTGATGGTACCAAGTTTTTTGATACTTTTGATTCTATTTCCGATTTTTGTTACGCGATCATTTCATTTCTTTCTCCGAATCTATTTTAAAAGTTTTAAAGTACTGAATTCCTTTTGAAACCTATTTTTTCGAAGAAAATATGTTGTATGAACACGCTGTCGAGAGCTAGTAGGTGATCAGCAGGCTATTGCTTTTTTTATCTATATCGAACACTGTACAGTGGAAACTTACTGTGCCTAATCAACGTATCAGATCGGGAAGAAGACAATACTATCTAATTGGAGAAGCTATCCAAATTTGAGCATTGACGATTATCTTGCAGTGAACTATTCGTTTACATTTAAACAAGCAAAATACAAATGGAATAGAAAGTATCTGGCGTTACATTAAAAACAAGTACAAACACATTCTAGAGGAAACGAATGTTATTCCATATGCCTAATGTGATACTTGTTCAATTGAAGATATCAAATGAAGCAATTTAATAAGTTTGTTCTGTTTTCAGATAATCTTCTACTTTAGCATCTGAAACTGATAGGATTAGATTTTCACTTTAAATGGAATCTAATTAAATATAAATATTGCTTTTTATATTCAATGACAGAAGTGTGATAATAGAATATGAAAGAAGAGGCTAAGCAGACTTAGAAATGACGTATATAAATAATTAAGAAATGCAATATTTTGTCGTGAATCCAAGAATGATTTCCTTCGTCAGGCGGTTTAATAATAATGCCAGATGGAAAATGTGAGCGGCCCTCCTCCGCGATTTGCGAAATATTCTCTATTAATTCCTCTTTCCCAAACTATTTCTTCATCATTATCCAGCACCTGTGGCATATATATAGACATAAAAGCATACATACAATATATATATATATATATATATATATATATATATATATGAAATAAAATAAAATAGGAAGTAAAAGTAACTTTAAAAAAAAAAAAGGGATGTGGATGTGTTGAGAATGATAACAGGCGGAATGATGACAGATGCTTCAGTATTATAGCACTCTTTTGTATTGACGAGCAGTGTCTAGTGAAATTTCCTTAGGTAGTGGGCATGTTGGGTGTGATAAACAATAAGGTTTTCAGTGTTCAAAGTGTATCCTGTTATGCTGCAATGAACGGCAGTAGTATATTGTTTATTATTGGTTTTAATGGCCCTATCGTGTTCCGCCATCCGAACTTTTAATTTCTTTTTCTCCCTATCCTTAACACATCCCATTCTTTTTTTAAGTTTCTTTTACTTCCTATTTATTTTATTTGTTTTAATTTGTTCTAAAGGCTTTTTATTTGTATTGTATTTATTGTATTATGTATTTGTATTGTAATATACTGTACTATACTATAATATACAAAGAAAAATGTTATTGCTTTGAAAAGTTTTATTTTATGCTATTTATCGGATGTTCTTATAATAAGGAAGAAATTTTAATAAATTCCTTACAGGTCATTTTGTAATTGCCTTATTTCAATTATACACCATCTTATAACAGGTTAATACTTTGCACAACAAAGAACATATTATACTGTAAATACTGTGGTTTAGATATAAAGCGTAACATTGGCCTTAAAATTAAAATGCTGTATAATTTGAACTGAAATAGAACACAATATAGTCATTAGTTGTGTTTGTAGCAAAGTCTAAAGATCTTTAGGGAAATAAAGATATTAGGAAAAGGATGAAAACTTTGTAATTAGTAAGATGGTCAACTAGGGAGTCTTTATGTAAATGGATTTTGTAATCCATGTGGAGTTTACCGGAACCATATATTTAAATGATATATTTAAACTCAGGACAGAAAATTACAAAACCTTATCATCCATTTTATGTTTGTCAGTTTTGTAAGTTTTCGGTTACTTTTCATAGACCTAATATTCTAAGCTACAATAATTGTATAAATAATTGTATAAGTTTAAGTCAAGCAAAAATTTTCTAAAACTAGTCATATTATAGTTAGTATGCGAAATACTTTATTATGAAATAAATGAAATGAAATGACAACTGACAATTTAAATCCATTCAAATACATTTATTTCAGCTACTACTTTATAATTGTAAAAGGTAATAATATATTTGTTTACCGTAAAACTAAGAATGCTACATGTATTATTCAATTAAATAATGAATTTCTTTGGACATATAATAGAAAATAAAAAAAAAATTGAGTGAAAGAAATATAAAAGAAAAAGGATTCAAAAAATAAGTCAGTTACTATATTATGCAAAACGTTAATTCCTAATTAAATTATATAAGATATTAAAAATGGAGAATTGACTTTTGATACTTCGTTAGCATGTTTTGGATTTCATTAAAGTAAGTGGTTAAATAGATAATTAAATTTCGGCAAGATAAAATGAGTCAAAATGGCATTACTACACTGTCAACCACACATACAGATAATGCCAGTGAAATAAGAATTGATATTATCATTCACCATAGAAATTAAGTTAGTCGGATAGATTGCAATGTATTTCCTTCTTTATTTACACTACAATTGGGAATACTGTAATTGATGATACAATTTAAATTTGAATTTAATTTTTAATAATTGTGAATCGTGCAGCACTTTTATTAAATTACTAAAAAGAACAAAAGCAATATTTAGAATCATCTTTGCTTACTTTTCGTGCGATCAAATAAAAATTTTGAAGAAATAATATTGTTGGCGTGCCGATTTTCGAAAAACTTTGAAAGTTATGAGCAGACAGAAAATTGTTAAAAGGAAAAACAGGTTTTCATTAAAAGGAAAAGTAAAAAAAATATTGTTCATTCACTTACATGATCTGTAGCTCTTAATCTGCTAGTCTGTTTTTTTTAAAAAACGACATGGTTAAGAGCTACATCTAACTCAAAAATTTCAGCTCTCTAGGAAGACTAATATTGACTAGTTTTTCTATTCGTGAACACGATAGACTTACTCATTTCAACTTGAAATTGAATTTTAAATATTTATTATCCTAACCTTTTCTTCGTCACCCAAGAACTTTATGAGGATAATAAAGATTTTAGACCAAACCTAAAGTAGCATGAGTTATCAAACGGCTACCAAATTACAAGTTAAGGTTATAAAGATAATGCGATTACTGGCGGCAAAATATATTTAATGCAATTTTAAAAACGAAGATTAAAAAAAGAATACCAGCTATTAGTAAAAAGATATTAAAGTAATATATATATATATATATATAAACTCGGTTCATGGCGTCAGGTGCCGCCTTCCGAAAGAATTTGCAAGAAGTCCATTCCAGGTCTTCCGGTCAAGGGTACATTCCTCTTCCAGACTTCTAATCCTCATTGCTTTTTTAATATCGTCCATCCAAGCCTTTCGTGGTCTTCCTCGTTTCCTTTCTTGATTAGTTTTGTAATCAAAAGCGATTTTGGGCAGTCTTTCGTCATTCATTCTTTTAACATGACCAAACCAAATTAATTGTTTTCTTTGAAGATCGTCCAAAATGTTTCCTTTTATTTTCATCATTTCTTTGATTCTTTCATTTCTTGTTCTTTCTATTCTTGATACCCTGCATGATCTTCTTAGGGCATCCATTTCCACTGCCGCTAATTTCTTTTTTTCTGTCTCCGTAATTCTCCATCCCTCTGCCCCATATAACAAGATGCTCTTTACAATAGAATTGTATATATTATACTTTCTTTTCCTAGAGATCTCTTCACTCCACCAAATAGAATTTAATAGTTTTATAGCCTTCCTTCCTTGACAAATTCTGTTTTTAATTTCTTGTGAGTCTCTGCCTTCTCTATTAATGTCTACTCCGAGATACCTATAATGCTCACAGCTTTCTATTTTCATGTTATTATTTAGATTTAGGTCCGTCTCATTTCCTCCTATACATAGATATTTGATCTTGCTAACGTTCATGTATAGTCCCCATTTCTCATATTCTTCCTTAATTGTTATCGTCATTCTCTCTAAATCATTTTTACTCTTTGCAATTATGACTTGGTCATCTGCGAACTGCAGAGTAAACATTGACGTTCCTTTCACATTAAGTCCCAATCCTCTGCAGTTTTCTTTCCAAACTTTTAATGCTGCTTCAACATAAATTTTAAAAAGTGTTGGGGAGATACAACATCCCTGTCTGAGTCCTTTATCTGTTATAAAGCCTTTTGATAATCTTTGACCTACTTTAATCTTTGTTTTTGATTGTCTGTAAAGTTCTTGAATTGCTCTAATAATATTTAAATTTATGTTTATTTCCTTTAATACATTCCATAATTTTGCGATTGGAACATTATCATATGCCTTCGTTAGATCAATAAACAGAAGATGAATTTGATTTCCCACCGCCATTTCCTTTTCAATAATTTGTTTAAGACAAAATATATTATCCTTACATGATCTTCCTGCTCTAAATCCACTTTGTTCTTCACTTTCTTTCATTCTTATTTCTTCTTCAAGAAAATCTTTTAAAATTCGTCCATACAGTCTACTAAACGTTGCTGTTACAGTAATGCCACGGTAATTTTCACATTTTTGTCTGTCTCCTTTCTTATAAATTGATGTTAAATATCCAATTCTCCACTCTTCTGGTGTTTCTTCTCCGTTTAAACATCTTTCGAATAATTGTGTAATTAATCTTAGCAATTTATCTGTTCCATTTTTGATTAGTTCTGCTGATATTCCACCGGGACCACTTGCTCTTTGATTCTTTAATTTTTTAATTGCTGTTTTAACTCTCTCAAGTTCCAATAGTATAGGTTGTTGTATGGTATCAATATGTGTATTTTTTACTTGAAATTCATTTCTAGTTTCTGTAAGCAAAGTCTAATAATATTCTTCCCATTTCTCAACCGATATTCCTTGCCATGAATTATTACCTTCTTTTCTAATATTCCTTAAAAATTTCCATGCCTCTGTACATCGTCTTCCTCCTATATATGTCTCAATTTCTCTGCATTTTTTATCCCAGGATGTTCTTTTTTTCTCTATTACTAATTTCTTAGTGTCATTTCTAAAAGTTCTATAAATTTGTCTATCCTCTTTCTTTTTTGAACTCATCCACCTCAAATAGGCTTCTTTTTTCTGTTGTACAATCTTTTCAATGTCCTTATCCCACCAAAAGTTTTTTTGGGAATTTTTGCCTTTTCTTTTTTGTCCTAGTGCTTCCTTTGCAGCCTGGTGTAAAGATGATTTAATATGTTGATATAGTTCGGTTGTATTAGTATAATTCCTTTCTTCTAATTTTTCATCTAATCTTACTTGAAAAAGTCCTTTTGTACTCTGTTCTGTTAATCCTTCCAACATATATTCTGGGATATCAATATCGTCCATCTCTGTGGGATTTCTTTTCTCTCCAATTATATTAGCCGAATAAGGAAATGCAAGTCTTGCTCGCACCATAAAATGATCTGAGCCACATTCTGCTCCTCTCTGTACTCTGATGTCTAATAATTTTAATTGAGCCCTTTGTTTAATAATTATATAGTCAATAATTGTTTTAAGTTGTCTAGTATGCTGATACCATGTGTATTTATGAATATCTTTGTGTTTATAAAAACCATTTGTAATCTTGAGATCGTTAGTTCTGCAAAATTCAATAAGTCTTTCTCCATTATCGTTGACTACATCCTCTCCAAACTCTCCAGCAATGTTATCTCTCTTCCTGCATCCAGTTCTTCCATTGAAATCACCCATCATTATAATTTCTCTTGTTCCTCCAATTTCATCAATAATTTCCTGCAGTTTTTGATAGAACATATTCTTAACTTCAATAATTTCATCATTATTCGGAGCATAAATTCCCAAAATAGTAATTCTTCTTCCGAAAATATCCATATTGATCTTTAAAATTCTTTCATCCACAGCATCAAAGTTCTTAAGATTTCTCTCAAATTTCTTTTTTACTAAAACTGATACTCCTCGTTATGCTCTTTCCTCCTTTGGAACTCCTGAGTATAAATGAATAAATTCTCCAGTTTTTTCTATTCCTGATCCTTTTTTCTTAGTCTCTGTTAAAACAATCAAATCGACCCTCATCGAATCAATCTCTCTCATTACATCCATCCATTTTGATCTAATACCTTGCACATTCCAGGTAGCCATAATCATAGTCTATCCGTAGCCTTAATCGCTGTCCATTAAAATCATCCAGTTTATTATTCTTGTTGATTCTTTTTGCGTGAGATATTTTTTACAAGAAATAGGGTGCAGGCCTATTGTCATAAGCCCCAACCTGGAGGACCAGGGTGGTCATTTGGTCTGGCACCTACCCTTCGACCAAACCGGCTTGGGAGGCCCTACCAGTAGCTACGCTACCGCCGGCATAGCTCTCCGGGTCATATTTACTTTAATTACATTAAGTTGACATTTACCTAAACATTTAAATTAAATTTCTGTGTACTTTCAGTAAGGTCTTTTTATATTTAATTTTGATTCATTATTTTATCATTTCTATTTTAAATCCAAAGGAAAAAATATATTCCCTTAGCCTTGGAGCTGTATGCCTTTCATTTGCGATAATATCAAATCCACTTATCTTCTGTTCTCTTCTATGGTTCTACCATATGTTATATTCTTTATGTTGAAATGTGATTATTCGAACTCTTCCCTTCCATTTAGTCTTGAGGCAAGTTGTTAACCGTGGTTTCTTCCAATTCCTTCTGTTTCTCTTTCGATTCATTTTCATTGTGTTGCCATTGAATGATCTTTGCCTCTAGGTTCTCTTCAGTTCGTTTTCTAATCCAGTGGAATTCCTGTCGAGTTCCATTGAAATTCCAAGGGGAAACACCAGAAGGCGTTTGGAAAGCAAGATGAAGAATAAATTAAATAACTTATAATAAAGTAGAACATAATCAAAGAATATGTTAAATAAAAGAAGCGATACAAAATAAAATTAAAATTTATATATTTTTCAAAATTTGTAATTCACATATGAAAGTGTTAAAATAATTTTTATCAAAGTATCATTTCAGTATATAAAATAGAAAAAGCAAAATAAAATTTATAAATGTGTAAAATAGATCATTTTAGTAACTTTAATTTAACTGAGCTGATGCCACAGGCAAATTGACAGATAAATATTTGTAATTAAAGTAATAATACTTACTGAAGTGAAAACTGCTTACCAATAAGCAATAAACCAAAAAGGCACCAAAGGTAAACAAAAGATTTCGCCTCTGTGCTATCAACAGCGGGAGTGTGAGACGGCCATTTCGTCCTCTTTATGGACTCATCAGCGACACAAACTCTCTGCCGAAAGCTCAGATCGCGAAACCAAGTAAGGGAATCCACCCGCGCACCCGCCAGTGGGTCCCAATAAAATAAAAGCAAAACAAAAAAATCAAAACAAAAGAAAAAGCTCCAATTCCTGGCCTGCGAATCCGTCAAGCACTGAGGAAATTGAAGAAACCAAAGCTAATGGCAAACCAAATAAATTACAATAAAAATTTAATGTGCCTGTTATAAAATAAGCAATAAATCAAGAAGGCACCAAAGGTAAACAAATTCAGTTTTGTATGTAAGTATTAAAACTGTTTTTAAAATTGAATTAGAAGTAACTTATTTTATTATGATGTCATAATTTTATCGATTTGCTGAAATCGTACAAATTGATATCAACTGATAGGTAATTGGAGATCAGTGCTTAGTAATTTGAGGCTGGATTATTAATTGCTTTATAATCCAGTAAATAATAATTAAATGTAGTAAAGCTTTTAGTTGAAACATGTTATCGCTTGTGCTTCTGTAACTTAAACTAACTGATTTGGCTAACCAATGTATTACTTTGAGCTAAACAATGAACTTTAGTGAATCGTTTAGCTCAAAACAAAATATTTGGGCGCTTTCTTTCATTCACTTCTAATTTATCAAAGGTAAGTGAAATTTCTAACGTTCCAGATACGTTCTAACAGTACCTGAAATGTGCTGCCAAACTTAAAGGTTGTATTCAATCATGCAAAACAACGAATAAATCTCATATAAACATGGGTCTGGAAATGCTTTATTTCTAAGATTTGAACGATGCAACAATACAGAGGTGTTGACCGTACAGTCGCGCAGTTTCACAGAAAGTACTCGAAATGTCCTTCACTGGCTGCAATGCACGCAACACAACGTCGTTCCATCGACTGCCGAACACGCCGAAGATGCCAGGTGCACGTCGAATTGTGTTGCATCCATCCACTATGCGATCATGCAGTTCATGGGCGTCAGGAACCGGTGTGGTATACACTAATGCTTTAAGATAACCCCAAACGAAAAAGTCCAGAGGGCTTAAATCAAGGGAACGAGCAAGCCATGCTGTTGGTCCCCCTTTTCCAATCGAACGGTCAGGATAACGTTGGTTCAGAAGTCGTCGGCTGTACGGCTGAAATGAGGTGGCGCACAATCATGCATGAATCACATATGACGACGAGTGGGCAAAGGAACATCCTCCAGGTATCTAGGCAACTCACTTTTCACGAAATCCCTGTAAGCATCGCCGGTTAGTCCAGTTGTGAAAAACACTGGCCCGATGAGATGATCGCCGATGATACCAATCCAGACATTCATGGAAAACTTTTGTTGGTGCCGTGACTGTGTGATAGCATGCGGGTTTTCATCGGACCAGTGGTGAACGTTATGAAAATTCATAATGGCATCTTTCGTAAAGGAAGACTCGTCGGTGAAATGCACAGACTGTGCAAAAGTAGGTTGAACACAGTGCTGCAGATACTATGTGCAAAAGACCATACGTGAAGGGTAATCGGTGGGTGACAGATCTTGCACTCTCTTTACGTGATATGGATAGAGAAGCTGTTCTTGGAGAATTCTGTGCACACTTTGCTTTGATACGCCAACTTCTCTGACAATCTTTCTAGTGGACGTTCCACTGCAGGTTTTTCTGCAACTTCATCCAGCACCTGTTCTTTTGTTGTTGTTCTGATGTGTCGGTCTCTGCCTCTACAGACAGTAGCGGCGTAAATGAACCTGTCTCAGTCAGACGACGATGAATCGCACTAAATGTGTTCCTGGATGGACACTGTCGTTGAGGAAAGGCTACCTGGTACAGTCGTGCAGCTTCTCTGCAATTTCCATTTGCTCTTCCGTAAATGAAATGGATGTCGGCCATCTCTGCATTGTTGTACCTCATAGTCATTATGTTTTCTAGAACAAGTATCGGCGATTCTGACGTCTGGAATGCATTCAACCAGATTGCTCCACTTGTGGTGAGGAGAGTTTGTCCACTTTTGATGGAGGGTATTGAACATTACATGTCACGATTACTGAGGAGTAATGACTCCACGATACAACGTAAAGGCCAACACCTCTGAGTAGTTTTTATGTTAAAAAAAATCAATTTTCAACTTTAAAGAAAATATAAACTCGCAAAGAAATGTTTTGATTTTGACATCTGCAAAGTGATTGGAATATCCCAAATTTGCATAAAGATAACTAAAAGTGGCTAAAGTATGTAATCCATTCATTTTCGTAGCAACACATGCCACTACTTTATCATGCCTCGTGGAAATTCATTAACCGACAAAGAAATACAAAAAATTCATTTTCTACTTGTCAAAAAATGTCAACAAGGCAAATAGCCTCAGAATTAAATCATTCACAGACTGTTATTCAAAATGTCATCAAGAAAGGGGATAGTTATGGAACCACAAAAAGACCAGATAGATCTCCAAAACTCACACCTAAGGACCACCGGAGAATTCAAGATCTTGCTGCATCTGATGAGATGTCCACCTGTGAAATTGCTCGTGTGTTGCCAAAGACTGTCTCACCAAACTGTATGGAAAAGCTTAACATCAAATAATTTTATGAAGTTTGTAAAACTGAAAGCTAAACCCAAGCTCACTGCCACTCATCTTTCCAGCCGACTTGACTGGGCTAAGAAAACAGTGAAATGACATCAAAGGTCGAACGAAATAGTTCTTTCTGATGAAAAACGTTTCTATCTTGACGGCCCTGACGGATATTCCGCATACTGGCTTGATGTACGCACTCCGTCGAAGATAAGATTAAGCAGACAATAAGGTGGGGGTGGAGTGAAGGTGTGGGCAGCATTTGGGGCAGAAGATAAGGCAGAAATAGTGTTTGTGGAAGGCAAGATGGATTCTAAAAAATATCAGAAACCTTATGTACGACCATTTAATACTACTTAGACACTTTCTAGGGGGGCCAAATTGGCAATATCAACAAGACAATGCTTCTATACATGCGTCAAAATCCACCAAAGCGTGGTTTAAAAAAGAGAAAATTGATGTCATTCCATGGCCCTCCCGTTCACCTGACCTAAACCCAATTGAAAACATGTGGGGTTGGATGGCAAACATTGTATATGGTCGAAACAAACAGTATCATCACTTGAATGATCTGAAGGTTGCAATTCAGAATGCTTGGGACCAGGTAAAGATGTCCGATTTGAAAAATTAATTGGGACAATGCCTGACAGAATGATATAAATTATAGAGAAGAAAGGAAGGCCAACACGTTATTAATTTCAATAATTTTCGAAATATTATGTTTTGAGTTTATATTTTCTTTACAGCTGAAAAGTGAATTTTATTTTTTAATTTAAAAACTACTCAAAATGTTTGAGATATTTAAATGGTACATGAATTAATTTCTTTTAAATAGACTAAAAGAAAAATTGGAAGTAAACAAATCATGCAATGAAAAGTTATTTGAAATACTTGGGTGAGTTTATACTTTCTTTACAGAGTGTAAGAGTAATTATTGCAATGATACTTTTCTATGAGTTTCTACGAGTAAGAATTTTCAACAACAATATTCTTACATCGAATATTGTTGTTGAAAATGTTTATTGTCGATTTAAATGTCATTGACATTTTAAGGATTAAATAATGAAACCAAGTAAAAGTATTTTTTTAAAAAGTATTAACGAAAGTGTAACAAAGAAGGAAAAAAAAGTAGAGGATGATTATTTTATTGGGTTGTTGTCGGTTGTGATGACGACGGAAAAAAAACAACACAGAAAGAATGGAAGATGGATTCGCTGAATTAAGAAGAATATGCTTACACGAAGTATAGAGATTTTCTCATACTAAGTACAAAGAAGAAACCATCTTATAAACACATCCTCCTATTTGTTAATTCTTCATGATTGAACTTTTGAATTTAAGATGAAACGAATCAACAACAGTAAATATTGAGATATCAAAAAGCTTCGAATCTCATGAAAAAAATCATTATTTGTTGTTATTAAGGTAGGAATATGCTTTTCTGCTATGAATGGAAGTAAAAGAAATCCAAGAAGGAAGACCTTGCCAAATGCATCGATTTACAGAAAGAAAATTCGAACGATGCAGAATAGGTTCTACGGATAAAATAAAAGGATAAAAAAGAATAAAAGAATAAAATAAAGAAATTATATATGAAATAATAAATTACTTGAAGATAGATCTTGAATACAAGAATTTCTTGTGAATACTCAACGAACTTTAGTTATAGTTATAGTCAGAAAACATAACGAAATAAATGTATTTGATTAAATGTATTCGATTATACTGTTCGGTTTTGTTTACGAGAGTCTTCAACGCTTTTGCGCATGCATCAGGTCTCCTTCGATTTCATCGAAATAGATGTGAGGAAAAACAAAGAGGGGATATTTACTTTTTATCAGTGTTAGTTTACTAGTAGCTGCGTTCTATTTGCGCTTTTCGGGAAAGAATTATGGAAAGAATAAATACTATTGCAAAAATAACAGGTACTAAAAGAAAAACAGGTCTTAGGAAAGTGCTCATCTCAGCGTATCACCCCTTTGCAGAGTAGAATCGTCCGCGAAAGCGAATTCTCGCTTTCTAAAACGAACAGTAGTACCTTCAGTTGAAGATGCTATTTACAAATAATAGAAACTTAAAATATGTATATATTTGTATACAAGTTGAAACAGCCAATCCATTCCATAAGAATTCTTCATTGATATATTGGAAGACTGTGCCTTTGTATCCAACTGTGAAAATGAACTGTTCCCTTTGAAAATCAACTAAGTTTTATTGAGATACCGGTACTTCACAACCCAGTAAAGATGTAGTGAATAGCTGTTGATTTTTAACTATTCCGTAGCGTTTGATTCAACTGAATTATCAAATGCTCGATTCCAATTAATAAAACATCAAAAGTTTTCCGTCAGATTTCACGGAAACCTTCGCAAAGCATCAAGGCAAATATTATCTGAGAATTCCAAAATAGGTTCTAAATTGGAATCGTCATTCGTTAATAATTATATCAACTTGTTCAATCACAGCACAATTCATAATTGAATTGTAGAAAAGAAATGAATTTACAATTTGAAAACGAAATTGAATCAACACTGACATTCTCACAAATGGAACTTCTTAGTCAGTTTCTCTAATCATTGAAGACGTGAAACGTCTTTAAATGTAAAGTTGAAAGATTGACCCAGGTCAAACAGTAATGTCCTTATTCTTAATCCAAAGGGATGTAATACTGACAGGAGTAATTTTATTTTATTTTTTTATTTTCTACAAAATAGAAAAAAGCCTCTAATTGTATTCAGCAAAAAACTACAATTTACAAATTAGTAAACGGAAACTTTTCGTTTTGTATTATTTTCAATCTTTAAAAAAAAATAAGAAAAACAAAAAGGAAAATTTTAAGGATACTTCAGATTATTTCAGATACGTCTTGTTCTATTTCCTGGAGTTTTATTCTAACAAAATGTAATTTATTGCAGTATTTCCTGTTCTGATCTCGTTTAGAAACTCTTATCGGAATGAATGAGATTTTAGTAAATTCGCAAATAATTTAGGATTTTCAAAAGATTATCAAAAACACTGTTCACAGGCTCTACAAATCAGAATGATTTATTTAGGAAATGCGCATTCATCCACCCACTATACAAGAAAGGGGACAAAACGGATCCGAATAACTACAGGGGTATCTCACTCTTGCCAGTCACTTACAAAATTCTCTCAAAAGTCCTCTTGAACAGACTAGAAGAACAAGCTGACCCACAGATAGGAGAATACCAGGCTGGTTTCCGCAAGGGACGCTCCTGCATAGAACAGATCTGGAATCTTAAAACGATTCTCCAGATGAGAAACACCAGAAACACGGTGGTCACTTTTGTGGACTTTAAGAAAGCCTACGACTCCATAGACAAAGAGATCCTCTTCAACACATTGGAAGAATTCGGCATCGACAGAAAAACAAGAGCAATCATCCAACAGACGTTAACTAAATACTTAGATAAACTTAAATACTTAGGGAAAATCTCCGATCCATTTGAAATCCATACTGGAGTGCGACAGGGTGACGGGCTCTCGCCGTTGCTCTTTAATATCTTTCTTGAGAAAATTATCAGAACATGGGAAAAAGAAGTCAAAGGAATCCAAATTGGCATAAAAAAGAGAACAGATTCCATGTGAAGTGCTTAGCATTTGCGGATGACCTCGCAATCCTCACAAGTAATAGAAAAGAGGCCACAAACGCCGTAGAAAAACTACACGAAATTGCACGAAAAACTGGCTTGCATATTTCATATGAGAAAACGCAATATATAGAAAGAGTGCGACAAGACAAATTACCTATTGAAACAACCCACGGGAAAATTATACAAGTACCGCATTTTAAATACCTAGAAGAAAGTATCCAACCATCAGGGATCAACCTAAGGGTCAATGAGAAAAGAATAAGAAAACTACAAAGAGCATACAAACTCACGTGGAACTATTACAACAAAAAGTCCATATCCATTAACGCAAATTTAAGACACTATAACACTATCGTACTTCCTGAGGCACTATATGCTGTTGAAACGACACAAATTGGTGGACAAGCGAAAATCAAAGAAATAGAGAAACAAGAAAGAAAAATTCTCAGGAAAATCTTGGGACCGGTACAGGAACAGGGAATCTGGATGAAGAGACCAGTATCAGAAATTTATAAACACACTAATAGGATTACGGATATATTCAGGAAAAGAAGAATGCAGTTCTACGGACATATTCACAGGATGAACGAAGACAGAATTTCAAGACGGATTCTTGAGGTCATCAACTCAGGCAGGGGAAAAACGAAATGGATAAAAGAAGTCGAGGAGGATCTCAGACAGACACACATGACAATAGATGATGCAGAAGATAGAAAGAAATTCAGGAACACTATCAAAAAACATACATTTGACACCACAACACAGAAGAGGCGGGGATGTAAATGGACAGCGGAGCATAAGAAACAACACAGTGAACATATGAAGAAAATTTGGGCACAGAGAAAACACAAACAGTCATCATAGAGGAATTCAAGTTCAAACGCTCTCTTTAAATGGGAATTATCGTAAATAATAATAATAATAATGACATTTTAATTATAAAAGAAGGAACTGACTTTTTATCCTTCAAATGATGAAAATATCTATTTAAGTCATTAAAGCTTTCGAATGGGAGTTGATTCTTATAACGAACGCCCTGCGTTTAAATGGAGAGTGGGTAATAAAGAAGGAAGTCACTGGAGGGTTGTTTATCGAGAGAGTTATGGCTAGAAATGGAGGAAAAGTAGAGAACGCAGATCATCTGTCTGAAATCTATGAAGTTAAAGGAAATGAGGAAAACTCCTTTGGCATCTACGATTTTTGGATGAAATAATGGTATTTGACTGTTAAGGAAGACAACTGAAGATCATGAGACAAGTCTAGTTAATATATTTGGTAGAAATATCTTTGTTACAATGGAAAAACTGAAAGAAGACCGAATCAGTTTTATAACACCAAATTTGTTAAAAAAAGATTAATTGCTTATTAAATTGCTTATTATTGCTTATTCTTTTCGTTTTTTATCATTTTCGAAAATGGGTTGCCTTCCACGTTAGCAATACGATTAGACATTAAACTATTAGTTACTAATCCTCCAAATGAAACCATTGAAGATATCGATAGAGACAGCTAACAAATCTTATTTCCAATTAAAGTTTAAAGCTCATTGCACATGGATCTAAAAATCGGACGTATTCTTAAGGGCTTCCTTAAGTGAACAATCATTTTATTTTAATTTTATTTTCATTTATTTTAATTCTCCGAAATGAATATTCGTCTTAAGGAAACCCTTAAGTGAAATAGAATACGTCCGATTTTTAGATCCGCCGTCCGATTTCCGGATCCACGTGCAATGCGCTTAATATCAGGCCACAAACTAGTTCCTCAAAAAACTTGATGCTATTTCATACAATTCTAAAGAACTATATAAACAAATCCCTTTTTACCAATAAATAAATAAATAAATAAATAAATAAATAAATAAATAAATACAATTTTTACAATTGTATTTATTGGTAAAAAGTGAATTGTTTATATGAAATTATTTATATGTAATTGAAGTTGATATCACTTTAGAGATATGCATAGCCAAGCTAATGACGAGCTAAGTGTTAATTTGTTATACAGTAGACGCCGCTTAATGTAATCACGGTTAATATTGCTGTCATTCGTTTAATATTATTAATAACCTCCGGTACCGAACAGACGTATTCGAATTAAAGTAAAAATAATCGCTTAATGTGATCGCTACATCGCTTAATGTTATCAAATTTTAGGCCAAATGGTTCATTTTCGATGAGCGATTCCCGGCGAAGTTCGTGGAACATCTTGGTCATGGAGGATTCTTACAACCAGAAGAAAACGCCTATGCAGTTGTGGAAGAATTGGAGAAAATTATCAGTGCTCCACCCGACATGACTGCTCAAGATTTCGAAGCTTGGATGGACATCGACGAGAACCTAGAAACTTCGGCTCTATTAACAGACTACGAAATTTGTGAAGCTCTATCGAACACGAACGAAATAGAGACGTCTGTTTCTGATGAAGATGAACCCGAAAATGTTATCGAGGAAGAGAAGACTCCAACGAGTGCTGAGATGAGGAATGCACTTCGAATTTTGCGACTGGGAGTGCAAAGAAAAGCTGAGGCTGATGGTTTCGTAAACATTATGAGTTCAAACGTTTTATTAATGACTTACTCCGTAAGCAGATCAGGCAATCAACAATTGATGATTTCTTTGTTCCTTGACACGTATGTACTTTCAATTTCACTTTTTTATTTCATGCATGTAATTTCATTATGTTAAGTAAATGTTTTCTGCTGAAATCGTCCTCTCCTCACCATTACTACAGTTTAAGCTGCCCTTTTTTTAATTTATATTTTTCGTTTATTGTAATCAATCGGTTATAGTAATCAAAATCGGATTGGCCCGATATGATCATATTAAGCGGAGTCTACTGTACTATAAGTTTATGAAGATTTTAAAACGCTTTTTGTATTTATTAGATCTCAATACATTGTAAGCCAGTGAAAATGAGTAATACACAGTGTTGGAGGAAACAAAGTATTTGTCATATAATTTAATTAGATGAAGGAGGCAACAACTACTAAGCTCGTAAGTCTGAACCTGGGTTCAAATCCTGCAGAGATTTGAATTTTTCTGTTTTACTATAAAGGCAACAATTGTACGGAAGTATATTGCCGAGGCTAAAGACATCGTGGCGGAGAACCCATGCATTGCAAAAATAATGTTTCACAATTTTTTTTAATAAAATCCTAATTATGCAAAATTAAACAGTTAGTTAGTTAGTTAGTTAGTTAGTTAGTTAGTTAGATTATTGAAACGTCGATGCTTGATGATAAATTTTATTTATAAATAATAATTGAGAGGTCTCTTACATACTAATAAAAATCTAGACAGTCTTAAGGTCTAAATATATAAAAGACTTTTAAGTTCTCTAGAAATTTTCTAATTTTCACATTAGAAGCCTTATGTTAAGGGCCTATTAATTATTCCAATCTACAATTCAAATAAATGGAATAATTCAATTTATAAACAGTCTCTTTAACTTTCACAGTTGATTTTTTGTTTAACTATCAAAAATACTCGTGCTTCGCTCTGGTTACAAAAAAAAAAGTTCTTGTGATATGAATGACGAAGAAACTGTAATTGTGAGATGACTTGGAAAACTTTTCTAGTTGGTAAAAAAGTCTCATGGTACTTAATTTAAAAATAAACAAAACATCAGTAATTAGGAAATAGAAAAGGAATGTTTTAAAATAAATAACTGTTAAGGATTAAAATGAATAAATACAGATAAATAATTTCTACAAAAATACAAATAAATGATTTAAAAAAATAGTTATATATAAACTGTTACAATTAAAAGTACAGGGCTTATGGAGTTACGAAATACGGATAGAACATAAAATTAATGCTCTACTCGTATTTTGTGACTCGATAAGCCCTGTAATTATAATTGTAACAGTTTGTATGTAACTATTTTTAGAAATCATTTATTTGTATTTTTGTAGAAATTATTTATCTGTATTTTTGTAGAAATTATTTATCTGTATTTATCTGTATTTATTCATTTTAATCCTGAACCGTTATTTATCTTAAAACATTCCTTTTCTATTTTATAATTACTCATGTTTTGTTTATTTTTAAATTCTTTTCCGTTGCTAATTTCAGCGCACGTTGAGAATCCACGAATTCATGGATCGGTCGACTATAGTAGTTGTAACTTCCACTGCTATTTGAAGGAAATCAGACTTCTTTCTTCTCCAGTCTTAAATTGCATGGATTGAGTTTTCATAAGTTTCTTAATTACCCTTCGAACTGCCGCAGCTGATAAAAGATCTAATTACGTAATTTTGGTGGCATTCTGCTTAATAGATCTCTGAATAAGGATACTTTACTTATGGTTACCTGGTATTTTAGAAAGTCGAAATAAGAGATTCGAAAGTACAATATAGTAACTGATACTTCAATCGAACATGGGATACTTTAATATTGTACGACCACCAGCAGATGGCACTTGGCCACGCCTACGTCACATGATACTCGACGGTTCTATAAATCTATTTGAGGGGTGTCAGTGCAAATCGTTTCATAATCGTTTATAACATAGAGGAATTGATGTTATGAAATACGACTTATATATCTACTTTTCTTACATATAATAATAACTATGTTAAATTTTAACCGTAACGATATAGAAAACTGATTTGCTGTTTAAGAACTGTTATATTTATACTGTTTCTTATTTAGTTAAATTATGAAAAATCGTAATTGTATATAAATTATGTTAATTAATGTAAGTAACAAATATATACATTTCATGGTAATAATGTTTTATTTAACAATTAATTGTTGACAGTTAAAAAAAAACCAACTTGTTTACAAAACAATCCTCAGAACATTTACAAATATACAAAATAAGACCATTGGCATTCGCACTTTCACTAAAAATAGAAGTAGGTTGGCAATATTATTATTATTATTATTGTTTTTGCTATTGTTGGTCAATCTATTTCTATTTTTAGCAAAAGTGCGAATGCCAATGGTCTTAATTTTTTATAATTTAAATAAATAAGAAACAGTATAAATATAACAGTTCTTAAACAGCAAATCAGTTTTCTACATCGTTACGGTTAAAATTTAACATAGTTATTATTATATATAACAAAAGTAGATATATAAGTCGTATTTCATATCATCAATTCCTCTATGTTATAAACAAGAAACGATTTGCACTGAAAATCGAAAAAAAACATCTACCCCCTCAAATAGATTTTTAGAACCGTCGCGTACGGTACCACATGACGTAGGCGTCGCAAAGTGCCATCTGCTGGTGGTCGTACAATACCGGGTGGTTATAATTAAAGTTCCCCACATTATTGCACGGATAGTAATGCAACTTTGTATATAAGCTATGTAGAGCATGGGGAAGAGAATTCCAACGAAAAAAACAATTACTTCAAAAAGTTACCACCAGGTGAAAAAAATGGCGCTGTGTGAAAAGCGCAATGCGTCTGTGAACGATCAATCTGCAGATATCTCCATGCCATTGGAAAAGAAACAATGTGCGCTCCTGGTGAAGCTCTATTATCAGAACAGCAGCAATAGTGTATCTGCACTGCCAGAATATCGTCGTTTGAAGGGATTGCGAACAGCACCCATGACGGCAAGGGGTTTACGAAAGTCGATGCAGAAATTCGAAGAGACAGGGGAGTTAGGTACGCTGCCAGGAAGAGGACGCCGCCCGATTGCGGAGGACGTTGTCCACGAAGTGGCAGCAGCAGTAGCCGACAGAGGTCAGTGGCCAAGTACTCAGCAACCAGTGCACGAGCAGTAGCACGTGAATTAACAATTCCATGGTCCACGGTGCGAAAGGTTTTGCGGTCCACTCTTCAGTGGTACCCGTATAAGAGCCAGATACTGCACCAGTTACAGCCGCAAGATCGACAAACGCGGTCACACTTCGCATTTCGTTTCTTGGCTAAAATGGCTTTCGACGATGCGTGGCCCTGGAACATTCTGTGGACAGATGAGGCTCATTTTATGCTTGACGGCACTGTGAACACGCAGAATTGTCGCATGTGGGGTTCCTCAAATCCCAATGTGGTGCATTCCCAGCCGTTGCATTCTCAGCACGTGACTGCACGGTGTGGATTCACTGCGGATTTCATTCTGGGTCCATATTTTTTTGAGGAGATGACACCTTCAGGTCCTGTTCGGTCCACTATTACAAGCGCACGTTACTGTCAACTCTTGTCACGGCATGTGGCTCCAGCCTTGCAAGAACGCGGGTGTTTAGAGACAACAGTTTTCATGCAAGATGGTGCAGCACCGCATATTGGTCGCCCAGTAAAGGAACTTCTTCGTGCCCGCTTCGGCGATGATCGTGTTCTGTCGAGACACTTTCCAGAGGCGTGGCCTGCCCGTTCACCAGACCTTAATCCATGTGACTTCTGGTTGTGGGGAATCCTAAAAGATCGTGTTTATGAGAGACGCGTACGGACCTTGCCTGAACTGAAAGCCAATATCATTCGTCATCCAAAGTTTGAGATCGATGCGCCAAATATTTATGAACTTATGGCGCTTCAAACATCTCACATTATTTCTTGGTTACTTGGTATTTATTAAAATATCATTAACACGAAATAAAAAACAAAACAAAACAAATAGAAGTCTAAAAAGTCTAATTACGTCAAATGATTTTGTTTTGTGATCAATAAAATAAAATAAACCACTATGCTATGTAAAACAACAGAGTTCTTTACGAAAAAAAATTTCCATATCTTAAAATGTCAAGAAAACCTACCTTAATTACTTAGAAAAATAATGAAAGTAATGAAATGAAGTAGAAGATTAAAGAAAAAATATATCCTATAATAGAAGTCGAAATTGATCGGATTTTGAACAAATTACCGTGTCCTATGAAAGGGCTGAACAAAATATTCAATTCTTCCTAAATCAATCGACATCATTAAAATCATTTTTAGCCCAGGAAGCCTCTATAGTCATTAAGATTGATAGATTGGTTTCCAATAAATGTGAGTAGAAGCAATTAAAAAAAATTGGGTTTTCTAATGACCTCCATCGGAAAAATGTCTACTTCGGGGAGTTGTTCCACACAATAATAATTTTAGATCTTATATTTTGATAATACTCCACTTTCCTCCAATTACATGGTAGATTGTATTGGCCATAAATTACAACATATTAGTTGAATTATCACGACCTACATAGATGTATGAACTTGTTTATTTGGTGAATAAAGTTGATTCTGAAGTCAAATGCTTAATATTTTTTTCTCTACTATATTTAATGAGTGTGTTGCAAACTTAGTGCTAACTTCTAACACTTTCAAATCTCTTCCGTGCTTCTATTATAGAGATGCAAATAAATCACATCTTTAACGAGATCTTCTTAAGAACTTCATCTTTAGAAACATTAGGTGTCTGTCCTCTCTAAAAGCAATCATTAATCTACAACTCCCAGTGCCTCAATCGATCGTTCCTTTGCAAGTTAAGGATCCTCACAGTGAAGAAAGCCTTTCACTAACAATAATGTTCTATCTGAAAGGAGAACAATTGAATTGCAACTCAAATACTTTTTTAAGATAACGTATAAGATATAGATTTAAAGATCCAAATCTAAGCGAATTGAAAGTGTGAATTCAGATAATTTATACATTATATATCTGACTTGAACTAAACAACAGGTTGAACTTGATATAGATGCTAATCCAGGAGAATTGATGTATACTGTGAATTTGAAAAATTTTCCAAATTGGATGACCCAAAATATCCTAAAGAAAGTCATTGAAAGTCAAATAATAAAATT
>JAFIDM010009631.1:226746661-226758743 GCA_023159025.1 Thereuonema tuberculata
CCGCAATCACTTTCAACAATTAAATAAAAAAAAAAGACAAAAAAAAACCCCACATTATTTTAAAAAGAGACTCTATGCTCTCTGAAACTTCTTGTTTTATTTTAATAATTTTTCTTCACAAACTTACTATGTTTAAATCGGACTAGTGGCTATTAGTCGGTCGGACATCAGCATTTCTCTACGGTCTAATACAGTATAAGACTTTTTTAAGCTTATGCAGTATAAAAATTCAATGCTTCTTTCAAACTTTCCTGTAGAACTATTCTTGTAAAGTTAATTCTTCAACTATATTCCATTATTCGCCAAATGTCTCTGTCCATACGTTAATTTAAAGAAATAGATGTTATCTCTGATGACTTTACCAATACTTCACTTAATCGAATTCAATATGACTTATCAGTATGTAATCACCATTCGACTTTTTTTCATTTGATTTGGATTAATCGTCAAATTATTTTAAAATCACAGCTTCATCAGTATTCTTGGTCATCATTGAGTATATTCGTTGCATTAATAATAACATCTATTTGCATTTCTTTTTTGAGAATTCTTGGCTTCGAAGATATGTATTTTAAAGTTCATTTTGGCATATACTTCATAACAATAATAATCACGTTTTCATACATATATGCTTCTAACAATCACTTTACATATTGTTTTAAGCACATTCACTTTTGACATTTTTTTTAAATTCGCTTTCAATATTATTTTTGCCTTAATATTTACTTTCTTGAATATTTCTAGATAAAAATGCTCAACACTTATATTTAACGTATCTATTTGTGGATTTCATATTTTGAACCTTTTAAGTCGTGATTTACTTATAATCAGCATATTTTTCCTATTTTCTTTGCTTAACTCATTCTACTTATCAAAAAACCAAGTGTTTAATGTTTTACTGCCTATTAAATAAACACAGCAAAATAAAACAAAAAAAAACCAACCGATGTTTTCTCGAAAAAAACCCTTAATGAAGATTCTTCTAAAAAAATAAATAAAAATATTTTTCTTATTTTTATTATATCTTAGGAAACTACTTCTGACGAATTGTTATTTATCATTTCTTTCCTCTTTCTAAGTAATAAAAAAAAAACTGAACAGAATAATAAAAGAAGAAAAGATAGAAAAGAAAATATATTGATATCTTGCCGTAGGGATTACAACTGGTTTACAGAGCAAAAGAATGGCTCAGAACAAAAACGACAATAAGAAAGGTCATTAAATCATGGAATTTGAAGGGAAAAGGGATAAGTCTTAGCTTGTTTATTCTTTAGATAATACTTGAAATCATAATCTCAAGATACGGCGTTTATTTTTCTTGAACAATGAAATTTAAGACAGTTTAAACACATTTTTAAAAGAGGTGAAGAACATCTGCTACTGTTAGTGTCATGAAAACCATTGAAGAATGAAGGCACTTGAAGGAAAGCAGATAAGTTGATGAAATTTTCTTGATGACTAAAAGTCTTTCAAAATTCATATTTTTAAACAATAACGAAATACTCAGTGTTTTGTACCCACTCATTTATTCGACCCCATGCTTGATAAAGTAATTCAACTGTCAATTTGCCCAATTTTTTAATCAATAAATTAATATTTTTTAAAATTTTTTAATTGATAATACTTCATTAATTTAAATATTAGAGAAAACAAGAAGCCCTTGAATGAACTTAAGTTCACTTTTCATAAAATGTAATTCTTAATTTTTTTTATTAAGTCTTGAAAACAAAAAGCCGACATTTATTGTTAAATTATAATATCTGCTCAATATCAACAAATATTATAAATTACTATTTAAACTGGCTAAGCACGATAAGAATTTTCTTCATAACAAGAATGGATTAGTTAAAAGGTTCAAAACCCATTTTTAAGACATTGATAGAAATCCATTGTTCATATTATAACTTTTTCTATGGATTTTTGTTTCGCCTTCTCATCCTAATTTGTCAACAAGGACCCATTTGGGAAAGACTTCAACTATAACAATTAGATCTTCTGTAGTCCTTAAATATGCAGATCATGTTTCAAGCTGGTCCATCCAGCTGTCAAAAGTCATTAGAAGAGGAGATACAGACTCATTAGATGAGCCTTCCTTTCCTAGGAAAATAGGCTAAAGACAATCAACAAAGCAAGTTTTAATATTAAAAGCAATTCATAATAAGCTTGTATGAACATTTGAAAACATCTTGTAAAACACTTCGCTGTAGACAAATTACGGTACGTAACGTAACATTCCAAAACATTAATTCATTTGAGCTTGAACAAGTTGAAAGTAGTCAAGCGTTTTATATATATCAATTTCACACCATTTTTTTTTTTTATATCCTTTCTCTGAAAATTATTATTTTATTTAATTATTGTTACCACATTCATTTAACGTTAATGAATTGTGCGTATGAACGAACGATGTAAATAATAATAAATATTAAACTCTAACGTGTAATGGTAATTAATGCAAAATCAACAATAAAAATATTTCTTGAATCAAAAGTAAATATCAAAAGTAAAAGTAAAAAAGCGATATCTTGTGATATCAAACATTTTTTTTTGTTTACTTTCCTTGTAAACTAAGGCTTATCAAATCCGTGTGTGTGTGTGTGCGATCTCCTCCCTTTTAATAAATTTTAAAGCGCTGGATGAATCCTGTTGAAACTTAACATGCACATAAGAACTGATTTAGCTTTTAATTTTTTTCCATAAAAGCATGAGGACGGAAACAATGGATTTCTATTTGTCTAAAGCCGAACGCGCATTGAACCACGTGTCCGTATCCCGTAAACGGACAAATGACGTCATTCCGTAAGACGTCCGTCGATTCGTGACGTTAAACTCAAGTATTCCGTCACTGTATTGAACAAGCTTGAAGATTCCCGTATTCCGTATGTGACGCAAAGTTAACGTCACCAATCAGAATGTTTCTTCCATTGAGGCAGTACGGCACACTTCTGTATTCGCAGAAATGTTTTACGGAATGACGTCATTTGTCCGTTTACGGGATACGGACACGTGGTTCAATGCGCGTTCGGCTTTACAGTGAATATTAATCCGCTTTTCAACCTTCTTCATAACTTGACGTATGACTAAAATTAATTTGATCAGACAACTTAAGGAAAATGGATTTTCCCTTTAATTTCCATATAATTAATGTCCCTTTCAGAAAATGAAAAAGGGACATTAATTGTTTAAATTCAGAAAATGTAATTTAAAACTCAAACGGGGACTGTTTGTACGTATGATTTTCATTGTTTTCATGAAAGGAAAAAAAAAATAAAACACAAGTTTTAAAGGAAAGTAGGCTTCAAAGTACTTTCAAGATATCCTTCTTTGATACGATGGATCAAATTTTACACGGGCATCACAGGAGCGTCTGTGACCTCAAAAAAAAAAAAAAAAAAAGAAAAAGAAAGAGAAAAAGCCATCAAATATGTTTATTCTTATTTTTTGGTATAACCTGGAATGAAATACAGTTTATTAAAGATTTCATTTGATTTCAAGCATTTTTAGTTTTTGATGAATTTTCGAATAATTAAAGCAAGAAATTATTGACGATTAAAATAATAATTGTGTTTTTCAGAAATCTGTAATATCTGTAATTAACTTAAGAATTAAATGGTACGAATATAAAATGTAAATTTCTTTCTCATCCCCCCACCATTGTTGAATGTAATTACTAACTTATTTCTTGCAAATTCATTAAACTGCAGAATGTTCTGGTAATTTTGTATTTAACAGCAAGCAAAAGGAATTTTTAATTTATTTCTCATTTAATTTCCTTGGTTTCCCAGATGGGTAATGAAATTACATGTGTGGCAATTTAATGACAAGATAAATTAATTACACGTGCCTTAATTTGATTCATGTGTAAATGTGTTAATTATGGGATTGCAAAATCTAATCCATTTTTCCTTTTTTTTTTCTTTTCTTGAATATTGATATTTCTATTTACAAAAAAAAAAGGATAAAATACTGAATAAAACTAATCAGTTAATATTCAGAAGCAAAGCATTCTTTACAATGAAATTATGTAATGAAAAGAAAATCGTAATAATTTCTGGACATTGTATGAAGTAATGCTTAAGCTTAATGTTACTTAAGCTTAAGTAACAAAAAACTTATTATGTTATTATTGGTGGAAAGCTAGAATCACTTCATTGAAAAAATTCTTTAACAATTTTCCTCATAATGACTTCATTATATATAGTTTTGTTATCTTTGTCAATTTGTTTTTCTTTTTTTTTTCTATTAAAGTATCCAGGCAAACATGCGTAATTCAGATAAAACTAAGTAAGAACTGCTCTTCTTTAATAACTTTTTTTGGGCCGTCGAATAAAAGATATAATTTAAAGCTCTTAGTTTCAAATTTGACAATTTCGTCATCAAATCAGAGATTTGCATCGAAAATTTTGGACACCTTATTTTATTCGTAGATTAGTTTTAATGAATTAATTCCTCTTTTATTTAACACCAATATACTAATTTCCTCAAACTTGTCTTCTTTATAAGATTCAATTATTATAAATTAAAATATAACATGTTATTAAATATTTTTTGTATTAGCTTATATTTCTTCTTATAAAATCACCATAATATTGAACAGCAATATATACACGTAAATAAAAGATTATTAATATTGTTCCAATAAAGAATACCACATTTTAAGAAGATCCACTCACCACTATTAACAGATATACATCGCAAATGCAGATACTAATTTTGAGATCCTCACTTCCCTGCGAAAATCATCTGCCGAAGCAATGGCTTTGCGTTTGTGAAATAATGCTACAATAAATGATATAGAAAGATTTTTTTTTGTATTTTTAAATAACTAAAATGGTTCATTACAACCAAGATTAAGACAAGGGAAACGACACAGATATCTAAAGCTTTTAAATATATATATAAAATATATTAAAAAAGGTGTACTGGACGGTTTCGTCAGGCGGTTTTATGCAATGACATCGTCAGCATTGATAATATTGTCAAAAACATGCAGTTCTAATATAAAAATACAGTAAATTGTTAGTAAATAGGTTAGTAAATAGTAAAGTCAATACTTTGGTTGACAAAAGATATTTGTTAATCAAGATTAACAAGTACATATTTTCCTAATATTTTTAATATCCTCTTCTAAATCCCCTGGATTCTCACGACTTTCTTGTTTCTTTTTTAGATGTTTCCTGCAGCGAAATATATTAATAGAAGAATGTTTTTGTACCAATATGTTTTTTTCATGGCCTTGTAAATTTTCTGCATACAAAGTTGAATAGCATATAATAATTCTTCAGAATCATTTTATCTTAATATTCTTTCCCTATAAACAATAGCTATTATAATTTCCATATGAAATTCTCTTTTAATTATAGTAATAATAATAATAATAATAATAATAATAATTTATTTGCCTTACAAAAGTTTGATAATACATAATTAGATATGAGTGTGACTTCCCTGTGCCTTAAGGGTAGTCCCGTCGAGAAGGCAGGCAGGGAGTCAATTACAGGCAAGAAAAAATATAATAAAATAAAATAAAATACAAAGAGCATTACTGATTACATATAATGGAGAAAACAAAACAGAGCATAACACAAAACATTGAAACTAAAAAATATAATGGGCATAAAAGGAACAGTTAATTTGTAATATAAATGTGAAAAAGAATTACACAATTGTGGAGTTTAGATCTGGTGATATATACAATCTTAGTAAAATAACTAAGATAATGAAATATGTAATTGAAAAATGTCATGTAATTCGTAAACAGAAATTTTCGGGTAAGAGGTTAAGCCTAGCTCAAATAGATGGAAAGTAAAGAGAATACAAAGAAAAATAGCGAAATAAGGGAGAGGAGAGGAAAGGTTGGAAGATATCTGATGAGAGTAGACGTTTGCGACTTGACAACGGATAGATTAGTAATTAACTTATGAATTGGAGAAAAGAGAAGAGAAGGTAAGAATGATAATTGAAAAATTGTGAAAGGTTACGTTAGTGCAGGCAGATGATGTTTTAGTTTTCTTTTGAACTATTTTAAATTGGGACTTTCACGAATATTGGGGGAAATTTTATTCCACAGAGAAGTATTTTATCTTCCAGTATTTCCATATGGTATTCTGTAGTAGCAAGTAGTCTCCATCCTCCATAAAGCATCCTTATCTACTCCACAAACAACAAATGGCCCCATTCTTACAAGGAAGACGTCATTTTTATGGCCCACTAAAGCCAGATGTTGGATAGCTTTGCTGTTTCCAAACTACTACTGAAACTCTGCTACAGTAAAGAATTTCCCGAGAAGAAAAACTTAACTGTAACGAATTGAATCTATATAAGTAGGAAAGACTTATTAATTTTTTGTCACTTATTTCAATATTTGAAACGATAGTTTCAAAAACAGGTTAAGTCAAAATTCTCCATTTTCCCAAAAACAGAAAAAACTGTTTTAAAGAAAAACTATTGGCTTGTAGGCTACAATTTTGTTTTATATTTATTTAACCAACTCTTGAATCAAAATGCAACAACAGACAATTTTTTGACTTTTAGATATTTTTCTAAAAAATAAATTGTTTTGCTGACTTAGACTGTTTTTGCAACTGACTGTAAATATCGATTAAAAGAAAGTTTGGGAAAGGCCCGTTTCTCTATCATGCTGGAAGAGAAACGGGCCTTCCCCCAAAAAAATGCTTCGTACTCATATCGAGGCTTGTGAGGCCGTGGTTTTACGGGTGTTCCATAACTTGACTGGCCGTCTCAATGCCCCGATCTCAACTCTATTGAACATCTGTGAGACGAAATGAAAGGCAGATTATGTGCCCACCATCTTCCATGACCGGACTCACTTCAGCTGTCGTGGACGCCTGGAAGTCAGTTCTTGCTACCATCTATCAAAACCTGGTAGAAAGAGGGGCCAACATCATATTAATACGTGCGTCAGGAGCCTCAGCGCCCCGACCACGGGGTGCCCGGATACTTTTGGCCATGTAATGTATATAACAGTATAAGTTAATATTGCTTTTACTTTTCTATATTTGATTTACTTCTTTTTAGGTATGTTTTGTTGAAATTAACATAAAAATACATTTATACTTTCTGCGTGAAATTTATCATTTATATTCAGGTTTTCCCTCTTCTAGTTGAATACAGTGGACCCTCGTGGCATTCGGTTATAGCGCGGGAGGCGGATTTGCACTTTTGCCGCATATGGGCTATGTCAGATTTGCCGCCCTTCCCCTTGACCCTCCTGTCTGAATATATCACTAGTAAACTATACTGATGTTTATGTTTAGTTTTGAACTAAGTTACTGATAATTTACAACTCGTCTATTCACTACAATTTACTTACTCAGAGTATGAAAAATAAAATGTATTTTATTACAGGTATAACGTCATTGTTAGACAGTCCCACGCCGCCTCCCACGCCTGAGCACTCCAATGCAACGTCTACCCCCTTCCACTTCAAACCTACGGCCACAGTCATCACTCACACGATTTCCCGGGATATACACTCAAAGCCAAAAATACGCTCTGTTCGCATATACTGTACAGACACATCAAAAAGCCAGGAAATGTCTGTTTCTTTTTATGTTTCCCTCATTTTCTGCTTGTAATGTGACACTTAATATTTTTGAATATTAATATTATTGAATAGTATAGGATTTTTTGTTCCAATTTTTTTTTTTTTTTGCCGCTCCCTAAAGTTGCCGCCCTGGGCTACAGCCCTTTTAGCCCTCATGTAAATATGCCTCTGAGCGCGGGCGATGTTCGCGATAAGTTTATAGGTTCGTGTGGCGTTAGTGAGTATCGCATTTTATACAGGTCCGTGTTGCGTTGTCAGAATATGACTGATGAAATGATTATCGAATCCATTTACGGTGACGAAGATTGTCAAGAAGAAACAGAAGATGATGATGAAAGTGCCAGTGGGATAGCTGATATACCGCCAACAACCACAGAAACAATTACAGCCATGGAAGCTATAAAATGGGTTGAATCACAAGAAAACGTTAACAGTGTCAGATTGTTGCAATTAGAATATTTCAAAAGGGAAATGATACAGAAGTTATCAAAAAGTAAATAAACAAAAAGTACTCACTTTTTTAAGTGATGTTTTGTAATTGAAATGATGTCGAATACATAGATTTTAGTCAAGTTATAGATAGTATTTGTTTTTACATATTTTCAAGCGTACCTTATGTACGTAAATAAAATAATAAATATAAACTATGTTATGGGAATTTTAATAAAACACTTAATAATTACTGTAAATTAGTTTTTTTTATTAAAATACATAATATATATATATAGTTGATTAGATGTTTCAGTATATAGCTCAAATCGTTCTGAGTAACTTTATTGTGTCGCCACCTCGCCGCTCGGTATAATGCGGTTCACCTTATAACGCGGGTGTTGTTTCCCGCCCGACTTGCGCATTATATCGGGGGTCCACTGTAGTTTGTTGTCTTACTTTTCTTCCAAAATGTAAATAATGACATCTCGATTGATGGAACCCGAAATTCTTCATCGAAAACCAATAGAAAGTTCATAAATTTCGTGTCAAATTTAATAATCTTTAAAGAGACAAAAGTTAATCTAATAACTAGAGTCAGTTGACATCGGGTTACAATATGCATGAGAAGTTTTAAACTGAATATCAACGCTTTGTCGTTGTTTATGATCTTTGTTGAGAAGGCCTCTATCATTTGACCTCATGAATCACAGTTGTATCGTAAACGATTTGAAAGGGATTTCCATATTAGCTATAGGTTTTCATTATCAAATTAGATGACGCTGCAACCAATCAAAACTTAGGGCAAATGGAAGAGTTTTACAAACCCTTTGGTAATAGATTCAAAAAGTCTTAGGCAGTATCTAAAAACAGCAATAAGCCGTCTTATCATCCAAGTTTATTGTTACTTTAATAGCCTCCACCCCTTCCATAAAGAATCACACTGTAGTCATTGAAAGATCATAAAATTCCAATTAGGACGTAGGGCAAAGTCGTGAGATTGGAGTTTACATTGATAAGTCTGTACATTTGGGGACTGTTAAAAAGCTGCTGTAAAAAATATATTTTCCCATTCAAACTATAGCACCAATAGCTATTGCATTAATGTATCAAATATATCCGATTTTTATTTCGATGTCATTAGTAGAAAACAGTAAAACTTCATTACGAAATATCAAATAATATTTTGATTTCTCAGGGCGAAATAATGCATCTTCAATATCATTGTTATCAGAACTTTTTCTTTACCATTCTTCTAGGTATGTGAAGATACACACTTTTTAAGGTAATGACTTTTATTTCTGTCTGAAGATATTTCAAAATGTGCAGGATTAGTTTTGCGATGTCAATTTCAAAATATTCAAATTTCATTTATCAGAGTAAGGACTAGTCAATTTGTTATTTATCTAGATTAAAAAGCAACATACGTAAAAGCTTTTGTCTGTGATTTTTTTTTTAATTGGGACTCTATCCCTTTTTAAATGAATTAAATAACACGAATATGTGACAATTTGTATTTAAAGGAAAGGAATATTCTCGAATAATTAGTACTTAAACAAGTAAACATTAATTAGTTATGAGTTTACAATGTAAATAAAGAATTGCGAAAAAAAGATTCCATAGAATAGAAATTTTGTAGTTCTACGGCTAGAAATGCTTGGTAGCCATCTAAGAAATAATAAACTAAAATAAGCAGAGGGGCATATTGATTTATACATTACCGAGGTGATTTAAATGATAAAACATATTTAAAAAAATTTTTGAAATTGAAAATGAAAAATTAAAAACTTTTTTTTTTTTCAAAAATTTAAAATTAATCTTTAAAGGCCTTAAAAAACTTAAAAATCTTAAGAAACAAAGAATTCTAAGAGGGCAGTAAACTATATAGTTAAGTGTTCTTTTTATTTAATTTCTTATTTTTATGTTTCTTTTTGGAAAGTCCATAACCACGCATGGATGGTACTGATAAAGATGAATTGTATTATCCCTCTGCTTATTTTAGTTTATCTTAATATTTTATTATTTTTTGTTAACGAATCTTTATTAATCCAAAAACAATAGTTTCATGTTAATAGGTCCACGACATTTAAAAGTTTCCTGGTTGCCGTGGCAACAACTCGAACTGACGCTCAAGACAGTTGCAGACTGACGTCACACTTCTACGGGGCTTCCTTGAAGGCTCTTGTTTTCCACACTGGGAGCAGCGAGGTCGTCCTAAGCCTACCCAACATGCATCTCACAAAATTTCCCAGAAGGCACAACTTCCTTTTTCAGTATCTTTAAATTGACTGTTTCAAGCTGTAAATGTTACTTGAGAAAGCCAGCTCTCGTTTGGCGAAACTGTTGTATCTAATTTTTGTAATTAAATTCTTGTTTATTTTATACAGGTGTACGGCTCCACATATGTCACTAACTTTGTATGATCCTGCTAATAATTGGAATTACAAAAATGTTTCTCTTTTCTTTTGTAATTTCAACTGTAAAGATTTTGTAGTTTAACATTTTATGTTAAAAGAAAAGAAAATAAATGTATAATATATACAGTATATATATTATACTGTACATAAAATGTATCATGTATTGTAAAGTTACTTTTAAATTACTTCTCCAAATTTTACAAGTATATTATGAAATCAAATATAAAAATACATTTGCTTAGTTTCAAACTGTAAAGTTTTCTGATATATTCCAGTCTTTAGAAGAAACACGAATTATTATTTCTTTATAAGCAGTTATTTATTATATATTTTTGGAGAAAAGGCTTTCTCTCTATTGCTACAAAGTCAACTGAAGGCAAAAATATTATTCTAGTATTGAAATGAATTTACTATTCCTAATTTTATCAGACTTTCCACCACTTGGATTAATAAGCGTAGTTTCTATACAGAAGTTTGGCCTGGTGGACTTCAAAGAGCACTTATTCGGTTTCAGACCCTTTTAATGTCCTCTGTTAGTGCTGGGAATGAAACTGTTAAAGCGAGTGTGAGTCGACTCTCTTGTTCGATTTGATTCTCTTGTTAGATTTAATCACCAGTTGAAATCGTGGAGATAACTGCTAAAAAGTGTTACACAAGAATACACGCAAGAATAAAAGTAATTTTGCATATCTTGACAGAAAAATGAGTCTCAGTGAATAGCATCTGGGATCCAAGATAAAACAGTTAATATCATAAAAGAAATGCCTTGAAGAAATGAACTATCATATGATATGTAAATGTAGATAGTGAAAACTTAAACTTATCAAGGAAATGGCAGAAAACTTTTATTATATAGTATGAAAATAAAATCACTTATAATTACAATTCTCATAACATATATATCCCGACTTACGGTAGGTTGGGTTTAGACCAATAGATCGAAAGTCGAAAATTATTTAAGAGAAGGTCAGATATGCAGTACACAGTAAACTACTAACTCATGCATATGTGAATTAAGTTTTATAGATAACAGGTAACCTACAAAAATACTATAAATACGTAATAGTTATTGAAAATATCACTATTTAAATAATCATAGTTCAGCATTAATAATACAGCATACGTTTTTGCAGTAGAGAAAGATTTTTAACAGTAACATATAAGAATAAGAAAGTAAATTCATATTCTGTGACCCTAACTGTTTATTATAACTACTGCACTCCAATATACAGTATTTTAAGTTTGATATGTGCCATATTATTACACTAATGAAATCGATAATTTTTCCAGATATGATTGTATGATACCCCTACGATTGTTGTCCGATCCCATTCGAAAAGGTTTGTGAAGGTTTTATAGAAATCGATATATAGTCTACCGATATACTACACATTATTCGAATGTTGTTAAAATTCTGGAGTTTGCTTGCAATAAATTCGAGAGCATTCGAATGTTTTTCTTTGACTAATTTTTTACTCAATAACGCCGGATTAAATTTCCTCATCTGTTCTAGGTGAATTGGGCATACTCTACTCTATCCATCGCTCAGTGTTTGAATATGCAGCATCAGTTTTATTAGCATTCGAAAATCTCCTTATCATAAAGCTTTCTTAAAATCAAAGCTATTTTAGGAAAAGCAAAATTATCCCTTTTGTGTTAATCCTAAAAT
>JAFIDM010009631.1:226758843-226802333 GCA_023159025.1 Thereuonema tuberculata
CTTGGATAATTCGAAGCTGAAGGGACCGCTACAAAACTTCGAATTATCCAAGACTTCGAATTAAACAAGTTACATCTTTTAACTTTAATTTCAGGTCCACTGAATGCTTGAAAAGATTATTCTGTCAATAAGTAAATATTTATTCAGAAAGATCATGGTATGAAAGACTTAAACACTACATGTATGTAAACAAAATAAGATTTATATTACGTAAGCTACAGTACATATTACATTCAATACAGAAAATTATAATTTTCAAAAAATTGTGCAATGTCTGATTGTTTTGTAGAATTCAGTCGCTTAACGTTAGCAAAATCATCAAGCATGTTTAGTGAACGGAAAACAGCTTCACTTACGTTGGTTTGTCCTTCAATGTACCGACGAAATTCGGCGCTATCCCATACTCGTTGGCGATTTGGCATTTCTTCTTCACATCCTTTTCCACTTCGCGAATGACGGCGACATTTTCAGCGAACGTTAAATTCTTGTACACGCGTGGTTTACTGAAAGACATGGTGACACTGACAGCAGGAAGCTCGAATGGCCTCTGAAGGGTCACGTGTCGAACGGTAATGGGAAGGGGATTTCAGTTGTCACGTGTCGAATTTCTTAACGATGAAACGCCGAAAAGTCGTTATGGTTCGAAATTTTTTATAAAAAACTTCGAATTAAGGAAGTTGAACTTCGAATTATCCACGATTTTTTAACATTGATTTAATAAGAAATTCAAGGGACTAAGAGAAATCTTCAAATTAACCACGATTTCGAATTAAAGACGTTCGAATTATCCAAGTTGCACTGTATATATATATATATATATATGCCATCGAATCTTTAATTTATACCGTATATGTATATATATAATCTTTAATTTATACCGGAATTATACAGGAATACAAAAACAAACAGTATTCGTAGTCGAAAGTATGTCCCCAAACACCAGCCAAATGTACTAGAAGGTAAACTAAGGTTCAGAAATGAAAGACAACACGTAAGGTATTGTCCTCCCAATGAATGATGGCCGCCCTGTTTTTGTGAGATCTGCGCATATACCATCGATTAGTCTGGTCAGGAACTTCCGTCTGATTTCATGAAAGGACGCCGCCATTGTGCTAATCGCTTGTTACTTTGCAAAAGAGCATTGTATTTATAAATAATATATATTTATTTATTTATATAAATGCTTATTGTTAGCAACTGGTATTGAAATAACGCTAAATAGTCGAGAGAAGTTTTAATTTGGCGTTATCAACATGTCTTTCTCAGTGAAAACAGACTACGTCATCCATTGTGACAGGAAAACATAATTGATCAGCTACCGGAAGGGCTGCGCAGTTCAAACTTCCGCCGGTCAACTTTCATTTTGAGGACAGTAGACAACATGTTTATTAGTCTTATGTTTACAATATAACAATAAACACATTGTGAACATTAAAACACCCTCACGTGAGAAGACAGCTTCATCGGTTGGAACCCATGTTGGAAAGTCCGGCTGTAATTTCAGCAATTTGCTGAAAAAAACCAATGTGCGAATTCCACATGTGAAAGGAATGTAACCTCTTCTCGTATAATACTCCCCACACGCTGGATTGCGGGAGAACAAGGTGATGCGCAGTAGCTCGTATACTTGAACGTGGATTGCGTTCAATTAGGTATACGACCTCTTCCTCCTTTGCAAGGGTGCGCGTCAATCGTTGCCGACCACAACCATGCCTGTTTCCGGATTCACAATTTCTGGAGCAAACGTGCAAACGTTTGATGATTGTGCACACATCTGTTGGGTATACAATCATACAGCGGCTCTTCCGTTTCCGTTCGCTGCCCTGTAGGTTAGATCAAAGTCAACCTCTCAAATGACGATGGCTCATACTGCCCAACTAATGTGTTAACAAACAGCGCCCTCTAGCAAATTCAGGTGACGTTTGTGGACATGTGTTCTACTATGAATATGGTTTGTTGTTGTATTCCTGACCTACCTTTAAAATTTGTACAGGGAATTTTGAATTACCCAGTATACATAAAATTAATGTTTAAAAATGTGTTTGCACAATCTTCAAAAATTGGTAATTACAAAGCACAAAATTCCCAAATTATTCGTATTCCTACTTTAATGATATGCTTATGCAAAATCCGATGTATTTTGAATGATGAAAGGTGCAAGCAAAACTGATCATTCATTCATGCTTAAAGTTAAAGAAATAAAAGAAATAGTAAATTTTAAGAAAATCGCTTTAGTATTTAAATCTAATATCTACTTAAATAATATGCTGAGGGGGGGGGGGGGTTGTTAAATTTTTAGGGATGCAAGAGATTGGAGATCAAAACAATCGTGTTGATATTTTTAGTTGGATCGGAGTAAGCCCTGTAAGCACTGTATTATTTATTCGGTTGTGTGTTTCAATTGTATTCAAATAAAATAAATCGTTCAAATTCAATGGTAGAATTTCTCATACCAAGTTTTAATATCAACTTATTTCGGCAAATTAAGTAAATAATGAGGAAATAATTCATTTCTGCAGAAAATGCAAAAATTTGTACAGTTTGCATTCAGACAGATTTTAAGGAAATGTTGGTTGGTTGGGTTTTAATGGTGCAAAAGCAGCTGTGGCTAAGCTGCGCTAAGAAAAATAAAAAGTAGAAGAAAGAGAAGAAAAGGAAATGAAAACTAACTACCTAAAAAGGACAAAAACAAGAAAAGAGCAGGTAGTGCCCAAAGGAAGATGATAGTAAATCATATAAGGTGTATAGAAGGAAACGTAAAACCTGAGAATTATAACAGAGTGGTAAGGCCACATTGATGACTGAAGCGTAAAACTGATGAAATGGGAAAAAGAGCATTGTCATTTAAAAGCAAGGAAATATGAAAAGGAACGTGGAATTTAAAAAGCCTTTTTGAATTTTAAAAGCACAGACGACGATTTTGAGTAAAAGCAGAACAGTCAATTAAAATATGATGAATAGTTAAAACAACGTTGCACGTAAAACACAGGGAAGGTGGACGATTCAGCAGTAAATAGCTATGAGTAAGTCTGGTATGCACGACCCTCAGACGTACCAGAATAACATCTTTCTGGCCAGTTGGAAACAGTCGATTTGTAGGAGAGGATAATAAAGGACTGACAAGACGAAGTTTATTGCCATTTGAAGGAAATCTGACCAGCCGTTTTACTGTGATGCAAACAGACAAACACAGAAAGAAAATGATCAGTTAATAATTATATTTCCATTTTTCGTTATTTTTGTTGACATTAAGTAACAAAGGCAAACACCTTTCAGGAAAGGAGGCTTCAAGTTATTTTAGGAACACCTTGCTTAAATATTACTGTTTATCAGGAAATTCTCATAAGATAGTATATTAATTTACATTAACAAATTGTATTTACATTAATTTTACACACTTGACTATAAACATACTTCATTTTTCATTCATTAACCTTACTGCAGGTTAATACAGTTTATAATTTTAGATTCCTTTACAAGTTTTCGAAAGCAAAAGTATTAAAATTAGAAAGTCGCACAATGCAATTTTAAGTATTTAGAAACCATTCAAAACTTATTATTCACAGTTAGCTGAAACCTTAGTGTCAATTTTAGATTGATACATATTGTTAGAAATGGTTCAATCTGTGCTGAAAATCACCATTTTGCTTAAAGCATTATAATGCTATCTAAAATTTAAATAAATATTAATACACTTTTTACTGAAACAAATCTTGAAACTTGAATGTTAATTTAGGCTAATAAATTTTGATCATTTACAAAAAGATAGGCATCCAGTCATCATTATTGTATCTCTTCTTCTTCGCGAATGGGTCACTCAGGACCACGTGGAATCAACACACTTCACACTTCGTCTGAGTTGTATTAACTTGTCGCAATCATCTGTCCACCAAGGGTGTTTTCTTGTTCTTGTTAGTGGTGCTATGTTTTCGGCTATTTATAAAAGTCCCGCTTGAAGTTGTGGCCAATTTTGTGGATTTAGTTTTTCGATTTCTTTCGTAAAGTTTTCATTACCTTTAATGTTCTCTAAGTCATACTTTCGTAGTGGCGCTCGCTTCCTAAAGTTACGTTTTACAGGGATCATATCTAGGGAAAACTTTGTTGGATAACGGTCAGAATCCAAATCCAGACCTTTCAGTACCTTGAGTTTCATGATTTCTGAAGTACGGAAGCGGGAGATCAGCACATGATCCAGTTGATATTCACCTAATAAGGAATTAGGTGATGCCCAAGTCTTAGTTTTAGAAGGGATTTTCTTAAAGAAGGTGGATTTGAAGAATAAATCATGGTTTGTGCACAATTCAACGAGTCGCATGACGTTCTTATTAGTTTGTTTATGGCCAGACCATTTCCCAACCCAATATCGATATTTCTTCTCTTTGCCAATTTGTGCATTAAAGTCACCCATAAGAATTTTAACATGATGCTGTGGAATTCTTTGTAAAACGTTGTCTAATTGATTCCAAAATTGTTCCGCTGTGTCGGGTGCTTCCTTGTTAGTGATGTTAGTTGGTGCATGACCATTAATCAGAGAATAGATTTTGTTTTACTACTGGTTAACGTAAATCGTGAAACTTTATTTAGTACCTGATGCGAATTCATACTGAAATTCGATACTGGACTACAGATTACAGTTTGAAGTTTGGATAATCCAAAATTGGCACGTCAACTATTATTATTCAAAGTTTTAATTTTACGTGCGCTATTAGTCTATTATATACTAGCCGGGTACCGTCGCTTCGCTCCAGAACCCTTGCGTATATAGCATTAAAAAAAAAAAAAAAACTTTATTTATTTAGCAAATTAATATTGAGATCGGAGTATATACGACTTTCCAGCCCGTTGTGCCCTTCTCCACTTGACTCAGGTGTATTGCGGGTTGGCGCCACACACCTGGGGTTGCCGCCATACACTTCATCGTCAGTTTGCCAGATTATTCCCTATCCCGAATTTCGAAAAATCCGGCCTTATTCCTTGTCTACATCATAAAGGAAACCTCTGTGCAAAATTTCAGTTTTCTACATCCAAGGGTTTAGGGTGGGCGTTGATGAGTCAGTGAGGAGTGAGTCAGGACTTTTCTTTTTATATATGTAGATTTTCATGAATTTTGTTTTGTTAACATCATTGATTAGTTCTTTATAGATTATATTTGGATGTGTTATTTTCTCATTTTCAACTGTTATCCGATTCGTTCTTTACATATTATTCCTGGTGTTTTGATATCATGTTTATTTATGAAAATATAATCTATATTTGTTTTCGTATTTCCATGAATTGTACAGTTTCTTGTTGTTCCGTAAAGACGATTTTTGAAACCATTATTGCACATAAGTTTTACATATTTCTGTACTATATTGTTTTTATTCATTTTGAAAATATCTATATTTACGTCGCCAATCAGTATAGTTGGACAGTTGTTTAATATATTTTCATTTTTTATGAATAGACTAGCCGGGTACCGTCGCTTTGCTCCGGAACCCTTGCGTATATAGCATTAAAAAAAAAACAACTTTATTTATTTAGCAAATTAATATTGAGATCGGAGAATATACGACTTTCCAGCCCGTTGTGCCCTTCTCCACTTGACTCAGGTGTATTGCGGGTTGGCGCCACACACCTGGGGTTGCCGCCATACACTTCATCGTCAGTTTGCCAGATTATTCCCTATCCCGAATTTCGAAAAATCCGGCCTTATTCCTTGTCTACATGATAAAGGAAACCTCTGTGCAAAATTTCAGCTTTCTAGATCCAAGGGTTTGGGGTGAGCGTTGATGAGTCAGTGAGTGAGTGAGTCAGGACTTTTCTTTTTAGATATGTAGATTTTCATGAATTTTGTTTTGTTAACATCATTGATTAGTTCTTTATAGATTACATTTGGATCTGTTATTTTCTCATTTTCAATTCTTATCCGATTCGTTCTTTACATATTATTCCTGGTGTTTTGATATCATGTTTATTTATGAAAATATGATCTATATTTGTTTTCGTATTTCCATGAATTGTACAGTTTCTTGTTGTTCCGTAAAGACGATTTTTGAAACCATTGTTGCACATAACTTTTACGTATTTCTGTACTACATTGTTTTTATTCATTTTGAAAATATCTATATTTACGTCGCCAATCAGTATAGTTGGACTGTTGCTTAATATATTTTCATTTTTTATGAATAGATTCTCTATTTCAGTAACATTTTAGTAATTGTAATTTAGCATTTTGCTTACAGAATGACAGACAGAATAACGTTTTATAATATACGTTTTTATAATATATAATAATAATAGCCGGGTACCGTCGCTTCGCTCCGGAACCCTTGCATATATAGCATTAAAAAAAAAAAAAACTTTATTTATTTACCAAATTAATGTTGCGATCGTCGGAGAATATATAACATCCCAGCCCATTGTGGCTTCTCCGAATAACTCGGATGTATTGCGGGTCGGCGTCACACACCGAAAATTCACATTTTTGCATGTATCTTGCAAACGCTGAAGCGTTTGTGAATAAGTGATATATCGTTCGATAGAACTTTCAAATGCCAACATTTTCTCAATATAATGTTCTCTTCCATCTTTTATACTTTTCGTTTAAATTGAGAAAAAGTCAAAATTTGACCCTTTAAAAGGCGCCATCTTGGAAACCAAAAACTTTTTTCGAAAGATTTTTGTAGCATTTTGTTTGTCTTAAAAAGATCTACATTTTATCCATTTACATGACCACCCTATCTCTTATAGTTTGGTCACAAAATTGGAAAAACGTGAAGTCTTATGATAGACAAAATAACGCTTTTATAATATATAAAATTCCGCCGTCGCACAAACAAAGTTAAACTTATTAAAAACATTTTAAAAATTTTAAAAAGTTAAAAATGAAACTACTAGTTTCGACTTCTTAATTAATCGAAGTCTTCATCTGGTTGCTTGGAAATAAAATAAAAGTGAATTATATAGCCTTGGCCTTTCATCATTCAGAAGGTTTTAGGATGCTTCTGATAAAGAGGCGTGCTCGGCTTATTGGGAGGGTAATGTTATTATTTTCTTTTTTCTTTTGTATTCTTTTTTCTTTTGGTATTCCACGAGCAGAATACAAACCCTTAGACCAAAAAGGAGTGGTGTATTCGATACCACGTGCCAACGGCGAATCCTGCCGATATTATGGAGAAACACTACAAAAGCTTAGCAAGAGACTAAGTATGCCCTCAAAAAACGCAATCTCAATTACAACACAGTTGCACATTCATTAAAAACAGGCCATACGCTACTTTAATAGAACTACAATAGTATGTAATGAAGATAATACTTTTTTACGCAAACGTAAAGAGTCGCTATACATCATTACTGAGCCAAATGCATACAATGATTGCCTATCAGTTCAGGCAATTGAGCGGTATAAATTTCGAAAAAGGTTAAATTTCCTAATTCACATTTATTTCCAAGCAACCAGATGAAGACTTCGATTAATTAAGAAGTCGAAACTAATAGTGTCATTTTTAACTTTTTAAAATTTTTTAAATGTTTTAATAATTTTAACTTTGTTTGTGCGACGGCAGAATATATAATAAACTATTATTATTTTCTTTTCAACTGTAGTGCAACCAATGTACGAAGACAATCGGATGAAGTCACGTTGGATGTGATAGCAGCAGTAGCCTCTCTTACAGGTTCAAAGAAATACTAAATTGACAAACCATTTCTTTTAAAGAGAAAAGTAGAATGTAGCCTAAATGTTATTTGTGATAAACTAGTGAGTAACTGTTTTTAAAGTTTAACGTACAGAGATATATATAATAAACTGAAGAAATACAAGGCTGCACCTAGTAAACAAAAGGTTCTCGCAATCCGAGCTATCATGTCGAGAAACTGGGACAGCTGTTTAAGTCTTATTAGGCTTCTTCAGTCAGATATACCCTTGAGGGTAGCTCAGAGTGCGAGACAAATATGCAAAAACCATTTCAGCTCCCCGAAATGGCCCTCGAGCAAAGTCAACGCAACCTTTTGTTTACTCAGGTGCAGCCTTGTATTTCTTCACTTTATTATATGGAGGGTTCAGAAGCCAATCAGTGTAAGTCAATAAACTAAAACATGAAATAGGTTTTTTTTTTTTTTTTTTTTTTTAAATTATATACAAAAAAATAACAACGTTTGTAAATTTGAAGAATAAATTTTTTATTGAAAGATAACATACCTATACACATGGAGGAGGGATTTGGGCACTTTATCAGCCAAAAGTATAAACATTAGAGTATGACTTACAGAAAAAAATTTCAATTTAAAAAAAATGACTTACACTGATTGGCTTCTGAACCCTCTATATATATCTCTGCACGTTAAACTTTAAAAACTGATGTTTTTTTGGGTTCTCAATCCTTGCTTAAATTCTTTTGAGCCCGGTGGTTGCTGGGATAAAGAATTTGAGGCCGTGCGGTGCACGGTTATTTATCATTGTTGCGTTGACTTTGCTCGAGGGCCATTTCGGAAAGCTGAAATGGTTTTCGCATATTTGTCTCGCACATTGAGCTACCATCAAGGATATATCTGGCTGAAGAAGCCTAATAAGGCTGAAACAGCTGTCCCAGATTCCCGACATCATAGCTCAGGGTGCGAGAACCTTTTGTTTACTGAAGTGCAGCCTTGTAGTTCTTCACTGTATTAGAGATTAACTGCTTACAGAATAAATGCTTCGGTTATATAGTTAATGTTTTTATTTTGAAAATTTTTATTATATTAAAAAAGAATCTTTTAAAGTATTTAATTGGTTAGTTTTTTTGATTGTTTGTTTTTGAAATCATATTTGATTGATCTGTAGTAAAATATTGTGGCCCTGAAAGGGACATTTCATTAAAATTTCTGTATATTCTGATTTTAATTTTATAACTATTTTTGAGTGAAAGATTATCTGATGTCAATTAAATCAGTTATATTTGAAATTAGGAAAGATTCACAGTTTCCCTCTGTTACTCATTCATTTGGATTAAACAGGATTTACTAATCTTTTGGGGCGTGATTTTCCCTCCACTAGGCAATGAGCAATAGGCCAAGTGGGATTGGATTAATTCTACTTAGTTAAATTGAATGAATAAAAGTCATTTAACACTTAATTGCAGTGTTTTTAATCCAAGCAATTAACTTGTTAATTTAAACTTTAAAACTTAACCTTTTAAATTCAAGGATCAATAAACTTTATTACATAAATATGTTATAGTAAATGTGAAAAGTTATTTTGCGGGAAAATTATAAAATTGAGAACAAGTCGTTGAATGAAGAGAAACACAGACAGAAGAGAGAAAAAAAACGTGGTGTATGTGGGTGGCTGGGAAGCCAAGTACGTCCTTACCCGAACCAGGATTCGAATCTCAGATCTGACTTTTATATTTTACTTTTTTTTTCCATGTAGACCCTATCGAGAAATAAGCACGTGAAGATGACAAAAAATTCCCAGAGAAAAAAAGTATTTGAACTCAAATACTGAATTTCTGTCGATAACCTCAACCAGTAAATAAATCTCCTTTTAATCCTCTTAATTTCTGCGAGAGATCTGTATTTATTTTTATTTTAGTCAATTTGTGTGTTTTTTAAGACTTTTTTAACGACTTCGTACACACGTTAAAATTCGCACTTATTAGTTCATTGTGTCATTCCATGTTGTTTCCATGAAATTTTATTCTCGACAACTGAAATTCTAACAAAACATACGTTCAAAACAAAATAATTTTGATACCACTGCATCCATTTTAATGAAATTTGGCATACTTACTCAGTTGTTTACGCTGATTTCGAAACTCAAAACCATTTTTGCCGTAGAAGCTTCGTTCACAAGTTAGCACAGTATTTAGATTTTATTTATTTTATATTTGATACTTGATAATAAAATGATTTTTCTGATTTTTTTATGCCTGTCGTCCGACAGGCTTTGCTGCTAGTTAAAAATAAAACGAGACTTCTCCCTTGTATCATTTTTATGATATATAAAAAAAGGAAACACATTTCAGGAAAGTAGACATCAAGTTCTTTCAGGACCTTCTTATTTATTGTTTGTTATTTAACTTTTGTAAAAAGGAGTTGGGGAACTATGGCGTCTGCGCAATGAACAACAAAATGAAAGAATCTTTTTTGGTATCTCGAAAAGAACTTTCACCTTCTTCCAACTGACTTTTTTCTGTTCTCTATCTTTTCTTCTGTTTACTTTCCACAAATGTTTACAACAGGGATTAATTTGCTCTGTCAGTCTCTCCATTTGCTATTATGTAATACAATTTCTACATTAATCAAAGCTTCTCTGTTGACTTAAGAGAATTTAAGCTTTTAAGTCTAAAAAAAAACCATTTTCCTTCAACTACATACTCCAATAAAAAGGTACCATTTTAATTGTATTTCATATAAACTAATAAACACACAAACATTCACTTATTAAGAGCATGGTCCCGTACTACAAGTACATACCACAAAGCGTATTAGAGTCACCCTCATATAAACTATACTGGGACCGCCCCATTCACATAGACAAAACCATACATCACAACAGACCGGACATCACACTTGTCGATAAGGTCAACAAACAGACCTATCTAATTGATATTGCAGTGCCTATCAGCAAGAACATGCAGAAAACTCACGCAGACAAGATCAGTAAATACACTGATCTAGCACACGAGCTCCAGAAGCAGTGGAGGTAGGATCGAGTACGTGTTGTACCCATCGTTCTGTCTGCCACTGGTCTGGTGCCTCACACATTGCACCACAGTCTCAGCACACTAGGACTTCACAAAAACACTTATGCACAACTGCAGAAGGCTGTGGTACTCAACACTACACGCATAGTTAGGAAATTTATAGACACAACCACACATCCCTAATCATTCTCGCACACGTCTTTACACTTGGCAGTATGTGCTTTGGTCCTTGACCCGCCATATTGTTTTTGCTGGGGAAACCCAAGGTTTGAAACATACAAACATAATAATAATAATTAATAAGAATAAGAAAAAGAAGAGAAAAAGAAAATGCTTGAAGCTTCATGTAACACGCGGGAAGACCTCGAATTTGGAGGGTTTTGAACTGGACCATGGGTTGGCCATCCAATCCATGGAAGAGGGATAGACCTACAAGTACCTGGGCTTTCAGCAAGCGCATGTCACGGACAATGAAAACATCAAAAGCGCACTCAAGAACACATACAGTGCTCGCGTTCACAACATTCTCAAAACACACCCAAAGTCAAATTATGGTTTATTCCGGCTAGAAAAGGACCGACAAGCTATTAGTTAGTTGTGTTTAATATTTATGGAGAGGGATTGAAAAGTAACTAGCTATTTATAATTATTAATATTTATTTACGGTAATTTTGGTCTCAAATTGGTTAGGTTTGATCTTTAATGTATTAGAATGTACTCTGTAAATTTAATCAGAATCTGTGTTTCAGATTGATTATTGTTTCAAAGTTGGAAGCCCTACAAACATGGCTTGACGTCTTACCCTGCAGGAGCGTGCAAGCTAGCAGTACGTTATGAAGTTTGGAAATTAGACAGGAGAAGATCCTCTTGTTATCTCTGAAAAAATGCAGAATCGGCCCAAAGTAACGGTGTGGTGTGGATGACTTTGGAAAGGATTGTGGGTCTATTCATTCTTCGCGATACCATGAATGCTGAAAGATACCTTACCTTGCTGCAATATGAAATTTGGCCAGTTATCAGTGCTTGGGAGAATGTTGAAGATTTGATTTTCATGCAGATGGCACCCTCCACATTTTACTATTGTCGTTCGTGAATGGCTGATTGCCCACTTTCCCGGAGATGGATGGGTAGTCGTGGTCCATATTAGTGGCCAGCCAGAAGTCCTGCCTGAACACCCTGTGACTTGTTTCTTTGGGATGGTTAAAGGAGCAAGTCTCCTGTACCAAACCTGCTGGGCACGCTCCTGCAAGGTAAGATGTCCAGCCATGTTTGTAAGGCTTCTAACTTTCAAACAAAATAATCAATCTGAAATACAGATACAAACAAATTAAATTTACAGAGTACATTCTCATATATTAAAGATCAAACAAACCAATTTGAGACAAACACTACCATAAGTAAATCATTTATAAGTATTTTACATTAGGAAGTTACTTTTCAATCATCCTGTATATTATTTATTACTTATAAAATAAATATATTACCATTACTTTTGAAATAATAGTCTTAATATGAACACTAGGACGGTAAGTCCTAGTCGATTTTGGTAAAAAAAAAAGGAATCATATTTCTAATTCATTTCTATTAAAATTATATTGTTTTAAACAAATAAACAAAAATTCCCATACAGTAGAATATGTCTCAATGGATGTCTCAAACAACCGATATTTATCCTTCCAGTTAATTTATTTTGTGCGTGATTAAAATTACTCCGATTAGTAATGTGGATTTAAATATTTTTTTTCAGAAAATGAAAAATGTTGCTGTTCATATTCAGCAGGCATGAAAATTTGAAATTAAATGTATGTAATTAAATGTTAAATGTTTTAACAATTTAAAAAAAAATACAGAAAGAAGTATTCTAGAGATTGTTAAAACTAATATTTTAAAGAAAGTAGGGTTTAAGTTCAATGGAATTTATTATTATTAATAATATTACCTTTTTACCGATTCCGTAGACAAGAACTATTAGGATTCCCGTGTCTCTTTGTATGTTTATCTATGTAACGCCTTCCGCAGCCTCAAACCGGGATTTGGAGCTTCAATGTTTTAGGCTTTGTTTGATTCCCCATGCCTGTAGGCTTGAAGAATCCGACTTTCGTTATATGCTACTTTCGGTTTTAGGCGGCCATTGACTGAATTAAATGTATTTTAATTCATCCTTGTCGTATTTTTACCATTAAGATTAAAACATCATGTCTTTAGCAGTGTAGGAGGTAAGGCTCCTGCGATCATCAGCCGAACCGAATGAAGATGAGATCCGAAGGGGTCAGTCCTATTCTCATCCGCCTTAATAATCAGCCTAATGTAGCAGTCAGACGATCTCCGTGGTCTTTACAGACTACCTGCTGGCACTTTGATTTCCCCCTTTTGTTGTATGTCTTTTCATTGTTTCTTAATTACTTACCACTGGGGGACCGTCTCTGGTCTGTTCTCCCAAGCCCACAGACATTCGAACATGTCTGTCCCACCCCCAGCCATAAACTAATTAAATAAACTATGTAGTGACAAGAGCAAGTGAAGGTAAAGGAAAGTGCCAGGCAGTCTGAATGAGGCATAAGAAACTGAATCCATTTAAGAAGTTAATTGTTATTACTTCTGTGTTGTTTTATATACAAAATATTCTGATTTGATTATCATGCTAAGTAGTTAATACGATAGAAGCAGAATAAATTAAAATTATCAACTACAGAGAAAACACATCCAAATAAAACTTAAATCTCCTATTTTTTTTTACTATATTTAATTTTAATTTATTCTGCTTCTATCGTATTAACTACTTATGCGTATTAACTACCTACGTATAATCAAATCAGAATATTTTGTATATAAAACAACACAGAAATAATAACAATTAACCATACAAGTTTATTTAAATCGATTAACTATAAGTACTGTATTTACAATGCCGTCCTTGTTTGGTAGATATCTTAATGAGTTACGGTGAAAAAAAAAAAATCCTTTAATTTGAAATATCTCAAGTTTTGACACAGAGAGAAAGTTCATTATAGAATCCTGTTTTTGCTGGAGGTCTTTTACCAACGCTCTCCACATAGAACGAAATATATTCCCTCTCCACGACAAGAGAGGGTGGCCAAAACCTCAAACGATCAGCAAACTGACCAAGGCTTGGCTTTTTTCCCCTTCTCCCTGTTTTGCACCAGCATCGTTGCAAATGCGTCCCTACGCTTATACATGACCTACATGAGGAGAAATAAACAAGGAAATCCTGACCTTACCTAGGATTGAAGCCAACTCCTCCACTACTAGAAGAGCGCGTTACACTTCAGCTTGTCTTTGCACAATATTTGTCAATACATAAATAATGTCTTTCTCACTTTCACTTCGTTTATTTAAAAAAAGGATAATTGATATTTGTTTGATAATGTCGCTGGAAACAAAGCAATTTACAATATTAAACACTTAGGAAATACAAATGCACCTTAAGATAACTTTCTTCATCCTTTTGTCATACAATAAAAATCATAAGATCGTGGATTTATTGAATGTAATTAAGTTATCGGTAATTTCAATATCTTAATTAATTATTTTCATTACTTTTTCTAATCTTTTATCCTTTTATCCTAATAATGTAAAAATTATTTATGAACCTATCATAAATTATGTATTCGTATTTTCTTAATAGTTTTTATTATTCGTTTCCTTTCTTTTAATTTCATTTACATTCATAAGGTTGTAGCACTTGAATTGTAGATGTCTCGAAACTAATTTTAGCTGTTTCACGCTTACAGTCAGACGAGACCATGAAAAAAAAAATATTACCTTGTATTCTAATTCTAACTCTGTAGTTTCGTTGTTGATTAGAGAATTAACATCTTCCAACCAAAGATATACCAACAGAGTATGTAAATTTTGTGCACTGGAAATATTAATGTCAAATTGATGGATACTTTATCACTATCATGTATAATTAAACAAATTCTCAGAAGAATGCAAACATGAGCTTAAATTGTGAAAGTATTTCTAAATATATTTCTTCTTATGTAAGTTCACAATTTTCCTTAAAGTTAAAAAGCATACATTAAACACAATTTATCTTTCGTAAAAGTTCTCACAGTTCAATGTCCACTTAATTGTTGTTCTATCGAAACAGTATTATAAAGTTATCACTATTAACCAAACGTTCAATTAAACGTTGGGAAAAATACTCTTCACGACGCACAAATTTGATGTCGTGCAGATACATAATTTCTTGCTAACATTGAAGCAATTCCGGTAAGAATTCTACTGTCGCTTGATTTATTTCTTCAACGATTAATTCCACTGAATTCTTCATCGCATTGAATAGAAAGTCAAAATCACTTACTTTAACTCTAGCAGAATTCTGTAGAGATATATGGAGATATGAAGCATTCCTATTTATCCTTTCATTTATGTTTTCCACCTTATTCGGTAAAACTTCTTATCGAATCGAAAATGGCGTCTCTCCTATCAAGGTTATGGAACTTGTAACATGGCTGAATCCTTGTCCAGATTTCCTATGAAGTAAACTACAAACAAACATTAATGAAATATCTTTTACTCGCTCTGCATTAATTTGAAAAATGTTCATTCTGGTTACTGCATACTTCAAAACACCAAAAAGTCTTTTCATTCGAAATATATAACTAACTTCATACTTCATACGCTGGACATCTTCCAGAGCATCAGCCCATTCTCTCTCTCTCACTGTGTTAACTTCTCAAAAACAATCAATCCCCTTTCTTATTCACTTTCATTTGTTCAAACAAAGGATGTCGTTAGTTCACCAGTGCTTACAGTTAAAAACAATATACCTTGAAATAAAACGGATAATAAATAGTTAATGAGTTCTTTATTATTAAGTTTTCACCACTGTCAAAAATTAACTGGATAATTATTGTTTGCATATTGCCACTTTTCAATTTTCGAAAATAGGAGAAATTACAGACCAGAAGAACAAATCAAAATAAGATCAATTTGTCTTTGGATTCTGTTTAAAATTCTTCCACCTTAGTGACTAAAGTCTTGGACTACTTAGAAGATCCTTGATGTTGAAAGTTTGTTACTTAGAAAACGTGAAGGTCAGAAAGATCACTGAAAAGTCCATTCAAGTGTTGCATCTTAAAGTTCATATTTGAATTTATTAGGCCTATCGTATTTTAGCTAGAGATATCATAAAATATACAGAAGACGAAAGAAACAGATTCCATTGTATCAAAAAATATCAATTAAGAAAATAGTGTAAGTGATTCCTGATGTCCTACTGTTCTGTAGATAAGTTAATATTAAACTTTTAATTCTTTAAAACCTTTTTTTAAAGCTTTTCAATTATAAATTTTAAGTTTTCTCGAATTAAATGCTAAGTCAATAAAATTAAATGCTAAGTCATAATTCTCACTTACACGTAAATATTGAAACAGATTAATTTTGAAGAATGGATGGAGAAGTAGAAGAATGATGGAAATCAAAATAATTGTAGCTTTGTTTTGAATTAGTCTATAAAGAAGCAACGACCAAATTTTCAAGAAATCAGTCCAGCCGTTAAAGATTTTTATGGGATGGCAGGAGTTGAGATTATGCCAATCTTTAATTTTGGACCCTAAATTAGCAGCCAAACAAATTATAAAGAAATCCTTCCTTTCGTTTTAGCGTGATACCAGATAAACAAAGAAGAAAAATATTCAAGTGGAATAGTAAGACTGTACATGATCAGACAATAATGGCTAAACAAGTTTTTAAGTTTTTGAATTTAAGTTCTATTCTAGAAGTTTCTACTGCGATTTCTTTATTTTAAACAATGCTTATGAAGAAAACTACAGCGCTTTCCTTTTCAAAGCTTTCGAGCTTTGTTTTCCTATTTGTTTTGGTATTTTTGTTTTTTCCTTTTCAGGAGGAAAAAATGGAATAAAAAAAATTTAATCTATCGGTTTCACTTGACTTGAACTTACTGACCATGATGAAATTAGGTGGTGATTCCTATCTCTTCGGTTGAAAAAGTCAAAATTGGTGAAACGTAAAAATCATTTACGTCTTCATAAATGAATATTATGGTTTTCATTTAATTAATTGGGTGGGATATTTTAAAAGAAGTTTTCGAAAGAACTTAAAACCTTTTTTCCTTAAAATGTCATTCCTAAAACTTTCTTAAATATTAAAAAAAAAAAAAACAACTGAAGAAAATCTACTTTTACGTTCAGATTGTAATATCTACTGAACAGTGTAGAATTTTTCATATTAGGAAAACAAAATTAATTAATATCGCATTACTTACTTAAGTTGTCTAAAATAGCATTAAACTATTCAAAATTAATGTATAACACTAAAGGATTTATATCCATTCTTTAATGGCAACTTCACGCGTCCTCGAAAACTTATTCCAAATCTGCAAATTGCTCTAAAACTTAACACTTTGTTAAATCATGCTCTCATCTGAAGCAAGCTTGAGAAGAACACGGCACCAGCGCACCTAAAGGCGAGAAAAAATTATTTGCAAAAAAGTGCTAACTTTATGCTGGAATCTCGATGTCCTTTGTTCGGAGTTTCCATTATTCACTTTTTCTTCTTCCTGACTTTTTTGTGCTTTTTTCTTTTTCTCTGTACTGTGGAATGTAATAGAAAACTAAAACTTGAAAACTAACCTCTTCACTGCTTCCCCGCAAGGCGTTTTTAATCGCAACGAGAGCAAAACGAGACTTGCCACTAGAAGTTTACTTATTTACTTTCCGATTTCGCATAGTGCAAGTCGAATTTTTTTTAGGGCGTTTAAGGGTTAGTTTTCCAGCACGCTGGCCAAAAGAAATCAATCGAAGCTAAAGCTTCTGAAGCTTTTCTTTGAAAATGTTGTCCCCTTCTCGCATTAATTTCTGTCAGAATCCATTTGAAAAATATTTCAAATATAAATTTAGATTGTATCTATTCCTTAAATATGCCTGCAAAGTTCACATTATAATGGGAACCGTGACTCTACTGTCCCAGGAAAAGTAAACAATAAGAGTAATGTACAAAGAAAAAAAATGCAATATCCATACAAAACAATTTTTACATGAAGTAAACATATCTTATTTCAAATTATATATGATCTTAGCACTTTATTTTATAAGTACACATCTTAGAAATCTGAAATTTTATCACTGAGATTATCTTTGCGAATTTTTTTATTATTATTCACAAATCAATTGATAAAAAGTTCTGACTCAAAGAACTCCAACGTATGTAAATAATTTTCACACTAGTACTTGCAAGTTTAACTACACCTTTTCATGCTCCCATTTTCATGACATTTCAGTGGTAAACTTTCCCATTGTGCTTTATTCCTGAAAAAGAGAAAGCAGGGGAAGGAAATAACCTAAAAAGGTTATTCACAACAGATCTTCGATTGGCTTCTAGAAGCTGCTGTTTTCCTTTCAACCATTTCATAAATAATTTTGAATGGAATTTTTATGATTCTCTTTCTCCCACTCTGTTCTTACGAGTTATAAATAAATCATGGGCGAAATAAGCTCAGTAAACATTGAAATCACTTTTAGTGCCATTGGAAAAGAGTCAAAGGAAATGTACATAGATGCCATCTTCAGAGAAAAAAAAGAATATCGAAAGAGATCAATGCATCTACATCATCAATGAAATCGAAGAATTATAAAAAATTCCTCAGAGAACTTATAGTCTACTATAATTAAAATATTATTTATAGCATACTTAGAAAATTAATTCATAATATTACTTTATTATTTTTCTTTTTTTGTCTTTTCTTTTTAAAGTTAGGAAAACGACAAAAAAAGCAAAGCCTACATGTACGTTAAAATTAAGTTGTAATATATACTAAATACAAACAGTACACATTTTCTATTTTCTGAAACAAAAATTAATTAAATTAGCTTTACTTACTTAAGCTGTCTAATTCGGATTAATTTTAATGATTTCAAAGCATGTTAATATGAGTTAGATTAGCTAAAAGAATTCATAGTGGGCCCGGAAATCGCTTGAATGGGGCTTGGAGAGCCGGGTTTGTTTCGCGACCCGACGGAAGTCAGGGATTTTTTACACACCCAATTCTCCTCCAGACGGGTCTTAAGGTTTATCCAGCCCTCTGTTAAATGGGTACTGGGTTTCTTTCCCGGGGGCTGACCACCCCCTCTTTACTTAGTCCGGTTGGTCACGAAACGCCGGGAGCCTTATTTCCCACGACCCTAAGGACCACATAGGCCTATATTGGGATACTTTAGGCCCCCTACGCATTTGCGGATGTTTATCCACGGACTCGTAAAAAACCACAAAATTGGCTTAGGGGATAGGGGGAAAAAGTGTTGCCTTGGGAAGGTCACTCATCGCTGTGGTTTAGAATCACCCCCTCTTGTCCACGAAAAGATATACATTTCGCTGCACCGTAAACTCATTAAGATATCTACCAAACAAAGGTTTACAAGGATTGGGGGGGGGGGATGACTGACCGCATTTTGTTAATAGAAATGCAAAGGTGTAAAAACAGAGTACGAAATAAATAAAAAAAGATCGAAGCAGATAAATTAAAATTAAATATAATAAAAAATAAAAATGGGAGATTTAAGTATTTATTTGGATGTGTTTTCTCTGTAGTTGATAATTTTAATTTATTTAAATCGATTAACTATAAAGTACTGTATTTACAATGCCGCCCGTGTTTGGTAGATATCTTAATGAGTTTACGGTGAAAAGAAAAAAAGGCATATAAGGTAAATATTAATATGGAATGGAATTTAGGTGACGATAAACAATATAAATACACCATATATCACAGTACGACGGATATGCGAATTTCCACTTCAAATTTCATTATCAAACTTATTTTTTCCACAGACACATTTTAAGAGGACCAATAAACATAGACCAAATCTACAATATCCTGTGATAGCTGTCTACAAAAAGTTTATTGGTAAAAATATTTCGTTAAATATTTGATGTTTCAAGCAAACATATAAAAAACTTAAAATATAGTTTCAATTTTTCTTGTGTGTGTGTCTCATCTCGATTGAAAAAACAAAATAAAATGATATTGATGTATGATAAAAGAATTTCTATTAATTATTTAATTAAAAAAATAATAATGGATTTGATAATGACATCAAAGCCGTAAGTACTTTCAATTGTAAAAGATAACTTTGAAATATCTCAAGTTTTGACACAGGAGACAGTTCATTAAAACAACCCTCTTTGGCCGGAGGTTAAACTTCTGCGCTCTCCCTATGCAGCGAAATGTATATCTTTTCGTGGACAAGAGGGGGTGATTCTAAACCACAGCGATGAGTGACCTTCCCAAGGCAACACTTTTTCCCCCTATCCCCTAAGCCAATTTTGTGGTTTTTTACGAGTCCGTGGATAAACATCCGCAAATGCGTTCTTAGCCTTAATCTAAAAGGATTCATATTCATTGTTTCAAAGATCGATACAAATCCGTTGTTTGGATTCTAATTTTTTTTACAGGAATTTTTATCTGCTTTTCGAGATAATTTCTCATAAGTAATTATTTGGAAAAAAATTTCAAATAAAAAAGTTAGTCCTTAAATATCAACAAGCCTCAAGAAGGTTCATCCACAGTTTTAAAATTTATGAGAGGACCTTAGACTGACTTAGACATGACTGACTAGGAGAGTAGGATAATTATGAAAATAAAACAGCTAATTAAATTTAAGAAAGATTTGTTCTCATCTTCATCAATAGTTGATTTTATTTCCACTCTTCAATGGTCTGTAAAAAAAAAAAAAAAAATAGAAAGAATCGTAAAATATAATATAGCTTACTGATTCGAAATACTCACAGATGGATCGACAGATATTTAAATACATTAGTAAGTAGTTCGAATGTTTGACTTGTCATACCTCCTCCATAATTAACCAACCAAAAAAAAAAAAAACCATTGTTCTAAGATAATGATTTCTCGAGAACGCTTAGTGTAAGGAACTGCTATTAGTACTTTTTCTTAGAGAAATATATTATGTTTAGAAACACATATAACCTTTGACAATGTGTTCTGGAAAGACAATATAAATGTTACATTAATGACGATGTTCATATACAACAGACAGGCATATAAAATCAGGAAAATAAAATACTTAAAAATATATATAATAAACTAAAGATTATATTGATTGTTAATTAAAAATAAAAAGGAAAAGTATTTCTGGCAAGCTTCATCAAAAAAAAAAAAAAAAAAACCTTAGAATTTCTACAATTTAATATGACATTTTAGTTCGATGTAAGAGTTTCGTAATGCTTACTGTCTTTCTGTAAATAAAAATGTCTCTATTTTACCAATATAATTTTTATGTTTCTGTTTATAGCTTAACATTATAACCATAACAAAATGTATTTAATAACTCCTTAAAATTTGTTATAGATGGAAAATGTTTATGAATTTCCTTGAATAGGATATAAATCTTTTTTATTGTAAGCCTTAATTACTTTTAGTAAGGTCTAAAGTTTGTGTGTGTGTGTTAAAATCATTAATAAACTTTTTATAAATTATGTGTGAGGGTCTTTATGAAACTTAAAGACCTTACTAACAATCAGAAAGTTTTAGACCAGTAAAATTGAAATCATTGCGATTAAATTTTATTAAGGTTCATACGAAGTATAGAATCATATCAGAAAACTTCGTATTCAATCTTAACAAAGAAGCAGGAACAGTTCATCGTTTTCAGTCTAAAACTCATATTGAAAATATATCACAGAAGGCAAAGAGAAGGAATAGATTCTATGTAGGGGAAATCTTCAACGAAACCTCCTCCGGGACAAATCGATTATGCTGCCGAAATAGAAGTGGCTCTACTGATGATGACATTAGTGGAGGAATTAAAATCAAAAGTGAACAAGTAATGTATTCCTCCATTACTTGTTCACTTTTGCTTTTAATTTAATCGATGTTGATTCCAGTTTTGCAATAACGAAACCCACCCGAGTTAGAATCTCAGAATTCTTGATTTTCCTATCGCTGCAGATATCTAAACTACAATATCCACATCGGAATAACTATATTATAGGTGTATGGTTTTTTTTTTAAGTTCGATAGAAATTAAAGCCTAAAAATACAAAAATTTACGTGTGCGCCGTATTATAGTGACCGTAATTTTTAGGGCCAATATTTCCTATAAAACAAGTGGTTGACTATCGAAAGCCTTCTAAAAATCAATAAAAGCTACATAAATAAAATTCCCATCATTAAGGTTTTTAGTAATGCTGCTATTAAGATCTTTCAATAATTTAGTAGTACTATTATTTTTTTGATAAGCATATTGATTTGTATTTTAAAAAGTTCATATTGATAATAAAATTATAAATAAAATTTATTTAAGTAACTTTCTATTATTTTTCAAATATTAGAAAGCAACGAAATAGTCCTATAATTTTCAAAGTTCAAGCCCCACCCTTAAAAATGGGAATAATATAAGCTATTTTCCATAAATTTCGATATATAGATGTTTGAAAAATATTATTAAAAATTTCAACTAAGTATAAAGAGATGCTTGATTTCTGTTACAGAGATGTCATCAATTCCAGTAGAGTAATTCGTTCTGTAATGTTGTACTGTATCATATCTCATTAAGTTGGAGGAAGTAAAAAGATAGAATTTATATTTTTAAATTCATTATTCTTTTCATTACAAATACTTAAAATGCTGGAGTTAATGGCCTTACTTTTTTTTCTTTTTAAATGTAAAAATATCAGAGAAATTTGAAAAAAGTTCCTTTATATATCAAATTTATTTTTTAATTTATTTATTTCGGTATATCCTTAATTTCTTTTTTTTATTATTTATTATTCCTGATTTATAAATTTCCATAGGTTATTTTTAGAAAGTTGATTATTTTCTAATTTTTTTTTGAAATAAAAGGCTTTCTTTTTCATTATGTAATTTTTTAACCAATTTTTCTTTCTTTCTTTTTTTTTTTCCATACTTATTTTAGTTCGATTATTTTTATATTTTTTAAATAGGTAATTTGTTTCCTCAATATGTTAAAGGATGTCTTCATCCATCCATGTGTGTTTAAAATTGAAACTACTTCACATTAATAATAATTATAATAATAAAAATATAAATAAATTTCTAAAAATTTTAAGTAATGCCAGAAAAATTAATAATTATAAGAATAAAAATAATTTAAATTATAGCTGTAAAGGAAAAGTGATCTTCACATTAATAATAATTATAATAAATCACTTTTCCTTTACAGCTTTAATTTAAATTATTTTTATTCTTATAATTATTAATTTTTCTGGCATTACTTAAAATTTTTAGAAATTTATTTATATTTTTATTAGGATCCATATTGTAGTTATTTTTAATTTGTGTTGTTAATTCCGGTAATTTATCAAGAAAATATACGATATTAATAGGATGCCTAAATTTTTTCCTGCAATTATTATTTCTATTGATTTTATTGTATTCAAAATTTTTAATGTAAATTTCGATTATGATTCCTATATGATCGGATATGTCCCATTCAATATTATTTGTTTTGATGGCACAATTTTTCAAATATGTAAAACAATGATCAATACAAGAATGTGAATTTGACGTAACCTTTGACATCATCAATTGATAATCCAATTATGGAGAGAAATTATCCTACCTGAATTGTAGAAAGTAGCATATCTCAACCACTAGAAACAAGATGTAAGTCCAACTCCTCTTACTAAGAGTTTGGTGTTATAGATAAGTAGAGCCTTATATGACTAAAACGTAGCCGATCAATTAAACGTTGTCTGGTATGTCACATTTGAACACACTCATTTGTGTTGTTAGCAACTACTCACCTTTTCCTAGATCAAAAATTTAGTAAAAATATACTGCAATAATGATATTAAAATATGTCTAATAACTATATAAATAAAAGAATGATATTTACACCATGTTGCTTTAAATGTCGCTCAAAATATTGGCATGGATAATTGATTATTATCCAATATTTCCAAGTTTGCTCTTCTCTTTGTATTATAATTGAGATGTTCGGATATTATAGCTTCCTGTGACTAACTATAGAACGATTCCGTAGCATATTACGAACTTGGAAGGAATGAGAAAATTTCCTAACTTTCAAGTTATGATCAGCATCTAAAAAAATATAGAAATATAGAAATGATGCAATGAAAGACTGTGGCATTATGATGCTATTCTAAACTTAATATGAAGGAAGTCGTTAACGGCTTATAGTATTGTTTACAGTATTGTGCGTTTCTAATTCTTTGCTTTAACAATTTTTGTCACCTCTCGTGCCAATTTCTCGACAGAAGTCTCTACAGAGAAAAAAAAAATGTAAAATTTAGATTGTTCTAATCCATCCATTTGCAAGCCAAGTTTTATGATTGAGCCAGAGAATCAGAACTTATTAGAGGAACATACACAAACAAATACATATGTAAATGTCTTCTTAAAAATCCCTTACAGTAGGATAAATCACAGAAAAGTAGGATAAACGATCCATTTTTAATGAAGAGTTTTAATGATTCTATTGAAAAGTTGGTCAACTGTGGTTCTTTTAATTTTAAATTAATCCCCCTCAATTCAAATTCACTAAAAAAGAAATTAAGTCATCCTGTAAGTTCTATTAGTACTTTTCTTATTTATATTTTAAAGTTAGTTGATCTTATAAATAAAAAATATTAAAAATAACTCAAACGGAAAACGCAGTTAAAATCAATCAACCAGTATTCTATTATTCTGATTGCATAATAATGAGAATTAAAAGTGAGTTCAGAAACCATGCCAAAACAAGGAACTCAGAAGACATACTGTACTTTTAAATTATAATTATCATGAAATGTCTTCTGAGTTCCATGTTTTGACGGGTTTTCTTAGCTCACTTTTAATTCTCATTAGTTTGCAATCAGAATAGCAGAATACTAGCAGCAAAGTCTGTCAGACGACAGGCATAAAAAAAAATCTGAAAAATCATTTTATTATCAACTGTCAACTACAAAGTAAATATCTTCTTATAAACTACATTTTTCTAAAAACAGCATCAGATCCTTCTATCAGATGTCCTTGATCTATTCGGTCAAGAATTTTGATTTTGACGTCGCAAGCACGACGTGCTCGAGAAATAGCACCATGTAACTGTCCATGACTAAAAACAGGATCTGGTAAATAACTACCAACCATATCTAAAGTTTATCCTTGCAAATAAAGTTTACTAAAAGTAAAAATGGAATAATTATTATTTTTGATCCATAAAGCCGAAAGGCAGTTAAAACTCACCTTTGTAATCTAAATACTACGCTAACTTGTGAACGAAGCTTCTACGGCAAAAATGGTTTTGAGTTTAAAAATCAGCGTAAAAAACTGAGTAAGTATGCTAAATTTCATTAAAATGGGTGCAGTGGTAACAAATTTATTTGGTTTTGAACGTATGTTTTGTTACAATTTCAGTTGTCTACGTCAGTTCCCAAGGCTATAATTTCATGGAAACAACATGGAATGACAAAATGAACTAATATTTCATCCAATTTGAGTACCCTTGATTCAATGGTACCATTGAGAACCTTGGATCTATCTTAATAGCTTAATTATATCGAGTTACAGACAGACAGACAGACAGACGAACTTAGCTAATTATATAAGTTGATGATGATATATTTCATTTGATTGATGATTTGATTTGAAATAAATATCAACCATATCTAAAGTTTGTCCTTGTAAATAAATTTTACTAAAAGTAAGAATGGAATAATTACCCGTATTTTACGGACTACAGGACGCTACGGACTATAAGACGCACCTTAATTTTTAAGCAATTTTTTTAAAAAAATAACATTTTTACCATTTTTATCATTAGATTGCAAAGCCAGATTAAAAAAAAATTCTTGGTTTATAAAACTCAAATGACCTTTAAAATCCCTGAAAAATCGTCATCTGAACTTTCTTCTTCTTCTTCCTCTTCGTCTGTTTTAACCACAACCGTGGTTTCATTTTATAGACACAGCCATAGAGATAGGTTTCCTGCGGCAGGGAATATATGGCCAATTTTAAGACAGGCGGGAATTTTAAATCAAACACTGGACATTTTTATATTAATTTCGAGTATAAGACGAACCTGAATTTTGGAGGCAATTTTTTGAAGAAAAAAGTGCGTCTTATAGTCCGTAAAATACGGTATTATTTTTGACTCATAATGCCGAAAGGCATTTAAAACTCACCTTTATAATCTAAACACAGCGCTAACTTGTGAACAAAGCTTCTACGGCAAAAAAGGTTTTGAGTTTCAAAATCAGCGTAAAAAACTGAGTAAGTATGCCAAATTTCATTAAAATGGGTGCAGTGGTAACAAAATTACTTGGTTTTGAACGTATGTTTTGTTAGAATTTCAGTTGTCTACGTCAGTTCCCAAGACTATAATTTCATGGAACAACATGGAATGACAAAATGATCTAATATTTCATCCAATTTGAGTACCCTTGATTCAATGGTACCATTGAGAACCTCGGATTTATCTTAATAGCTTAATTATACCGAGTTACAGACAGACAGACAGACTAACTTAGCCAATTATATAAGTTCATTTCTCTGTATACAGAATATTCACACCTGATAAAAGCGTGAATATTTAGCAAAGTTATATGCATGTATTTATAGAAAGATTTTCAGTTTCAGTTTGTACGTACAAAAGTTACAATTTTATATTTAAGTGTATATTAAATGAGTAATTTTTTAAGCTATAATGTTTGTAATTGTATTGTATTAACAAGAGTTGAATAAAAGTTTATGTTAGTTCTTCAAGAACAAAATTTTTTGTCATAATAAAATAGTTTAGTAAGGGAAAAATAAAATTAATCCTTTTAACATAAACATCTTGAATTTATTACAAACTTCATTCATAGCTCTTTTAGCTTCAGTTTAGAAGTTATTGTTAATAAAACGGGTGAAAAACTTAAGTATTAGGTTCAATTTACATTTTCAGGATTTTCGTAAAAACTGATTTGATAAAAGCAATCCTTAAATTAAAAAAATATAATTTATTTTGAGGCTCCGCTTTAAGAGAGAATTGGAAGTTGATGGACTAAGACGTTGTTTCACTCAAAGATTATTCTCTTTTATTTATATGATTTCAACTGCTTTACTGTTAATAAGAGTTACTACAAATACCTTAGTCAAAGAAATAATATTGAAGTAAAAAATTATTGTTTGCATTAGATATGATAAGAAGAGGACCAAAGATGGTGCCGCAAGTTTAAAGAATTTTTGGAAGCAAGCGTTCCTGTTTGTATGGATTCCAGAAAGTGCTTCCTGTCCCGGAAAACTTCACTGGCCGGAATGTTCCGAGGGAAACCCGTTCAACATCCCTCCAATACCGGGAAGGAATCCAGCTCCGCCGAGGAGAATGTTTTGACAATGTCCGGAGGATACCGAACACGGCTGTATTTCCCCTCGAGGAGGTCATAGTTCGCGGAAGACAGTGCATCGACTGCGGCAAGTGGGTACCGGACACTTCTACGATGCAGCGCAGTTAAATTTACAGAGGATAGCGCGCCTAGGACGGACAAAGTCATTCGTATTTCGAACGATAAAACTACCCTATAAACAGAAATTTTCTTAATTAGTTTTAGAAGCGATTGGACACAGATTTTGCTAAAATCGAAGGAAGAAGTACAGGGAAGATTTGTTTCATTTAAACTGTTTCTAATGTTTCATTTTTATTCAATTGAAGCGTTTAGACAGAATTGTAAACCTAGTTAAATTTAAACTGAAGTGACTAAGTGGTAAGATACCATTTTAATCCTTCAGGATGTATTACAGTTATTTTCTTAAATTCTCTGTTAAGCTTAACGATCTTTAATTTCACGATAACTTATAGTATTTCATTGTTAATCAAGAAATTCTGGAAACTTTGGATGTCTGATTATTAAAATGTTTTCAGCAAATTAGTCGAGCCTCTCGCAAAACCCATAAATTATCTTCCTGTAATTTAACTATTCCGTATCAATTTTTTTTGATCCGGAAAAATCCGCTGCTCGTCTTGTATTAGGATACCGTTATTCTTGTTAAAACGTACAAACTGCTCTCGAAAATAGCTCCCAGGAAGAAGTTACTGGGCTGATCATGTCGAAATGATACATCTGATATTCTCCGCTCATGTTTCCAGCATCATCAAAGGCATTCGCTATGCAGTTTTCTGCAGCAAGTCCTATACTATTCAAAATGCCCAGCAGTAATAGACTGGATACACGTCAGACCTATAACTTTCTCTTTCACTTCTTTTTTCAACACACACACTGATATCACACACTGATCGTAACTTGACACATGGTTGTGTCCATTAGTAAAGAAAAAGGTTTTGCTTGTTTTAATTCGTTCTCAATCTCAGTCTGAGCTGCAAGCTTGATAGTAATTATTATTTTGTAACTGTCATTTTACTGCGAAATGTGACCTGACTGCTTCTAACCCATTTTACCAGATTTCCTTCTTACTTAGAATGCAGATGTATTTTCCTCAGTCACAATCATAATATGCTTGGCTAAATTCTCACCATAATTATAGAGCAAGGTAAAAATTTCTACCCCTCCCCCTCCTCTAACAATGGGAATATTGATTTTGATTCAAAATGACTATTATAATCAAAATTCCCCACATAAAACTTGGAATTTTATGATACGAATATATCTTAACTCCTCCATTTGAAACGACTGCCTTCCCAAATCTTTTGATAAACACAAAATAAATACAGCTGCCAAGATGATGGACCTCATGTCATGCAATTTGCTATGGACAAAAATGTCATACTCGAATTTGGATAAAAATTATCTCTAACTTGATATCCCATGAAATTGTCCTCAATAAAGGTTAAGTAGAATCCGAACGATGCACAACCATAAAAACAAATAAACCCAAAACGTAATCAGTCAAGGCGTCAGGAGTGTAAATCATCAAGCAGCTGACTTCCAAAAAGGCTGCTACGGAAGTGCCCATCACGCCATACACAGGAGCACAATGGCTAGCAATCACCGGAGCCGGAAACCCCGTTGTATCGTAGCTTATTGTAAACTTGCCTTCAAATTTAATTTTGTCGATGTGGGGTGGTGCACCATCCCGCATGAAGTTGGTCGAATCGAGACATCCTCTTTGCTGCAGTTGTGGAACCACAAAGTTCTTTATCGTATCGGAATACCGTGCAGCATTGACGGAACACGTAACTGGTCCACTTCCCTGATCCTCGTAAAAACAAGGGTCGATGATAAACGATGATGTAAAGCCGCACCACACTGTGACTTTCGGCGAGTGGATAGGCATATGCAGACCGACGCGACGTGTGGATTACTCGCAGCCCAAAAGCATCAGTTGTTTATGTTAATATCACCTTTCAAATAAAAGTGCGCTTCGTCACTCCATAAAATCCGCCACGGCCATGTTTCATCCACTTCCATGCGCACTAAGAATCTTAATGCAAACTCAATGAGGGTAGTCGCATCGCTAGGGCGCAATTCTTGAACAGGACAGATTTTATAGGGGTAAAACATCAACACCTGTTGCAGGATTTTCCGCACCGTTGAGTATGGGATATCCGTTTGCCGGGATATTGCACGTGCACTGCTGGTACCCTGCACATTCATCATCTCCTGTTCCACAACAGCAGTTGCAACTTCTTATATGTGTCGGTGACTGATAGCTTTGCGTCCCCGGCCTGGTTGCACTGCTAGAGTTCCAGTAGTTTCAATGTGTTGAATCAGTTTTCGTAGATTTGTTATGCTCATCGGTCCTCTTCGTAGCGTCTTCAACCGAAATTCCCGAAGGGCAGCACTGGCATTCTCGTCCCGCTGATAATACAGCTTCACTAACAAAGCACGGTCACGTAAGGTAAGAGCCATCGAAAGGCAGTTCGTCGCCGAGTGATGTGAATTCTCCAAGCCTTTCTTTTTATCATGATCTCTCTACATGTATCGAGGTTATGCAAATTAGTGCGTTAACAGCGCCATATTTTCCCCTGTTGGCGACTTTTGATACTATTTTTTTTTTCTTTTCAGAAATAGAAATCGCATGTTACACTCTGTATGTCCGCCGAATTTTGTTACGATTCATCCAATACATTCGTTGCTAGAGGGCTCTGAACATCTCACGTTATTTTATGCCCACTCGGTATACACAGGGTGTACCTGAAATGTGCTGCCAAACTTAAAGGTTGTATTCAGTCATGCAAAACAACGAATAAATGTCCTTTAAACATGAGTCTGGAAATCCTTTATTTCCAAGATATGAGCGATGCAACAATATAGAAGTGTTGACCGTACAATCGCTCAGTTTCACAGAAAGTGCTCGAAATGTCCTCTACCGGTTGCAATGCATGCAACACAATGTCGTTCCATCGACTGCCGAACATGGTCGAAGATGCCAGGTGCACGTCGAATTGTGTTGCACCCATTCACAATGCGATCATGCAGGACAGCAGTGGGGTGCGGGAGATCAAGAGGTAGACAGAAAGTAAGATGCAGGGATAGAATTAGATAGGTTTTGCTAGAAAATTTGGAATAGATAGGTTTTGGAATTACAGAAAGGAATGCGGAAGACGATAGCTACTCGATTCCATATTTGCCAAAACGCTCTCTCGGCAAACTCTTGCTCGACCACCAACAAGATATCAAAAGTAGGAAATCCACCGCCGTTACCACCCACGCCAGCATCCCCGGTCATTCCTTCAACTGGTGTAGAGCCACCTTTCTATCTCAACCCTCTATCTATATTTCCAGGAACAATGAAGAATGTGCACAAATTCACAAAGCGGGCTCCTCATTGGTCAATCTAAATGATGTCCTAGGCCTCCACCAAATCTGGAAATGGCTTCTCTTCCCAAACACCCCGTTTTTTAAAAACGACAATCTCTCTTCGGTCCGCCGGTTTTCCCGCCCAACCTAACCTTCCTGCCAACTCCCATCTTCCCGCCAAAACCAACATTACCCATTTCAATCAGACCTATATTTCTCCCGTCCGCTATTTAATGATCTATTTATACGCCCTCCCAACTCTATCTCTCAGACCTGATTACGATTCCTGAACAGTAGGACGTGAAAGGCATCGTCTATCTTCATTTCAATGATGTGCAAAATACCCCAGAATCTCCAATGTAATGCTGTAATCTACTTTAATGATTTTTTTTCTTTTTTTTTTCAATAGTTTATCAAAATATTTATAGAATTAAAGCAAATAATTTTTTTTTTTTTATATGATCCTGAGTTATAATGCCAATTAGATGTAAATAATAATTATTTAAAAACAATTAAAATACAGCGCCGACAATTGAAAGGTTGAGCGCTGCGCTCAACCTTTCAATTGTGGTCTAACCCTCTTTTTTAAAGAACTGAGATATTGGACTGGAAAGTTGACAAAAGTCAGTTTTGCATGTGTTTCTGTTACATTCATTTCATTTGTAAACTCACGAAGAATGTTTCTATTAAGCGTATATCAGTTCTAATACATAGTTCAAGGTTAATAATAACCGATTGCTAAAATTCTCAGTACAGTTGAAAGCACTTGTTGTGGAATCAGCGAATTTATTTAATAATTCTATGATAACACTGTCGATAAGATATCAGATACGGTATATATTCTTTGTTTCTTCTATTTCACTTTAGTCATTGTTTCTTTAATGCAGTAACAGCAAAAAAGATCAAAGACGACCAATTTTTCATAATACTGATAATTTTAGGCTTGCCATTCAAGTAGCAAATGTTTGCCATTGGTTAACAATCGGTCAATAATCAAAGCAGTTCCGCCTTTCTGTTACTGCAGGACTGCCTTTATATCTGTGAGAAATATATAGGGCCTAAGTATGTACAATAGCAAACTGAAACCAGCGCACATAGAATCGAAACAAAGAACTTTAAGTCCCGTTGCTTTGATATATGTTTACTCGAAAGTACAAGTTAATGTTTACGAAAACAGGTCTTATTTATTCAGTGGTTTCTCGAATAAATATAGCTTTTTCTAGAAGGCTATATTTTCTTGACAGATTTCTGGCTTAAAAATCTGAAGCGGCAGCCAGATCCATTTCTAGAAGTATATTTGTTACCAAGAGAGATTTCGAGAAATGTTGAATCGAAATATAAAGAAATTCAAAAGAAGAGAATGCAAATTTCCTGCTTAAATTAGTTAAAATATTCTCTGACGTATTCTTATTGGATTGAATAAATGAGTTAAACAAAACCCGTAGTTATGGCGGCACTTAATTTACAATGAAGCAAAAATCGTCATTGTCATTTTTGTGCGGATGGAAATCTTTTTGAAAGCATTATAAGACGGATATTACCTGGTCATTATGTTAAAGTAGATTGTTATGTATTTTTTTTTAGCGTTGTATTGGTTTTTAATATGTAATCTTTTTAAAGATATTAAAGAACACGGGCTATTAAAGTTCTTCAGGAACTTGTTGATTTCCTCTGAATTCATAAAGAAACGTCGTACCGATTAGGTTGTAGATTTGTTTGTGTAGTTTGTTTTTATTATTCTTCCCGTAAAAAGTAAAAAACCCTAAAGATAAGAAAAAGGGTTAAAGCAAAATTATTAACCTTTATAACAAGAAAAAGGTGCTAATCAAAATCAATTACAATGTATTTTCATAAAAAGATTTATTAAAAATATTTTTATAATTCACAAGATATAAATTAGTTTCTTAAACATTCCTGAAAAGTAATTTTATTAAATACTGAAATTCATGAAAAAGACTTATTGTCTACGTTTATGCAGGAAATCTTTTTCTAAAAGCAAAATTGGCGTCAAATGCAGTCCAGTGTGTAAAAATGCTGTAAAACTTTCCACAAGTGGATTGTTTTTCATTTTATTTATTTAAATTTCCTTATCTTTTATTTTTTCAGTGATTAGCTTCTTCCTAATCCAATTTTCTAATTACGGAAAATTCATTAATCTTTTGATTTTCTTGATAAAAATTTGCAAAACTACTGGTAATTGCTATGGTTAATAAAGCTAATTTTAAGTAACATTAGATTGAAGTTATTTTATCTTTTTCTTAAAGAAAAGCCTAATTAAGAAGCGCGCACCACTCATTAAAGAGGTTCGTGGCTTCGTAATTAAAAAGCTGAAACTCAAAACCTACGGGTAAATAACAGAACTTGTACAACACGTCGCAGAAGGAAACTCCACAAAATTTAGAATAAACTTATTCCTATTCTAAAAATCAATTTTTAGAAATCTTAAATCTTAATTTCTATCACGAATCCAGATTTCTTCTGGAGACGGATAATCACCTTACAGAGGAAATATCGAATGCAGTTGATATCATGCAAATAGTAGAGAATATTAATCTCAGACATATTCTCTACTATTTGTATGATATCAACTGCATTACTAGTAGCAAAGAGTTACTAAGAATATTGAAATAAAAAAAATATTAGAATAAGATTCGATACAATACTAACAATTTAACCGAATAAATAAGTGGTTTCAGACAAAGAGGAATTTCAGAAGTAATTATATTAGAGGATTTTCAAAATGTAAAGTAATGATTAGTTATAAAGAAAAAAAACCTACACACATAATAACAACAACATATAATTAGCAGTAATTAGAAGAAATTATGAAGAAATACGTCAGTGATTTAAGAAACCGGTAGGAACTAATGAAATATTGTTATTATTATTGTGTGTAGGCTTTTTTCTTTTCAACTAATACTTACACATGATAAGCGTTCTCTTATCTCTAAATTTTTGAATGTTTTTACTTTAATTTTTTTTAATCACTTATTTTTTTATTTTTTTTTGTAATAGGAAGCCGAAGCTGTATGTTTATCTGAGATTTTGTGTTCCTAGTAATGTTTTGAATTTTTGAGCTGCTGTAACGATCTTCTTGAAACTTGGGTTACCTGTTTACAGACAGTGGTAGATCGAAACTTCTGTAATTGCAATTTTCACTTATTGCCACTTTAGAATTTCTCTACAAGAAACTCTAGAAAATCTTTCGAAGAAAATTATTAGAGCCGACAGCAAAAGATTTCATAGCAATTGGTTATTAATCTTCTTAGCTACTGCACTAATTTGTACGTGATTTGATAATAATATAAAAAATATAAATTGCAATTAAGTCGTCATTACTTAAGTTGTTTAAATATGGGAAAATTAGGTAAATTAAAAATTATATAGTCAATTAAATTGGAATAACTATAATGGTAAACATATTAATAAAATTAAAAAAAAACTTGTAATTGATATAATTTATAAAAAAAATAAGAGAAAAATTTTATTACACTGATGTCTTTAAATTGAGGGATCTTGCAAAATGAAATGTTCTGGTTGTCCAATCGGGATCAAATTTGGTAGGGGTGCTGAAGATTTTCCCAATACCCTCCCCACACGAAAAGAAAAAGTGGCAGCACTGCTTCTAACAGAAGAAATAAAAATGTCCGGAACGTTATTGCGATAGAAGCACCTAGAGTACTATCAGAAGGCATAAAGAGCGTTCAGTAGGCTGTATGATCACACCCCACAGCTACGCAAGCAACGCAACGTGCTGGCATACTGCACACCAGAGTATCAAGCAATCTTTGGAGTATTGCATCCCACTCTTCAACCAATGCTATTCTCAGCTGGGGTAGCGTTCGTAGCGGTGGAATGCGTCCAGTAACGTCTTCCGAGAGCATCCCATGCATGTTCGATTGGATTCTGGTCCGGGGAATGTGCTGGTCACTCCAAATGATGGATGTCCTCATGTTGGAGGTAATCGTCCACCAGACGAGCTCGATGCGGACGGGCGTTGTCGTCCATGAATAGAAACTTGGACCAGCAGCACTCCTGAAAAGTCGCACATGTTGGTGAAGGATATTGTCCCGGTACACCTCGGCAGTTACAAATCCTCTGTTGAAGATGTAAAGTGGTGTGCGAGAGTCCAGCATTATGCCGGCCCACACTGTCACATCGCCACCCGCGTACCGGCCGTGTTCGACGATGTTGGCAAGATTGGCCCTGATTCCTTGCTCTCTGCAATCGTGAATATTAGTCTAGACTGTACCGGGACTAGTCAGAAAACATGACATGGCTCCTTTGCCCCTGTGTCCATGGTGTGTGTTCAGTGCACCACAATAATGTGTCCCCTCCGGTAACTTGGCTCAAAGGGATGCACTTCATGGATCTCCTGACATACGACAAGCATGGAATCGCCTGTACATTGTTTGTCTGGATACAATATTCTGTTGCTGCTGCAGCTCCGTGGCAAGGTGGCATGCCGTGCTTTGGTGGTTCCGTCTGGCCGATAGCGACTGATAGCGAGCTTCCCGGGGTGTGGCGACATATGGACGTCCTCTGCTATAGAGGGCAATATTTCCGTTCTGCTGGAAACATCTCCATAAGCGAGAGATGGCGCTGGTTGACACGTTCAGTGCACGAGACACTTCCACTGGCCTGCCCCAAGACGTCCTATTACTCTGCCTTTAATTTGCAGGTTCAAATGGACACGATGGGCCATGGCTAATAATTGGCATACAGTACTGTACAATCAGTGACCAAAACTGTTACATAATTCGTCCTGTGTCGTGACCTGCACTGTCTCTAGACAGGTGGCATTTCTGAACTTTATTTATTCAGACAGAACGGGTTTACCATTTTTATTTTTTGTGTGGAGATGGTATTGGGAAGACCTTCTGCACCCGCCTATCAAGTTTGGTCCCAATAGAACAACTAGAACAGTTGATTTTGCAAGATCCATTCATTTCGTCCCGGATTATGCCATCCCGGACATCAGTGTATAAAAATCTGTAAATAATCTCTATTGTTAATACAATTTAATTTTCTTTTCTCTTTTTATAATAAATAGTTACACATAAACCATACATAACATATTAATTATTCCAGTATCTATAACACAGGAGAGACAGTTACATCACACCAAGTACGACTGGTTACATATTAAGAAGGAAATTACATAAACTTAATCTTGAATTACAGATGAAAAGTAAGCGAAAACTCCTGTACTTCACCGATTTAAAAAAAATTCGAGAACGTTTCAAAGGAAGAGGGATCAAATTCTTTTTAGAACGTGTTAATGATTAGCTAATATGATTTTTTTTCCTGTTTAAACATTAATTTTAATTTCATGTGAATAAATTAAATTAGTTATTTCTGTTAATTATTACGGATGATTAATCCAACTTCTATTTTCAAATATTTCTAGCCTCTAGCGAGGATATTTCTAGCTTTTCATGGACCACTTGAGGATAGGCGGTGCTTCATAGTTACAAAATATCCCACCAGGCTACTGCTTGGCGTGTGGGATAAACAAAGCTATGTGCTTCGTTTTAATAGATGGTGAACTAAAAGATTTGATTTGGATGAAATGATTGTAAGCCTTCCAAAATTTTCATATCTGATATACAGTTGATTGTAGCCTATTGAAGAACATGACAGCAATATATTATCAAAGAAGGATATAATTTAATTATCTTTAAATATTACAAATACATCTGGACAGCATCGACAACGCGTATGCTTTTGTAAAGGCTTATTGCTATCAAGAGAACAAAAAAAAAACTGAAGCAGTAAGACTTCTATATTTTAAAAGAAAAAATACCGATAGCAGTTTCCAAGCCATGGCAGCATTATGCGACTGTAAAACAAGTTCAGCAGTTTCATAATATTAACGTCTTATTCCGTACTCATAAGTTAAACTGCGATATTTAAGATATGGATCGCCACAGTGTTTTGCAATTTAGTATGACGCTACAGTAATTTGACGTTGTTCCTTATTTACTCTGTCGAATTTTGTCTTTCATTCCAAGGAAATGATTTGTAAAGTTTAATTTTTTTATTAATAGTATTTGCAAAATATTGAAAATCTCCCTTACTGATCCCAGCAACCAACTCATTACAATTAACAGAACCAAGAAAAATGAGATATGAACCAAACTGTTCAATGCATTATGCTAATAGGATACTGTCTATTACCATGTCCAACTAATACTGAAAATTAATCTCCCTGAACTCCAAATTCTTAATAAGTAATTATATATACAGATACTTTATTACTTAAATATATACAGACTTCGTAAATTTTATTTCAAACAAGACAATTCCCAGTTTTATTATAAACACAAAACCAAATGACCCCATACAGTTTGCCCCATTCGGGCGACTATAGCCTGTAACATATAGAAGACAAATGGGGACCACTACCTACAGAGCAGATTTCGGGTCCCCAGCGGACACAACACACAGAAGAAGACGAAAGAAACAACCATGCCACGACCGGGATTCGAACCCAGGTACTGGCGCATTGGACGCCACGGCTGGCCGCCGCCGAGACCGCACGACCACGCCAGCACGGCCATTCGGGCGACTGAAGGTCAGTGGCCATCTTGAACAGAAGTGAGCACATTCGGTCAAAGGTAACATTTTCGTTCTGTAAAGATACACCACAATTTTGCTCAAGTACCACTACTTTCTTGACATGGTCAGTGGCCATCTAACAATTTGGTAGGCAGGTAGATGTATCCCAAAGTGTCCCATTGGGCGCTGGAGAGAAGGCTCCCGTTTCATTGAACCTCGTAACTCTCTGTACTCTATTCTAAAATTTATTCTGCTATTTATTTAATCTGATGTAAGGTACGACAGGGACTTAAGTCACTTACACTGACTGAGTGTACACTAATTGTCATCAACTTAGTTGATGAAAATTACTTAAACTGACTTTGAAATGCACTAAAACAAGTCTTCAAAGATATTAACATCCAAGTGTAAAAAAAATATAAAACAAGTGTGCAAATAGGGTTTCGGAAGTGTGATTGTGTCCATAAATTTCCTAACTATGCATGTTGTGTTGAGTACCACAGTCTTTTGGAGTTCTGCATAAGTGTTTTTGTGAAGTGCTAGTGTGCTACGGCTGTAGTGCAATGTGTGAAGCACCAGACCAGTGAGATGTTATCAACAAGTGTGATGTCAGGTATGTTATGATGCATGATTTTTTTTCTCTGTAAATGGGACAGTCCCAGTAAAGCTTATGTGAGGGCGACTAACACGCTTTGTGGTGTGTATTATGGGACAGTGTTCTCAATAAGTGAATCGAGTGTTTGTGTACTAGCTGTTCGCGGCTACTTGATTGTGTAGGCAGTCTGTTTGGTAGTTTATTTGGTGGAGGTAGTCTATTTGGGAGAGAAGTGACAATCTGATATTATATGGTCAATGCCCTCTAAAATTTCCAACCCCACGTCCACGTCGTAGAGGGTGGAAACAGATGTAGTAAGGAACTCCCAGTTGGAGGTCCCGAAACATGCTGGCTAACGGGGCTATGGTTCTACCCAAGTTAAGGTGGGAGGTATCGTGCCGAGGACTGAATGGTACAAGGGTAGCGAAAAATGTTGTGCCGCAAACGATCCCTTTGGGGCGCCTGGCGAGTACCCCATCGTATGTAGCCTTCTGCTTGGAATAGGGGGATAGCCAAGTGGTGACTTTTTATTTCCCCCGGTAATAAAACATTTATGGAAAAAAGTAAAAACAAAAATCAAGGGTTAGGGTCACCTTCGGGAAGTACCCAACCATTAAAAGCAGCTACCACGGTAGCTGAATCTAGGGAAGAAAACAGTAATACTGGGATCTCCCAACAACATACAGAACCTAGCTCCACGAAGTTAACAGGCAGTTCCGAGTTATCTTCTGGAGCTAAGGAACTAAAACACACTGCTTCTAATTTAAGCAGGCTACAACTTGGCGGTTTATCTAAAACAGCCAGAAGAAATATGAGGAGGAAATTGCAACGACAGAGGCAAGCAGGAAGCCCTGTAGCCAAAGACAAGCAAACACCCCTCAAAGAATCCACCAAGAGACAGCGTTCGGATGTGTCGACACCATCACCTCAGAACGCACAGGGCCCTCCTAAGAGACCAAAGCAGGGGGCCAAACAACAAACTTATAGTGAGGTCACTTCTTGTGTCAAGATGGCCGTCATTAAAGAAAAATACCCAGATGAGAAACTGGACGATAGGGAAGTAGGGACCATCCAGATGGACCTTCTTAGGCGGGTGGACGGAACCCCGGAAGGGGAACCTCTACCACTAATGAAGAGTTTCAGCTTGAATGGAGGGGTACTATTTTACCTATGTGAAAACCAGGCAACTGCACTTTGGGTGACAGAAGCCTTTAATAACAATGACAGTGTTCTGCAGGGCACGAGGCTCAGGGTTCTGAAAGCCAGTGACCTGCCAAAACCTGTTAAAGTAGCTTTCAAGACGAAAGACATATGGACAACCGACTCAGCTGTCCTACTGCGGAGGCTCAGTGCCTACAACAAGAGGCTTAACACCAATTGTTGGCGGGTACTGAACCGTATCGCAGACCCTCAGGCTCTGAGATGGATTTTCCAAGTGGATAGGGAATCTGCTACAGCTATTGCTGAGGCTAAATACCTAGCACATACCGGGGTCGATAAAGGTATCTTTAAGATCCTACACGACCCAGAACATGTGAAACCCGAGGTTGATACCTCGGAACCTGGGCCCTCTTCTTCCAAGGCACCAGCAGATAGTTTCACACCTAAAGAAACCGAAGATCAGGCAGTTTTAACTATGGATGAGGCGGCAGGGGAATCGGACATGGGATCGGCACCGCCCGAAAACATGGAAGTGGTTGAGATGGATGAGGGTGGGGACCTCTCTGATCGGGTGTTGGAATCCGACACCCACAGTGAGGAAAACACCTAATCATTCCATCCTCAGCCTCTGATTCCCTAATGTCACCACAAACATGTTAAACTGCATTCAGATCAATTTACACCACAGCCGGTCTGCTTCTGCGGCTTTGTGCCAGAGACTGGCTGAGGACAACATTGATTTAGCCATTATCCAAGAACCCTGGATTTATAAAGGTAACATATTAGGTTTACCAAAATCAGGATGGTTACTTACTTATGATACCACCTGTGAAAATATGAGAACCTGTATTTTGGTTAGGAAAGGCATAAGTGCCATACCCCTTACAGAGTTTCTCTCAAGAGACACAACTGTAGTCAAACTTCTTCTGGTGGGAAGCAAAGTTTGTGAACTCGTTGTGGTCTCAGCATATTTCCCTTATGAGGAGAACGATAACTTTCCTCCTTTGGAGGTAAGGAATCTAATTCAATACTGCGAAAGCAATGGAACTCAACTCATCATTGGATGTGACGCCAATGCTCACCATGTTGCTTGGGGAAGCACTGACTGCAACCAACGAGGAGAAAACCTCATGGAATTCTTGGTAAGTACTAAGTTACATGTTTTAAATAAAGGTAATGAACCTACCTTTGTTGTAAGTAATAGAAGTGAAGTAATTGATTTAACACTCTGTTCTGTTAATATGCTTTGTTCTATTAATAATTGGCATGTATCTAATGAACTTTCTCTTTCAGATCATAGGTACATTTGCTTCTATGTTGCAGGTGAAAGACAACAAATGGTATGTCCCAGGAACCCCAGAAAAACGAATTGGGTCGGCTTTAAGGAGGATCTAGGAATACTAACAGGAGATATGATTTCTAACATACGCTCGGTGCTAGATATTGAGTTAGCGGTTGACCAGCTGCAACAAGCTATTCTCAGTTCTTATCACCAGAACTGTCCGGTCAAGGTTGCTAGTTTACCAAGGCAGGTTCCTTGGTGGAATAACGAACTTAGTAACCTAAGATATAAGACAAGAAAGCTTTTTAATAAAGCAAAAAAGACAGGTGAATGGGAGGAATATAAAAACACCCTCACATGTTACAATAAAGCCATCAGAGAGGCTAAGAAGGAATCTTGGAGGAAGTTCTGTGAAGATGTATCAGACATCTCCAGTACTGCCAAGCTTGTTAAAATCTTAGATAAAGGTAACTTTAACCAACTAAGTTCTATAAAACTTGAGAATGGTAGTTACACAAAATCTGGAAAAGAAACACTAAAAGTAATGTTAGGAGTACACTTTCCAGAATCTAAAGAAATCAACATTGAAGACATGCATCGTTCGGGTCTGGTTCCTCTCAGAGGTAACCGTACAGACTGGTGTGTGTCTAGAAGGATTGTTGAACATTCAAAAATCAGATGGGCTATTTCTACATTTAAACCCTTCAAAGCCCCAGGTATGGACGGTATTATCCCTATGCATTTGCAAGAAGGAGTGGATATCGTTACACCGATTCTCTGCAGGATTTTTAGGGCAAGTATAGCACTAGGGTATCTCCCGCTGCAGTGGAGACAAACCAGAGCTATCTTTATTCCTAAACCTGGCAAACCAAGCTATACGCAAGCTAAGTCGTATCGACCAATCAGTCTTACCTCTTTTTTGCTTAAGACTCTAGAGAAATTGGTTGATAGATATATTAGAGATGAGATTCTTATATCACATCCTCTCGCCAGTCAACAATTTGCCTACCAGCAAGGTAAATCGACTGAAACGGCACTTCATCGTATTGTAATACTTTTGGAGAAAGCTCTTGAGCATAAGGAATTTGCTTTAACTGTCTTCATGGATATTGAGGGGGCCTTCGATAGAATCTCCATAGAAGCTATTGATGCAGCCACTCAAAATCATGGAATTAACCCTACCTTAAGACGATGGTTGAGATCAATTCTAAGTGAACGTGTGGTTATGTCCTCGCTTCTCGGGGACACCTTAGCGGTCGCTACTAACAGAGGTTGCCCGCAGGGAGGGGTTCTCTCTCCTCTGCTGTGGTGCCTTGTGGTGGATGAACTGCTGGTGTCTCTTGGGAGGTTTGGGTGTGGCTGCATTGGTTATGCGGATGACATCTCAATAGTCGTTAGAGGTAAATTCCCTAAAACCGTATCAGAATTCATGCAAGACGCTCTGTTACTGGTTGAAAAGTGGTGCAAAAAAGTAGGTCTTTCAGTCAACCCAGACAAAACGACCTTGATACCTTTCACAAAGAAAAAGAACTTGCATGAGATGCAAGCTCTTACCTTCTTCGATAGGAAACTCACCATTTCTTCAGAAGTCAAGTATTTGGGTGTTATACTTGACCAAAGAATGACTTGGAGACAACACTTGGAGCACTCGATTACGAAAGCAAAAAGAATCTTTTGGTCGTGTCGAGGGGCTATTGGTAAAACCTGGGGTATTAACCCAAAGGTTATGCACTGGATCTACACTATGATCATTAGACCTATTCTCACATACGCTGCGGTGGTATGGTGGCCAAGGGTCAAGCTTAAAACAGCTCAATGCGAGCTCAATAAGCTACAAAGAATGGCGTGCATAGGCATCACAGGGGCAATGAGAACTGCACCCACGGCTGCAGTGGAATTGCTACTAGGATTCTTGCCACTACATTTACATATTGAGGCTGAAGCCACTTTGGGAGCTTTAAGGCTTAAGACTGCAGGTGAGTGGTGTTATACCCACTCAGCAAGCAGTCATACAAAACTCTACACGCAGCATTCAAGTCAGGAGTCAGTCCTGCTAATGACTACTGATAAAATGCTTCCCTATTATTACTTTGAAAGACCATTCAGCATACATTTCCCAAGTAGAGCTGAATGGGATTCTGGATCAATTCCTATAATTACAGATGAATCAGTTTGGTATACGGATGGATCCAAGTCTGCCAATGGCTCCGGAGCAGGTGTATATTACCTAACTGGCGGGTATGGTTTTTCTTATAACCTGGGTAATTTCACAACTGTATTTCAAGCAGAAATCTTTGCAATTCTTGCTTGTACCGGAATCTGTTTGGACAGAAACATCAGGAATAAGAATATTTATATTTTTTCCGATAGCCAGGCAGCGCTGAACGCTCTGAATCAGTGCCGCATTACTTCTAAGATCGTTTTTGATTGCCTCAAAACCCTGTCTGTACTGGCACAATTCAACAAAGTCCGTCTTTTTTGGGTGCCAGGACACAGTGGTCATGAAGGCAATGAAAAAGCCGATTCCTTCGCTAAGAAAGGCTCGGAGATGACCTTTATAGGTCCGGAACCTGTTATTGGCTTATCCAATAACATGATTAGAAAGATCTTTCTTAAGAAAATGAGAGCTCTGCAGCTCAAGCTATGGCACAGGCTTAAGGGACAAAGACAAGCCAAGATGCTAATTCAAGGACCAAACAATAAACGTGCCTCCGAACTTTTAATGTTACGGAAAAAGGAACTTGGCATTGTTGTTGGTCTACTTACTGGGCATTGTCGGCTCAATAAGCATTTATGGCTTTTGAACTTAAAAGACAACCCAGTCTGTAGGAGATGTGATTCAGAAGATGAGACTTCCTCACACATCTTATGTAACTGTGAATACTACACAGCGCTTAGACACAAAATCCTAGGATCTTTTTTCTTAGAACCAAAGGATTTGATTAAGGTCCCTATAAACAAACTACTGGCATTTGCCGTAGCTACTGGTCTTTTTGGGGATTAAGGTTGGGGAAAGTACAATAGACCTTAGGTCGCGGTGCTAGGTATATTTACCACCCATCTCATACATTACATTACATTACATTATATGGTCAATCGTTTCATGTACAGTGTAGCATTTTCTGCATGTGTCGGGGGGGGGGGGGTTAATCTGGTGGAGATAGTCTGGAGGTGAACTGCTGGATTAGTGGAAATAGCTTTAGACATTACCTTACGGCAATTACTGCTAATTTCCACCAAGCTGTTTCCTCATTTTTTATATAAACTTATTTCTTCATTTCTCCTCATTGCCTTAGTTTAATTATCAGCTGTCGGCTTTCCTTGATGTTCCGCAATTACTCTAATTTGAAGAATGCGATAGGATATAATGAAGAAAAAATGAATTCTTTGATGCACTGTTCTATCCAATCAGAATGCCATTCTCATTTTTTCTGTTCAAATAATGAAATTGCGAATGAATAGAATAGAATAGTGCTTCAAAGAATATAGTTTTCTGAATATGAAATGTAACAAATTAAGTTAT
>JAFIDM010009631.1:226802343-226827842 GCA_023159025.1 Thereuonema tuberculata
ACAATTACAACTATAGTTTCCATTGCCATGCGCAATCATTTTCAAGTAAGTTATTTCAGAGGAATACATGAATACATATGGATGAATGTGAATGAATACATATGGATGAATACACATTTAGTTCCTGATATAGTCGATGATGGCGCTGAAGTTCTTAAACGTCACCTCATTACAATAATTCTACGGGGTTCCCCCACAGAGCACACTATATATACTCATTTATTCCTCTGTAGTAACTTACTTGATAATGATTGCGCATGGCAATGGAAACTATAGTTGTAATTGTCAATTTATTATAATGTTAATCTTCATTAAATTATTGTGTATTGTATTAATCAGGTGTACCGGCTTCAATTTATGGGCTCATAGAATCAGCAGTACACGTAAAAGACTTATTATTCAATTAAAGTTATTGTTTAAGAAATTTTCTTAAAAGAAATAATTTAATGAAAGAATTTGAAGTCTACTTTCGTTAAAAAAAAGGGGGGAGGTTTTACGGAATGTAGGCTTCAAATTCTTTCAGGAATTTCTTATTTCAAAGCTTGATAGTTTCCTCCAAAAATTAAACTTGGGATCCCGGTATCAGCTCTGAGTTATCGATTGTCATTTGGGCGCGAAATTCTTCAATGTCTGCTGGGTCAGTGATAAGTCGCCCAGATAATCTCTTCTCAAAGAAAGGTCAGTCCATCTTCGAACACCCTAAGAACATCCAGTAGATAATGGATTTTTCTTAAGTGCTAGCCAAACAAAGACTTCCTCAGAAGACTTTAAAAAGCTCCACAATTATTTTGATAATGTAATTAATAATAAAATTAACCGTTATATTTTGATGGACAATATGAAAGTTTTCTAATAAATTTTAGCTTAAAGCATTGCATTAGGCACAAGAGCGCTAGTCTGTGCTAGTCCAGGAGTTAAATTCACAAGGTGATTTAAGCTTTTAGACAGTGTCAAAAGCTAATTATTTTGTTTACACAATTGTGCATATTATGGGGCCGCTTTCAAAGGCAAAGCCGCTAATACAGTGCTTAGTGCATCATTTGGATGTGTTAAAGAATTTATGCAACAATACGTTTGTAAATATTAATAATGACGTCCTGTTGGCAATTGTTAATATTGTTATGTATGAAGCATCATTATTATTACCGTGTTAATTGTTATCATTTTTACTAACACTGCTATGGAAAACGTTAATTTGGGGGGGGTCAGGGAGTAGTTCTACATGTCTGAGTTTTTTTACATGGTCACCTACTTTTTGATGCTGAACAGAATAGTGAAGGTTTCATTCAAATATCTCTAACCGTTTGGACGCTACCGAGTGCGACAGACAGACAACACAAAAGCAATAGCGGTTCCCTGTTTTAACCGTAACATGGGACCGCTAAAAACTGATTTGGAGAAGAGAACTGAAAACTAGAGTACATCAATGATATTTGAGTTTATCTGCAGGCTGTGATGGTATTCTCTAGTCTTGTCTTCCATTTTCTACTAGAATTTCCTCGGCGAAATTCTAGTTCTCAAATATGCACACAAAATAACAAGAATACACATATTATTAGAGGGAAGGAGCTCAGCTTTAGGTACAGCTTAAGCGATTGGAGTTCTAAGAGTTTTTTTTCCTTGCTGAATAACTTAATCCATATACTTATTGATTTTAAGGAAGATGTTTTCATTTATTTAAATATAGAAGAGTTAAGATGTTACGAGTTATTGATCTTGTTTGTCTAGGATGTGTTTCTTGTAGTTGCTTGTAGGGATGACTTGTTCCTGCATCGTGATCATGAACCCTTCGGTCTCCCCGAACAGCTAACCAATCGTCAACCAGCTGTTCGACGCTTGGCTGAGATCATGGCGATGTCTACCGTGGAGTTCCTTAGAGTCCATGCTTCACGTAGTTGCTGAGTGTGGGTGTCAGTGGTAGTGAGAAAGATTTTCGAGGTCTAGGGCGTCAGGAGTAAGGAGTAAGTGGAGTAAGGAGTTTTGTGCTCTCTGGTGGAAGTGTTCTTTAAGTGTGTGTACTTGTTTTTCGTGTAGGGTGTTGAGGTTGATGAGTCCTCGGCCTCCCTCCTTTCGGGGGAGGGTCATGACACGCGCTTGCTGAAATCCCAGGTATTTGTAGGTCTCTTCCTCTTCATGGATTGGATGGCCAACCCATGGTCCAGTTCAGAACCCTCCAAATTCGAAGTTTCCTGCATGTTACATGTAGCTTGCGGCATTTGTCAATTCCAAATTCCATTTAAGTGTCTTTTATGAACTGTGTAGTGAGTTTTAGTATATTAGTAAGTTGTGTTTTGGTTGTGGAGTTTGGTTGTTGTCTAGCATGTGGCTCAATGAATTCAAGGCGAGACAGAATCAAGAGGACACAAGGAGTCTCCCTGGAATATACCGCTCCTTACGGGAATGGGGGCGTAGTGATGGAGGTGCGCAGCTGTAGTGTTGTGTTCGAACTTTTCATTGTGACATGCAAGAATACCGTGATCTTAGGGTGTATTTTGTCAAAATGAAGTGTGTAGTAGCCAGGAATGTGCGTTCGTGTCAAATGCCTTCTTGTAGTTAATGTACGCAGTTTGTAAATGCCTATATTTCGCGGGCGTTTGCTGCAGGATTGCCGAGTCAATAAGGTGCTTACAACCCTGGGAATTTCTGCGACTGCTCTTCTGTTGTTCGGAAAGGATGTTATGTGTGTCGATGTGTGTGTAAATTTTGTCTACAAGGCAGGAGGTGAGGAGTTTGTAAAGTGTGGGGAGGAAAGTGATTGGACGGTAGTTTGCAGGGTGTGCTGTTTCAGTGTTCTTGCTCTGTAGATATGTGACACCCTGTGTGAGGAAAAGAGGCACATGTTCTGGGTGTTGGATTATGTCAGTGAGTGCAACAGCTAGCTTCCCATGCAGGGACGTAAACCTCTTGATCAAGAATTTCTGGACGCAGTCTGCACCAGGAGCCTTCTAGTTTGTGTATGCTTTAGTGCTGTCTGTATTTCTGCTGGAGTAATGTTATGGAAGGGCATGTAGCGTAGATGTTCATTTATTTGGGCGACATTCTCCTTAACTATGAAAAATTTTGAGATCTAAATTTCTGGAGGTGAACTCCTCATCTCCTGCCTTATCAATATATTCTTCAAATCATATCCGTCCAAGATAAAGAAATGCCTCAGACAAATGATTTATTTACACTCTTAACGATTATCATTTAGAAGATGGGTTACAACATAAGTTCTGAAACCTTTTGACTCTCAGCTCCCTAGCAATATTTTCACCTAGGCCAAAAGAAATATTTCACAGTTCCTTATTTAAGTACTGAAGGCCAAAGAACTTTTAATAAGTATTTATTTCCAAACAACTTAATTTAACATTTGAAAGAAAGATGATTTACATTGAAAGATAAAATAATGCTTTCACTTTACATTGAAATTTATTTACTTTACATTGAAAGATAAAATATCTTTCAATGAATTATCTTTATACATTTATCATTTTACACCCACGAATTGAGGGTTAAGGCTTTTGGTGGTGTTTCACAACACACCAAATTATTTTCTTGTTTCTTCTGTTGTCGGGGGCCACTGTCAGGAGTGACGGTGGCTTTCATTTAAGTTTTTGCTGTTCTGGGTCTTTTGTCGGGGTGGGCGGATTGGGCTGAGGAGTCCCAGGAAGGACGAAACGGGCCGTCCCCAATTCCCCCCGATAATTGATTCAGAATGGCAATTGTTTAGTCTTGCGCTGTTTTTGATTTTTATTGCTTTGTTTATCTTTACATTGAAAGATAAAACAATGCTTTTACTTTATTGTCATAAATTTTCTTAAAAAAACAAAAACAAAACGGACTCTCGATAGTGAGAGTTTGGGAGCTGCTGGATCAGAGGAGGTAATAGCTTTATACATTATCTTATCATTGCTAATTTCCACCAAGCTCCTCATTTTTATATAGCTTTATTTCCTCATTGCCTTAGTTTAACTATCAGCTGTCAGCTTTTCTTGATGTTGCAGAAATACTCTGTAATTTGAAGAATTTGATAGGATATAATGAAAAAAAAAATATTCTTTGAAGCACTGTTCTATCCAATCTGAATATCATTCTCATCGATTTGGATTTCTAGAGTTATTTCTACAGTTATTAGAGTTATTAATGTCTTAATCCATATACTTACTGATCTTATCTATATTGATCTTCTAAAGACAATCGTTAACATAGCGTAAATAAAGAAACGCCTCCAACAAATGATCCATCTTGGACGGATATATGATTTGACGATTCTATAGTCCTCTCCCTTCTACTATTCTTTATTACGATACGATTAAGAATTTTTAATATCCCAAACGAAAGAGAAATGAGATAATATACTACCCTTCTGCATATTTCCTGTAGATAAAAGGAAGTTCTTGAAAGAACATTAAGCATACTTCTCTTAACACTTGCTGTTTATTTTTTATTTTTTAACTTGTGAAAATAAAAAAGTAATCATTAACGTAAAATATCTCCTAAACAAACAGTAGAGATAGTCTTCTTTCTGAAAAGAATTAAAAAATCCGCATCACTTGCTTCAGTTCTTGAATCCAGTTCATCATATTACCGCTCGCGCTGACTTGAAAGAAAAATTATTTATGAATTGTTATGGATGTTAAATATTGGAGAAAAAAAATCACAACTGGACAGTAAATATGCCTTCGCACACTGAACCAACATCAACGGGAATCTGAACAGCTGTTTCAGAGCGAAAGCTAAGGTAAAAGCGTTCTCGATCCCGGGAATGGATCGCCGAGATAAAAAACAAAACAAAACAAAAAATAAAAAAAAAACAATCAAATAAAAAATAATCCTGTGAAAACCATAGTATTAATCTCTTGTCCTTTCACTGAAAGGCACTAAGAAAGGGTAAATTATTCTGTAAAATCAAAGGTAAATTCTGCTGATGATTCCTAAAAAGGATGAAACAGCCGTTCAGGATTCCCGTTGATGTTGGCTCAGTGTGCGAAGGCATATTTACTGTCCAGTTATGATTTTTTTTCTCTATTTAGAAAATTAAAATCCTTTTATTTTAATCTATTGTTTCGGTTCTAAAGCTTTCCTTGGGGAATTTTTTCACATTCTCGCGCTACTTTTCTCGAGAACGAGCCACCCGAAAAAAAAGTTCAAGGATAGAAACTAAATCGTCTCTTGTTATTATTAACATCCACGCCAAGTTTCAAGAAGATTCTGAAGATTCATCTAGCGATTCAAAAGATATAAGATGACACACAGTGAATGAATTTATGAGCCTCCAAGGTAAAAAAGCTAATAAAGAAATAAATATTCCAATGAAAAAAACATTATTAAAATGAAAACAATGAAGCTTAAGAAATAGTATTCATTATGAAATTATTTTTCTTAACTAACATTGTTTTGACCTTTTGGATTGCTCAATTTAAGGCGATAAAATGGCGCCACACACAATTCAAATAATAAAATTAACTTTGCTCGTAATAGGTCCATGATGGCCCATTAGGATTACTCACGACTGTAATGAGTTAATTCCGGTAGATTTAATTAAACAGAGGTTGCTAATCGACAATTAGTAGTTTTAAATGGCTGATAATTCTAATTCAAAGCGGAAATTACATTGTTAATCAACTAAATTCAAGATGGAGTAATAATGGAGCTTTTATGGATTTATTACTAGTAGCCTTATCCGAACAAATCTTGCATCAAAGTATTTTATGCCAAAGTCCGTTTGCCATAAAATAATCGTAATAACTAATAATTTCTGAAATTGCATGTCAAACGTTTTATTCAAAATATAAATAAAAAAAATCAATTATTAACTATAACTGATACACAAATGCTCTTTATTCTAACTTAATATTATTGATAGGTCTTCAATTCCTTCATTTTCTAACAGATCAGGTTTAAGAATTCGAGTTTATAAATATCACTTATAATCGAATAAATTAGAGATATCTATAACGACATACAAGTATTACTCTTTTTTTTTTAATTACTTTTCAAAAATGGTAGCCTAAAGGAAATGAATACGAAGTAAAAAACTACAACGATAGGTTAAGTGTCGTAAATATTGGTAATCACAGGAACTTACATATCACTAAAATGCTAAGTAAAATTTGGCTCTCAACATGAATTTTTAAAATATGAAGAATAAGCTCAACTTAAAAACCGATATTTACATTTAAATATATGCCTCACATATTTCAACCTCTTAAAAGAATACCTCACCTTAATCATTAGAGTTGATGATGACCTTGGGATATAAATCCATTTATTTTTTCCAATTTTTTAATTTGTAAATAGTAATCAAATTTTTTAAATATATGTCTGTTTTTAAATAAGAATTAATTACTCCATACGTTAAAATAAAATTTTATGATATTTAGGAATAAACTAAGTAAATACTCAGCTAACTATTGTGTAGTGGGGACTGAACATGTATCGTTGGAAGAAGGAGTGCAGTTTTGAACAAGAGAGAATGGAGGATACGTGCTCATATTTTAAGCTCAATTTTATTTAAGGCATTAGCCAAATTTTAAAGAAAATGATCCAGTCGTATAACCTAGACTTTGCTGGGATATATTTTTGAGTGATGGGAGGGTTGAAGATCAAAATTCTGGAGGTTCCAATCCGGAGAAGAAATAATCTCCGCCGGTTTTCAGCCTTCAGTTCAGGGAACCACAATTCTTTAGGAATCTTCATTGTCAGTTATTCATTACAATCTTCCAACACAATGATAACAGGAATTATTGTGTCGGAATGAAACCGATCAAGGGATTTTTTAGTCTTATACTTAGTAAATATCCTTACTTCTATACAAGTATGATCTGCTTCTTTCTTCCGGTGGCCTTTCATCTGATAATCATTCGTGAAGACATTTTCAACAAATGTTAGCAGGTCCCGGAAAAAAAAAGTAACCGGAGAGCTGTTAGATTTATCCCTTCTTCAGTATTTGAATTTGCATTAGAACATTCGCTTAGAATTTCATTAGAAATTGGCCTATTGCATGAGTAATGTTTTGTAACTTGTCTTATACTGAATAGCGATATTAAAATTTGGTTAGTAACAAGTGTAAGTTCTGTTTTCAAATATTGACGCAACAAAGAATAGAAATAGTCAAATAGAGAATCATAAAAATTATATAAGTATAATTATCTACATCGAATTTTTGAATTATGCTTGAAATTTTATTATTTTCTTAGATTGTCAGTCTGAATATTCCTGTATAGTTCAGTAAATATTACAAATATTATAAAATAAACTGTTCAAACTATTAAACTTATTAAAATATTCTCGAAACTTATTCTTTCAAAGTTTTGTTTAGCATCACATAAGACATAAGGAAAACTTCACTTCGTTGGAGCCTGGAATTTCTACTGGTTTTGTTTTGCTAGCAGAAATAGAAAGGTTGTGCTTTCACTAGCCAATTTGATTCAATTACTAATTAGATAGGCAAATGAAACTTACGAGAATAACTCCGATTTCTGTCTGATCGATTTTCGAAAATCTCTAGGAATTTGCAGTAAAAATTAGTAACCACATTTCTGTCAAATTTCATTTACATTCAACTCATTATTAGGTAAGTACTTTTCCTGTTCTTCCAATATTTTCTTGATTGGATCATGAATGGGTTAGCAATGGAAATGCTGGAAGAAGGTTCCATAGCTCGAAGTCTGAAGATCCAATCGAAGTAAAGTTCGTATTAATCAAATAATCACAGAAACTTTAAGAAATGGTTCCTATGAAAACTTTATGAAATCGACTAAAACAGTTTCGAATTTTAAAACTGTCTGCTCTAATTTATTCATAGCAGTTAGGTTAAAAATAGACGAGTTCCACAAGATCCAGATTGGATAGGAAAAGCTTCTCCTTGTTTCAAAAATAGTGAGGAACAATTTACAGCAGACCTAGATGAACTCTATTTGCTGCCCATTTTTGTATAGCATACTTTTTGGCTCAGCGGAAGGTCGTGACAAGGTCAGAGACCGAGACTGCATGGGAAAAAAAAAAAAAAAAAAAAAAATGGGGGTATTGGGAAATGGTAGAAGGCATAGGAATTGTTGATCCTATTTTTACAAAAATATTTAAAACGTTTCGAACCACAATGTTAGGTAAAACTTTTTTTCTTTACAAGTATTAAAAAACTACAAAAATTATTACTTATATCCTAAATAATTTTATTATAAAAAAAAGAAACAAGTATTGTCAGTACAGATAATAATTATATCTTCTGAAAACAAAACAAAAAAAATAAGCATTGAAAAACAAACGCATTATTAAATATCAGTATCAGAAATATCAATGCCTTACAAATTTTATTATATAAAAAACACTAGCGTAGTATCCGTTCTTCATACGAGTTACGAAAAAGTTATTCTGATGCGTATGAGGAAGAAATTGAAATTGTCAGATCACTTCGAAACTTTTCCAGTTCGAAAAAAAAAAGTAATCATGTGATCATTACAAATCTAAATCTATCGTGGAAATCTATAGCTATCCCGAAAACCCCGTAGAACTATTCTTAAACAATGTTTGCCCATCCCCTCACCGCCCTTCCGTTTACACCCCATAGTTACAGATTTTTGCCTCCCGGTTAATATGTGGCGTTATTATATACAACAATATTTTAGTTCCAATTGTTGAGCAACAATTTTTTTTTTGTAGTTCCAATTGTCGCCTTCTGGTGCATATGTGGCGCTTTCAAGAAAGCTGATGGTCATTCCCCCCCCCCCCCAACAAAAAAAAAAAGAAGTTTATTTTATACTTTATATACTGTCTATAGTATGGAATCTAGCCTTATGCGAAATTTCAAGTTTGTAGCATTTTGAGAAGAATGCTAAACATTTTGAACCGAGACACAAACACATATATTCATAAATTTCCTTTTTATATTATAGATTATATGAATACTTTTTCTAACCTTAATTTTTTTTTCTGTTTAGTTTTAGTTTACCTTGCTTCCTACATTATATCAATTTATCTAATTTCATTCTTTTATTTTAGGTTTCCATCAATTTTTCTGTTTTGAAGATATATTCCATAAATTTCCAAAGGATTTGTCATCAATGTTTTCATGCACATAGAACACTTGTAAAATCAGTGTTGGAAGAGTGACAAAAGATGTTTGGAAAAGCATCTAATCATAGAATTTTGTGGAAACAGAAGGATAGTATAGAAGAGGAAGAACCTTTCTAATATGAGTCATCAGGATTGACTGTGGAGCTGAATAAGAATGATTCAATCATGTTCAAACTTGATTTAATGGAGAAAAGGGAAAATAAAAATGCCGAAAATTGAATTTTTTTTTGTAACATAGTTCATAGTTCTATGCACATACAACTCATATGATGTATCTTTGAGAAAAGAGGTTTTGAGAATACAATATAACACTGTGTTTGAAAACTCTTATGTAAAAACGATCTTGTCATTTCTCAAGATAACAATGTAAATTTTCTAGGACATAACAATTTTGCTGAAAATTGTAAATTATTAAATCGATATTAATTTTCGATTTTCATTGGACCAATAGATAAGAAGCTAGGGGCCAAGACTGCAAGATACCTTAGTATTTAGACAATTTAATAACGATATTGTAAAATCCTATTCATCCTAAAAAACAAATTTTAATTTAATTTTCATTGAAACCAGTCTCTTCAATGTGGGGGTCATTCCATGCCAAGTGGTCTAAACGTTCCAGCCATCATGTCTCCAATTTTGTTCAGATTTTATCTGTAGCACCGATAAGATGTTAAACTAAGTTCCCCAAAATTTGAAGTCCCAAGCTTCAATAGTTGTTGATCTAGACCCCCTATCTGAAGGGTAGTCGGTCCATGTTCGCGCAACATTGAACAAAATGCCACTTTTGGGGTCTAATAAAATTGAAATTAACTTATAAAAATGGCTAAAAATTTGAGATCCTATACAATTTTTCCTGCCGATTCCAATAAAATTAATTTTAACATTATGGATGCAAAATTCAGTCAAACAAGTTGACTCAAAGTGTGCATAAAAATTTGTTGTGACTTCCCGCCACAAAATTTGACAATATTTAGACTCAAACAACTTCCAGGAAAAAAAAAGGTATGGACTTGAAATTTTGAACAAGCACTATGCTTGGGCTAGACATGTTACTGCCAAATTTGCAACTATCAAGCATCTACAGTCGCCCTGCACGATCTCTTCAAATTTGGCACTGTTGGCACGCATGGTAAAATTTGCAAAGTTTAAAGCCAATTATTAAAAAACTAGCAGCAAAGCCTGTCGGACGACAGGCATAAAAAAATCTGAAAAATCATTTTATTATCAACTATCAAATATAAAGTAAATGTAATCAAAATACTGTGCTAACTTGTGAACGAAGCTTCTACGGCAAAAATGGTTTTGAGTTTCGAAATCAGCATAAACAACTGAGTAAGTATGCCAAATTTCATTAAAATGGATGCAGTGGTAACAAATTTATTTGGTTTTGAACGTATGTTTTGTTAGAATTTCAGTTGTCGAGGTCAGTTCCCAAGAATAAAATTTCATGGAAACAACATGGAATGATACAATAAACTACTATTTTCATTCAATTTGAGTTCTTTTGATTCAATGGTACCATTGAGAACCGTTGGATCTATCTTAATAGCTTAATTATATCGAGTTACAGATACAGACAGACAGACAGACAGACGAACTTAGCCAATTTATATATATATATTTGATTCGATTGATGATTTGATTTTTTTTTTTTAAATGTTTATCAGACCTATTTAGGTTTACTACTTACTTGTACACCTGTAATATAGGTTCTGAGAGTTTAATCTAAAGCAGTGGTCGGCAACCTTTTGTTGAAAAAGGGCCAAATATGTTATGTGGGGATTACTGCGGGCCGCACTTGGGCCAAAAAGGAAAATCTTATTTTAACAATCAAAAAAAAAAAAAAAAAATCTTCCAACACGCCCCGCGGGCCGCACCAAAACGCTTCATGGGCCGCGGGTTGCCGACCGCTGATCTAAAGGATCATTTTCCACCCAAAAAGAAAACGAAATACCACCCACATCTAAAGTTTAATTTATCTAAAGAATAATTATTATTTTTTAATCATAACGCCGAAAGGCATTTAAAACTCACCTTTGTATAATCTAAATACTGCGCTAACTTGTGAACGAAGCTTCTACGGCAAAAATGATTTTGAGTTTTAAAATCAGCGTAAAAAACTGAGTAAGTTTGCCAAATTTCATTAAAATCGGTGCAGTGTTAATAAAATTATTTGGTTTTGAACGTATGTTTTGTTAGAATTTCAGTTAAAATTTCATGGAAACAACATGGAATGACAAAAATGAACTAATATTTCATCCAATTTGAGTACCCTTGATTCAATGTTACCATAGAGAACCTTGGATCTATCTTAATAGCTTAATTATATCGAGTTACAGACAGACAGACAGACAGACAGACAGGACAGACAGACGGACAGACATATAATTGACTAATTTCGTCTGTCTGTCTAAGTTGATAGTCTACCTGAATCTGCTTGTGAATAGTATCATCTGAAAGAAAAAACGTTGCTCTACAAGACTGATGTATTTTTTTTTTTGCAATGCAACCATTAAGTAGCCATGTAGGCAGGTTAAAGTATGTTAAAATTTGTATGTGTGTGACGCATTGCATTCTGATTATGGTATGTTTACTGCAGGATCCTAAGCCTGATTGTGGCTATCTTTGCTTCTGGAAAATTTTGCTCTTTCCAATTGCTATGAATTTGAGTCTTAATAGTCACTTAAAATTATTGATATAATTATAAATTCATTAGCACTTCATTTAGGGTCAATTCATACCAAACGGTCCAGCACTGCTAGTTGCTCGACCATTTTTAAAAAGACCCTATACATGAGTACTTCAAGACAGGCATTTTTTTTTTATTATTTGATTTCGTTTTTAAAAATAGCGTCGTTTTAGGGTTTCCGGTATTTTGGCCTTTGCAGACAGTTGCGGTAATTTCGATAACTCAGCTAAGAAAAACGATAGAAAGCTGTGGTTAAAACCGTTATTTTCAGCACATTCTAAACTACATTTTATGTCTTATACTTTTGTACCATATCTCTAACAAAAATGGCTGAAATTTGGAATTGAAACTTATGTTCGCTTTTGAACAAAAATCAAAGTTCCGGGTTTTTTTTGAGCAGGAAGGAATGAAAAAGCAAAGTTATAAATTTTTTTGAGAAAAGATATACATCCAAAGGTGTAGCAAAAAATATTTCAGCTCTGTTACTGGCTTCCTAATTAAGTTATAGCACTTTAAAAATGCTCTTTTTTTCATTTTTTTCAAAGTTTGAGCCCCGATATCTCTGGTGGGGACCTAATAAAAATTTGATATTTACAGTATAAAGAGAACTTTATGAGAGGTATCTGTGAAAAAATTTTTGAGTTTGATTTTTGAGTTAGATACCTGTATTACCTGAGAATTACCGCAACTGTCTGCAAAGGCAAAAATGCCGGAAACCCTAAAACAAAAAAGGACGCCATTTTTAAACGAAATCAAATAAAAAAAAAATAATGTCTGTTTTGAAGTACTCATGTATAGGGGTAACAACAGTAAAAAAATCGTTTGGTATGGATTGACCCTAAATGAAGTGCAAATGAATTTAGAATTATATCAATAATTTTAAATGACTATTAAGACTCAAATGATTTCGTACCCTTGAGCCATCATTGGCGGGAGATTGCGACGGTCGTTTCGTCCTCTGTAGAACTCATTAAACAAACAAACCCAGGGATGATGGGCTCAGAAGGTGTGAAAGGCTAGGATCCCACTTTTATTCCTGAAAGCGAGATCCCACAAAAGAAACCACAACCAAAAAAACCACAATAATTCAAAAAGCTACAAATCCTGACCTGTGGACCTAGGCACTAAAGGAATTTGAAGATAGAATACAAGAAACGCGTCAACTTTTAAAAAGTTTAAACAAAAGACTTTAACGTATCTAATAGATCATAAAAATAACAATCAAGGAGACATATGAGAAACCGAAAAGATTTCGCGCCATTGGGCTTATTTTGTTTTATTGCTTTAGTTTTTTATTCATTGATTTTTTTTTCTTGTGGCATTTCGTGTTATTGTTGTATTTTTTGAATTATCGTTTGTAGAGTTTTCAATTGTGTCATCTCAAACAAAACAAAAAAAAAATAAAGGCAAAAAGTAAATAAATAAGCACACAAATAAATACAAAAATGAAAAAAGTAACATAGGACATTAGCTTAAGGAAAGTGGTCTCTAAGTTACTCAGGAACTTCTTGCTAAGTAACACTTCAATTTTCAATTAAGATCCTGATAGAAAGTCAACTCGATAAAAAAACTTTATCAACAATAATCTGATTTTTTTTAAAAAGATTTTTTTTTCCTTTTCTGCTCTTGTTAAATTGATTGATCGAAGTTTCCTCCACTGCAAGCAAAAACTAAATGCATTGAAAGAAACAAAAATACATTGTAAAAATATAAAAATACATTCCTACATTCTAGCAGTACAAACAAACAAAAAATTATAATCCAATTTATTGAAGTTTTCAAAGTCACTTGAGTGCAAAAGGAGTTGTCGAATTCAAATTAAAGAAATCTCTCTTACCACTTTCAACGAATCCAGAAAAAAAATTAACTAGCTGAAAGTTTTATTTCCTTAAACTAATTACAATATTCTATTATTGCATTCTATTATTGAATGCTAATTGTTTCAGCAAATTTCAAGATCGTGGTGAAGATTAAGGTGCAGAAATCAAGTAAATAAAGGGTAAAATGTTTGACTAAAGGAGTATAAATCAACCGAAAAAAGATAAAAACTTAAGTTTCAGACGTCAACTGATGTAAATTTTAAGATAAAGGACGATGGGTGGGGGTTGCTAAAAATCTGAAAGAGTTTTATATCTCAAGAGTTTTTCATTTTTTCTGTGTAGTTTTTGAATTTGGCTTCTCCCCCCACACACACACCTTGAAACCGATATCAGTTGATATCCGAACAGTCGGTTTGTATCTTTTTTATAAAAGGATAATTATAAAAGGATTGATTATAAAAGGACTGATATTTGTACCTTTTTAGCAAATTTCAAGGAGTTCAGTGATGGACGTCTGGAATGATTTAAGAAATTACGAACAAGTTTGAAGCCCATCAAACGTCCGGAATAGTTTAATAATCATGGAATAATTAGTTTTAAAATTACCCCGATTGTTGCATTGAAGGAAAATCTGTATTTAAGTAGATGGATCTTAGAGCTCATTGGTGTAGGCATTGGAATGGGGACTGAAAGGATCCGGGTTTTTTTTTTTCTTCAGGATATTTTTCCAACTGAATAGTAGTAGGTTCTTTTACCCAGCCCTCTGTACAATTTGGATCAGGATTTTCCCCCTGAGGTTGAATATAGGCGATCTTGGATTGATCACCCATTCTCAATTAGCCCGATCGGTCAATGAAACATGGGTGCTTGTACCTTTGGTCCATCCACAGCCAATAGAGGCCTTAGATGAAAACTCCTATCTACGTTGCCGGTATTTTGCCCTTACAAGGAAACTCTCAAACTCTTAAAAATTCAGATTTTAATGAAACTTTGAATTTATAGATTGTGTTTATTAAATGAAATGAATTTTAGCTGCGGAATCCAAGCGAAAGTGGGCTAAAATGGGCCTTGAATATTCTCAAAAGTCGGTCGTTTTACTTTTCAAATACCAAATGGCGCTAATGCCTTTTGATAGGAAAGTAAAGTAGCGCCATCTGTTGACTCCTGATGTAACCTTATTCAAAGAAGGTCTTTAATTTACAGTTATGAAAGGTTTCCAAATTCGAAAAGATTCTTAAACGTTAATTAGAATAGAATCAGATATAAGGAAAACATTCTGCATGAGTTAGTTATGATATGTAATATAATATAAGGCATATGATCGATAAATCAATTTCCATAGTAGGTTCAACGTCATAATATGGTAAAAAACAGACATCGTGCGTTGAAATCTAACGAATTTTAATGTATTTTTTTTTTATGAATTAATAGTACTGATGGATTACTTCAATAGAATATTTTGTATACTAAATGTTCATTATAAAACAATCTTCTAGATATTTGTTGTGGTATTATTTTTTATTTCTATAATAGCTTAAAAATGAGAGACGCATAGAAGGTATCTGAAGTAGTCAAGGGCATTGCATCGACAGCTTATAACTTCCAGAGTCAAATCCGTGGGAAGGATTTTAATTTTTAGTAAGTATTAATTTCTCATATTTTCTTTTTTTGTTTTTTGTTTTTCCTAATAGCAAGTTTATTAAATACTATATAATATTTAAAATATTTTTTGAAGTACACCATAAGTACTTTTAATTCATAAGAAATGTATTAAAATTCATTACGTTGCTGAATCTACTAAGGAAATTGATTTATCGATCATGTGTCTTTACATTATATATCATAACTAATTCATGCAGAATGTTTCCCCTTTTATTTGATTCTTTTCTAATTTACGTTTAAAAATCTTTCCGAATTTGGAAACTTTAAATTTAAATTAAAGACTTTGAATAACGTTACATCAGGAGTCAACAGATGGTGTTACTTTCCAAAGGCATAGAAAAATCAAAGTTTCTTGGTTAGAAATAAATCATTAGCGTTATCTAGTGTTTGAAAGGTAAAATGACCGATTTTTGAGGATATTCAAGGCCCTTTTTAGCCCACTTTTGCTTGGATTCCGCATCTAAGATTTATTTCATTTAATAAACACAATCTATAGATTCATTCTGCAAAGTTTCATTAAAATCTGAATTTTTAAATTTCGGAGGTTTCCTTGTTAGCCCCGTATATATTGGTCCGTTATGTATAAAAAAATCAATGGGAAATCTTCCTTGTAAGATTCAACATGTATTTTTCAGTTTTCAGTTTTAAAGATAAGTAATAGAATAAGTAGTTTTTCAATGCATTACAGACGGAACTACATATTGATTTAATTATAGACGGATGGGCGTACGTACTTTGACCTAAATTGTATTTTAGATCTTATTTGTCTTAAATTTTTCTGATAATATGAAGGGACGTTATAGATGTTAAACGAAATCTCTAATATCTTTTGTTATAAAAACCTCCCCTTCTTAAACCTTTTCAAAATTTCAGTTGGAATTAAAGTCTTAGAAATATCAACAAAAAAAAATTCAAAATTCCTTTGATCTGAACTTATTATTCTAAGTATCCTGAGTGATATTTAATCTCTATTGTCAGAAGTTCATTTCTATATTTTTTTCCCCTTAATTTATTATTCCCTAAGTTTTCTTTTTCTTCATTTTCTCTGAATTGTACTATCTACAAAGACTTCTGCTTTTGTTGAAGCCTTTGTTGAAGCACCGCCATTTTCATTGTTTGAAATCAGGGGTATTTTTTTTTTTTCTCGTTAAGGTAGTAAAGAGCTTCTTTCAACTATCATCTTTTGTTCACCAATCACTTTTCTTTGAGTAAAGGAAGACAGAAGATACGTGTCTAGCTTGCAGATGTGTCTTACTGTAACTGCTTTGTTCTTCCTTATGTTCTGGATTCAGTTCATTGGTATTCTGTTTGGAGAATGAACAAGAGGCTGAGAGAAAATGTGCCAAAACGAAATCAAAAGTGTGTTAACGTCGAAAGTAAGGATGGGAAATTAGGCATTATTTTTTCCTTGTATTTTTTTTTCCTGTGTTGTTTATAGTCAAAGTGAGATTCACCAGATCACTGAGTCTCTGTGTTTGTCCTAATACGACACTCCTGCTAATAATTTTTTTGAATCGTTGGATGGATGTTCTTGAAACTTGATATGCACATTTGAGGACTAGAGACTACCTTTTTATATTTGAAATCTTTTTCAAGTGGGTCTTCATCAAGAAATCAACGAGAGAAAATGACTTCCGTTTCTCATTGGAATCTAAATAATGGATTTCTATCCTATTGCTATTAATATTTCATTTTAAACAATGATTAGTAATCCTTTTAACTAATTTATTAATAATCTAGCGGACTGATATGATTAAAGTTAATCCGATTTCGACTTCAGTAAATAATATTTAATTTTTTTTGAAAAAAATGGAAAATATATGTTTATATTCAGTAAATATTATAATTTCAATATAAATGTAGGCTTTTCGTTTGTCATTTTTACGATTTGAAAATAGAAAAAAGAATTAAGAGCATTTTAAGGAAAGAAGGCTTTAATGAAATTTGTTTGTACAATAGTATGCTTGCATCTGTATTAAGAAAAAAATTCCATGGCAAGAGGAATGGGAAATGTTAATAGTAGCTTTTAATATTAGAGTTCTGAAATTTTGAAATGTCTGGTTACACTAATTCTTTTATTGTTCTCTTAATCACATGCTCATTATTGTACCTATAACAGGGAATATTCCAGATTTTGTCTAACGTTTAGTCTCTTAAAAAGGTCAAAGAGAAAATAACATACGCCTTTCTCTTAAAATCTACATCCTAGCAAGCTGAAATTTTAGAGCAACGAAAAGATTCTTAGTTTTTTTTAGTAATTCCTTTCAAGAGGAAAGGAGGTAAGGGTGAAAGAACTGCCCCTTCAGTGCACCAATCGCTATGACTTAAAAACTACTTATCTTAGAACCATGAAATTATAATAATAGATAAATGGTGTATGATCTTTCTATTGATTCTGATAGAAATTGGGCTCATAGTAACAGCAAACTAGCATTACACACACATCTCCGAAAAGTGCCTATATAATGTCAAGTAAAGGGAAATTGAATTTATGCTTAAAATTTACAATCACAATAATTGATAGATATTTTTTAGATCTACATAAATGCCAACTACCGTATTGTACGGTGTATAAGGCGACTGGGTGTATAAGACGACCCCCAATTTTTCCAATTAAAATATAGAGTTTGGGATATACTCGCCGTATAAGACTACCCCTCTTCCAACGCACACCAAATAAAAATTGAAAAAACATCAGATTTGATTTCAATATGGTAATTTTAATTTAAATGCTTATGACATGCAGATACTTAGCAGGAAAACTGTCACTTTAAACATAACGCTGTTTGTCATCAAAATGTAAACATAAAACAGTGCAAGAGGATTAAACTTTTCCTTTAAAAGCGATGTACCTTACCGGCGATTGGCTTGTTGTTGTATACAACGCCTGCTTGGATTGGTCAGCTCTCCCTGTCTCCAAGTAACTGTAGCTTTGTTTATTCTGGTGTATTATTTTAATGCTATATTTTTATAGAATTTCACTAAAATCATAGTATTTCTTAACTGAAGCCTTGTTTATTCTGTCCCCGCTTATCTCTTTTTTCCATACCCCGCGCGTCCCGGACGCCTGCAGCTTGCTCCGCCCTTCAATTACACCTTCCTGGTGAGGCGCCCCCTCACCTCGTCATCGGGACCGCGTTAAGTCACTTCTTTCCACGAATCCTGGTGAGTGGATTTTCTTCTACCGTACTGTACAGCGCCGTCCTTGCTGCTTTCATACGGTTGCCGCATACGGCGGGGATGCGGCCGCGGCCGTTTTTGAGCTCCCCCCCCACCATATGCGGCGATCGCAGATTCTCCAGTCCGGCTCGGAAGTTTCAGCACCCGGCGTATAAGACGACCCCCGACTTTTGAGAAGATTTTCCTGGTTTAAAAAGTCATCTTATACGCCGGACAATATGATATATTATTTTTTGCTGTCTTTTTCTTGCATAGTTGAAGATCTTGTATCTACATCGTTTTGTTTTCTCTGAATCTAAGATACTTGCCTGTCGAAACAATGATATTTTTGGAGTTGGATATTTCTTCAATCGATATCTAAGATATAAACAAGTTCTTTTTTAGTTACTGGAAACTGGTCATGTCTCTAGGATTGACGAAACATTTCTTTCATGAAAATAAAACAGGTTTTCACGAGGAAGAAAGGAAAACTTTTATAAAATACTTATTTTTCAGTATCTTTTATTAGCCTCCTCTCCATGGAAAGTGAGGCTCTTTGAATGATGTGAGACACATCCTTGGGTTCAGCTCTAATAATTTTTAAACCGCTGGATGGATCTTATTTGGTAAAAGTATTTAAGGATTACAGATGATCTAACTTCTATCTTTGAAATCTTTTCCAAGTGGATCCTTGTCGAGAAAACAGGGTAAGAAAAGCATTAGAACCGAAAGAGTGGATTTCTATGATGTCTTGAAAATGATTAATACCCATTGTTTGTTAATCTATAATTAGTACCCAGTTGACATGCATAAGTTAATCGGCATTAGATAACTAAATAACTTAATTATTTCTTAGAGAAAGTAAAAACAAGGCAGATATTATAAACAAAGGCAGTTGTGCTGTTTTCAAACTTTAAAAAAAGAAATGTAATATTTAAAATGATTTGAAGAAAACTTTTTAAGAAAATTTTCAGTACAGTAGTATTTAAATTCTTTTCAATCTTTTAAATTCTTTCAATCATATTACATATGAACTTTTCATCTTTTATAAGTTGAATTGTAGTAAGTATTCCTAATTGTTCATAAATCCTATTTCTAGTTTTTGTCTTAAAAAGGATTTTGAGGTGTAAAAATAATTTTAATTAAAAATAAAAAAACACAGACAAGAACATTTAAAGTTTTTGTTTTTTTAAATGTACTTAAAAATCATGAGCCTTTCGGGTTCCTTTGCGGAGAAACCCCTCAACATCCCGATATTTTGGAAAAATAAATAATAATTATATGGTTTGTTTGGTGAAATTCATAATATTTGGATTCCTGAATGGAGATTTTAGTTGATCTGTAATTAATTCTGGGAAATTCATTTGCAGATTGAATATGATTTCGGTTTATCTATAGTTAATGTGTTATGTATATTACGAACAGAATTAATACTTGAATGCTGTTCATTCGAAAGCGATCGTGGTTTTATAATAATTCCTATCTCCTTAATATATTCCAATTTGAAAGTCAACAGAAATGCTGAAAGTCGACCAACACAAATTCTAAAATTATTTATAACATTTTTAGCATTACAGTTTTGGAAAAAGTGGAAAAGAATTACAACTACAAAGTTAACAATGGATATTATTCGGCCTTAATCCTATTATTTGCTTTAGGTTTAATGTAATTAAAAGTTAATTTAATCAACTTTAGTTAATACTACGGATTTAAATTAAGTGTTTCTTTTTAAGGGCTATGAAACTCAAGGGCTATGAACAATTGCAAACGATGCCCGTATTAGGTCCACTTAGTATAACTAGACCCCAATTTGCACAATTCGGTCACTCTGAATGTCTTTACCTTATTCAGAATGTATTCTGCTTTACCTTATTTCTCGGGATAAATTTCTCGGAAAAAAGATTTTCAGTTTTTTTTTGTTTTTTTTTTTTTCCATTTTTTTACTTCAATCCCACCATTGTTGATGGACCATTGCTCTGAAATACAGAATAGTGATATTCATCAGCAAATTTGCTATTATTCGTAAAATATTTGAATATTTAATAATATTTGAATGGGATTTTTTTTTTCAAAATCCAACAAAAAATTTGTTCACAAATTTTAGGCCTGAATATATTTAAAAATATATTTTTCCTATAGTCTTAATTATATACAGTAGAGCACCGATTATCCGCGAGCGGATGATCCGCGAGTGCCGCGAAAAATTTTTTTTAATTTCGAACCTCAAAAAAACAAAAACAATTTTAATCCAAGCCAACAACCGGGAAAATACACTAGGCCCTACAGTGCGAAGGTCGGAAATTACTGACAGGTTTATTGTGCATCCTACAGGCCTTCTCGGAATTTGTGGATGCAAACGTAGAGCAAAGGTTTCTGCTTTACTGTACATATTTTAAAAGTTTTACATATTATGTTTTTTGTACAATAAAACGTATTTTTTACTGGTAAAATATTTTTTTCGTGTTTACACCTCATTTTTAGTCTTTTTTCAGGTTATCCGCGAAGCCCTTGCCACCCAATCCCGTGGATAATCGAGACTCTACTGTACTAATACTAGGAAAAGATTAATTGCTTGTGACTTATTAACAATAATCTAAATGAATTTTTTTTTCATTTAATCGCGCAAAAAAAATTTAAATGAGATTTGAAGATATCTCTAAGAATTTTAATGATTTATTCATAATTGAAAGTTGAGAAGATAATTTCTTTTTGGCACCCATCTCTGCCATTCCTCAAAAATAACCCCTCTTTAGAACGTCTTGACAGATTTCTTCAAAATTTGGTATGATGCTTATGTACGATTCAGTAATTTATCATTTTACGCAATGGGGACTTAGTGAAGCAACATTTAACTCTATCGTTTTTCAAACTAAATATATTTGAATAGGCGCCAGGCAGGTAGCTAGGGAGGGGCTCGAGGAACTGAAGCCCCTCCCGAAATCTAGCAAAAGAGAAAATTATCTGAGTTGAAATCGAAGGAACAAGTCATATCAATGTAAAATTGTCGCCTATTACGACATTCACCACAAGACGGAGAGTGGGGTGCTATTTTTACTATGGCCGAACACTGCACTTTTTCTAGGAATGAGTCTTCCCCGAAAAAAATATTCTAGCACCGGCCCGATGGACGCAGAAAGACTGAAGATTTTATTAATTTTCCTGCACTACATCTACATCTGCATATTCAAAATCATATTCATTTAGAACTTTATTGTAGTTGAAAATAATTCATGAAAATTATAAGGGTATAGATAGATAGGGTAAAGAGCACATACAATATCTTTAAGAAATTATTTATTCTGAAAAGTTCACTTATGTTAACGATTTGACCCTTAACTATTAAAGAATTATTAGCTTTTTAAAGTAAATATCTTTTGAGTTATTTTGGTCATAGATGGCCAGCAAGGAATGGATTTTTTTTGTCTATGTAATATATTAATGACAATTAATAAATCAATATGACCTTCCTGCATCTTTCTGCTTATGAATAAAATTTGGATTAATTTTTAATTTTTAAAAATTTTAACTTTAAGTTAACTTTTCTGTTAAATTCCTTTTTCTGTCTTATTTTTCTACATGTATGACTGCAGCAGAGTCTTAAAAATTTGTAAAAGAATGCCTATATACATATGTTTTTAATATTCAATGATTATAAATTTATTACGATTGGGCATATTCCTTGGAAATCATAAACAAAAACTATGAGACTAAACATTTATTAATACAGACTCAAAAAATGGCCATTCAGTTTTTTTTAATAAATATTTTTTTCTATTTACATTATACTAATATTTCATGTGAAATTGTTATTTAGAAATTATATAAGCTTGATTTAGAATTTAAAATTTAGTTTTGGAGTCAAATCTTAATGATTACGCTTGAATCCCTTTCGAAGGTAGCTAACATGAGAAGATAAGGCTCCTGTGAACAGCAGCCAAACCAGAGGAAATTGAGAACGGACGGCTAATCTAACGCTCTTCTGCATATCTGCAGGATAGGAACGGGTACCCATTAGATAGAGGGTTGGGGAACCATGGGGCTTATTTGAAGGAAAAGTAAACGAGGAAAGTAGACCAAGTACGCTGAGCAATTGATACCGCCACTTCCGAATTTTAGCGAATGTCTACTCTGGCTGCATTTCTGTATGATTTTACATTTTTGTATGACACATTTGCATTTCTTTTCTAAAAACAAGAATTAAATGAATTCTCATTATATCAAAATTAAAAAGAAATTAGTTAATTTCAGTATTAATTCTATTAATATTATAACATGCCTATAATTTCACAATATTTCGTTCTTCTTTGCATATGTAGAGGAACGAGAATAGTTTCTTGTCCTCTGGTACCACCTGAAGAAGTCGTACGCAAAGTCGAACGAAATACTGTGGAATTATAGGAGTGTTATAATAATAGAATTTCTAGGAGCAACCATTAACAGATATAAGTTACTGGATTTCTATGAACAAATGTAATTTGATGAAATATTAATTACCGGAAATGACAATGGATATTTTGATTTGCACCTATTTCGTTATTTTAGTCAATATTATATGAAAATTATTTTAGTCAAAATTCAGAAATAGTCGTTGTTTTGAAACTGTTACTCTAAAATGTTATTCAATACTTTATCTTTAGTCAAATGTTTAGATTTCTGTTAATGTAATGATAATGACTTTGTTGGTCACTGACAACAAACTAGTTATCATTCGATGAGAGAATCCATTTCAGTGGTAATCAAAGGAGATCTCAGCACAATCTAGCTTTGATGTGTTGAGTTTTTAAGAGCTATCGATTTTCTGATAGAAGTTTTAATTCAAACTGAAAAATGAGATTAAATGAAAAGAGAAAAGTTCGGAAAAAAACAACAGAACCTAAAGCCTACTTTGCTTCAAATATTATTTCTTATTTTTTTTTTTTGCCGTTCTCAGATTTTTTAAAAAAAAAAAAAAAAAAAAACCTCCAACATTTATATTCAGATTATTTTTCTGAAATACAAACAGAACTAATTTTTCATTTTCTAAAAAAACGAAGAAAATACGCATTACTTATTTGAATTATATAAATTGGATTAATTTTAATTGGATGAAACCAAGCGCAATAGATCAGCTGAAGTTTTATGTTGATATATTGTTACCAGTCGATTTGTCCACCTTCCCGTCTAAAGAGTCGATTCGTCCAACCAAGCATCCCTTTAAGAAGTCGATCGTTCCAGGGACGATAAGGCCTTCGGCCTTATAATGGGATGCAGAGCCTTGCTTATGCCCAAATCACACCATCATATTTTTCATCATTGTTTTCAATCATTGACCCCAGGCCCGAATTGGCTCATTGAGAAGGGCGGTGGAAACTATATACAGTAGAGTCCGGGTAATCCGAGTCCCGGTAATCCGATGATCCGTATAATCCGAGGTGCAGCTGATTCCAAGGTCACGCAGTCGGTGGCCAGTCCAGTATCAGTCTGTCTGCTATTGTGACCGGTTCGCTCTCATTGTTTTGTTCAATTAGTTACATTTTGCAAAAATGAGTGGAAAGGCCAAGAAAAAGTTTGTTTCTATTAAACAGAAACTAGAAGCATTGAAGAGAATTGATCAAGGTGAAACACTAAAGAAGATTGCAGCCGACTACGGTGTAGACGTAACAACAGTAGGAGATTGGCGCCGATACAGAAGCAAAATTGAAAAGTTTTCTTCCGTTGAATGTGTTAACATTTCGTCGTCCAACAGAAAATCAATGAAAAAAATCTGATTATGAAAAAACTAGTGAAGCACTTTTTGTTTGGTTTAGTCAACAGCGTCAAAAAGGAAGTCCTATTTCGGGTCCCATTCTTCAAGAAAAGACATTGTTTTTCCGTAATGAGCTAAAAGAAGGTGAAGAACCATCCTACTGCGAGTGTAGGATGGTTGGACCGTTGGAAAAAACGATACGGTATCAGAAAACTTGAAATCTGTGGTGAAAAACTGTCCGCAGACTCTGAAGTTGTACAGAAGTTTTGTGGAAATTTTCAAAAGATCATTACAGAAGAAAATCTTACGTTAGATCAGCTGTATAACTGTGATGAAACAGGACTAAATTACAAAATGTTACCTTCTAAGACCCTTGCCTCTAAAGAAAAGGCGGCACCAGGTATTAAAAAAATCAAAAGAGAGGGTAACAGTTCTTGCTGCAGCGAATGCAAGTGGTGACCATAAACTGAAGTTAATGTTCATCGGTAAAGCTGCCAAGCCTCGGGCTTTAAAAAACATCACAAAATCTGCATTGCCTGTTATTTACACTAATCAGAAATCAGCGTGGATGGACAAAACCATTTTTAAGAAGTGGTTTCTTGAAGAGTTTGTGCCTGAAACAAAAAAATATTTGAAAAAAAAAATTGCCTATGAAAGCGATTTTGACACTAGACAACGCAGGGTGTCACGCTGATGAAGAAGAACTCGTTTGTGACGGAATCCTAGCTCTATTTTTGCCACCAAACGTCACTAGCCTGATACAGCCTATGGACTAAGGCGTATTAGAAACCATGAAGAAAAAATATCGACGTCGTCTGCTGCAGTCTATGCTCCAAGCAACGGAAGGTGAAATGACACTAATTTTCTTAAGAAAACTACGATGAAAGATGTTGTCTATTGGCTAGCTGAATCTTGGGATGAAGTGAAGGCTGAAACCGTAAACAAATCTTGGAACAACATTTTTAAACAAATTACAGGAAGTGAACAAGACGACCCAGATGACGATTTGCCCTTAGTAGAACTCATAAAAAAGCTTCCTGGTTGCGAGAACACAGACGTCAGTGATGTTGCTGAGTGGTTGAACAATGATGAGAAAAATGAAGTGACTGACTCTGCTATCATGGAAATGGTATCTGAGCCAACTGAAGGAAGTGATGACGAAGATAGTTATGCTGAGTCTGTACCAGTGATTTCTCACACGGACGGACTGACGGCATTGGAGGCAGCGCTACGTACGCTGAACAACAGCCAGAGGCGACCCTAAGTGATACCCTGCTACTTAGACGATGGCGTGACATCGCTGCTAAAAAGCGTTGCTCTACTGTGAAACAGAAGACTTTGGACAGTTTTTTAAAGTTGTAAATGCTTACAAAGAGTCTTTTAATGT
>JAFIDM010009631.1:226828242-226841760 GCA_023159025.1 Thereuonema tuberculata
CGCCGATACAGAAGCAAAATTGAAAAGTTTTCTTCCGTTGAATGTGTTAACATTTCGTCGTCCAACAGAAAATCAATGAAAAAAATCTGATTATGAAAAAACTAGTGAAGCACTTTTTGTTTGGTTTAGTCAACAGCGTCAAAAAGGAAGTCCTATTTCGGGTCCCATTCTTCAAGAAAAGACATTGTTTTTCCGTAATGAGCTAAAAGAAGGTGAAGAACCATCCTACTGCGAGTGTAGGATGGTTGGACCGTTGGAAAAAACGATACGGTATCAGAAAACTTGAAATCTGTGGTGAAAAACTGTCCGCAGACTCTGAAGTTGTACAGAAGTTTTGTGGAAATTTTCAAAAGATCATTACAGAAGAAAATCTTACGTTAGATCAGCTGTATAACTGTGATGAAACAGGACTAAATTACAAAATGTTACCTTCTAAGACCCTTGCCTCTAAAGAAAAGGCGGCACCAGGTATTAAAAAAATCAAAAGAGAGGGTAACAGTTCTTGCTGCAGCGAATGCAAGTGGTGACCATAAACTGAAGTTAATGTTCATCGGTAAAGCTGCCAAGCCCCGGGCTTTAAAAAACATCACAAAATCTGCATTGCCTGTTATTTACACTAATCAGAAATCAGCGTGGATGGACAAAACCATTTTTAAGAAGTGGTTTCTTGAAGAGTTTGTGCCTGAAACAAAAAAATATTTGAAAAAAAAAATTGCCTATGAAAGCGATTTTGACACTAGACAACGCAGGGTGTCACGCTGATGAAGAAGAACTCGTTTGTGACGGAATCCTAGCTCTATTTTTGCCACCAAACGTCACTAGCCTGATACAGCCTATGGACTAAGGCGTATTAGAAACCATGAAGAAAAAATATCGACGTCGTCTGCTGCAGTCTATGCTCCAAGCAACGGAAGGTGAAATGACACTAATTTTCTTAAGAAAACTACGATGAAAGATGTTGTCTATTGGCTAGCTGAATCTTGGGATGAAGTGAAGGCTGAAACCGTAAACAAATCTTGGAACAACATTTTTAAACAAATTACAGGAAGTGAACAAGACGACCCAGATGACGATTTGCCCTTAGTAGAACTCATAAAAAAGCTTCCTGGTTGCGAGAACACAGACGTCAGTGATGTTGCTGAGTGGTTGAACAATGATGAGAAAAATGAAGTGACTGACTCTGCTATCATGGAAATGGTATCTGAGCCAACTGAAGGAAGTGATGACGAAGATAGTTATGCTGAGTCTGTACCAGTGATTTCTCACACGGACGGACTGACGGCATTGGAGGCAGCGCTACGTACGCTGAACAACAGCCAGAGGCGACCCTAAGTGATACCCTGCTACTTAGACGATGGCGTGACATCGCTGCTAAAAAGCGTTGCTCTACTGTGAAACAGAAGACTTTGGACAGTTTTTTAAAGTTGTAAATGCTTACAAAGAGTCTTTTAATGTAACCAGGTAACATTGTTAATGATCTGTAACTTTAATATCTATTATTAATTAAATTTGATTCGTTTTAGTTGAAAATTCCGGGTTTTTTTTTCTTTTTTCCGTATAATCCGAGTTTTCGGTAATCCGATGTACCATCAGCCCCAATTACATCGGATTACCGCGACTCTACTGTATATATATATATATATATATATATATATATGGCGCCCCTGCCATGTTAGTTTCCACCGCCCTTCTCAATGAGCGAGTCCGGGCCTGGGGTCAATGATTGAAAACAATGATGAAAAATATGATGGTGTGATTTGGGCATTAGACATATAGTCTTGTGGCAGCCAGCCACACTGGAGCTCCTCCAGCCGATGAAGAGTAGAAGCAGGTCGTTTGGCGGCGAGCAGCCGCGATTAGGTTCTCCACCAGGAGAAAGTAGAAGCAGATGGTTTCGGGTCAGGAGCCCGAGGAGGAAGCAGCAGATGGTTTCTGGTAAGGAGCTCAGCGAAGTGACGGTCAAGTTAGTTTGGTGACCGGTAGCTACGAAGAGTTCCCAGTCCGGGAGTTAGCAGCCTGTGTACGGGACGACTTCGGAGAAGACTCCTAAAGCCGTTACCGTCGAGCCGGGTACAGCAGAAGCCAGAGGCGTTCGTGAGTTACGGGACGACTTCGGAGAAGACATCCTAATCCCTTGCTGACAAACCAGGGACCGCAGGAGCCAGAGGCGTTCGTACGTTCTGGGACGACTTCGGAGGAGCGACTTCAAGCCGTTGAAGCCCTGTTGATTCCCGTGAATTTCCGAGTGAATGCAACTCAGCATTCATGGATTTTCAGTTATTGCACTTAAACGATTAGTTTAATAAAGTTTAGAGATTAACCTTAGCTTGATAAAGATTCACGTAGGTGAAGATTATCTCTCACATATCGAACATAGATCAAACCCCAACCTCCCGGCCACCGGAGTTCAGTGGACAAGGTCCCATTGCCACTTTCCCCGGTAGCAATATTAATTTACTGATACTCCTTTAGCGTGCGCTCTACCGGCTTTTCAGCTGTACCCCTAGGGTCGATCTACCACCTGAAGCTAATGTGGGCTGAACCTGTACAGCAGACGCTAAAGTGGAATCAAATTAGTTTAATAGCATTATACTTTAAGACAAATAAGATATTTACAGAAGGAAGATAGCAATACATTTTTACATCAAAAGTGCTATTTCGATCGTTTATTGGACTTTCTCCTGATTACGTCAATTGCTCCCTTGATTCTACTGTATTATGTTAAATTCCCTGGCTTAGAATTTTATAAAACCCCGGCCTTTGTATTTTTTAATTCCCTGCAGATATTAAGAACCCTTAGTGAAACTAGTCGCTTTATTTTGTATATACATGTTTTTTTTAAAGGATACTGTGTGTGATGTCGATGATTTTATCTTTATTAAAAAACTTTGTCCTCGAATGCGCATATAAGGATCAAGATGATCCATCCAGCATTTCAAAAGTTATTAGGGAAGGGAGGACATGAAGTTAAATGACTGATTTGTAAGCCTCACTTTATTACAAAAGCGGGCTATAAAAGTTTTATGCATCATTTATTATTTTAATATACTGCATTTTCATGAACTTGAGGAGAAAGACACTTGAAAACGACACTTAGACGACATATGTCTGAAATATTGTATGAATTTTTAATAATTTTTTACTAAATAGACGTTAATTCTTTTTTTTGTTTTTTTAAATATTCTATGTAGGGTTTTTAATTATTTTGATTCAATTTCTTTATTGATGTTGCTCTTAAATATCTAATATGCCTTGGTTTATACTAGCTTTAAAGTGAATAGCAAATTATACCAGAACGTCATTATGTTGAAAAAAATCTTTTATTAAGCTTAACAATACTTCATTTCTTTTAACAAGAAACTTCTTCAGGTTATACATGAAGAAAAGAAAAGCTTCCTCTAAAACTCCATAATTCATTATAAATATAAATTTGAAACTTAAATTTACAATAATAATATATTAATTGACATCGTGCTTAATTAACACAAAACTTTGTATCAATAATAAAACCCACAAACATTCCTCTCTTAACGATCAGAGATAATAAGAACAGAAGGTAGATAGCAATACAGTTTCTATATCAAACATGCTGTTCCGATGGTTTATTGAACTTTCTCCTGCTACGTCAATTGCGCTCTTGATTCGACTGTATTATTGAGGTGACCAATCGTCCTCCTTTAGGGAGGATCGTCCTGCTTTAGGAAGGACAGTCCTTCTTTTGTAAGTTCTGTCCTCCCTCAAAAAGTATCCTCCTACATGTCCTCCTTTTCGATATTTCAAGACTATTCTGTAAATTTCCAGTCATTTCAAAACTGAACATATTCCATGTGAAAATTTATTTATTCTTGTTCAATTTACGTTGTGCTGCCCTGGAACTAATGCAGCAGTTAAAAGAGTTTTTTTTTTCAATTGCTAATGATTTTTGGACAAGTGAGAAATCGAGATTGAATGTTGATACTCTAGCAGCAGCAGCACTTGCCGTAAAATTCAATATGAAGGATATTTCTTGTTCAGTTATTTCCAATATATTGCTAGAAGATGATACTTTGACAAAAAATATTCATTCAATGGAAAAATACTCATTTAAAGAATAATTAATAGGCATGTAAGCTAATTACAATATAAAATGTTACAAATGTTTTTATTATGCATTGTTTTTATTATATTGTAGTATATTATTGTGGCAATGAATATTATAAAATGTTTCTGTTATTTTCGATATTTTTTTTCTTCAATTTATTTGTTTCCTCCTTTGTAAAAAAGTTGGTCACCTTAGTATTATGTTAAATTCCCTGGCTTAGAATTAGAGTTTGTTGTTTTTATTATTGAAAGAAAGTTTTATGTTGGTTAAGCATTATATTATTAAAGATTAAATTTGAACAAAGTTTTGTGTTAATTAAGCACGATGTTAATTACTATATTATTATTATTGTAAACGAGCTGTGCCCCGCGGTTTCACCCGAGTTAAATTCGGCCCTTCTCGGTAATGTTCGGTTCTCGTCGTGCGGCCAAGCCTCGTCGCCGCCGCACCCGTTGGTTCACGTTTATGTTTACTGCTCCGCTCCTATTGGTCGTAGCGTAAGTTACAGTCTATAACCTTCCTCAATAAACGGGCTATCTAATGCAAAAAGAATTTTTCAAATCGGACTGGTAGTTCCTGAGATTAGCGCATTCAAACATACAAACTCTTCAGCTTTGTATATTATATAAACTGATATATATCTATATATATATATATATATATATATATATATATATATATATTATATATCTTTATATATTATATAAGATAAGATTTTAAGTTTCAAATTTGTATTTATAACGAATTATGGAGTCTTAGAGGAAGGAGAAACCTCATGTTTTCCACCTGAAGCTTCTTGTTAAAAGAAATGAAATATTGTTAAGATTTTAAGGTAATGATGATGATATGATATAATATTGAAGCATATGTATAGGCTTTGAGGAAATTGAATAGCAAATTGTTCGCACAAGATTAGAAATCATTTAATAGAATATTTCATTTTGCCCTAAAAGTATAACTTTATTCCTCTATACTAAATTTCCTTTCTCAAAATACATGTGGATCTCAAAGAAGTTAAAAAAAATCTCAATCAGTCATGACCCACTTATGTACTCCGATAATTTTTCTTTGAATATATCTAATTCATTTATCAGAATTTAACATTAAATATTGTGTGACTTGATCTACTCGAATAAATGACAAAACAGGGGTCGGAAGCCTTTTTGCTATGAATAGCCTTTTTTTTTTCTTTTTTTTTTTTTAATTTAGACAAAAGCCAATAGCAGCAGATTCTAATGATAATGGTTCCCTGGTCAAACTAGTTCACCGATTGTATCCAGTCTCAGTAGGGTTTGTGGCTCCTGGATTACAGGATGGAAATCGCAGATCTTCCTTCAAAGAGTTACTTGAGGCTTAGGAGAGACCAATTGCCGAATCCTGACATTTTTTTTTTTTATATATAAATTATACTTTCATAAGGATTATCTCATTTTGGTAATAAATACAGTACAAATTGGCTCTTAAGAGAAAAATAGGAGTTGAAAAGCAATGGAAATTCATTGATAATATTTCGGTAAACCTCGTTGTAATGTTGCAAAAATTATTTCTTTTTTTTAAAATATAAATTTCAAACATTAATAATGAGCATAAAAAAACCTTTTATTTAAAAAGTTTAAATTTTCATTATAAATTAATACTATTATATTAGTTTTTTTAATGAAAGTATATCCATAAATAACTTTTAGTTGAAATGGGATTATTTTTTTTTCCTTTTGGACTCTTGGGTTAAGTAATGCGTGAATTTGATCGACTTTTGCTACCCTTCTATCCAAATGGCCAGATCCAGTAAATTCTGTATCGATTAGACGTTTCATGGGTGAATTCACAAACCCCCAATAATTCCCTAAATCCCTAAAAAGAGAACATAAGATCCCGAATAGCAATATCTCGATACAAACCTCAGAGACCTGAACTTTTTAGTTCATAATCTCGACAGATCCCTTGTCAACTGTTGGCTGGATATTAAATGGAGATCATTGAAGATCACCATCCATCAAAAGAACATTAACCTAAAAACATGAAGATGTTTTATGTTTATCAAAAGCAAAGCTACTTTGCTGTTTATTTAAAACGTGAGAATTTCCAATCGTATGAATCTTGTTTGTATGGATCTATATTTTTAAAATTTAGAATAACCAATTAAAATTGATTGGGTTAATTTGTAAGTCTTAATATTCCATTTGAATATCTTTCTTTTGGGTGTTCGTCTGCTTATTTAGTTCTCGCATTTGTTAAAACAGCTATTTACATTTGGTAAAACTTGTTATGTAGCTTAATCACGGTCCGTCATTTACATTGGTATGCATTCGCCCTTCTAGTCCTCTCACAGGACCCACCCCACCGCACTGCACTGTATCCTCAATCTACATTGCGCAACCTGATCATATACCTACAATATATAAATTCGTGCTGTAAAAAGTAAAATATAAATTTTTAAAATTATATGTTTTAATGATATTACAGAATAGAAATTAGAAAGATTTCAAATAAACGAATTGAATTCAACTGATGCATTTAATGGAACGCAATTTTATATTAATTGGGATTGTTTTTTTCCAAAATATATATTTTCTTTTTATGAATTAGACAAGTGACTCGCAACCTTTTTCAAGAGCGATTCTATACAAGCAAATGTTACGTGATCCTCGACCCAAGAAAAAGATAAAAAAAAAAAAAAAGATATTGAAATTCAACAATTAACTAGTACTATTCATATCCTTTACTTTGATGCAATTTTGCCAGTAATCATAAAAGATTACTTCTTAAATAATCCAAACATTTTTCAATATATTATGAAAAAAAAAATAAGGAAAAAACCTATTTTAAAAACGACCGTACTAGTATTTACCTAAAATCCTATATTTCTTTTTTTCCTTATTTTTCTTTTTGCTTTGATTATTTTTCATTTTGTTATTTTTTTGGTTTACATTTTGCATAATATCTTTTCCCGACACAACCTCAGACTTCCCACAACCCTAATTTAAGAACCACTGATTTAGACAGCATCTTCAACTGAAATTTCGAAGAATTGATCGAAATCGAAAAATTACTAGGAAGTGATTTATTTTAGTTTTGTTTTAATATTATTCATCTGTTTTTTTTTATTTGGAAGTCTTAACCTCAATTTTTTCAGACAATTTCACAGCATGTGTTAATTTCGCTAGTATTTTTGAAATTATGCTTCTATTCCTTATTGAAAATGGATTAACAGTACAACAAAACGACAAAATGATACACGAAAAGTAAGCTTGGGTAGCACTGAAGTTATTATATTTATTTAATTTTAAAAGAAGTTATTTACATTTGGTTTTTGAAAAATTTCTTTGCTGAATTTTTTTTTCTTAATATTTTTTTCCTGTTAATCTTTTGGGATTAATCATGAAGAGGTGCTACTACATAAGTTATCGCTATTGATAAATTTGTCGAACTATACTAGCAAATCGTGTGACTGCTGATGTAAATTTTGTAAGTTTGGATGACTCTTCGACAAAGGAGTCATCTTTGAAAAGGATGCAAAACAAAGGATGAAAAACAAAGGATGCTTAATGAAGAGCTATTCAATATTACAAGAAATGCAGATGTATGTGTGTGGGCCCGTTGGTTGACCTGTTGGCTGCCCATAGGAGGAGTCGGGCTCCATTCCGGTGGAGATCGGTAATTTTTATTAGATTATTTATTTTCCTAGGGTTTAGTCGTCTGTAATCGTGTAAAAGCGGACAAGCATTGGGCTGATCATCCAATTTTAACGAGTCCCGATAGTCATTGAAACGTTGGAGCCTATACCTTCGGAGCTCCGTGAGCCACGACGGCTCGTATGGGAAATATTTATCTTGTCTACCTACCTACGGAATCAAACGACAAACTTTAAGCTTCCTGGCAACTGCGTAAAAATAAAATTGGAATTAGTACTAAAACATAAGTAAAGCAGAACTTTTCTCTCTATTCTTTTTCAGTAGCATTCATCAAACTATCTATGAATTTCTCGCTGTCAGAAGATAAAATTACTGATGATCCCTTGAATGTTCGTTACACTTATTTCTCTTCATTTCTATAATAATTTTCACGATTACAGTATTAAATGGTCTTAAGTGACATATTTTTATGAAAGTCGTTTTTTATTTTGTTGTAGTTTTATTTAGTGGTATTAATTTTAGTGAATTTCCCTAAAATAAATGATTGTGGAAATTAGAGATTACGTAGTTTATTTCTTAGCGATTTTCGTTTTAGCTATTGTGATAAAGGAATAATTTAATATTATAAGTAACGAAGTATGGATTAGATTAGATTAACTGAATGTGGGTAGCATGACTGCCGAGCACATCGACCTGATAGATCTTTTGTACTATCCCACGGAAAGAAGGACAGACGGAGAGAAAGACTGAGAAAGGATGGTGTGAGAAATGCAGGGGAAACGGGAGAACCCCGGGAAAACCTGCCCACCGTGGATCGCCACCATCAACGAAACCCACATGAGAACCGAACCAGTGTCTTAGAGACATCGCCAACCGCGCGGCCTAACGAAGTATGGAAGTCATAATATTCTCCTTTTCTCCTTTTCGTTTTCTCCCTTGTTTGTCTGCTTGTTTTCTCCCTTGTAGTTAGTCCTTACTAGTTAGTTTTTATTTCGAGAAAGATTACATTGCATACATTTTACTTGTAATTACTCTAATTAAACATTTAAAATATACAAATCTTTGATGTTATCTTTTAGAAGGAATTCCAAATCAATGAAGATGTAGCGAGTATTTGTTGATCTTTTATCTTTTCCATTTACTGAAATGGTAAAATGATTTTCTCTTCTAATGATCTAACGATCGATTCCAATTTGCAGAGGTCAGATTTTACAAAACCTTGGCAAAGCATCAAAGGAAATGTTCTGACTTGTCTCCTAAATTTCCAATTAGCTTTTAAATTGCAATCGTTGTTCGTTAAAAGATTATAATAAGATTATTCTTGCTATTAAAGCAAAGTTTGCAGATTTAAAGAGGAATATATTTTGGTATTAATGAAAATTAAGGAAAAAACCCAAATAGAATTTAATATATTAAATTTAAACCATATTCTATAATAAAAATAAGATCCAAGTAGCAATTTTTTTGAGAAGATAGTTCGTAAATGTAAAATAGTATAAGGCAAATTGTTGTTGTAGTATTTACTAATTGTCTTCTAACTACTTTCTTTCGCAAAATAACCTTATTATTTAATATTACCTTATTTAATTGCATTGTGATTTCTGAAAAGGTGGATTGCGCGATGGCGAACGAGCATGACCAGCACTTATGTCATCCCTCGCGAGCCAAAGATGACATAAGTTGAAAACTGTCGAAAGTTGAAGTACTTAGACAACTAATTTTTCACTTACTGATCTTTGTACTCCACTGCAATAATCATATATGTGCAAATCTTACGTAAATAACTCGTCTGTAACTAAAATAAGCACTTTACAGTAATAAGTAAATAAGAAATAAAAATGCATGTAACGCATACGGAAATAAATAATTTTATTAAAACATGTACAGTAAAGCATTGTCCTATTCCTCTCAAGAGATAGCTTTTGGGATTCGTTAGCAAAGAGCAGTTTTTCGCAGTTTTTCTATTCTAAAGAACTGCCCTCTAAAGAAGTGAAAGAAAAAGAGTAGAAAAATATCTACAGACCTTAATTCATAATTAATGTAAAAAAACAAAATTGCTATGCAGATGGACATTAATTGGACTTAAGTCTGAAGCAAGTGGATGCAAGCCCGGGTCATGGAATCAATTGAAAACGGATATAAGTCTGAAGAGACTTAAATCAGAACGACATAATTCGGGATATAATATTTGATATTTAATTCACATTTTCAAATATTTACTCAATTTTAAGCTATTAAGTGTAATTATTTTTCTAGTAGTTATAAATTATAATTACTAATAGTTCAATTATTCATTTTATTATTATATTACTTATAAGATGCTTCTATATTTACCTCGGATAATCGTTTATAAAATTCCTGAAAATTCTACTTCAAACGATGAATGTTGGTGGTCGCCATCTTGTGAACTTTCTTCACTAACAATACTTGTTTGAAGCGTTGTTGTATATGTGTAATTAAGGTGTTTCTGTTTGCCTGATCGACTTGCTATCTTCGTCTTGATTCCTCTAATTTTACTACTCAAAATTTGAGTGTAGTATTTGTTAATTATAACGGTGATTTTGTAAGGTACCTGAGCCATATAACGCCATGTATACCTTTAACGCCACCTATCTAATTCTTCATAAACATAAGAGATGGCGGTACTGCACTAAAGTAGTTTGCATTGACATGCCATCTAGTGTTGAAGTGAGTTATTAGCAGACCGCCAATATTTTCGAGTGAAATTACATTTCGACTATTTCGTGTCGAGGACTGGTTCTGAAAGGCTGCTAATATATCAAGGTAAGATAAAATATAGATTTTTTAATGTTCAGCAAAGATTAACTATATAAAACTATATATTTTCTTGATTCTTGAAAATTCTTCTATGTAGATAAGCTAAAGTTATTTTTAAAATTCGGAAATTGTAGACAAACAAGTGTATCATGTGATCCGTGTGCCCAGTAGCGCTTTAACGCCACTTTAACGCCACTAATAAACTTTTTATTTTTTGTAAGCTTACTTCTCTAAAGCTTTTTGAGTTAACTGAAAAATATTTCAAAAGTTTTTTGTGGTATTTTGTCTTATTGTCTCATTTCATTTAAGAGGAGGGGATATTCAAATTAATTTTTACATTTCCTCTTTTGGTTTAGCTACAGATTGGAAAGACTGTGTTAATTTCAAGTGATTTTTTATTATTTTTACAGAAAGTCAAATTTAGTTCCTTTTTACTGTAATTTTGTACAAATAATGTTTACAATGATGGAATAATTCTTAATTTTAAATAAGTTACTAGAAAGTAGGTGGCGTTAATTGGAACAGGTTTTCCTAATAATGCCAGTTTGCAAAGTTTTCTTATTTGAGTTCTCATACTTCTCCAGTAAAAATTATCATATGTTTCATTATGGTATGCTTCAAACAGAAGATTAAACTTTCTCGGTCACAATTTTCGTGTTTCGATACACCTTATTTCCAGACTTACAATAATTTAAATGTTAAGGTGGCGTTATTTGAGCAGGCTACTTTAGTAGTAACTTTTGGACTTGTAAGAAATTTATTCTTCAAATAATTTCGAGACAATATTGTCTTGTAGTCAATGACTAAGTTATTGGAATAAAAAGGAACAGAATTATTTCTGACATTTAAAATTAATTATTCTGCCTGAATTAAGATGTCAATCAAAGAACTACTCTTTGTACATTACTTTGAGAATTTTATATTTTACTTCTTTTTATCTTGAAAAATTGAATTAAAAATTTTTAAATGAAATTGAATCAACACTGACATTCTCGCAAATGAAACATCCTTGTCAATTTCTCGAATCGGTGAAATGTCTTAAATTGACAGTTGAAAGATTTGACCCAGATCAAACAGAAATGTAGGGGAAGGTTGCCATCAATGAACCGTTGCTTTCAATGAACCGGTGCAATATTCTCATTCGTATGGGCTGCGCAAGCGCGACACGTCATTTGAAGGCATCCTCCTCTTATATGGCAGTACTGTGTTGAGTTTGGTGGCGACAGCAAGAACCCACGCTGAACAAGATTCTCAGGTATGTTTTTGTCATTGTTGTTGTCTATTAAAATTCCTTTGAAATTACAATACACTGGCTTAATAAAGTTATGTGTTCAAATGAAAAGAGTGTTCTTTCAACTTCATTATTAGTTTTGTGTTCATTAGTTTTGTATAACCTCGTGAGCGCGATTGAGCTTTGAATACAAAATGGCGAAGTTGCCGTGAATAGACTGGCTGGAGTTTCTATGAATGTACCACAATTTTAAAATGGTCCATTCATAAAAACCGATTAGTGCACAGTCGAACGAAACTATTTATAAAAACGAATTATAGATAATTTCGAGTATTAGAGAAATAATAACTTAAAAACGTATAGGAGATGTTCGGGAATACAAAAATGTTTTGATATATTACAATTTCGGGTAATTACAGTTGTAGAGGTTCGACTGTCATTTCAATTGTTAATGTTAAAATTCAATACTAATTGAGTTATAAAACACTGACGATTGTTCGTAACTATTTAAGCCCTTTTAGGTAAATACTATTATTTGTTAGAATAAACGAATTAACCATAACTGTTATATTTTAGATTTTACAAGATGCCTAAAGGTGTGAAATATGGCTCATGGAACCCAAGTGATATGGAGAGAGCCATAGCAGCATATCGCAACGGTGATATGGGTTTGAACGCTGCTGCCCGTGAGTACTCAGTACCTAAATCAACCCTTAAACGACACCTTGAAGGTAAGAATCACTTCGCTGTTGAGGGAAAGCAAGTGATTGGGAGCTTAGGAGATTTGCCTGAGGAAGTAGAAACCGAGCTCCTAAATCATATTATCAAATTGGAAGAGTGTTTCTTCGGGTTGACGATAACTGATTTAAGACGGTTAGTTCCAAGTAGCGGAAAAAAATTATATTCCCACAAGGTTCAACAAAGAAAAACAAATAGCGGGGAAAAAGTGGTACTATAACTAACTTTATTGAAAGACATCCAGAACTAAGCCTTAGACAACCTGAGCCTACATCAATAGCTAGGGCAAAAGGCTTCAACAAAGATAAAGTTATGGACTTTTTTGATCTCCTGGAAACTATTGTCGACGAGAAAAAACTGGATGCTACAAGAATATATAATGTCGATGAAACGGGGCTTTCAAATGTTCAGAAAAGACCGAGAAAAATATTGTCAAAAAAGGGAAAGGCTCACGTTGGTTGTCTTACAACTGGAGAACGCGGGACAAATGTAACAGCAGTGAAGCGGGATTTTATGTTCCCCCATTGTTAATATTTAAACGTGCACGGGCCTGTGACGAGTTCAAGGAGGGAGCACCGCCAGGTTCTATCTTTGCATTCAACCCAGACAGCAGCTACATTAATAAAGCTATCTTTGTTTACTGGTTGAAACACTTTATGAACACCGTTAAGCCATCCAAGGAAAACCCTATTTTGCTGTTATTGGATGGTCATTCAACGCACATGAAAAACATTGAAGCCTTAGACATCGCAAGAGGAAACGCTGTTGTGATGCTGGCCCTGCCGAGTCACACCACTCACCGTCTTCCAGCCTCTCAGCAGCAAGATGACTGAAGAAACTGAGAAGTACTCACGAGAGCATCCTAGTGAAATGGGGTTAAAAGTAAAAAAAATCGCCACGATTTTTGGCAAGGCAAATGCTAACGCAGCTTCTTTAGCCACAGCCATGAGTGCATTTGGTACAACAGGAGTGTGAACCGTGATGTTTTTCAAGAAAATCATTTTGCTCCCTCAATGACTTTCACTACTGAAATTGACTAGCACAACCAGCAGCAGTAA
>JAFIDM010009631.1:226841770-226858995 GCA_023159025.1 Thereuonema tuberculata
CACTCACCCAATTGGAGAAATCTCTCCTCTACCTCGGGCAGTAGCAAAACCAGAAACCGCAGCAGAGAGCAGTGGAGCTAACAGCATCACCTTACAAGAGAGCTCTTGAAGAAGCTGTTCTTAGGCCTAAGACTAAGAAAACACCAACCTCAAAAAAAAGGGACAGGTATTCTCTACAGGAGAAGAAGACGGAGGGAGAGAACCAAAAAAGAAGAAGATAATGAAGAACCCTTCAGTTAGCCATCAAAATCAAGACTCATGGTTTTGTTTTATACGTGAAGAAACCGTTGAGGAAAACATGATTCGGTGCATGTCCTGCAAGAAATGGGTACAGATGTTGAACGGGGACAAAAGAAATATTTCTGTGTGGCATGTATCATAAAAAAAAGCTATGATAAGAATAGTCTCAGACTTAGAATTAGGCAAATAATGTGCCACGTCATAACACGCACTTTACTATGTTATTCTCTTTTGATATCAAGTTTGTTTACACCTTTTTTTGTAACTTTAATTTCTGAAATCTAACATTAAAATATTGAAATACCAATTTGTTTCAAATACCAATTCAAATACCATTTGTTTCATTTTATAGTTTCAAATTACCACTAAAATTTGGATGAAAAGTACGTTCTACATTGATTAATGCCATGCATGTTTTTATTTTTATAATATTAATTATTAACATGATTTGTAAACATACTTTTAAGATTTTTTTGATTATTTTCCCTGATGCTTCATTCATGGGAACATGGTGGTCCATTCATGGACCCTGTCGCCTTCATGGAACCAATAGGTGAATTTTACATGAGTTAATTTTTAAAGAAAGATAAAAATTGTATAGTCTCAATAACTTTATATTATCATTCCTTACCAGTAGAATTTTGTTTTAAGCCTATACATGGAATTTTAAAATATTATTTGTGTCAGATATAACCAGAAGTCGTTAGGTGGTTCATTGATGGCAACCTTCCCCTACATGAACTTGGACAAGAGCACCATTACTTGCATCCCTAAAATATTTATTAAAAAAAAAATAACTTTGAAAATGTGGTGAGATGTCAATGTCAAATTTATTAATTCTAGGATACTTGAATAATGTTTCTAATATAAAAACAAGTTAGTGTGCCAAATTACGAATTGTCATACGGGAAGAGTGAATAAAACCTTCTTAAAAAAAAATCAATTACATTCGTGGTTTTGGTACATATCTACTGGCCAAAAAACTGAATACTAGTTTATTTAAAACTTAAACATTAACGTTCAAAAATATGTCACACATTTAAAGTACGTTCTAATTTTATACAATTAAAATTGCAAAAAAAAATTTAAAAAAAGACATTGAAAACTACAATAAAATTCTGAAATGTCTTTTCTATTTTTTCTAAACGCTTGAAAATGTTCAAACGCTGGACGCACCCTTCAAGAACTGTTGAAAGAACACATATTCAATCGTTTAGAAGAAATAGAAAAGATATTTTAGATTGGGCTGACCAGTAAAAAGCCCTATTCCGGATCCAATAATTGAAATTTGTTCCACATCAAAGATAAAGAAACTAGATTTATTGTTGAGGATTGTATTACAAATTTTGATTGTATTTTATTAACGAACCTAAAGGCGTAAAAATTACTAAGTACGCTTTAGACCATTTTAGGAAAGCATTACATAATGGATAGATTTTCATGATGTATTGTTATGTGGATATTACAGGTTATTCACGCTCTAATTTTAAACTTTGTATAGCATATGTTTTGCTATAAATTTAAATGTGTATTAACGGATTTTGTCTTTAGAGGATAGGATAAGATTAACTTTTTCTGCCTCCAATATGTAACTGAAGTTCGGCAATCTTGCTAAACGAAATATTGTATAATAAATAAGAATAGTTAAAGAGGAGGAATTTTTCTCGAATGACTTACATATTTTCTACACTTGTAAAAATCGGATTGATAGATAAATAAATTCAACAGAGCTCTTAAGAACACCTAGACTATGTACTAATATTACAGAGGACAGTTAGCATGCGTTAAATGATAAGGCTTTTATTGTCAACAAATATAGATAATTTCATTACAGTAAATTTTTCCTAAATAATCTATATATTGTATACGTAGAACAATGAATCGTATTTTATAAGAAATGTATTTTATAGAAACATTTTATAGAAAATGTGTTTTATAGTTCCGTGGGTGAATTAAAAACTCCTGTCAAATTTTTACTAATTTTTACTAATCTTTACAAATTTTTACTTCACCTGCTCACTCAAATAGACTGAAACGTTGCTTCGTAAGCCTCAATTTGCTTTTTTTTACGTGAATATTATTAATTTTTGATAACACAAGAAAGAGATACTAAACAAAATATATCCTTTCCTATTTCAACACCTACATTTTTGTCCTGTTGCTAGTAGTTTTGGATAATCTATTACGGCTTTCCGGATTTGTAATTGAATTAATCTTCCACTGAATTAGTTTTGGCGATCATTGTGTAAATAGATGCGGTCGACCAGCAACGATCCATGTTAAATACCCGGAATTGAATGTAGCGATAAGTAAAGCCATCTTCTCTTACAGTTTCTATTATTATTGTTGTTTTCTGTTCAGTGGACATGTTTATAGAAAAGTCTTCCGCATGGATAGTAAATTATCTCTTCTTGAATGACAAAGAAAAAGAGTCTTACGCGATTACACTAACATTTATGAACTCTTGTCCAGGAAAACAAGGGAATAAGGAGTCTAGTGTTCTTTAAATACACAAGTAAAATCTATTGTGAAAGCTAAAGAGGAACAGAATAAACATAGACAGCTTTTGTCTCATCTATTGGAATTTTAAATTGGAATAACTAACAGAACGTTTCTGGGAACAAGAACTTAAATGAGGAAAACAAATACCTGTAATAATCCATAATTTTAAATAAATTTTAAATAATTTTAAATATTGAAAACAAAGTACACAAAATTGGTAAACAATAAATAATAAAAAAAGCAAATTAGATGAAAAGGAAATTCATCCAAAGAATCAAAGACAGATTAAAGACAATTACAATGTAATGAACTATTTAGTATTCCGGCTGTGCTAGGTGTGGGGCGAACACACGAAATCGAAATGTCACCGATGTTATGTTTTTGCAGTTATTCTGTCAAAGACTCCTGACAGAGACTAAATAGAATGACTATCAAGAAATGATTTTGACTTCAGGATAGGTACCAGCATTGATAGATATTTGGTTACTACTTTACTAGATACAGCTGTGTATATTTCAGTCTCATCTGCCGTAAAGACACATCTTTCGAAAATTAGCGTCCAACAAAGCGATATGAAATAACATTGTAATTAATAGTTCGAAAGAACGTAAAGTGTAGCATAATATTTAATGCGCGTGAATTTGTTTTAGATAAAAATTACATTAGCCGGCGCACTTGATTAAAAAATGAAAAAATATTTATAATTAAAAGCTCCCTGCTAGCTGCGTCCAAATTGCAGATTGGACATAGGAAGGGAAAGATGTCTTAAAGAGAAAACATCAGTATATAAAGAGTTAATAGACCAATAAGGGACAGGAAGCAGGCAGGGAGTAAGGGAACCCCGTAGCAACGGCGGATCAATGGCAGAGAAGCAGGAGTGGTTAAGGGAAACATAGGTGACAACTGGTGACGATAGGAAAAAGGAGGTGAAAAGCGCCGAGAAAGCACATGGAGATTTGATAAACAAAAAAAGTAAACAAATGAAAACAGTGAAGTGAAGCGCTTATTAAAATAGCCCGGCATCATTAGCCCGGCGTGCAAATCCGTACTGATTAATATTGTTTACGAAATATAATTGTTGTAGCATTTTAAAGAAGAAACTACAGCCAGGATTGACGAATTTTCGAAGTTGATGGAATGTCTATAATTAACGATGTGGAACGCTGTGGTCTATTAACTTTTTATATGCTGATGCTTTCTCATAATACGTCATTCTCCTCCGATGTCCAATCTGCAATTTTACGCAGCTAGTAGGGAGCTCTGAATTGTAAATATTTTTTCAGTTTTTAATTAAGTGCGGTGGCTAAAGTAATTTTTTATCTAAAACGTAAAGCGTACTTTCCTTAAAACCCTTAATAAACAATTGGGTGGTCAAAATAATCGTGCTATCACAATCAATTTCGAAGACTAAATCTAAATATCAAAGTAGAGTTGTCAGTTATCACCTCAACTTTGGAATGAAATTCCTAATGATGTTCGTGAATATCCTCTTCTAAACCAATTAAAAAAAATGACATTTATGCTACAGTTTAAGATATTCTGATATTACTAACATTTCAGATTCTGTAAGGTAGAAATTGTGACCCGAATTCCTTTTCTATCTCTCACTTCCTCTTTAATCTCCTTTATTCAATCCTCTTCCAGTATCCGACTAGTATCCGACTCTATTCATATTTTTTTCCTGTTTCTTCTAACCTATATTTTCATAATATTTAAAATATGTATTCATTTACCAAAATAACAACATGAATATTTATATATTTACGTAAATAACTTCTGTAATTTTTCCCTTTGGATATATTTTTCCTATATTTTTCTGTATATCTCCTTGTTAATTGCCAACTCATGACGCTTCTTGTCTTCTTGACAATATCTTCCTTAAGACGACTGAGTTGTCAAAATCTCATATATCCATATGCTTCGTAAAATATTCTTGGCAATAAAATATAAAATAGAAATAATCATTAAACGTGAAAATACTGGACAAAGTATAAAAAAACGGAACACAGAGCTGTATAAAAACGGGTAACATTAATGGTTCCGAGATTGCGTAACATACATACAATACACACCATGTTAGTGAATTTGATAAGTTTTTAATATTAAATAATAATAATAAAAAAGACATTAGAAAAATTTTATTTTATCACTTTATTAGGCTCCTATAACTCAACTGCACCGAACAACAACATTTATAAATACATTTACCCTTTATAGGTTTCAGGTACATTCATCTAGAGAGAGGAGACAAATTCAAGAACGTATCAATAAACGACGAGCTGAAATATGATAGACGACGTCATGATGACCGAATCCCAATTCTTCCGACAGATGGCAGTCAGCAATCTCCTCTTCCACACCCAATAACGTGGCTTCAAGTTGGCACCAATTGGAAGCTGATAATTTAATTACTAATCTTATTGGTTGTTTGGAGTTGAAATTGTGTATATATTTAGAACCTAAGTAAGAGTCCATTATGTTGAAGAGGAGTTCCGCGGAGGAACTCGAAAGGCTCCTAAGTATTTTTTAAATGTTTTTATAAATCTCTTTTTTTTAAAAAAATAAATTATATGCTGTTTTTTATTATATTTTTTTAGTTATGAAATAATCATTGTTCTAAGTTTTAAAGAAATCGGCTCAACCTTCTTAAGGAGATTTTGCAGGATATGTTTTATGATGGAGACCAACATAAAGGACTTCTGTTTTCATGTTGAACTATTTAAATCTAAGTGCAGATTTTATGGAAATCCGTCCAGCCGTTTTAACATAATGCACAAACCGTCAGACGAAAAGACAAGCGGACAAACAGCAAAAATATATTTAAATTGAACAGTAAGACTTTAATAATTAATAAGACATGAAAGCAGAGACAGTTAATGTTTGATGATTAACTTAACAAAAGGAGATCGATAAAAGCTAGTCATTGTCTCATGCTTTAATTTATCAAATGAAGACAGTTTTCTGTATCGTTTTAGTTCAGATCTTCTTTTGTTTCGAAGAATTAAAGTTTCAAACAAGCTACAAAACCCTAAAAGAACATCGAACCATTTAGCAAGTACCCGAATTTACAACCTATTTACGCCAATATTTTAATGTAAAAAAAGAAAATTATAAAATTTGTTTATACACTATACTGCAAAATCATCTATTTTGAAAAGTAAAATTATTTACGATTTTTCCGTCATTTAACGGAGTAGGTGATTGAAGTAGAACATTCTCAGGTATCCATCACGGAAGGGCCGTTATAAGGCATTGGGATGGAGATAAATAAACGTGCTTATTTCTTACCTAACTTAAAATTCAGCCAAGCAGTTTTAGAAAGAGATTCTTGGAGTTTTTTGTTTTTTATTTTTAGATATGAAGGGGGACGGTGGAGATCAAAACATCATACTGTACTAAAAGTAGGAACTATTTGCTGAACAACGTTCCAGATTTAAAGAAAACCATTCTAGCCGTTTGAACAAGAGATTTGAGGTTTATTTTTTTGAGGTTGCAATGAAGCTTATAATATCATACTACTTTAAGTTGAACTACTAACGAGCAAACATCCAGAATGTATTTTAAGGAAATCTGTCCAGCGGTTTTGGTGTGATCCGCATAGAAACTGACAAACAGAAGATGTAAAACTTCGCATGCTCAATCAACAACTTACAGAGTATCGAAGAGTAAATATATCGTGAAAATAATTTATACAATGTTGCAATGATGTCAAAAAAAAAACCTCAGCTTTTTTCCAAAATGATTTTTTTTTTCAGAATTTGTTCGATTCGCTAAATCGTATGAAATTGCATCCTTATCTTAAGAATTAGCATCTTAAACTATTACTATTCTAAGGTTAGAATATAATTTCTAAATTTCAATCGGATATCGCAAATCTTTTCTATTTTGTCTTCAGCAGGCGGATATACTCTTACAAGTATATTATTGTAATCCTAACTCATTGCCTTAACGGGAAAAAAAATCGATCTTAGCCAATTTTTCCGATAGATTTTCAATAAAGAGGAGGAAGCAATTAAGAGAAAATTGGACACTCTTCCAATAACAGCCATCGGAGAATGTTTCTGCAATGTTTGATTGCAGAAGTGTGCTCCAAAAAATTATTATTTTCGATAGCAAACTGTATTTAATCAAACTCCTGAGTTCTCCAAGAAGAAGCTAAAAGTATTTTTGTTGACTAAAGCATAGTAAAAAATTGTACAATGATATTTAATCGTTCGGAAAGTAATGGTCGATTTAATGCTGTTGTGTTTGAAGTGTTGAGTGTGAAATAAAGTGTAATGATAGCTCAGTTATATATCAATTATAGTTTATTTTCTGCTTATATAAATCATATATTATCTTTTATCATATGTCCAAAGATAAGATTAAAAAAAAAACAGATAAAAAAAACAGATGCGATGAATTTATTTATAGGGGAAAGGATTCTGAAAGAACCCTGTGAAGTTGATTCTAGAAAATAAGAAATGAAACCCTTCAAGATGCGGAAGAGTGCGAATATCCTTTTGCTGTTGTAGACCAGTAGAATCACTTTAAATATTTGTGGAATGCATTCATTTGCATACGTTCCTTCAAGTGTAACCTGTTTTGATACTTTAGAGAGAGTATATTCTTTCTTTTCTGTCTCCGCCCATAGATGGGAGGTACTTTTACAAAAGGTCGGGAAGGGTTTTAAAACTTATCTGATACTCGCTGGAGTGCTCATCACGATCCGTCAAAGCTATAAGAGAAAATGTAGAACATTACTAGAAACGTGTGAATCCTCTAAAGGAAATTTGGATACTAGATCAGCAGGAAACATACTTATTCCCGCATTATGCGACTTCACATTTGTAAGCTACATTAAAAATAAGTTATTTGGAATACTGTTTTACAAGTGAATATCACTCAACAACTACTTGCAAATGTAGAAAATTACACTGGATATGGGTTTAACTAAAATAAAATGCCCTGCAAACATTTCTTGTCGAAGAAAGAAGCTCGCTCGTCGGTAAGGCTATAAACTTTGTAATCAAAAATGTGAATCAATGGGCATTGATATTGAAAGACGCGTTAGACGAAAATTGAAAAAGAAATACAACCAGGAGAACTATCAGATGATGCAAACTTAATACTACACGATGAAATTCGTTGATAGATGTTTCAGTGTCTACATCGATTTATCCAAGAAATGTTCCAAAGGTCCACTGCAATGGAAAAAAAATCAAATACGTTTAACATTATTCAATCAAAGTTCTTAATGAAAGCCTCCGATAATGATTTAGAATATCCTGTAGCAAAGCTCAACCATGTATACGGTGAGTTTGATAAAGAACAAGTGGTGCTACAAGTAAAAAGATTTCGACGACATACAGGCGCTTCTAACACTACCACAGAAGCAGCAGCATAGACAGCCAAAGAAGTTCTTCAATTTATCGTGAAATGAGACTTCACTGAATCCATTCCAAAGATATTTATTATTTTACAGTATTTCGTAACAACTTGTGTCTCTATAGCCTCGTGCGAAAAAAGTTTGTCAAAACTTAAATTAATTTAAATTATCTCAGTCAACGATGAGAGAAAAAAGATTGAAAAACTTGTATATTGTCTATAAAAAAAAATTACAACCACTTTGGACTTTGATGACGTAATAGATAAATTCAGTAAAGTGAAGGCTCGAAAACGTGATTGAACTGTTTAATTACTTAGTTTTAATTTGCGTATAATTTCTTTGTTATGTGTAGTTAGGTAAACCTTTGTCATAAGTAAAATTACAGTGAAACTTGGATAATTTGAAGGGACCAGAGAAAAGTTCGAATTATCCAAAAATCGAATTACATATATTCTCTCAAACAGAAGAGATAAATAAAAAAGATTAACTCCACGATCAAAGATTTAACACAGAAACTTTATCTAAGAATACTGCTACATTTTTTTTTCATTAAATCAAACATTTTTTACTAGCTTAATTATTCATCACTTTCAAAAAAAAAAAAAGGCAGATATTTTTAATTGCTTCATTGAAGGCAATCTTTGTGTCCTAGCATATGGTTCCAATCTCTGGGTTGCCAGGTCCTCTCGTTCTTTTTCTATTTTTTCCATTGCCATTTTTGCTGCTAAAGATTTTAGGTTCTTCAAATATGTCGATAAAGTGTTGGATGGAATTCCAAATTCCTTGGCGATTTCCATTTCTTTTTAAGGCCTTTTTCCACTTCCTTAATCACCGCTACCTTTTCAGCTAATGTTAATGACTTATAAGGAGCTTTAGCTTTTGACAATGGCATAGTAAGAGCATGTAAACAATATTTAAAGCACAAGCACAAAAACTAAAAATGTATATAACCGCATTAAATCATTCACAGGAAGCGCACGTTACTCTAAGACCGAAGGGGTGTGGGAGGGGAGAGGGTAACAACAGAGGGTGGATAGAAAAATCCTCGGAAATCCCCACATAGTGACATTCCAACCCTCGTTTTTGTTTTCCTTAGAAAGACCGTTAAAATAAATAATGTATCTTAGCTGAGAAAAGTCTTAAGAACAATTTTTACCATAATATTTTAAGGACAATCGTACGAAAAATTCGAATTATCCAAAATAAAATTCGAATTATCCAGAATTTCGAATTAAACAAATTCGAATTATCCGAGTTTCACTGTATTTGTTCAAATGAAAGGCTGAGTTTTTTCTGAATTGTTTTTTTTTAATTTTATTAAATGATATGCGGTTAAATATTTTCTTAGCTCTTTAAATGGGGCCTTAAAATGAAAGGCCGCCCCGGGCCTCAGTTAGCTATAGTAAGTCATTGCTCCTTCAAATAATTTTTGAAGTTATTTTATTAATATATTTTTTCAAGCATATTAATAATACGAAAAAAATGCAAATATCTTCGGATCAAAAAGATTTAGTTTAAAAGATGCCACCTTATGAGATACAATATTATTGACTACAAAAATCTTCATTATTAATCAATCTGATACTATTAAGTTGTTATGTAAAATCCTTTTACAATATTCGTTTTTGAGCTTTAACAATAATTTTCAGATATGTAATAACTTAAAAAAAATCGCTTTAAAGATGATTTATTATAATACGTATCATTTACTACAATAATATTCATTCGAATTCAAATTGGACATTTTCTAATTTGATAGCAAGTAACATTTTATGAGTTTCATTGTTAAATGAAAATCTTCATTTTTTGAAAACTGACATATCTTGTTGTTACTATATTAATTTTTTTAGTTAATTATTTTTTTGCTAAGTTATCTACTAGTAAGCAAAGTTATCTACTTCTAGTCCTTTATTTCTATTGATATATTTTCAGATTCGAATGCGAATGACCACTGTACAACTTTATCGTCATCTTTTCTATATATAAAGTTTGAAATTCATGTGATTAATACATATTACAGTAAAACCTCGTTAAGTCGTCACTCAAGGGACCGAACATTTTTGACGACTTAAGCGGAGTGACGACTTAAGCAGAGTGGGCATTTTTGAAAAAACAAAACAAAAACAAAAACAAAAAAAAAACACTGAAATATAATATTTTTATGAATTGCTGTAGGATTCGGTGAGAAAACAAGATTTTCGGAAATCAATACATGCAAATGAATGAGTGGAAAATAATAAAAAAAAATACATTTTACACTTACCACATTTTATTTTCTTTTACTGGCATTCAAATAATCCAACAGTGTTGATTGATGAAGATGCTGATTACTGGTAACAATTCGAAACACTTCGTAATGAAATGGAACTCCAACTTTTGTGCACATAGTTAATCGTATCTAAAACCGAAACTTCTAGCTTTTCGTTCCTATCCAAGGCTTTTATCATGTCCTTTACAAGCATTTTTTTGTACTTTCGTTTAAAGTCAAGAATTATCCCTTGATCTAAAGACTGAAGAAGTGCAGTTACATTTGGAGGAAGAAAAACAATTTCGATCGCTTTTAAATTTTCGGGGCTTAATCGCTATGAAATGAAATCACACTCAGTAGCGGTCAAGAAAAACGTCTAATCTTGACAAGAGTCGCAGCGAGAAGTGTGTAATTTCACAAGTGAATTTCCCACGTGAAAATTCCCCGTAAAGGCTAGGCTTTTTGCTAGGCGGGGCTGAAAAGATAGCAGGCAAAATTGAGAATAAAGATGCTTTTCGCCATTTTTGAGGGTGACGAGTTATCCGGAGTAGAATTAAATTTGGTGACGAGTAAAAGAGGATTATTTTACATTATTGGTCTATGAGACCTTGTCGGGACCAAAGGAAAACGACGACTTAAGCGGAGTGACCACTTATCCGGGTGACGACTTAACGAGGTTTTACTGTATCTCATTTATGAAAATAAGGTTTACATATTTTGAACGTTATTTTTGCAAATGTTGATTTTATTGAAACACTAGCGTGATTAGTGAGGGAGGAGCAAAATAGGGTCCTGCTATGTTGTTTTTTTTTAATTAGATCGTTTCTTATTTTTGTTTTGGAAGAAAAATCCTTTTACTTTGATGAGGCATTCTGATCGTTCGGCATGGGCTCTAAAAAAAAAAATCCCTCTTGTGCGACTACGTGAAAATCAATATTAAGTGCAAATTGTTACATTTAACTTATTTGGCAATTAAAAGAAAATGATGCTTTTTCATTAAACGTTTAAGAAAATCTTTGTCATTAATAACGTACATATTACTAAGAAGTCTATTTTGATGAGGAATTGTTGTTTATCATTTCTTTACTCTTTCTAAGTAACACAAAAAACCCTAAAAGAATAATAAAAATAACAAAGAACATAAAAGCATGTTAATCTCTTATGGTGAGAATTACAACTGTGCAATGGTTTATTGAGCAGAAGAATGACTAAGAGAGAGAACGACAATAAGAAAGGTGATTAAAACACAGAAGATGAAGACGAAAGGAGTAATTCTCTAGCTTTAGTTTATCTCTAGTTAAAACTTAAGATCCTAATCTCAAGAAACGTCATCTGTTTTTCTTGGAAGAATGAAATTAAAGACAGTTTTAACACATTTTTAAAAGAACTGTCTGTGGCAGCTGTGAAGAACATCTGCAACTGTTAGTGCCATGAAAATCATTGAAGGAAGAAAACAATTGAAGGAAAAGGGAGGTTTACGGTATGTTACCAGATAATAACAAGAACTCTTTCAAAGATCCATGATTACACCATAATTCGGAAGTTTTCAGCTACTCTTATATTTTATCCTTTAGATGCTGCTAAATACTTAGAAATGTGCTGTTATTTCATTAAGTTTTTATCTACATAAAATCTTTTTATAACGAATTAGTTATCAATGTTCAGTATTTGTTTCTAAACTTTCTTAGTTTGTAACCTAAACTTGCATAAGAATAGTTCAAATATATACAGCTATTAGAGAAAGCTGCTTAGGAAAATCATATGTACCAGAGCTTTCCAACCACTTAGTCATTAGTATGCCATTCTAGTGCCATAAGAAAAGTGTATTAGTCCATCGCTAAATATTGCATCATAATGAAGTTCTGTGTAGTTAACCTAATAGACGATGCTCTACCTTTTAGGTATCAAAAACTCTGGGCAGACAGAAATGCAAACTACAGTTCTGTTTTGTTTTGCATTTTTTTTTTCGGTCTACCAAAGAAGGTAATCAAATATTAATTTGCATTCATAATAGCTTTAAAATTATTTCAGAGTATTTTAAAATGAATAAAACAGACTGTTATTCATCTGTAAATCGTACTAAAGCTTTGTTTTCAAAGTAAAAGTGATGAAAAATATTGGTGTACATATATAAGTGGGCATTGAGCAAATGTACAAGTACGCATTGAAGCCAAGATGATTGACAAGAACTGAAATAACTTACAATTTGCTTTTTCTAGCTCATTCCATTCATACTACTTTTTTGTGTATTAAAAGATTTCTTATTAAAAAACTACCAATTGAAGGTACGAGATGTGTGTGTGTGAATCCGTGAATTGAAGCCGGTACACCTGGTTAATACAACACAATAATTAAATCAAAATTAACATTATATTAAAATTACAAATATAGTTTTCAAGTAAGTTATTACAGAGGAATACATGATTGTATATAGTGGGCGTAGAAGGGTGACGTTTAAAATTGGAATGAGGGTGACGTTTAAAAACTTCAGCGCCATCATCGGATATATCAGGAAATAAGGAAGTAAACAGAGACACGAGTGCTTGCCAAGTCAGATCAACTGGCCAATTGTAAACAGAATTGCTTGGAGATCCTTGGTCCAAAAGAAGCGGATTCTAATAAAAAAACTTATAAAAATAACTACAACAATTTTTTTTATGAGTAATGAAACTACAAAATTATGGGCAATGAAATTTTAAAAGAATAATTGAAAATTAAAAATTAAAATTTTTTGAAAAAAAAAATCTTTTTTTTCTTCCATGAAAAATAAAACTTATTTCTTTAACAAATAAAAACTAAACATTTCAAATTCAATTATGAGATAGCAAGGAATTAAAAATTATTAAAAATATCGGACCGCATAGTAGAGCACCGGAGGGCCCTGCTTAACAATTACAAAGACTATTTGACATTTCGACATACAATGTAACAATTCCTAGCGTGTAACAATTCCTAGCGTAAATACTATTTGTTACTTTACATTGCTATAAAATTCTTAAAACTCAAAACCCCAACAATCTTATTTCACCATTTGAAAGATAATTTTATACTCTTCCAGTGATATATGGTTGTGTTAGGGTATCTGGAGAGAGATTTTAGCTGTAAGTTCTTTTCTTTATGTATGTCGCAGTATCGGAAAAATATACTTCTTTATTTTTAGTACATATTTTCACTATGATGGAAGATTTTAATTTCAATGTTGATAGTGTCATCATATTCTGTATGAAATTAAGAATAAATGAATGAAGTTTCAAACGTCTAGCTTTATAAATATTGATTTTATCCAGGAAAACGCAAATACATACAACCTCGTTCGGTACCCAAATTGTCCTCGGAAGTTCAAATCAACTAAAACTTTAAAAGGCTGTAACTCTGAAACTAATTGTTAGAATTGGATAAAATTTTGTCTTTTTTATTAACTTACGGTATACATTGAACATACAAATTTTCAAAGAAATCTGTGGCAGGTGGATGTTAGTCCTGGATGACTTGGTATGGAATGGCCCACCCCCTTTTTTTTCTCAAAATATTGATGAAAAAAAGGGGGAAATTATGCGAGTAAATACGGTACTAAGTATTAGTTTTCAGTTGGGGCTTGAAAGCCAGCGAGATTCTTATCATTTGTTCCACAACATTTTCACTTGTATTGTTTTAACTTATGAAGTTACAGGAATAGTGTGTTAAATTGTTATGAATGATATTAAAGTAATGTCTTAAACATAATGTGCATTTTCAAAAATGGGATTTTCAAAATGCGTTCATTGTTAAAAGAATTATGCCAAAAAACGAGTACCTCCTATCTTTTTTTCCCATCACTGTACAAGTCAATAATTTCTGGATTAAACTTATGAACTAAACTGCATGAATATATTATGCAATTTCTTTCTCTTCCCACACTGTTGCTGAATTTAATTGCTAGCTTATTGCCTGCAAAATACATTAAACTTCAGACTGTCCTAGTAATTTCGTCTTTAACAGTAAGCAGATGGAATTTTCAATTTATTACTCATTTAATTGCTTGGTTTCCCAAATGGGTCAGTGAAATTACATTCGTGGCAATTTAATGATAAGATAAATTAATTACGCACCCCCTTAATTCGTTTCATTAAATAAAATGTGTTAATTGTGGGTCTGAAAAATTTAATATGCTTTATCCTGTCATTTCTTTTTTGGGAGTGTTGTTACTTATTAAAAATAATTCATAACAAATATGAATTAAAAACAAGATTGTAGAAAACTATGAAGAAAATCTGTGATGAAAATAATAAAGTCAAGCTGCTTTAGGATATTTTGTATTTTTCTAATTCGTATTATTATAGTGGGATAAGTTCAATTGAACTATTTTCTTTTCTGATTTGACTCAAAATTTAACATATGATTACTTTGGTAAGGCTTTTGATAATATTCATAACTGATTGTATTATTACTGTTTATTAATAACGTTTCTAAGAAAGGTAACCTCCCATCAGTTTCTTCCTGGTAAGTGAATTTTAAATTAGGTTCTACCGAATTTACGAAATTGAAAAAATGTTTAAATTGCCGATCAGTACCCTCCCACAGAATCAAAATGTCATCTACGTATCTAAAATATCGAAACTTAGCCTTTGTCCATTTTAAAATTGAATTCAATCCAATTTAAGTAATTATTGCAAATTACTCCTGAAATTGGGCACCCCATCGGGAAACCTTTCTTCTGTGTATAACTTATCACCAAATTTAAAATACTTATTATCACATATTAACTCTAACATGTTCATAAAAGCTTCTTTATCTAAATTGTAATTTTTTAACACTTCTTTGTGTTTATCACATTTCATTTCTAAGCGAAATGTTGAATTCTGGGGATATTATTGAAATTGATGAGGATAAATACCAGAAATGGAAAAAAATGAGTATTCTGAAGTTTTATCAATATAAAGAAATATGCAAAGAGATGTTAAGAACCCCAACTTTCGAATCCAGAATAAAGACACATAAAGAAAACTATCCTTTAAGACTAGTGATCAATTCGTTTGGATCTGCGGTTCAAAATATAAGTAAATTTGTTAACAAAATTTTGCAAAGTTTTCCGTTAGATATACCAGAGGTAGTTATTAAGAACACCAAGAGTCTAATTGACAATATTATTAAGTACAAAGAAGAAAAAAGACATAAATTTAAATTGTTTTCAATGAACGTAACAGCTATGTACACTAATGTTCCAGTAACGGATGCATTGAAGGTAATAAAAATGAAATGTGATAAACACAAAGAAGTGTTAAAAAATTACAATTTAGATAAAGAAGCTTTTATGAACATGTTAGAGTTAATAAGTATTTCATAAGTTAATAAGTATAAGTATTGTGATAATAAGTATTTCAAATTTGGTGATAAGTTATACACACAGAAGAAAGGTTTCCCGATGGGGTGCCCAATTTCAGGAGTAATTTGCAATAATTACTTAAATTGGACTGAAAACAATTCAATTTTAAAATGGACAAAGGCTAAGTTTCGATATTTTAGATACGTAGATGACATTTTGATTCTGTGGGAGGGTACTGATCGGCAATTTAAACATTTTTTCAATTTCGTAAATTCGGTAGAACCTAATTTAAAATTCACTTACCAGGAAGAAACTGATGGGAGGTTACCTTTCTTAGATACGTTATTAATAAACAGTAATAATACAATCAGCTATGAATATTTTCTTTTCTATTTGATTTTTTTTTATAATCAATTTACCTGCGAAAGAATTCAGATTATCATCCGTAAATTTATTTTCTTCAATTCAAATGACCAGGTATAAAAGTCCTTCATCGCAGATATACTTATCAGTGATAACGACTGTGTTAAAAGATCATAATAGGGACCGTGCACGTGACTGGTGCTGCCAGTGGCGGCAGAAATTGGAAATATTGTGCGGAGAGCTTCTAACAATAACTTGCCTACGAAGGGTTACATTTTTCAAAAAATTTCAATAATGGGCAAAGGCAACACTAATTGCTGCGTTGTTGGATGCAATAGTACTTACAATAATACAGAAAATGTTCATTTTTATTCTTTTCCTGCAAGACCATTTGAACAAGAGAAAAGAAAGCAGTGGATTTCAGCAATTCGACGAATATCGTAAGTTTGCTTCTAAATGTTTTGATAGCGAAATAACAATTGACTATGAATAATTTTATATTCATTATATACTCTGTTCATATATCAGAAATTAATCATACTCATTTATAATTTATTACCTTACAATTTATTATGCATGACATGTTAATTCGAAGCTGTCATTGAGGAAGGGCAAAAAACACCACGTGGCAAAATAAATTTCTAGTGATAAGTTGTTGCAATACTTTTCTAGATTTTTTTATATATATATTCTAGATTTCGAAAATTGAATAAAGGTTGAAGCTTTATGAAAAATCTGTGTGATTTATTTATGGCAAATTTAAATTAAGAGGCTACAGAAACCGTTTAGTAAAAAACTTATCCAAGGTGTTGGCAATTTTTTTTTTTGAATGTATGGAGGTTGAAGGCTGACAAAAAATATTACTTTACAACTTTATTTTTTTTATCACTTGTGAAAATTACAGAAATAACTTTTTTTATTTAAGAAATATACTTGTTTTTTTAATGTTTGTTAGTTTATATTTTGAGACATTAATGTCTGGGGTATTGATTTTGTTGCATTAACTGATTGTTTTCATTATTTTGATATTTCTTTTTAATATATTTATTTATCTTATATTATTTGCTAACACTCTACACGTGATTTTTTATTAAGTTTTCACTATTGTTTATTTATATTTTGGTAATAATTAAAACAAATAGGTCTCTCTGTTTGCCTACACTAGCAAGCAAATGTAAATAAATAAGGAAGGTACATATATA